>CM038680.1:74762320-75962320 GCA_021605205.1 Aegilops longissima | reverse complement strand
TTCGCCTAAGCACTATGATGATATGACCGAGGTGTAAAACTGTGGAGGGGGGCACCGCACATGGCTAAGAGATTGTCTGTTGTGCCTTTGTGAATGAAATATGCCCTAGAGGTAATAATAAAGTTATTATTTATTTCTTTATTTCATGATAAATGTTTATTATTCATGCTAGAATTGTATTAACCGGAAACATAATACATGTGTGAATACATAGACAAACAGAGTGTCACTAGTATGCCTCTACTTGACTAGCTCGTTGATCAAAGATGGTTAAGTTTCCTAACCATAGACATGGGTTGTCATTTGATTAACAAGATCACATTATTAGGAGAATGATGTGATTGACTTGACCCATTCCGTTAGCTTAGCACTTGATTGTTTGCTATTGCTTTCTTCATGACTTATACATGTTCCTATGACTATGAGATTATGCAACTCCTGTTTACCGGAGGAACACTTTGTGTGCTACAAAACATCAGAACGTAACTGGGTGATTATAAAGGTGCTCTACAGGTGTCTCCGAAGGTACTTGTTGAGTTGGCGTATTTCGAGATTAGGATTTGTCACTCCGATTGTCGGAGAGGTATCTCTGGGCCCACTCGGTAATGCACATCACTATAAGCCTTGCAAGCAATGCGACTAATGGGTTAGTTGCGGGATGATGCATTACGGAATGAGTAAAGAGACTTGCCGGCAGTGGCGGAGCTATGTACGTTGCTGCAGGGGCCATGGCCCCCCCAACTTTGATTAAAAACATGAAGAAAATTATTTCAGGACTGCTGAGTTTAGGTAAACTAAACATTTGGCCCCCCCAAACATACATATTTTGTGTTTGGCCCCCCCTAAGAATCTTGCCTAGCTCCGCCAGTGCTTGCCGGTAACGAGATTGAACTAGGTATTGAGATACCGTCGATCGAATCTCGGGCAAGTAACATACCGATGACAAAGGGAACAACGCATGTTGTTATGCGGTTTGACCGATAAAGATATTCGTAGAATATGTAGGAGCCAATATGAGCATCCAGGTTCCGCTATTGGTTATTGACCGGAGACATGTCTCGGTCATGACTACATAATTCTCGAACCCGTAGGGTCCGCACGCTTAACGTTCGGTGACGATTTGTATTATGAGTTTATGTGTTTTGATGTACCGAAGGTAGTTCGGAGACCCGGATGAGATCGCGGACATGATGAGGAGTCTCGAAATGGTTGAGACGTAAAGATCAATATATTGGACAACTATATTCGGACATCAGAAAGGTTCCGAGTGATTCGGGTATTTTTTGGAGTACCGGAGAGTTACAGGTATTCGCCGGGGAGTATATGGGCCTTATTGGGCTTAGGGGAAAGAGAGAGGAGAGGCTGCGCACCCCCCCAAGGCCTAGTCCGAATTGGACTAGGGGGAGGGGCTGCGACCCCTCCTTCCTTCTCTTCTCTCTTCCCTTTCCTTAACTCCTACTCCTACTACTTGGAAAGGGGGGAATCCTACTCCCGGTGGGAGTAGGACTCCTCCAGGACACGCCATAGGGGCCGGCCCTCTCCCCCTTCCTCCACTCCTTTATATACATGTCCAGGGGGCACCCCATAGAGACGACAATTGATCATTGATCGCTTAGCCGTGTGCGGTGCCCCCCTCCACCATAATCCACCTCGATAATATTGTAGCGGTGCTTAGGCGAAGCCTTGCATCGGTAGCATCATCATCGTTGTCATCACGCCGTCTTGCTGACGGAACTCTCTCTCGAAGCTCTGCTGGATCCGAGTTCATGGGATGTCATCGAGCTGAACGTGTGCTGAACTCGGAGGTGTCGTGCGTTCGGTACTTGGATCGGTCGGATCGTGAAGACGTACGACTACACCAACCGCATTGTGCTAACGCTTCCGCTTTAGGTCTACGAGGGTACGTGGACACACTCTCCCCTCTCGTTGCTATGCATCACCATGATCCTGTGTGTGCGTAGGAATCTTTTTTGAAATTACTACATTCCCCTATAGTGGCATCCGAGCCAGGTTTTATGCGTAGATGTTATATGCACGAGTAGAACACAAGTGAGTTGTGGGCGATACAAGTTATACTGCTTACCAGCATGTCATACTTTGGTTCGGCAGTATTGTTGGATGAAGCGGCCCGGACGACATTACGCGTACGCTTACGCGAGACTGGTTCTACCGACGTGCTTTGCATACACGTGGCTGGCAGTTGTGATGTCTACTATGCAACCTTCTCCTTGTAGACGTTGTTGGGCCTCCAAGTGCAGAGGTTTGCAGGACAGTAGCAAATTTCCCTCAAGTGGGTGACGTAAGGTTTACCAATCTGTGGGAGGCGTAGGATGAAGATGGTCTCTCTCAAGCAACCCTGCAACCAAATAACAAAGAGTCTCTTGTGTCCCCAACACACCCAATACAATGGTAAATTGTATAGGTGCACTAGTTAATGAAGAGATGGTGATACAAGTGCAATATGGATGGTAGATATAGGTTTTTGTAATCTGAAAATATAAAAACAGCAAGGCAACTAACGATAAAAGTGAGCATAAACAGTATTGCAATGCTAGGAAACAAGGCCTAGGGTTCATACTTTCACTAGTGCAAGTTCTCTCAACATAATTAGATCATATAACTATCCTTCAACATGCAACAAAGAGTCACTCCAAAGTCGCTAATAGCGGAGAACAAACGAATAGATTATGGTTGGGTACGAAACCACCTCAAAGTTATTCTTTCCAATCAATCCGTTGGGCTATTCCTACAAGTGTCACAAACAGCCCTAGAGTTCGTACTAGAATAATACCTTAAGACACAAATCAACCAAAACCCTAATGTCACTGAGGGAGTCCTGGATTAGGGGGTGTCCGGATAGCCGGATTACCATCATCAGCCGAACTACCATCAGCCGGACTATCATCATCGACCGGACTCCAAGACTATGAAGATACAAGATTGAAGACTTCGCCCCGTGTCCGGATGGGACTTTCCTTGGCGTGGAAGGCAAGCTTGGCGATACGGATATGTAGATCTCCTACCATTGTGACCGACTCTATGTAACCCTAGCCCTCTCCGGTGTCTATATAAACCGGATGGCTCTAGTCCGTAGGACCATCAGAACAACCCTTACAATCATACCGTAGGCTAGCTTCTAGGGTTTAGCCTCCTTGATCTCGTGGTAGATCCACTCTTGTAAACATCCACAATATCAATATCAATCGAGCAGGACGTAGGGTTTACGTCCATCAAGAGGGCCGAACACAGGTAAAACATCGTGTCCCTTGTCTCTGTTACCATCCGCCTAGACGCACTGATTCGGGACCCCTACCGAGATCCGCCGGTTTTGACACCGACATTGGTGCTTTCATTGAGAGTTCCTGCGTATGTCGCCACCGATAGGCGTGATGGCCTCTTCAATCGATAACGACGCAGTCCTGGGTGAGACTTTTCTCCCGGACAGATCTTCAGATTCGGCGGCCGCGCTCGCGGGCCAACTCGCAGCCATCTGGAGCAGATCGAAGCTACGCCCTGGCCGTCGAGTCAGGTTTGGAAGCCTAAACTTCACGGCCGATATCCGCGGGGACTTGATCTTCGATGGATCTGAGCCACAGCCGAGCGTGCCGCGCTGTCACGATGGGCATGAGCTAACTCTGCCGCCGGACAGCACCTTGGAGGCCGCACATGAATCCGCTTCGACCCATAGTCCGGAGCCGATCGCTCGGACCGAGGACGGATGGCTGGACACCGCCTCGGGAGCTGCAACTTCTACGGCGATGGAGCGAACACTTACCTTGTCCGCATAAAGCTCATGACTCGAGGTGCGGACTCTGCCGGACTCCAACCTCCTGCGCCCGCGGTCGAATCCGATTGGCGCCGATCATGGAATTTACCGCTGCGGACATCTTTCAGCACTCGCCCTTGGCGATATCATAAATTCACGAAGCATCTCTCGCTATCCGGAGAGCCTGGCCGAACTCACGCCAGGATGGTTGGGACACGACGACGAAGAAACTCAGACCCCACCCACCACCCACTTCGTAGCCACCGTCGATGATTTAACCGACGTACTCGACTACGACTCCGAAGACATCGACGGTATGGACGACGATGCCGGAGACTACCAAGAACCAGTGCCTACAGGACACTGGAAGACCACCTCGTCATACGACATATACATGGTGGACACCCCAAAGGGAAGCGATAACGAGGAACAACGGGACGCGGCAGAGGATAATCCCGCCGATAAAGAACCAAAACGGCGACGTAGACGCCGCCCTAAGTCCCGCCTTGATCAAAGCAGCCTTCCTAACGACCCAGCGATAGAGCAGGGCAAACCAGCGGACGACGAACAGGACGAGCCGGATAATCAACCCCTTCATGGAGCAATCAACAGTCCGGGCACAACACCGGAGCATAAGAACATACACAAAAGACTCGTCGCCACTGCAAGATGTTTGAAGAAGGAGAAATGGAAGCTCAAAACAGAAGAAGACACGCTCAGAACGAAGTGGAGCAAAGTATTCAAGACTGCAGATAAATATGGCAATGGCCATCAAACAAAGAGCTACCCGAATCGCAAGTTGCTGCCAGAATTTGGCGAGGAAGCCATAGAGCCCTCACAGTCAAAAAATAAAGAGGCCACCTGGCCGGATAGACGGCCAGATGACAGGCCAAAAGTGACAAGCGGGGCCACGCACAAGCCGAATTATAATCCTGGGAAAACGGACGGCCTAACTAGGTCCATCTACGGGCCAAAAAAGAGGGCCCCAGGAAGTAACACAACACAACAAGTGTTTGAAGACAGCGGCACACCCAAATACAGGGGCGCCGCACACCCGCTATGTTTTACCGATGAGGTGCTGGATCACGAATTTCCAGCAGGGTTCAAACCCATGAACATAGAGGCATACGACGGCACAACAGACCGTGGAGTCTGGATAGAAGATTACATACTACACATACACATGGCTAGAGGAGATGATCTCCACGCCATAAAATACCTACCCCTCAAGCTCAAAGGGCCAGCTCGGCACTGGCTAAAAAGCCTCCCAGAAAACACTGTTGGAAGTTGGGAAGAACTTGAGGACGCGTTTAGAGCAAATTTTCAAGGGACTTATGTCCGCCCACCGGATGCAGACGATCTGAGTCATATAACTCAACAGCCCGGAGAGTCAGCGCGCAAATTCTAGAACAGGTTCCTTACCAAAAAGAACCAAATAGTCGACTGTCCGGACGCGGAAGCCTTAGCAGCTTTTAAACACAACGTCCGAGACGAATGGCTCGCCAGCACCTCGCCAAGAGAAGCCAAGAACAATGGCCGCGCTAACAAGCCTCATGACGCGCTTTTTGCTAGGAGAAGACAGCTGGCTAGCAAGATGTAGCACCAAACCGAGTACATCCAAGATCGAGATGGAACGGAAAGTCACGGCACAGGAAAGATCGGCGCCGAATAAAGAAAAAGCCCAAAGGCACGGCGGTCAACGCCGGATTCAAAAGCTCATGCCAAACAATAAAACACGGCCTCTTAAGGACAACAGAGACAAGCTATCAAATTTAAACAAAATTTTAGATCTGATATGTCAAATCCACAATACCCGGAAGGCTCGCAAACCATACCAACCGAAATTGTTGGGTTTTAAACAGTCCGCAGACTCAACGCCGGACACAAAGGCCTCGATCCAAGCGAGGACAATGACGAACCCCACCAGCAGAGCACCGGAAGTCAAAAGACTTTCCCACAAGAAGTCAAAACAGTAAACTCGCTTCACGTGATAGTACGAAAAACCAACAACGGCACTCGCTAAGACAAGTGTCGCACGGCCCACCTCAGTGGAACACCGAGATTGGATGTCAAAACCAATCACTTTCGACCATCTAGATTAGTCCAGAAGTATCCGGAACACAGGATAGACTGCCCTGATATTGGATCCCATAATAGACGGACTGCAATTCACGCAGGTTTTGATGGACGGCGGCGGTGACTTAAACCTGCTAGATCCGGACACAATCCGCAAGTTGGGATAGACCATACTGCAATTCGGCATAGCCGCACTTCCTTCAAAGGAGTGGCGCCAGGCCCTTACGCCAGGTGCACAGTTTCATTATTACTAGAAGTTGTGTTCGGGTCACCTGACAACTTCCGACGAGAAAAGCTAACCTTTCATGTCGCCCCATTTAAAAATAGCTACCAAGCATCACTGGGACGGGAAGCTTTCATCCGCTTCAATGCAATACCACATTACGCGTCTCTTACGCTTAAAATGCCCGGTCCACGTGGCATCATTTCATTAAAAGGTCGCCTGAGACCCCGGACACGGCTGGACGAGTCCGGAATAAATAAGCTAGGGGCTACCTAGCCGCACATCCCTTCACAAGGGTTTGCACATATAAGCCATAATGAGCTAGCATAGGCTCAGCTTTCTTAATATATATTTCAATTTTTTATGCACTTTCTCATCGATTTATTTTCCAACCAAGTTCCTCTCTTTTTACAGATGAATAGCATGCACACCCGCCCAGATACGGCAACTTGAGAGACACAGTAGCAGGCGTGCAGTAGGGACCCGTTGCAAGGACTCTTTTCGACTAGGACCCTACATAAACCTTTCTTCTGTCTCTTGTTGCTATAATCCCTGGTTTATCATTATAACCAGAGTGGAGATCTGGCGTTTTGGCATCGGCCGCGCCGTAAGAACCTGCCTGCACTCGGACACAAGGGGCTTAGGGCTTTGTTTTGCCCGCTATTATAAAGACCGAACACCTTCGGAGTGTTCGGCGTCTCGAGTTAGGCCTTATATGCATCAGCTCCGAATCATGTCTTTGGTCAAATATTGGGTTTGCCGGCTCCTGTGTTTTGCTGCCTTACGTTCCGTATCATCGGCTAACGCGGCTCCGGAGAACTCTGCGATTGTGCCCCAGTTAATTTGGCGAGCACCTCGAGAGAAAGCCGAAAACCGATGTCATGATACAGCGAGAGACTGGTCAACCACTCGATCGACCATGGGAATGTTTAGGATTCCTCCGCTTGACGAAGGGCCGTTTCCGGCCAGCACATCGCGCCCAATTTCGAGAGCGCGGTGCCCCGAGGGCTATGTCGTAGCCCCACCCTCGAACTCCATGGCTAAGTGAAAGTGATAAAGCATTATAGTCCGGTTGCCTCGTTTGCTACGCTACCACCTCCTTTACAGGACCGAGACGCCGGATTAAGTGTGAAAACGCTCTTTTTGCGAACACCCCGCACCTTGTGCCGTGGGGGCTGAAGCCGACGACTGCCATCTTTCAGGTTATACACACGTATACATGAACGGCCGCATAGGAGATATTCTATTACTTGAACGCACAAGTATAAAAGGTGCTTACATCATAAATATCGTTTTTCGTCATATAAACGTTCATTCGAACGTAACATTTTTTGAGCACTGGGACTCTATTACACGAGCACCACGTAGCACTTCGCCAAAATAGTGCTCGGCGGGTAATCGGTTATCATCCGAACCCGGGGTCGCAACAGCGGTGGCATCCATCTCTGTCCAATGTGTCTTCACACGGGCGAGCGCCATCCGCGCACCCTCTATGCAGGCCGACCGCTTCATCGCCTTGATATGCGGCACCGCCCCAAGAAATTGCTGCAATAAGCCAAAGTAACTCTTCGGCTGGGGCCTATCCGGCCAGATATGGGTCACTATATCCGTCGTAGCAAGCCCGGACAACCTATTTAGCTCAGCCCACTCAGCCAAACGGTCGGTCAGCGGAAGTGAACGCTCCGGACTACGGAATTGAGACCAAAACAGCTCTTCCGTCTTGTGATCCTTCTGGCTTCAAAAATGCACAACGGCATCCGCCGCAATCGCTGCTAAGTCCATATGAGGGTCCTCCGGACACCACAGTTGGCCCAGCTGAGCATATTTTGGATCCGTGAACCTTCGGCGCAACAGAAAAGGCTTGCCAGCTACAATATCTCCGGCCTGGCGCAGCTGTTCCTTCATAGCCCGCATTGCAGAGCGGGCATTCTTGGCTTCGGCGGTGGCCTTCCGCAGGTCTTCTTGCCCCGCTAGGCGCTCCTTCCCAAGAGCCTCATTGCGGTCGGTAGCATCTTTTAACTTAACGGCCATTTCGGCTATCTCTTCCCTGCTCCGCAAGATGGCGACCCTTTCGCCGCTAACTCCTCGGCCGCCCTCGAGGCCTCCAGATTACTCCTTCGGCCTGCTCCTTGGCTTGAGCAAGTTCGCCCAAGGCTCTCCACGGCAGCGGCACTATCTGCATTTCACGCACATGTTGTAAGGAGATGGCTTCGCCCTTACCAAGTGACCGCGAGTAACACTTACCTTGCGACTCATCAAGTCGCTCGTTGACCAGCGTGATATCCGCATCCGCAGCATCGAGTTGCCGCTTTAGTTCAGCAACTCCATCAGTCCGGCTGGCCCCGGACGACCCGCCACCGCATCGGCACGACGGAATTTAAACCTGCGATTTTGATCCTCGACGCGCTGTCGATTTCGACAACCTACCGAGTCTCAGGGGCTACTATCTATACAGGGCGCATTCTATATGCAAAACTGTTAAAAGGTGTGTCATTTTTACGTACCTCAAACCCCGCCAGCAAACTCCTGACGACATCGTGCAACCCGCCTTCAGCGGACGAAATCCTTTCAATCACCATGCTCATTAATGCGTGCTGATCTTCTGAGATAGACGCCTTCTCAAGCAGATCCTTCAGCCGTACACCAGTTGGTACCGAACTATCCGGCTTTGCCGAACCCGGGGGCTCCCTCCGTGACGACACTTCAGGCTCGTCCGCCCTATCCGACGGCGCCCCGGACGGAGGCGTCTCGCTCTCTATCATCTCCAGTCGAAGGTCCCCCGAAGACGAGCTCATCTGCGAAGGACGGAGATCCGAACTACAAGGTAAAAACTTTAGTTATCCTCAGAAGCACAAATAGGGATGTCCCTTATTATAAAACTCCTTTCTTTCTACTTACGGCTCGTTGGAGGGCTGACTCATTAAGGGAGATTGTGCGGCGGGGCCTCCCGGACGCAGGACCCTCTGGCGAAGATTTCTTCCCCGCTTAGGGATTTTGCCCCGAGTCCTCGGAGGCAGTCCTCTTCTCCCTTGGGGAGGGATTCTCGATCCCCTCTTTCAAGAGCCTCCTTAGGCGAGGCAGTAGCTTTCTGCTTTCCCCTTCGCCTTCCTCTCAAGGCGCAACCTCAACATCCGGACCAGCACGGATCCGGCGCGGTCTCGGGAGGGGGGCGGACACAGTATAATCTTGCTTCCGCTATCCACTCCTGTGTAGAAGGAAGTTGGTCATAAAGCTTAATCATCGAAGGCAAAACAAACAGTATGTCCGGACTCGAACTACTTACTTGAGTATCCGGCGATTGCAGCTTAGGCCAGCATCCTCGGTCAATTCCGGACGCACCTCTTGCGATCCGAAGAATAATTTGTACATCTCCAGGGGTGTCATACCCATGAAGTGTTGAAGAATCCGTGGGCCCTCTGGATTGAACTCCCATAGCTGAAGAGGGCGGCGTTTGCAGGGCAGGAGACGCCTAATCAGCATAACCTGCATCACCACCACCATATCGATCTCCCTCGTTTGGATATCCCGAATCCGGCCCTGCAGTAGGGGCACGTCCTTTGACGGCCCCCAATTGAGCCCTTGGTTGACCCACGACATCAACCGTCGTGGAGGTCCCGGGCGGAATGAGGGCGGCGGCTTTTGTCTGCGGCCCCTCGGAACGGTAATATAGAACCACTCTTGCTGCCACGGGCCGAGCTCCTCTTGAAGGAGCCAGCGGGCCACGGGCATCGGCCCTCCTACTTATGGTCGCCCGCCGCACTCCGCTTGACGCCCCGATCATCTTGGCGCCACATTGAAGGTCTTCACCACAGGCGAAGTGAGGGGTGACGCGGAGGAAGGCTTCGCAGACGACAATAAATGCGGAGATATGGAGGATGGACTCCGGAGCCAAATCGTGGAATTCCAACCCATAGTAAAAGATGAGCCGTCTCACAAAAGGATCCATCGGGAAGCCTAAACCCCGACGGAGGTGGGATACGAAAGCGACATACTCGCCGGGCTCGGGGGTGGGGATGGCCTGCCCTTCGGCAGGCAACCTGTGTGAAATCTCATAAGCCAGGTACTTGGCCTCCCGCAGCTTTAGCACGTCCTCCTCCGTGACGGAGGAGGGCATCCACCGGCCCTGGAGGTCGGAACCGGACATCGTTGAAAGTCCAAAGCGCTCGAATCTGGAGCTCTAGGTGCTGGAACTTGGAGCGGGGAGATGATTCGATGAAGGATTGAAGAAAAGAAACGAGCCTTGGTCCCGTTATAAAGAGGGAGAATACCAAGAGCCGTCTCCGTGACCGTTTGGGACTCGCCTTCGATAGAGGGGGCCTGGCGACGGGCGCGGTTGGGTTACCCGCGTCCGTATTTATGAGAATCCCGGATTAAGGATAAACACGATCTCTGCTTCGACAAGACGTGCCAGGGAAACCGCTTCGCTGAATGCGCTGAGGTGGTAAAGTAAAAAACAATTCAAGTAATGGCTTCGTAGTGGTGTGACGTCATGCCACAAAAAAGTCAGCAAATTGAAATTGTGTATATATTATTCTCTCTACGGTGGAATGTGGAATTTATTTTTGCAGAGCCGGACACTATCCTGGTGTTCAGAATCTTCTACCATTTGGAGGAGGAACCCGCCTTGCAATGCCAAGCAATATACGCGCCGGACTTATCGTCATTGAAGCCTGGTTCAGGGGCTACTGAGGGAGTCCTGGATTAGGGAGTGTCCGGATAGCCGGATTACCATCATCAGCCGAACTACCATCAGCCGGACTATCATCATCGACCGGACTCCAAGACTATGAAGATACAAGATTGAAGACTTCGCCCCGTGTCCGGATGGGACTTTCCTTGGCGTGGAAGGCAAGCTTGGCGATACGGATATGTAGATCTCCTACCATTGTAACCGACTCTATGTAACCCTAGCCCTCTCCGGTGTCTATATAAACCGGATGGCTCTAGTCCGTAGGACCATCAGAACAACCCTTACAATCATACCGTAGGCTAGCTTCTAGGGTTTAGCCTCCTTGATCTCGTGGTAGATCCACTCTTGTAAACATCCAATATCAATATCAATCGAGCAGGACGTAGGGTTTTACCTCCATCAAGAGGGCTCGAACCTGGGTAAAACATCGTGTCCCTTGTCTCCTGTTACCATCCGCCTAGACGCACAGTTCGGGAGCCCCTACCCGAGATCCGCCGGTTTTGACACCGACAGTCACCTAAATACTCCAATGTCACCTCAAGTATCCGTGGGTATGATTATACGATATGCATCACACAATCTCATATTCATCTATTCAACCAACACATAGAACCTCAAAGAGTGCCCCAAAGTTTCTACCGGAGAATCACGGCGAAAACGTGTGCCAACCCCTATGCATAGGTTCATGGGCGGAACCCGCAAGTTGATCACTGAGGGAGTCCTGGACTAGGGGGTGTCCGGATAGCCGAACTATTATCTTTGGCCGGACTCCTAGACTATGAAGATACAAGATTGAAGACTTCGTCCCATGTCCGGATGTGACTTTCCTTGGCGTGGAAGGCAAGCTTGTTGATACGGATATGTAGATTTCCTACCATTGTAACCGACTCTGTGTAACCCTAACCCTATTTGGTGTCTATATAAACCGAAGGGTTTTAGTCCGTAGGACGAACAACAATCATACCATAGGCTACCTTCTAGGGTTTAGCCTCTCTGATCTCGTGGTAGATCTACTCTTGTACTACCCATATCATCAATATTAATCAAGAAGGAGTAGGGTATTACCTCCATCGAGAGGGCCCGAACCTGGGTAAAAACATCGTGTCCCTTGTCTCCTGTTACCATCCGCCTAGACGCACAGTTCGGGACCCCCTACTCGAGATCCGCCGGTTTTGACACCGACATTGGTGCTTTCATTGAGAGTTCCTCTGTGTTGTCACCTATAGGCCCGATGGCTCATTCGATCGTCAGCAACGACGCAGTCCAGGGCGAGACTTTTCTCCCCGGACAGATCTTCGTATTCGGCGGCTTTGCAATGCGGGCCAATTCCTTAGGCCATCTGGAGCAGATTGAAAGCTACGCCCCTGGCCATCAGGTCAGATTTGGAAGCTTGAACTATACGACCGATGTCCGCGGAGACTTGATCTTCGACGGATTCGAGTTGCGGCCAAGCGTGCCGCACTGTCTCGATGGGTACGATCTAGCTCTGCCGTCGAACAGTGCCCTGGAGGCCGCACCGGTACCCACTCCGACCCTTAATCCGGAGCCGGTCTCGCCGATCGAGGACGGTTGGTTGGACACCGCCTCGGGGGCTGAAATCTCTACGGCGATCGAGCCGAACACCATCCCTGTCGCTGCGGCTCGTGACTCCTGTGAGCCGGACTCGAACCTCCTCATACCGCCAGCCGGTCGAATCCTGGCGCTGTTATGGAGTTCACCGCCGCGGACATCTTTCAGCGCTCGCCCTTTGGCGATATCCTGAACTCGTTAAAGTCTCTCTCTTTTTCAAGGGAGCCCTGGCCGAACTATGGTCAGGAGGGTTGGGATTCGGACGACGAAGAAATTCAACACCCACCCACCACCCACTTTGTAGCCACTGTCAATGATTTAACCGACATGCTCAACTTCGACTCCGAAGACATCGAGTATGGACGACGACGCCAGAGACAAACAAGAACCAGCGCCCATAGGGCACTGGATGGCCACCTCAACTTATGATGTATATATGGTGGACACACCTAAGGGAAGCGATAACAAGGAACGACGGGACGCTGCAAAAGATAATTCCCTCGAGAAGCAGTCAAAGCGGCAGCGTAAATGCCGCTCAAACCCCCACCTCGACAAAGATAGCGCCCACACAGACCCAGCCATAGAGCAGGGCGAGCTGGCCAATGGCGAACATGCCACTGAGCAACCATCCGAACAGGCCCACCTGGACAAACAACCCGTCCCCGGCAAAGATAACAGTCCGGACGATCTCACGCCTGACACGTCATCAGATCAGAAGAACCTCCACAAAGAGCTCCTCGCATCGCACGAGCTTGAAAAAGTAAACAGAGGCTCGTAACAGCGAGAAGACGACCAATGAGATGGAGTAAAGTACTCAACACGGCAGACAAATACGGCGACAGCTGCGAAGGAAAGAGCTACCCAAAGCGCAAACTACTGCCCGAATTCGATGAGGAGGCCATAGAGCCCCCACGATCAAAAAGCAAAGAGGCAGCCGGGTCGGATAGACGACCACATGGCAAACGTAGAGCGGCAAGCGGCGCCGCACAGAAGCCGATACGTGATCCGTATAAGGATCCGCACCAAAAAAATGGCCCAGTTAGATCTATCTACGGGCCAAGGAGACAAGTTCTGACGAGCAATACAACACGTCAAATATCCGAACATCACGGCACACCCAAATACAGGGGCGCCGTGCACCCTCTATGTTTCACCGATGAGGTGCTGGATCATGAATTTCCAGTGGGATTTAAACCAGTAAACATAGAGGCATATGACGGAACGACAGACCCTGGAGTCTGGATTGAGGATTATATCCTCCACATACACATGGCCAGAGGAGATGATCTCCACGCCATAAAATACCTACCCCTCAAGCTCAAAGGACCAGCTCGGCATTGGCTTAAAATCCTCCCCGAAAACACCATAGGTAGTTGGGAAGAGCTTGAGGATGCTTTTCGAGCCAATTTTCAGGGAACCTATGTCCGACCTCCGGACGCAGACTTTTTAAGTCACATAACCCAACAGCCCGGAGAGTCAGCCCGAAAATTCCGGAACAGGTTCCTCACCAAAAAGAACCAGATAGTCGACTGTCCGAACACCGAAGCCTTAGCAGCTTTTAAACACAACGTCCGAGACGAATGGCTCGCCAGACACCTTGGCCAGCAAAAGCCAAGAACAATGACCGCACTAACAAGCCGCATGACCCGCTTTTGCGCGGGAGAGGATAGCTGGCTAGCAAGATGCAGTACCAGCGACCCAAGTACATCCGAAGTCAGGGATGGGAATGGGAAACCACGATGCAGCAAGGACCAGCGCCGGATTAAGGGGAACGGCCCAAAGAGCGCGGCAGTCAACGCCGGATTCAAAAGCTCAGGAATAAAAAACCGCCCCTTAGGGATAATAGCGATGAGCTATCCAACTTAAACAAAATCTTGGACAAGATATGCCAAATCCACAGTACTCTCGGGAAGCCTGCAAACCATACCGAAAGAGATTGTTGGGTATTCAAGCAGTCTGGCAGACTCAACGCCGAACACAAGGGGCTCGACACACCAAGTGAGGATGATGACGAGCACCACAAGCAGAGCCCCGTAAAACAAAAGAATTTCCTACAAGAGGTCAAAACAGTAAACTTACTCCAAGTAACAAAAGGGGAAAATATAGCGGCACCCATTGAATTACGCGCCGCACAATCTACCCGAGCGGAGTCCCAACACTGGTTGTTAAAACCAATTAACTTCGACCATCAGGACTACTCCGAAAGTATCCGGAACGCAGGATGGACTGCCTTGATACTAGAACCTATAATCGACGGTCTTTAATTTACGCACGTCCTAATGGACAGCGGCAGCGATCTAAACCTGCTATATCAGGACACAATCCACAACATGGGGATAAACCCAAATACGATTAGCCATAGCAACACTTCTTTTCAAGGAATAATGCCAGGCACATACGCCCATTGTACGGGCTCCCTACTATTGGAAGTTATGTTCGGCTTACCCGACAACTTCCGTCGCGAAAAGTTGGTCTTCCACATCGCCCCATTTAAAATTAGCCATCAAGCACTACTGGGACGCGAGGCTTTTGCCCGCTTTAATGCAATACCACATTATGCATCTCTTAAACTTAAAATACCCGGTCCACGAGGCATTATTTCATTAAGGGGAAGTTGCGCGTGTCCCTCAAGGAAAGAATGTGAGACTGCCTTAAAAACCTCACACTAATACGGCCTTACTGGCCAAAAGCGTCTAAAGCAGCTCATTCAGACCCCGGACACGGTTAGGCGAGTCCGGCACAAATAAATACAATGCTTACTAGCCGCGTACCCCCCTTACAAGGGGCTCCACGTGTGTACAATAAGATACAATAAAGCTCAATTTTATTCATTTTTGAATCTTACTCTGTTTATTTCCAATTACATTTTGGCACGATCTTTTTCAAACTAAGTTCCTCTCTTTTACAGATGAACGCCGTGCTATACCCGTCCAGGATACGGCACAACGGAGACACGGGCGCAGACGTGCAGCAGGGACCCGTTGCGAGGATTCTTTTCAGATTAAGACCCTGCGTAAACCTTTTTCACTGTCTCTTGTTGTTACTCATCCCCCAGTCTCTTACGTTAACCGAGGAGGAGACTGGCGTTTTGGCATCGGCCGCGTCAGAATTTCGCACGTACCTGGACACCAGGGGCTTGTTACCAAGGGCATTGTTCGGCCCGCTTTATAAAAGACCGAATACCTTAGGGAGTGTTCGGCGTCTTGAGTTAGGCCTTATATGCATCAGCTCCGAATCATGTCTTTGGTCAAATGTTGGGTTTGCCCGGCTCCTGTGTTTTGCTGCCTTACGTTCCATTCTATCGGCTAACGCGGCACCAGGAGAACTCTGCGATTGTGCCCGGTTAATTCGGCCGGGCGGCGAGCACCTCGAGAGAGAAAGCCAAAACTGACTGTCATGATATAGAGAGACTGGTCAACCACTCGATGACTCCACGGAATGTTTAGAATTCCTCCGCATTAATGAAGGACCGTTTTCCGGTCAGGCACATACGCACCCCGAATTCGGGAGAGTGCGGTGCCCCCAGGGGCTATATAGTAGCCCCACCATCGAACTCCTATGGCTAAGTGAAAGTGATAAAGCATTATAGTCTGGTTGCCTAGTTTGCTACGCTACCACCTCCTTTATAGGACCAAGACGTTGGATTAAGTGTGAAAACGCGACTTCTTTGCAAACACCCCCGCACTATGTGCGTGGGGGCTGAAGCCGAAGACTGCCATCTTTCAGGTTATATACATATATACATCAACGGCCGCACAGGAGGTAGTTTGCTACTTGAAGGCACAAGTATAAAAAGCTCTTATATTAAATGGAAACATTGTTTCACAAAATTACACATGTCATTCAAACATAACATCCTTCGAGCACTGTGTCTCTATTAAACGAGCGCCCGGAAGTACTTCCTCAAAATAGCGCTCGACTGGTACTCGGCTTCCGTCCGAATCTGGGGATGCGACATCGGTGGCCTTCATGTCAGCCTAGTATGCCTTGACACGGGCAAAAGCCATCTGCGCCCCCTCAATGCATGCCGACCGCTTCATTGCGTCGATACGCGGTACCGCACCAAGGAACTGCTGCCCTAAGCCAAAATAACTCTTCGGCTGGGGTTCGCCCGGCCACAAATGAGTCACGACATGCTTCATGGCAAGTCCGGATAACTGATTCAGCTCGGCTCATTCGGCCAACCGATCAGTCAACGGAAGAGGACGCTCCGGACTATGGAATTGCGACCAAAATAGCTCTTCCCTTCTGTGCCCCTTCTGGCCTCGGAAGTGCTCAATCGCGTCCACAGCGCTCGCCGCTAAGTCCAGATAAGCATCCTCCGAACTCCATAGCTTGTCCAATTGAGCATACTTCGGATCTGTGTATTTTCTCTGCAGCAGAAACGGTTTTCCAGCCGCAATATCCCCAGCCTGACTCAGCTCCTCCTTGGCAGCTCTCGTAGCGGAACGAGTATCCTTGGCTTCGGCGGTGGCCTTTTTCAGGCCCTCTTGTTCCGCTTGACATTCCCTTTCAAGAACCTCGCAGCGGTCGGTAGCATTCTTCAGCTTCAGGGCCATATTGGCCATTTCTTCTTTGCTTCGGCAGTGAGCAGCCCGTTCGGCTTTCAGCTCTTCGGCCGCCATTAAAGCGGTCGCATCACTCTTTCGGGCTTGCTCTTTAGCTCGGGTGAGTTCGGCTCGCAGCCTCTCCAGGGCAGCGGCGCCATCTGCATCAAAGCATACAAGTAGTAAGGCATGGGCGTCAAGCTCTCTTACCAGGTGCCCGCGGAGAAGTCGCATACCTTATGACTCGTCAAACCGTTTATTGACCAGCGCGATGTCCGCATCCGCCTCGTCAAGTTGCCGCTTTAGTTCGGCAAATTCATCAGTCCGGCTAGCCACCGGACGCCCCGCCACCTACATAGGAACGGCGACTTGTTAGTACTGAGATTATGATCCTCGGCACACTGTCGGTTTTGACAACATGCCGAGTCTCAGGGGCTACTATCTATACAGGGTGCATTCTGTATGCACAACTGTCAGAAGATTCATCATCTTTTTTCTCGTACCTCAAACCCCGTCAGTAAACTTCCGGCGGCTTCATGCAATCCGCTCTCAGCGGATGCAATTCTTTCAATCACCGCAGCCATTAGCGCACGGTGATCTTCTGAGATAGACACTCGCCCGAGCAGGTCCTTCAGCTCCTCTGACCGCGCGCCAGTTGGCGCCGAACCCTCCGGCCCCACCGGACTTGGGGAGACTCTCCGTGATGACACTTCAGGGTCCCCCGCCTCGCGTGAAGGCGCGGCAGGTGGAGGCGTTTCGCTCTCTATCATCTCCGGACGAAGATCCCCCGAAGACGAGCTCTGCTGAGAAGGGCTAAGATCTGAACTACAAGGTACAATTTCGATTATCTTCGGAAATAAATACAGGGATATTCTTTATTCACAATACTCCTTCTTTTTACCTACGGTTCGCTGGAGGGCTGATCCCCTTGAGGAAATAATGCGGCTGGGGTATTTCCCGGCGCCGGACTATCTGACAAAGACTTCTTTCCCCGTTTTGAGGCCTTGGCTTCCGGGTCTTCTAAGGCGGTCCTCTTCTCCCCTTGAAGGGTAGGATCCTTGATTCCTCCTTCTTTGAAAACCTCCTTCGTGGAGGCAGCTATTTCCCTGCTCCCCCTTCGCCTTCTTCAAAAGGCGCGGCCTTCAACATCTTGGTCAGCATAGGATCCGGCGTGGTCTCTGGGAGGGGGCCCGGACACCTTATCAACTTTGCCTTGGCTATCCACTCCTGTTCAAGAAATGGCTCCCTTAAAGGGCATATATATGATAAATAAATGGATAGCTTGTCCGATTACAGGACCACTTACTTGAGTATCTGGACGATTGCAGCTTAGTCCTGCGTCCTCAGATGAGTCCGGACACTTCCCTTGTGATCTGAAGAACAGTTTATACATCTCCACGGGCGTCGCGCCCATAAAATGTTGGAGAGCTCGTGGTCCCTCCGTATTAAACTCCCACAGACGGAGGGGGCGACGTTTGCAGGGCAGAAGGCGCCGAATTAGCATGACCTACGCCACCACGACCAGATTGATCTCCCTTTCCTGGAGGTCCCGAATACGGCCCTGCAACAGAGGAACGTCCTTGGACGGCCCCCAGTCGAGCCCCCGGTTAACACATGATGCCAGCCGCTGTGGTGGACCTGAGCGGAAGGCGGGTGACGCCACCCATTTGGTGCCCCTGGGAGCGGTGATATAAAACCACTCCCGTTGTCACAAACCAAGCTCCTCCTGAAAAGAGCCCTCGGGCCACGGAGCATCAGCGCACTTGCTTATGACTGCCCCTCCGCATTCTGCTTGTTGCCCCTCTATCATCTTCGGCTCCACCTTGAAGGTCTTGAGCCACAATCCAAAGTGAGGGGTAATATGGAGGAAGGCTTCACACACAACAATAAATGACGAGATGTGGAGGATGGACTCCGGATTCAAGTCATGGAAATCCAGCCCATAATAAAACATGAGCCCCCGCACGAAGGGATCCGTCGGGAAGCCTAAACCCCGAAGGAAGTGAGACACGAATACCACGCTCTCGCCGGGCTCGGGAGTGGGAATGACCTGCCCTGGAGCAGGCAGCCTATGTGAAATCTCGCCGGTTAGATATCTGGCGTCTCGTAGCTTTAGCACATCTTCTTCTGTGACGGAAGAAGACATCCATCGGCCGAGCTGGTCAGGGCCGGACATCGTCGAAGGTACGAAGCACCTAAATTCGAAGCTTTGGCGCGAGGCGAATCCGATGGAGGGTGGAAAAAAGAAGAGGGCCTTGGTCTCATTATAAAGAGGTTGAATACCAAGAGCCCTCCCCGTGGTCGATTGGGACTTGCCTTCGATAGAGGAGGCTTGCCAACGGGCACGGTTGGGTTACCCATGTCCGTATTGATGAGAATCCCGGAATAAGGGGCACGATCTACGCTTTGATAAGACGTGCCAAGGAAACCGCCTCGCTAAACACGCTGAGGTGGGACAGTAAAAAAACTGTTCAAATAAAAGCCTGGCCGTGGTGTGATGTCACGCCGCGGAATACGTCAGCAGATCTGTGCAAAAATTATTCTCTCTACGGTGTTATGTGGAACTTGTTTTGCAGAGCCGGGAATTATCCGTGTGTTCAAAACCTTCTAAGTATTCGGAGAAGGAACCCGCCTTGCAATGCCGAAGACAGCATGTGTGCCGGACTCGTCGTCATTGAAGCCTGGTTCAGGGGCTACTGAGGGAGTCCTGGACTAGGGGGTGTCCGGATAGCCGAACTATCATCTTTGGCCGGACTCCTAGACTATGAAGATACAAGATTGAAGACTTCGTCCCGTGTCCGGATGTGACTTTCCTTGGCGTGGAAGGCAAGCTTGGCGATACGGATATGTAGATTTCCTACCATTGTAACCGACTCTGTGTAACCCTAACCCTATTCGGTGTCTATATAAACCGAAGGGTTTTAGTCCGTAGGACGAACAACAATCATACCATAGGCTAGGTTCTAGGGTTTAGCCTCTCTGATCTCGTGGTAGATCTACTCTTGTACTACCCATACCAACAATATTAATCAAGCAGGAGTAGGGTATTACCTCCATCGAGAGGGCCCGAACCTGGGTAAAAACATCGTGTCCCTTGTCTCCTGTTACCATCCGCCTAGACGCACAGTTTGGGACCCCCTACCCGAGATCCGCCGGTTTTTACACCGACAATCACCAAAACATACATCAAGTGAATCACGTGATATCCCATTGTCACCACAGATACGCACGGTAAGACATACATCAAGTGTTCTCAAATCATTAAAGACTCAATCCGATAAGATTACTTCAAAGGGAAAACTCAACCCATTACAAGAGAGTAGAGGGGGAGAAGAAACATAAGATCCAACTATAATAGCAAAGCTCGCGATACATCAAGATCGTGCCAAATCAAGAACACGAGAGAGAGAGAGAGAGAGAGAGAGAGATCAAACACATAGCTAGCTACTGGTACATACCCTCAACCCCGAGGGTGAACTACTCCCTCCTCGTCATGGAGAGCACCGGGATGATGAAGATGGCCACCGATAAGGATCCCCCTCCGCAGGTGCGGAACAGGTCCCGATTGGTTTTGGTGGCTCTGAGGCTTGCGGCGGAACTCCCAATCTAATCTATGTTCGGAAGTTTTAGGCTACGTGAGTATATATGGGGGTGCAGAATGCGTCGGTGGAGCTTCGCGGGCCCCACGAGGCAGGGGGCACGCCCTAGGGGGGGCGCGCCCCCCACCCTCGTGGGCATCTCCCTTCTCTCCTGACGTGGGGTCCAAGTCCATCCGGTAGCTTTCCTTCCAAAAATAACTTCTCCAGTTGATTTCGTTCCGTTTCGACTCCGTTTGATATTCCTTTTCTTCGAAACACTGAAATAGGCAAAAAAAAACAGCAATTTTGGGTTGGGCCTCCGGTTAATAGGTTAGTCCCAAAAATAATATAAAAGTGGATAATAAAGCCCAATATTGTCCAAAACAATAGATAATATAGCATGGAGCAATCAAAAATTATAGATACTTTGGAGACGTATCAGCATCCCCAAGCTTAATTCCTGCTCGTTCTCGAGTAGGTAAATGATAAAAAAGATAATTTTTGATGTGGAATGCTAGTTGGCATAATTTCAATGTAATTCTTCTTAATTGTGGTATGAATATTCAGATCCATAAGATTCAAGACAAAAGTTCATATTGACATAAAAGTAATAATACTTCAAGCATACTAACTAAGCAATTATGTCTTCTCAAAATAACAAGGCCAAAGAAAGTTCATCCCTACAAAATCATATAGTTTAGTCATGCTCCATCTTTGTCACACAAGAATGCGCTCATCATGCACAACCCCGATGACAAGCCAAGAAATTGTTTCATACTCTAGTAATCTCAAACTTATAAACATTCACGCAATACATGAGCGCGAGCCATGGATATAGCACTATGGGTGGAATAGAATATGATGATGGGGGTTATGTGGAGAAGACAAAAAAGGAGAAAGTCTCACATCAACGAGGCTAATCAATGGGCTATGGAGATGCCCATCGATTGATGTTGATGCAAGGAGTAAGGATTGCCATGCAACGGATGCACTAGAGTTATAAATGTATGAAAGCTCAACAAAACAAACTAGTGGGTGTGCATCCAACTTGCTTGCTCATGAAGACCTAGGGCATTTGAGGAAGCCCATCATTGGAATATACAAGCCAAGTTCAATAATGAAAAATTCCCACTAGTATATCAAAGTAACAAAACAAGAGACTCTCTATCATGAAGATTATGGTGCTACTTTGAAGCACAAGTGTGGAAAAAGGATAGTAGCATTGCCCCTTTATATTTATTGTTTATTTTGGGCCTTCCTTTTTTTCTTTGGCCTTTCTCTTTTTTTCTTTTTTTGGGACAATGCTCTATTAAATGATGATCATCACACTTCTATTTATTTACAACTCAATGATTACAACTCGATACTAGAACAAAGTGTGACTCTATATGAATGCCTCCGGCGGTGTACCGGGATATGCAATGAATCAAGAGTGACATGTATGAAAGAATTATAAACGGTGGTTTTGCCACAAATACTATGTCAACTACATGATCATGCTAAGCAATATGACAATGATGAATGTGTCATGATGAACAGTATGGTGGAAAGTTGCATGGCAATATATCTCGGAATGGCTATGGAAATGCCATAATAGGTAGGTATGGTGGCTATTTTGAGGAAGATATAAGGAGGTTTATGTGTGAAAGAGCGTATCATATCACGGGGTTTGGATGCATCGGCGAAGTTTGCACCAACTCTCAAGGTGAGAAAGGGCAATGCAGTGCATCAAGAGGCTAGCAATGATGGAAGGGTGAGAGTGCGTATAATCCATGGACTCAACATTAGTCATAAAGAACTCATATACTTATTGCAAAAATCTACAAGCCATCAAAAACCAAAGCACTACACGCATGCTCCTAGGGGGATAGATTGGTAGGAAAAAACCATCGCTCGTCCCCGACCGCCACTCATAAGGAGTACAATCAAATAACACCTCATGTTTCAAATTTGTTACATAACGTTTACCATACGTGCATGCTACGGGACTTGCAAACTTCAACACAAGCATTTCTAAAATTCACAACTACTCAACTAGCACAACTTTAATATCACAACCTCCATATCTCAAAACAACCATCAAGCACCAAACTTCTCTTAGTATTCAACACACTCATAAGAATTTTTACAAATCTTGTATGCCTGGCATATTAAGATTATTTAAGCAAGTTACCATGCTATTTAAGACTCTCAAAATAATCTAAGTGAAGCACGAGAGTTCATCTATTTCTTCAAAATAAAACTACCACCATGCTCTAAAAGATATAAGTGAAGCACTAGAGCAAACAACAAACTACTCCGAAAGATATAAGTGAAGATAAATGAGTAGTCGAATAATTATGCAAATATGTGAAGACTCTACCATTTAAGAATTCCAGATCTTGGTACTTTATTCAAACAGCAAGAAAAACAAAAGAAAATGACATGACGCTCCAAGCAAAACACATATCATGTGGTAAATAAAAATATAGCTCCAAGTAAAGTTACTGATGAATGAAGACGAAGGAGGGGATGCCACCCGGGGCATCCCCAAGCTTAGGCTCTTGGCTATCCTTGAATATTACCTTGGGGTGCCTTGGGCATCCCCAATCTTAGGCTCCTGCTACTCCTTATTCCATAGTCCATCGAATCTTTACCCAAAACTTGAAAACTTCACAACACAAAACTTAACAGAAAATCTCGTGAGCTCCGTTAGCGAAACAAAACAAAACACCACTTCAAGGTAATGTAATGAACTCATTCTTTATTTGTATTGGTGTTAAATATACTATATTCCAACTTCTCTATGGTTTATAAACTATTTTACTATCCATAGATTCATCAAAATAAGCAAACAAAACACGAAAAACAGAATCTGTCAAAAACAGAACAGTCTGTAGTAATCTGTAACCAACGCAAACTTCTGGAACTCCAAAAATTATAAAATAAATTGGTGGACCTTAGGAATGTGTCTAGTAATCATCTTCAAAAAGAATAAAATAAATAGCTCTCTCCAGTAAAAAGTTCTAGCTAATCTCGTGAGCGCTAAAGTTTCTGTTTTTTACAGCATGATCATAAAGACTTCACATAGGTCTTCCCAAAGGTTCTACTTGGCACAAACACTAATTAAAACATAAAACCACATCTAACCAGAAGATAGATGGATTATTTATTACTAAACAGAACCAAAAAGCAAGAAACTAAAATAAAATTGGGTTGCCTCCCAACAAGCGATATCGTTTAACGCCCCTAGCTAGGCATGATGATTTCAATGATGCTCACATAAAAGATAAGAAATGAAACATAAAGAGAGCATCATGAAGAATATTACTAGCACATTTAAGTCTAACCCACTTCCTATGCATAGGGATTTTTTGAGTAAACAACTTATGGGAACAAGAATCAACTTGCATAGGAAGGTAAAACAAGCATAACTTCAAAACTTTAAGCACATAGAGAGGAAACTTGATATTATTGCAATTCCTACAAGCATATATTCCTCCCTAATAATAATTTTCAGTAGCATCATGAATGAATTCAACAATATAACCAGCACATAAAGCATTCTTTTCAAGATCTACAAGCATAGAATTTTTATTACTCTCCACATAAGCAAATTTCTTCTCATGAATAGTAGTGGGAGAAAACTCAACAAAATAACTATCATGTGATTGAAAATTAAGATCAAGATGACATGTTTCATGGTTATCATTATTCTTTAAAGCATATGTGTCATCAAAATAATCATCATAGATAGGAGGCATGCTTTCATCATAGTAAATTTGCTCATCAAAGCTTGGGGGACAAAAAATATCATCATCAAACAAAGCTTCCCCAAGCTTGTGTCTTTGCATATCATTAGCATCATGGATATTCAAGGAATTCATACTAACAACATTGCAATCATGCTCATCATACAAAGATTTAGTGCCAAACATTTTAATGCATTCTTCTTCTAACACTTTGGCACAATTTTCCTTTCCATCATACTCACGAAAGATATTAAAAAGATGAAGCGTGTGAGACAAACTCAATTCCATTTTTTTTGTAGTTTTCTTTTATAAACTGAACTAGTGCTAAAACAAGAAACAAAAAGATTCTATTGCAAGATCTAAAGATATACCTTCAAGCACTAACCTCCCCGGCAACGGCGCCAGAAAAGAGCTTGATGTCTACTACGCAACCTTCTCCTTGTAGACGTTGTTGGGCCTCCAAGTGCAGAGGTTTGTAGGACAGTAGCAAATTTCCCTCAAGTGGGTGACCTAAGGTTTATCAATCCGTGGGAGGCGTAGGATTAAGATGGTCTCTCTTAAGCAACCCTGCAACCAAATAACAAAGAGTCTCTTGTGTCCCCAACACACCCAATACAATGGTAAATTGTATAGGTGCACTAGTTCGGCGAAGAGATGGTGATACAAGTGCAATATGGATGGTAGATATAGGTTTTTGTAATCTGAAAATATAAAAACAGCAAGGTAACTAATGATAAAAGTGAGCGTAAACAGTATTGCAATGCTAGAAAACAAGGCCTAGGGTTCATACTTTCACTAGTGCAAGTTCTCTCAACAATAATAACATAATTGGATCATATAACTATCCTTCAATATGCAACAAAGATTCACTCCAAAGTCGCTAATAGCAGAGAACAAACGAACAGATTATGGTAGGGTACAAAACCACCTCAAAGTTATTCTTTCCAATCAATCCGTTGGGCTATTGCTATAAGTGTCACAAACAGCCCTAGAGTTCGTACTAGAATAACACCTTAAGACACAAATCAACCAAAACCCTAATGTCACCTAGATACTCCAATGTCACCTCAAGTATCCGTGGGTATGATTATACGATATGCATCACACAATCTCAGATTCATCTATTCAACCAACACATAGAACCTCAAAGAGTGCCCCAAAGTTTCTACCGGAGAATCACGACGAAAACGTGCGCCAACCCCTACGCATAGGTTCATGGGCGGAACCCGCAAGTTGATCACCAAAACATACATCAAGTGAATCACGTGATATCCCATTGTCACCACAGATACGCACGGCAAGACATACATCAATTGTTCTCAAATCATTAAAGACTCAATTCGATAAGATTACTTCAAAGGGAAAACTCAACCCATTACAAGAGAGTAGAGGGGGAGAAGAAACATAAGATCCAACTATAATAGCAAAGCTCGTGATACATCAAGATCGTACAAATGAGAGAGAGAGAGAGAGAGAGAGAGAGAGAGAGAGAGAGAGAGAGAGAGATCAAACACATAGCTACTGGTACATACCCTCAGCCCCGAGGGTGAACTACTCCCTCCTCGTCATGGAGAGCGCCGGGATGATGAAGATGGCCACCGGTGAGGGATCCCCCCTCCGGCAGGGTGCCGGAACAGGGTCTACAGAGACTTGCGGCAGAGGAACTCCCAATCTAATCTCTGTTCTGGAAGTTTTAGGGTACGTGAGTATATATGGGTGCAGGAAGTACGTCGGTGGAGCTTCGGGGGCCCCACGAGGCAGGGGGCACGCCCTAGGGGGGGCGCGCCCCCCACCCTCGTGGGCACCTCCCTTCTCTCCTGACGTGGGTTCCAAGTCCATCCGGTAGCTTTCCTTCCAGAAATAACTTCTCCAGTTGATTTCGTTCCGTTTCGACTCCGTTTGATTTTCCTTTTCTTCGAAACACTGAAATAGGCAAAAAAAACAGCAATTCTGGGCTGGGCCTTCGGTTAATAGGTTAGTCCCAAAAATAATATAAAAGTGGATAATAAAGCCCAATATTTGTCCAAAACAATAGATAATATAGCATGGAGCAATCAAAAATTATAGATACGTTGGAGACGTATCAGGGTGTCAGTTTCTCCAACTTTAGTTGAACCGAGTGTGGCTACGCCCAGTCCTTGAGAAGGTTAAAACAGCACTAACTTGACGAACTATCGTTGTGGTTTTGATGTGTAGGTAAGAACGGTTCTTGCTCAGCCCGTAGCAGCCATGTAAAACTTGCAACAACAAAGTAGAGGACGTCTAACTTGTTTTTGCAGGGCATGTTGTGATGTGATATGTTCAAGACATGATGCTATATTTTATTGTATGAGATGATCATGTTTTGTAACTGAGTTATCGGCAACTGGCAGGAGCCATATGGTTGTGGCTTTATTGTATGCAATGCAATCGCCCTGTAATTGCTTTACTTTATCACTAAGCGGTAGCGATAGTCGTAGAAGCAATAGTTGGTGAGACAACGACGATGATGCGACGGAGATCAAGGTGTCGCGCCGGTGACGATGGTGATCATGACGGTGCTTCGCGGAGATGGAGATCACAAGCACAAGATGATGATGGCCATATCATATCACTTATATTGATTGCATGTGATGTTTATCTTTTATGCATCTTATTTTGCTTAGATCGACGGTAGCATTATAAGATGATCTCTCACTAAATTTCAAGGTATAAGTGTTCTCCCTGAGTATGCACCATTGCGAAAGTTCTTCGTGCTGAGACACCACGTGATGATCGGGTGTGATAAGCTCTACGTTCAAATACAACGGGTGCAAGACAGTTTTGCACACGCGGAATACTCAGGTTAAACTTGACGAGCCTAGCATATGCAGATATGGCCTCGGAACACTGAGACCGAAAGGTCGAGCGTGAATCATATAGAAGATATGATCAACATAGTGATGTTCACCACCGAAAACTACCCCATCTCACGTGATGATCGGACATGGTTTAGTTGATATGGATCACGTGATCACTTAGGTGATTAGAGGGATGTCTATCTAAGTGGGAGTTCTTAAGTAATATTATTAATTGAACTTTAATTTATCATGAACTTAGTCCTGGTAGTATTAGCATATCTATGTTGTAGATCAATAGCTCGTGTTTATCTCCCCTGTTTTATTTTTGATATGTTCCTAGAGAAAAACTATGTTGAAAGATGTTAGTAGCAATGATGCAGACTTGGTCCGTGATCTGAGGATTATCCTCATTGCTGCATAGAAGAATTATGTCCTTAATGCACCGCTAGGTGACAGACCGATTGCTGGAGCAGATACAGACGTTATGAACGTTTGGCAAGCTCGATATGATGACTACTTGATAGTTTAGTGCACCATGCTTTACGGCTTCGAATCGGGGCTTCAAAAGACGTTTTGAACGCCATGGAGCATATAGGATGTTCTAAGAGTTGAAATTGGTATTTCATACTCATGCACGTGTCGAGAGGTATGAGACCTCTGACAGTACTTTGCCTACAAGATGAGGAGAATAGCTCAACCAGTGAGCATGTGCTCAGATTGTCTGAGTACTACAATTGCTTCAATCAAGTGGGAGTTAATCTTCCAGATAAGAGAGTAATTGACAAAGTTCTCTAGTCACTATCACCGAGTTACTAGAACTTAGTTATGAACTTTAATATGCAAGGGATGACGAAAGTAATTCCCAAGCTCTTCGTGATGCTGAGATCGACGAAGGTAGAAATCAAGGAAAAGCATCAAGTGTTGATGGTTGACAAAGACCACTAGTTTCAAGAAAAGGGCAAAGGGAAGAAGTGGAACTTCAAGAAGAACGGCAAGCAAGTTGCTGCTCAAGTTAAGAAGCCCAAGTCTGGACCTAAGCCTGAGACTGAGTGCTTCTACTGCAAAGGGACTGGTCACTAGAAGCGGCACTGCCCCAAGTATTTGGCGGATAAGAAGGATGGCGAGGTGAACAAAGGTATATTGGATATACATGTTATTGCTGTGTACTTTACTAGTGTTTATAGCAACCCCTCGGTATTTGATACTAGTTCAGTTGCTAAGAGTAGTAACTTGAAACAGGAGTTGCAGAATGAACAGAGACTAGTTAAGGGTGAAGTGACGATGTGTGTTGGAAGTAGTTCCAAGAATGATATGATCATCATCGCACACTGATAACCCAAAAGTATAGGGGATCGCAATAGTTTTCGAGGGTAGAGTATTCAACCCAAATTTATTGATTCGACACAAGGGGAGCCAAAGAATATTCTCAAGTATTAGCAGTTGAGTTGTCAATTCAACCACACCTGGATAACCTAGTATCTGCAGCAAAGTATTTAGTAGCAAAGTAATATGATAGTAGTGGTAACGGTAACAAAAGTAACAGTAGAATAAGTAATATTTTTGGTGTTTTGTAGTGATTGTAACAGTAGCAACGGAGAAGTAAATAAGCGAAGAACAATATGTGAAAAGCTCGTAGGCATTGGATCGGTGATGGAGAATTATGTCGGATGTGGTTCATCATGTAACAATCATAACATAGGGTGACAAAGAACTAGCTCCAATTCATCAATGTAATGTAGGCATGTATTCCGAATATAGTCATACGTGCTTATGGAAAAGAACTTGCATGACATCTTTTGTCCTACCCTCCCGTGGCAGCGGGGTCCTAATGGAAACTAAGGGATATTAAGGCCTCCTTTTAATAGAGTACCGAAACAAAGCATTAGCACATAGTGAATACATGAACTCCTCAAACTATGGTCATCACCGGAGTGGTCCCGATTATTGTCACTTGGGTTGCGGATCATAACACATAGTAGGTGACTATAGACTTGCAAGATAGGATCAAGAACACACATATATTCACGAAAACATAATAGGTTCAGATCTGAAATCATGGCACTCGGGCCCTAGTGACAAGCATTAAGCATAGCAAAGTCATAGCAACATCAATCTCAGAACATAGTGGATACTAGGGATCAAACCCTAACAAAACTAACTCGATTACATGATAGATCTCATCCAACCCATCACCGTCCAGCAAGCCTACGATGGAATTACTCATGCACGGTGGTGAGCATCATGAAATTGGTGATGGAGGATGGTTGATGATGACGATGGCGACGGATTCCCCTCTCCGGAGCCCTGAACGGACTCCAGATCAGCCCTCCCGAGAGGTTTTAGGGCTTGGCGGCGGCTCCGTATCGTAAAATGCGATGAATTCTTCTCTCTGGTTTTTTTCTCCCCGAAAGCAAATATATGGAGTTGGAGTGAGGTCGGAGGAGCTCCAGGGGGCCCACGAGGTAGGGGACGTGCCCTAGGGGGGAGGGCGCGCCCCCCACCCTCATGGACAGGGTGTGGGCCCCCTGGTCTTCATCTTTTGCAAGGATTTTTTATTAATTCCAAATAGACGTTCCGTGAAGTTTGAGGTCATTCTGAGAACTTTTGTTTCTGCACAAAAATAACACCATTGGAAAGTCTGCTGAAAACAGCGTCAGTCCGGGTTAGTTCCATTCAAATCATGCAAGTTAGAGTCCAAAACAAGGGCAAAAGTGTTTGGAAAAGTAGATACGACGGAGACGTATCAACTCCCCCAAGCTTAAGCCTTTGCTTGTCCTCAAGCAATTCAGTTGATAAACTGAAAGTGATAAAGAAAAACTTTTACAAACTCTGTTTGCTCTTGTTGTTGTAAATATGTAAAGCCAGCATTGAAGTTTTCAGCAAAGATTATGACTAACCACATTTGCAATAACTCTTAGGTCTCATGTTTACTCATATAAATAGCATAATCAACTAGCGAGCCATAATAATAAATCTCGGATGACAACACTTTCTCACAACAATCATAATATGATATAACAAGATGGTATCTCGCTAGCCCTTTCTGAGACCGCAAAACATAAATGCAGAGCATCTTTAAAGATCAAGGACTGACTAGACATTGAAATTCATGGTAAAAGAGATCCATTCATAGTCATACCCAATATAAATTAATAGTAATGGATGCAAATGACAGCTGCGCTCTCCAGCTAGTGCTTTTTAATAAGAGGGTGATGACTCAACATAAAAGTAAATAGATAGGCCCTTCGCAGAGGGAAGCAGGGATTTGTAGAGGTGCCAGAGCTCGGTTTTGAAATAGAGATAAATAATATTTTGAGCGGCATACTTTCATTGTCAAAATAGCAACCAAGAGATGACGATATCTTCCATGCTACACACATTATAGGCGGTTCCCAAACAGAATGGTAAAGTTTATACTCCCCCTCCACCAAAAAGCATCAATCCATGACTTGCTCAAAACAACGAGCGTCTCCAACTAGCAACAGTCCCAGGGGGAGCTTTGTTTGCAATTAATTTGATTTGATTTGCATAAAGCATGGGACTGGGCATCCCGGTGACCAGCCATTTTCTCGTGAATGAGGAGCGGAGTCCTCTCCTTTTGAGAATAACCCGCCTAACATGGAACATAAGGGCAGCCCTAGTTGATACATGAGCTATTCGAGCATACAAAACAGAATGTTTATTTGAAGGTTTAGAGTTTGGCACATACAAATTTACTTGGAACGGCAGGTAAATACCGCATATAGGAAGGTATAGTGGACTCATATGGAATAACTTTGGGGTTTCAGGGATTGGATGCACAAGCAGTATTCCCGCTTAGTACAAGTGAAGGCTAGCAAAAGACCGGGAAGCGGCCAACTAGAGAGCGACAACAGTCATGAACATGCAAACATTGGATGCAAGCATGAGTAGGATATAATCCGCCGTGAACATAAATATCGTGAAGGCTATGTTGATTTGTTTCAACTACATGTGTGAACATGTGCCAAGTTGAGTCACTTAAATCATTCAAAGGAGGATACCACCCCACTATACCACATCACAACCATTTTAATAGCATGTTGGCACGCAAGGTAAACCATTATAACTCATAGCTAATCAAGCATGGCATTAGTAACTATAATCTCTAATTGTCGTTGCAAACATGTTTATTCATAATAGGCTGAATCAGGAACGATCAACTCATCATATTTACAAAAACAAGAGAGGTCGAGTTCATACCAGCTTTTCTCATCTCAGTCAGTCCATCATATATCGTCATAATTGCCTTTCACTTGCACGACCGAACGATGTGAAAATAATAAGAGTGCACGTGCATTGGACTAAGCTGGAATCTGCGAGCATTCAACAACCAGAAGAAGACAAGGCAATATGGGCTCTTGGTTAAATCAACAATAATGCATATAAGAGCCACTTCAACAATTTAATCATGGTCTTCTCCTATCGACCCCCAAAGAAAAGAAAAGAAATAAAACTATTTACACGGGAAAGCTCCCAACAAGCAAAAGAAGAACGGGAAATATTTTTGGGTTTTCTTTTTTTTAATTATTACTACTACAGCAAGAAGAGTAAACTAACTAAAAGCTACACTATTTTTTTTGGGTTTCTTAAGGTTTAACAAACATACAAGAAGAAAGCAAGAAAAAGAAAATAAACTAGCATGGATATTATAGCGAAAAAGTATGAGCACCGACATCTAGCAATGAGTGTGTAAACATAAATGTAATATCGGTGAGAAATACGTACTCCTCCAAGCTTAGGCTTTTGGCCTAAGTTGGTTCATTGCCAAGGATGGCCTGGTGGATATCCGTAGGTGTAGCTGGGGTCGTACTAAGATGCAGCGGTTATCGCCTCCTGAGCTACAGCGTGGCGGCAAGCTGCCTCTGCCCTCCTCTCGTACTCATCTGCCTCCTCTCTGGTGATAAAATGTCCTCCTTTTTCCTGATAATCAAAGAAGGCGGGAGCAGGAAGAGTAATACGGAAAGCAAGATGTCTGTCAAAGATTAAGCGATATCGGAGAGGTGATTCATTCCTCTCGACAAATTGGTGATAGACCATAGAATTGTAGTCTAAATAAGTAGGAGGTAACTCAATGTCATCCTCATGAACGTTCACACCAAGAAAATCAGCTAAGCGGGTTGTATAAATTCCACCAAAGAAATCTCCAATAAATCTATTGTTATGCAACCTACATGCAACAATGGCTCCCAAATTATAAGATTTGTCTCCTAACATAGCACTCATAAGAATACTGAGGTCAGGCACACGCATATGACATGCTTCATCTTTACCATTTATACACCTACCTATGAAGAGAGCAAAATAATGTATGGCAGGAAAATGAATGCTCCCTATGGTAGTTTGTGCTATATCTCTAGATTCCCCAATAGTTATACCAGCAAGAAAGTTTCTAAATTCAGATTTACGGGGTTCACTAACACTACCCCATTGTGGAAGTTTGCAAGCAGAAGTAAAATCCTCTAAGTCCATGGTATAAGATTTTTCATAAAGATCAAATAGACCAGTTGGAGAATTATGTGAAGATGAAAATTCAAACCTCCTCACAAATGTACTAGTAAGATAGTGGTACTGGCGGCATTTGTCTGCCTCGAAGCTCACAAGATCAGTGTTACGCAAATATGCGTTAAATTCTTCCTTGATTCCCGCTCGATCCATAAAATTTTCTGAAGGCCATTCACAGGGCCACACTGGAGTGCCCTTTGGTGGCTCCTCGTTAGCATCACACATAGCAAGCCTGGGTCCTTGCTTCCTTGAAGAACCACCTTGGAACATTTTCCTAAGCATATTTCTTCCTCTGAAAAATTTCTGAAATTTTTAGTAACTTCAAACAAAAGTGAACCAACCTCAATAAAATTGATAGCAACTACTCCTACAAATGCCTAGAGCCTATAACATGCATTAGAACTACTTGGAACCATATAAATTTGACATGTCAGCTCAAGAACATGGTCACCTAGGCAGCACAAATTTGCAATGAATAAAGCACTAGAGCAAAAACTAATTGGACCAATGGAGGAGTCACATACCAAGGAACAATCTCCCCAAGCAGTTTTGTGAGAGGTGCTTTGAGCAAGGAGATCGCAAATCGCAGCAAAATGAGCTAGAACTCGTGCTTGAGCCGGATATTGGTGTTTGTGGGAGGAAGAAGAAGTGTGTGGGTGCAGGAATAAGTAGAGGGGGGCCACCGTGGGCCCACGAGGCAGGGGCGCGCCCTGGGGGGTAGGGCGTGCCCTCCACCCTCGTGGCCAGGTGCTTGCCCCTCCTGCTGTGTTCTCAGTGCCAGCAATTCCCAAATATTCTAGAAAAAATCATATTCCATTTTCAGGGCATTTAGAGAACTTTTATTTTTTGGGGTATTTTTATATCGCATGGATAAATCAGAAAACAGACAGAAAAATACTATTTTTACTTTAACTAAATAACAGAAAGTAGAAAGAGGGTACAGAAGGTTGTGCCTTCTAGTTTCATCCATCTCATGCTCATCAAAAAGAATTTACTAACAATGTTCATCAAGTCTTGTTAACAAACTCATTCCGAATAACATGAAACCGGAGAAATTTCAAACAACACTATGTTACCTCAACGGGGATATGCACATCCCCAATAACACTACAAAAAAAGATACATCCGTGACATTTTGGGCCGAACGAAAAAAAAATTGTCATACATATGACACTTCTATGTCAATAATTGTGACAAAACCCGGTATCATCATAGATGTGGTGGGCTCCTACTTCTATGACAAAAAATCAAGACAGAAAATGGGCTTTTCGTCCTGCGCGGGCTGGAGACGCAGCTGCATGACATTCTTTGGGCCGTCCATGACGGAAAAAACCGTGGTAGAAGCGAGGGGAGGAAAATTTCGGGAGTTCCGGTTACGGTGGGAGGTCGGGGCGAAGCGATCGCATTTCTCTCGTGACACGACGCTGCTGCGTGTGTGCGAGGCATTGGCTCTAATCAACCCGAAGCGAGGCGTTGGGCTCTAATCGAACCCGAGAGATTGCCTGCGCAGCTACGCTATCGAACCCGAGCGATCGATCGATGGTTGTTAATCAACCCGATCGAGCATTCCTTGGCTACTGCTGCTAACTGAAGCCGATTGATGGGATGAACAGTGATTGTTGCGGGGGGTTGGATGAACAGTGAGCGGTGGCGTTGCCTCTGGATGAACAGGACCTCGTGGTGTGGTGGAGGGCTGGATGAACAGTAGACGGTGGAGGGGTGCCCGTGGAGGGGTGGATGAACAGGACCCCGTGGTGTGGAGGGCAGGATGAACAGTAGACGGTGGAGGGGTGCCCGTGGAGGGGTGGTTGAACAGGACCCCGTGGTGTGGAGGGCTGGATGAACAGTAGACGGCGGAGGGGTGGTTGAACAGTAGCCGGTGGAGTAGTGCGCGGTGGAGGCTGGATGAACAGGAGCCTGTGGAGGCTAGAGGAGGTCGACGGTGGATGAACAGTAGCTCGTGGAGGCTGGAGGGGGTCGACGGTGGAGATGAACAGTATCCCGTGGAGTCCCGTTTTGCGGTACGCCACACCCCTCCCAATGAACAGGACCCCTGTTTCGACGTAGCGCTCCAACACAAATCCGTTTCCTCCGTTTTGCGATACGCCACACCCCTCCCGATCAACAGGACCCCCGTTTTGACCGTAGGAGGTCCGTTTCCTCCGTTTTGCGGTACGCCACACCCCTCCCGATCAACAGGACCCCTGTTTCGACTGTAGGAGGTCCGTTTCCTCCGTTTTGCGGTACGCCAGACCCCTCCCGATGAACAGGATCCCGTTTCGAACATGGCCGGTCGAACACAAGGTCGTTTCCTCCGTTCTGCGGTACGCCAGGCCTCGTTTCCATCGCCTGTTCCGTCCAAGCCCTCCCGGTGAACACGACGCATTCCGTTGCCTCCCCATGAACACGAGGCATTCCGTTGCCTCCCCATGAACACGACGACGGCGCTGTTTCTCCGTTCTGACCCAGCCATGTACACGAGCCCTCGCCGTACGTATGCGCGAGTAGGCGTTCGAGACCCCGCCTGTATGTACACATACGTGGTCGTATTTTCTTTCTTGCACCCTCGCCATCGTGACGCGTGCGTGTACATGCTACGTCGCGCGCCTCTACTACGACACGTGCACGCCTCTACATCGACCAGTATGTACGTACACGTTCGCGACCAGAATGACAACGCTACGTACGCTTCGACCAGGTGGGTCCCGACTGTCAGGCACTTCCTTGCCTGCGAAGATGTAGCTGGTGGGTCCCAGCAGTCAGGGGGGCGAATTGTTTTGGTTTTTTTTTTGCCCGGACGCACTTCCTTGCGTGCGAAGATGTAGCTGGTGGGTCCCAGCAGTCAGGGGGGCAAATCATTTTTTGCACGGACGCACTTCCTTGCGTGCGAAGGTGTAGCTGGTGGGTCCCAGCAGTCAGGGGGGAAATGTTTTTTTCGCGAAATACGGTGGCCCGTCCGGTGGGTCCCTGCTGTTAGGTGGAGGAATCATTATTTTCCGCGTAATAAGGAGGCACTTCCTTGCTGCCGCCGTGGACCAGCTGTCAGCCTCTCCACGTACAGTCCACGTCCGATGGAAGTCGTTCCTTGACCACGTTGACCACGCCGCGTCGAGAGCACCAGTGCGGTGGACGACGGCGAGGCCTAGGAAGGGCACGACACGGAGGCAGGGAAGACTCGGCAGTTGTTTCCCACGAGGGGAGTACGTTGACGAGGGTTTCTTGGTCTGCTCGCCATCGCCAGAGAATAACAGCAGGTGTGGGTGAGTAGAGGGATGGCTAGGCCAGCGATGGGAGTACGGTCGAGCGGTGAGGCCTGCGCGGCAGCACAGCTGGCCGCGCGGAGGAGGGAGCAGGCAGTCTCGCCAGCGCTTGTTTGAGCGGCTGGAGCAGAAAGAGCAGAGATTGAAGAAGCACGACGGCCGTTGGATGGACATCCAACAGTCAGTGCTTGTGCGTCAACCTTCTTTTAGGAAAGCCTCAAATCTGTGGAAAACAGCATACAGCCCATCCGCCATTATTTCTAATTATTTACAGCCCATTTGCTAATTCTTAAGGTTTTTTTTGTAGCCCATATTCTTTTTGTTAGCATTACAGCCCATATTGTGGCAACGGTTAAAAAATTATACGAAATTTTGCATATTTCAGTGCGGTCCGATCTGTTTTTAATCCCGAAATTTCGACTCACATTCAAACTGATTTTAAAAAGAAATGTATATCAATATAAAATCCAACAAATTATCCACGCATAAAAATTAATGTCATTTAAAATCTTGAAATGAAAAAAAGATATTTGAAACTAATTGTCGGTTTGATGTGTTTTAAAAATGTACAACCCATTTCTCATTACTGATGGGCCATTTTCTCGGCCAGCCGAATGAAATCTCTCCTCGTCTTGAAAGATTTGCAGCCCAACAAGCCTGACAGAGTGACTTACTTGGCAAATCACAAAAAAACTGGGCTGTGGCCGTGGACCCAGCTGTCAGCCTCTCCTACTCTTCCGATGGAAGTCGTTCCTTGACCACGTTGACCACGCCGCGCGGAGAGCACCACGGCGGTGGACGATGGCGAGGCCTAGGAAGGGGACGACGCGGTAGTGGAAGCCCGCGCGGAGAGAACTACGAGGGTTCACTGGTTCGGCTGCGGTGTGAGGCTGCCGTCGCCGCAGGGCCTGGCCGGCGGTGGGAATAGTAGGGGGCGGTGAGGCCTCTGCCGCAGCACAGCCGGCCACGGGAGGCAGGAGCATGCGGCACGACCGGCGCTGCTTTGAGCGGCTGGAGCAAGAAGACCAGAGGTTGAAGAAGCACTACGGCCGTTGGATGGACATCATACGGTCACTGGAGCTAGAATCATTCATATTGACTAAGTTGACAAACCCTTCGTCCCCGTCAACTTAGTCGGCCCACAAGTCAGCCTCCCAGCAAGGTGGGTCCCAGCTAGCCGGGGGAGTATTCATTTTTTTGTGCGGAATAAGGAGGCACTTCCGGTGGGTCCGAGCTGACGGCGGGGGGAATGTTTTTTTCGCGAAATATGGTGGCCCGTCCGGTGGGTCCCAGCAGTCAGGGGGAAACGATTTTTTTCACAAAATACTGGTGGCCCGTCCGGTGGGTCCCCCCTGTCAAGTGGAGGAATAATAATTTTCCGCATAATAAGGAGGCACTTCCTTGCGGCTGCCGTGGACCCGGTTGTCAGCCTCTCCACGTACAGTACTCTTCCGATGGAAGTCGGTCGTTGACCACATTGACCATGCCGCGCCGAGAGCACCATGGCGGTGGACGACGACGAGGCCTAGGAAGGGGACGAGGGTGAGGCTGTGCAAGACGCGGCAGTGGATGCCCACGCGGAGAGGAGTACGAGCGTTCACTGGTTCGGCTGTGGTGTGAGGCTGCCGTCGCCGCAGAATAACAGGGGTGTGGGTGAGTGGAGGGATGGCCTGGCCAGTGGTGGGAGTGGTATGGGGGCGGTGAGGCCTCCGCGGTAGCACAGCCGGCCACGGGAGGCAGGAGTAGGCGGCACGACCGGTGCTGCTTTGGGCGGCTGGAGCAAGAAGACCAGAGGTTGAAGAAGCACTAGGGCCGTTGGATGGACATCATATGGTCACTGGAGTATTGACTAAGTTGACAAAGCTCTCCATCCCTGTCAACTTAGTAGGCCCACAAGTCAGCCCAACAATATGGTGGGTCCCAGCTAGCAGGGGGTATTCATTTTTTTGGGCGTAATAAGGAGGCACTTCCTTGCGTGCGAAGGTATAGCTGGTGGGTCCGACCTGTCAGCGGGGAGAACGTTTTTTTCGCGAAATACAGGGGACCTTCCTGTGGGTCCTAGCTGTCAGGTGGAGGAATCATTATTTTGCACGTAATAAGGAGGCATTTCCTTGCATGCGGCCGTGGACCCAGCTGTCAGCCTCTCCACGTACAGTCCACTTCCGATGGATGTCATTCATTGACCACGCTGACCAGGCCGCGCCGAGAGCACCAGGGCGGTGGACGACGGCGAGGCCTAGGAAGGGAACGACACGGAGACAGGGAATACTCGGCGCTTGTTTCCCACACGGAGGGGAATCTGTTGTACGAGGGTTCTTGGTTAAATCTGCCGTCGCGGAGAATAACAGCAGTGTGGGTGAGTAGAGGATGGCTAGGCCAGCGATGGGAGTAAGGTCGGGCGGTGAGGCTCTGCTGGCAAGACGGCCGCCGCGGAAGAGGGAGCAGGCAGTCCCGCCGGCGCTTGTTTGAGCGGCTTGAGCATGAAGAGCAGATATTGAAGAAGCATGACAGCCGTTGGATGGACATCCAACAGTCACTACTCTCGTGTGTTGACTAAGTTGACAGGGCGTTACGTGTGCGTCAACCTTTTTTTTTATGAAAGCATACGCGTCAACCTATAGTAGGCGCACAAGTCAGCCTCAAATCTGTGGAAAACAGCATACAGCGCATCTGCCATTATTTCTAATAATGTACAACCCATTTGCTAATTCTTAAGAATTTTTTTGGAGCCCATCTTCTTTCTGTTAGCATCACACCCCATATTGTGGCCACGGTTAAAAAGTATACAAAATTTTGCATATTTTGGTGCAGTCAACTGTTATTAATCCAGAAATATCGATTCACATTCAAACTATTTTGAAAAGTAATTTATATAAATATAAAATCCAAATAATTGACCACGCATAAAAATCAATGGAATTTAAGATCTTGTAATGAAAAAAAATTGAAACTAATTCCCGGATTGATGTGTTTTAAAAATGTACAACCCATTTCTGGGCAAACCGAATGAAACTCTCCTCGTCTTGAAAGATTTGCAGCCCAGCAGGGCCGATAAAGCAAGTAGGCCTTGTTTGGGTATTTCTTTAAAAAAATAGAACTGGGATAGCCATTTTCAGCAAGAAAAAAACACAATTGGGCTCATGATATGGTAAACATAAATAAAGCCCTGGCTAGACAGGCCACAGCCCCCGCACAGCCCCGTTGTTACCCTGAGCCCAAAAACTAGTATAAATAACAACTGCTTGTTCCTCAAAAAAAAACTGCGCGACTTGCTGGGTCCCTGGTGTCAGCCGCTCGTAGTGTAATTCTTTCGTTTATTGACTACGTTGACAATGGCGTGAGCCCCAGATGTCCAGCCTTTCCTATGAAAATTTACAGCCCATTTGATGTGCTAGTTCGAAATAAGTTTGTGGGTGCTGGTGGGGGCTAATCACTTGGCTTCTGTAATGCACAGTGAGCTCAAGCAGCCGGCGAGAGTGATGTTATTTCCCTTGGTTTGGATTTGTTACAATATTTCGCTCTAAATTAAACGAATGGCAAGCCATTTGCCTTGTTTCAAAGAAAATATGACAGTCACAGCCGAGTTGAAAAGGGCAGGAACATCTAACTCCAGCTTACAAACTGTACAAAAGCACGAGGGTTAATTGTTCATCAAGTTTACAAAAAAAAACCAGATTGAAAAGGGCAACAACATCTAACTCCAGCACTGTTTTCGGTAGTCACAGTCAAATAGATCGGTCAGGTCCATAGAATGAACATCCTGGGTCGTAAAATTTACTAGATTATGACCACAATATGTTGTAAATAGAAGCCCGGCACGTTCAGAAGCTCTTTTGCCCACCTGAAACTCCTTTTTTGCTCTTCGACATACCCATCCAACAAAACCATGCTGCTGATAAACTTAAGCCTGATGGACAATAGTAACCTCGCATTCAGCAGGAAGAATGTGACAAATCTTGTGTTTGCACGGTTGGCTACATATCGTTCTAGCGTTATTGTCTTCAATCGAATCTCATGAGAAGTGAGAAAATCCCGATGCTTACGAATCCACCGATTGGTTATAACTTTCTTACCCCGTCCTGTTGCCTAAATAGACATGAAGATTGAAAACAGTTAAGGTCTAAAAGAAGAGTGTCGAATGAGCAACAGCTGAACGGTTCATTCTAGTACACTATGTGCGGGCTTACAATGTGCGTGAAATTATCAACTTTATATACAACTTCTCCAGACATGGAAAGCATTGCAGCAAGCCAATAATCTTGTTCAGATCAAAACTATTCATTTGGATATATAAGATCTTGACAAAATCCAGCACCATTGATAGGCCATCCTTGGATAAACTCTTCATTGAGCATAGAACATAATATTAGTACAAAATGTGTACTCCAAGATGATATATAAATTATGCGCAAAAATTTAAAATGCAGCTTATGGTTACAAGTGTAGATGGTAATATAAAGTACCTGAAGAACTGTGGAGCCAAACACCATATTGAAATGAGCACAGAGATCATGTATTACACCCAAGGTCTCGAGTTTAGGCGCAGAGAGGACGGTTATTTGCAACGCTAAATAACTAGAATCAAGGATCGACGTTTGAAGTGAAGGGGCATCTTGGATGATGAGCTACCTTCCGTCAAAAGAAATTCCAATTATTACAAGGTTAGGCGACTTTACTTGGAGACAACTGATTCTAACTGGGAAAACAAGCACCAAGCACTCCAGCGCAGGGCAACTCGGAGTGGTGCTACGCAATGAGGCTTCCGATATACGAACCCACACAAGTGAAAGTTTCTTGAGAAATGGGAGTCGAAGGTTTAGTACCAGATTGTCTGGTAGGTAGCACTGCGCAAAGGTGGCGGTGTGGAGAGAGGACGAAAACCCCAAGATGGACATCGGTGCTGAGGGCACAAGTTCATGGCGTTCGGTATGTGGTATGTGATTTCCAGGGGAATAGTAGAACTCAAGCAGCTGTAGTTCTATGAATTCAGGGGATTCCAACCAGGTGTCGACCGTGCAGGGCATGGTATGCTTGCTCAGGTAGCATGACAGGATGCAGAGGCTTTGAATGGAACCTTGGTGGGAGGAGATGATGGCTTTGGGGATTTCAAAATCATTGAAGAGAGATAGCTGACGACAGTCGAGATTAAGGGGAACGGCGCGCCATAGAGGGCGCCACCGAATTGAGAGGATTTGGGTGCGGCAGCAATCCTTGGTGGGGAGAAGCGAGATGATCTCCCCAAGGATGGCGTCCGGGAGATTGCTGATGCGGTCCACCCGAGATTCTACGGGTTCCTGGGATCCGGTGGGGGCGGGGTCGCCGCTTCTCCCCGCGCTACCGGGTGCGGGATCTACAATAGGCGTCGCCGCTAGCAGGAGCCTCATCTTCTTGGCGCTGGGGTCAGCCGACTCCATTTTCCTCGAGGGCGTCGCGTCGCGCTCACGGATTTGAGCAGAGTAACGAATGACGATCCTAGTTGTAGTCTGAGCGAAGAAGAAGGGAGCTGGGGTTTTCTGAGGAGTGAGGAAGAAGGGGAGCTGGGATTTCTGTAGGAGTGAGGTGAGGAATTTGGGGTGCGAGTGGAGCGAGTGGCGTGAGGTGGGTGGGAGCAAGGAGGAAGAAGTGCACCCAGGGTTTTTTTTGGGGGCGGTGTGCTGGGTGTGGATAGCGCATCTCATTCAATAAGTATATGGGCTTTTGAATTGATTTTACTATTTACTAGTGTGGATGTGCTGTTTTGTCTTAGGACCCGAGAAACAATTACAACTAGTACAGTGGAGACACTCTACAGCTACCCAGAAAAACAATTACTACTAGTACAGTGGAGACACTCTACCGCTTCTGGATCCTCCTAGGTCATTGAAACGTCTCCCTCTACTGAATGCCGTTATACTTTTGTTCACCGACATGTGGGCCATGCAGCGTGCGGGCCCAAATGCCATCCACCAAATTAGAAGGCAGTATGCAGGCGGAGAGTCACCCCGGTCGTAGCGCAGCAGTAACGAGCCGTCGTATCACAAAACCCCTCCTCCCCACAGTCTAAGTTTGACGGACGAAGCAACCATCATTTCACTCTTTGTTGAATCCCCTTCTCCCTCACCGTCTTCAAGAAAGGCAACACTTGCATCTGCCACTGTTCTTCTCTCCGAACGAAGGGAAGGTAAGCGGATCCATGATGTTTGTATATTTTCGTTCAGAGGAAAAAAAAGAACTTTTGCAAAGCAGTAACCGATCCTCACTCTCTTTTTTGTTTCATTGTCATTGCGATTGTGTTTTCCTTTCAGTGGTCTCCTAGTACTCGTTAGTTTCATGATGGACCAAGGAGAACCAGGCAAAGATCTGCCGATATTGGAGCAGACACGGGAGGCTGATCCCCACGAGACAGAGAGCTCCAAGAAGATGGAGGCAACCACCAAGGCGACCCCAGATACTGAGATGGTCAACGCCCCGTTTGAGGTTACATCCCCCGTGGCACTGCAGGAGTAGTTTTCCCCTTCGAGGATGTGTCCCCATTGAGCTGCCCAAGGTGATTTCCTTCTTTGCCGATCTCAATTGTGGTTTTTCATCTAATTATGTGGTGATTTTTTAGAAAAGGAAGTATGTGGTGATTAATAATGCAAAATTTTATTAGCTTCGATGCCATGGTATACGTAGTGGTTTAAATAACTTGTGTTTCTTATCTTTGAAAAGTAATTCAGAACTTGTTTCGTTTCAATTAGAGCACCGATGCGCACAAGGATTGTGTGGTTGTACATGTCACTCGCTATGAGGCGGACGACCTGAATATACGACTTTGGGAAAACAGAGTTCTTAGGTTGTTGGATCACGGAAGCCATTTGCGGTTATACCAATGAAGAGTTGTATTCCAGCCTCCTTTGTTGTCGCGTGTTGTCCAGGTGTACTGAAGCACAAGAAGTCAAAGCTACTCCTTCGTTTGTGAGGAATACTGTTCTTTTCAAGCTTACGCAGGAAGATGACGTGGCATGCCTCCATAAACAAGTTTATCAGTGGCAAGACCACAAGGTTGTCTTCATGAAGGTTCACAGGATTGAGCTGCTGCGGGACGTCCTCGATGATGTTCATGGCAAGGTCCGTCTTGTGTCCAGCCCAAATTAGATCGAGGCATGAAATAGTTGCCCCAGCTAGTGTTTAATAGTAGTTTGGATTGTGTCTAATTATCCAAACCTTGCCTGTTATCGACCCCTCTGGGGCTAGTACTCTGTTTGAATCCGTCTATGGGAACTGCTGCTACTTTTGTGTGCCCGTGAATCATGTGAGAACCATCGTAATTGTTGCCGAAACAGATGCATCCTCAATAGTTTTTTCATGAATATGGCATGGTAAGAGATAAGTTGTCATGGTTTATCATACGAGCAGTGTGTGTTTTGATGAAATAGAGCACTTGTTCAAGAATCGTGCGCTGACGTATACATAAGTACTTGTAAACACTGTTGGTGCTACCCCACTTGTAAGCAGTTGTGCAAAACACGGCACATTGGCTCAGCTCGCTTCAACACTAGGCTATCGACCAGCTAACAATCAACAATCTGTTGTCTGACATATAAGCAACTATGTATCTTGTTACAGTGGTTCATGCAGTTAATTGAGGCCACAATGTAATAAATTCCAAACGTTCACACGCTAGTCCAGTGCTCATGTGGAACACTCACATTAAACTCGTCTTCATAAAAAACTTGAAAATCATAAGTTAAGCAATTTTATACATCTCAATGATTCATAGAACATATCAAACATATACTAGTTCACAGCAAAAGACAAAGTTGTGAGAAGGTTTACAAATCAGGAAAAAACAAGCAAGGCTTCTCTCGAGCAAAGGGCCTCCGGCAGCTTAAATTTCTGGAGTTCACTCTGGTTTTTCTTGTTGCCACCATTCAGGGTTAGGTTCTCTCATTCCGAATAACCAATTATAATTGTGGTCTCGGTGGAATGCTGAACTGAACCATGCAAAGGTCTTGACCAGGTGAAATTCTTGTGCATTCCACTAAATTTAAGCACCGCTATTTGCAGAAATAAGCAGACCACAATGCCTCTTGTCTGTGCACCTATCCAAAAAACCGCCGTGCAGCCATGCCAGCTAGTCCTCGGTCCATGGATGAACTGGTAGAAAGTGCATTCGGACTAGGAAGCAGTTTGTTTTGCTCGTCCTCGCACCGCAATCAGGAAGTAAAACGCATTTAATCAGCTTCTTTTAGATTGCGTTGGTCATTCTACCTTAGTTACTACCAATGTAGGGATACCTTGAAGACGGGAGGTTAGACGACGGCAACGAGGGATAGCCTTCTCATTTTCTTGATTGTACTAAAACTGAGGTGTGTGCTTTTGATTGCGCGGATAGAAACGATACGGAGAAAGACATCCCGAAACGATATGGAGACAGACATCCCTGTTTGCGCAAATAAGAAATACGGTTATTTAAACAGTGACACATATTACTACTTTCCCCTGTTTCTCTTAGAACCAAGTCCTAGATTCATGCTCCAACTTTCCCACTTTCTTCCCTGTTTGAACCAACGCTTTGAGTCGACTGTATGAAATAGATTTACTTCTAATAATAGTAGAAGTCTAGGTGGCTTTGGAACAGCGGACGGAAGTAGAAAAGGATCCACACGAAGGGAGCTGGGGCAGTAGAGCAAGGCAGGTTTCAAAGGAATATATACCTGAGGGTCGTCGGCATGTCGCAAAGACGACGTCGGGAGGCCGCATCTTGGCCACAATACCGCAGGGAGAAAGAAGGGGTCGAAGGCCCTCCCGAGCCGGCGCTCTCTCAGAGAGAACGGCACGGCCGCTGATCGGGACGCGCGGGCAGCAGTTGGTCTCCTCCCTCGCCGCCGACAACAGCGTGAACGATGCACCTACACCCCTGCCCCGGTCGAGGTTGTCCATCCGGATTTGTGACCAGCCGTGAGCTGATAGAGATGTGGCCACCTATGTGTTGCTTAGATCTGGAGAGCATGAGAGAGTGAACGAGAGGAACCCTAGTAAAGCAAGCGCTAAGGCTCCTGCTTTTATATATAGTGGAGTGATTTTGTTGTACCGGCTTCAAAAAATGCCCTCCTCGTGTACCCATGAGTGGGTGTGAGAGAACTAGTGCGTGCGTGCACCGCTTCTCTTCGTGAGAGTACAATATACTATGCCCAAAGAGCGTCACGCATAAGAGTAATAGTACAAGTGTGTGACGTGTGAGCTAAAATAAAATGTGTGTGCCGTCTTTTGTTTTTAGAAGTTCGAGGGTAGGGTGTGAAGAGCACATATGTGGGTGGCGTCTACCGCGAGATAGGCGGTGGGTGCGACGTCTTGAGTCTGCGAGAGGACTCGGGAGAGTCGTGACTCGTGAGGGTGCGTGTGCGTGAGAGAGAGGGGGGCACGTATCAATGCAATGCATGTGTCCGTAAATCATTATCCAACAAACGTTCGCCAAGCCTTTTCCTGATGAACGCCGTAAGAACCGTTAGATCGACATCCGACAGTGTCAGTTTTGCCATGTCATTTAACAGAAAAGTCACTCCTCCTACACACAAATATTCCACGTGAGTGTTAGCAACTGTCGTATGCTCCATCCGTTCCGAAATGCAGTGCATATAGCTTTATTGAAAATTCGAACCTCGCAAACTTTTACTGAGTTTTCGTGTACCAAATTACACATGTAGAATACCATGTATATGTGATTTCATTCATCTTCGAGAGGTAACTATAAAGTTGGGTGAGGAGTCTACAAAGAAAGACCATCGTATCACCCGCAGCAATTTCAAGCATCCTTTCACTAGTAGAAAACAGGGCTTTCGTCCAGGCCAGTTTAGCCCATTAGTCCCGGTTCAATCCAGAACCGGGACTAATGTGAGCATTTATCCCGGTTCGTGCGGCTAAGGCATTAGTCCCGGTTCACTGTGCCCTTTAGTCCCGGTTTGTGCCTCAAACGGGACTAAAAATGCGATGATACCGATAGTCGGTTCATGCCTCAAACGGGACTAAAGATGAGACTTTAGTCCCGGTTTGAGGCACGAACGGGACTAATGGTTGAGACCTTTAGTCGGTTCGTGCCACGAACCGGTACTAAAGGTCCCATTTTCAAACTCTACCCCCGTGGATCGCCTTTTCAATTTTAAAAAAATAAAAGAAAATGATGGAAATGTCAAAAAAATAAAAGAAAATAAGTTTCCCATGTGATATGTGGTCTAGTTGTTGGGAAAATTTGCAAATGTGAATTTCGACTTTATTTGCAAAATCTCTCTGGAATTTGTAAATATGGGCATAACTTTTGCATACTAACTCGGATGAAAAAGTTTTTTATATGAAAAATCATCTACTCGAAATCCTCAAAATCCCGTTAAACATTTTCAAAATCCTCAAAAACCTAACAGAAAAAAAGTTATGGGGCTTTTAATATCTAGAGTGGAAAAAATCGAAAAAATTTCAAACTGTGGTCAAACAATGGTCAAACCATGGTCAAACTAATTATTCTAGAATATTAGTGTTACTAAATAATTTGTTCAGTTTATTTTGAATTTTGGTCAATCTGGTCAACCTGTGGTCAAACTATGGTCAAACTATGGTCAAAACATGGTCAAACCATGGTCAAACTAATTATTCTAGAATATTAGTGTTACTAAATAATTTGTTCAGTTATTTTGAATTTTGGTCAAATCTGGTCAAACTGTGGTCAAACTGTGGTCAAACTATGGTCAAACCATGGTCAACTAATTATTCAAAATAACTATTGTTTTCTAAATAATTATTGTTTTTGAAAACAATAGTTTGAAACTCAAACAGTGAAATGTGTCAATTCATGCTCAAGCAAAATTCACGAGGGTTAATAGGATTGACATCTTACTATTGTCGAAAACAACAAGTGCGGACTTGGAAGCGAGGAGAATAGAACCCGGAAGTTAAGCGTGCTCAGTTGGGGAGTGGGAGGATGGGTGACCGTTCGGGAAGTTAGGTGATTTGGAATGATGAGGGTGATTAGAGAAGAGGATAAATTGAGCAAAGTGATGAGGGTCTTGATTAGAGATTAGGGGTTAAAATAATTCAGAAATTTGAAAATAAAAAATTATTCAAAAAAATTTCAAAAAAAAAATTCAAAAAAATTTCAAAAAAAAAATCATAAAATTTCCATTAGTCCCGGTTGGTGTTACCAACTAACACCAACCGGGACTAAAGGTGGAGCCCCACGTGGTCGCGGCCTTTAGTCCCGGTTCTGGATTGAACCGGGACTAAAGGAGGGAGGTATTAGTACCGACCCTTTAGTCCCGGTTCACCAACCGGGACTAAAGGCCCTTACCAACCGGGACAACAGGCCCTTTTTCTACTAGTGTTTAGTGTCGAGGAATATCATAGGAACTCTATATGATATGATTTTTATAGGATTTTTTTCCTTTAGAGCCAATTGGTTCATAGGAATAGATTCATATACTCCACATTTCAAAGGAAATAAACATGATATCATTTCTATAGCTTTAGAGCCACTTGGTTCATATGAATGGATTCCTATACTCCCTTAATTTCAAAGGAAAATAAACATTAGCGTATATTCAATAGAAAAGTTCCTATGATATGAACCAAATTACATCTCTTTTCTAATCCCTCCTCATAGGAATTGAGATACATGTCATCTCTAGATTCAATAGAAAAGTTCCTATGATGTGAACCAAATGACATCTCTTTTCCAATCCCTACTCATAGGAATTGAGATGCTCCATGTCATCTCTTTCCTACAACTTCCATGTATACATCTTCTATTCCTAAATAGATAGTACAACCCACTAGTAGCTTTTTTCCAAAACATGCAACTATGGCACAAGAACTATATAGTGTGCCAATAACTTTGAAAGATGGTCGCTGGATGAAGCTAACCCGACAGTGCAGAGATAGGCAAATCCCAGCACTACTGGCCATTGGATATCATCAACATTCCACCAGATCTGCCACATGTACAATTTAGAAGACTCCATGGTTGAACTTAAGCATAATGTACAAACCTCAAAACACAAGCACTTCTCCTTTGTTCTAGAATCTTCTGTATCATAATTGATTATTTTTTTTCTAAATGAATTGCCATTATTTGTTTTTTACTTTATGATTTACTCCCTCCGTTCCAAAATAGATGACCCAACTTTGCACTAACTTTGTACAAAGTTAGTGCAAAGTTGGGTCATCTATTTTGGAACAGAGGGAGTACAATGCACAACCCCATGAATCTTAACATTTTTATAAAACTTACTGATTTTGAATGAGATGAACTATAAGAACTAAACGAACATCTACATCATGCATATATGACTCAAAGCTTTACATGCTATAGTGTGTATTTATTCATAATTTGGTTTCGAAATCTCATGTGTTCAATACATGTGTACCTTACTAGTAGTTTTGAGTAGAGTAGCAAATTTCACGCGGCCCCGGGTATATCAAAATGCAGGGCCCATGCATCATTGCCTTTTGGTCGAACCTACGTCCACAGTTTTTTGTACATACTATATCTCCACAGGTCCCCGAACCCACAATGCTGCCTCGTTCCCGTAAAACCAAGCGGCCCACACATATTTAAGGCGTCGGCTCAAACCCGTTTACTACGACGTGGCCCCGCACGCTGTAGTACTCCTACAAACCCTACCGCCGCACTCATCATCGATTTTCTTCAAGAGGACGAGGGAGAAGCCGATTTGTAGTGGAGGCGCTTTCAAAAAAAAGGATCTGTAGTGGAGACCCCTACCCTAGGGTGCCCTAGGTAGCTGCCGCACGCATCATTGTTTTCTCTTTTCTTTGTGCTCTTGCGCCCCTAGAGTGAAATGATGGTAGCTTCGTCCGTCCAGCTTAATGCGGGAAAGTTGGGGCTTTGTGATTTGACCCTCGTCGCTCATTTTCTACTATCTTGTGGCGCCACGACCGGGTGCCTCCAATTCCAACCGCTGCTCGAACTGTAATTTGGTGCATCGACGTGGAACAAGACGGTGGATGAGCCACCTGTCGGCCAAAGGGGTCCTATTAAGTGTGTCGCCATTTCGTGTGCGGACTGGCCCTGCTTGAGTTGCTACGCCAACACGACAGGAGCAGCCTACCACTTGGTTTTGCTCCTTGGTGAATCCCAACTATATTGATCTAAAAAGATACGTGCTGAACTACCCTCTCTGTCTCGGTTGTTTTTTAGGCGTCTCGGTTTATAGGGCCTGCACGTAGTTCTAGGTCATCCATTTGACTAACTAAATATGAGTTACTATGTCACAAAAAGTATATCATTGGATTCTTAAGTGGATGTAGTTGTATTTAAAATTCGAGGGCGGGGCTTTTCCTGCGCGGTAGGCGGCGGGGCAGCTCCGCCTAGTCCGTTCGACAGAGACGCGAGAAGACAAGGGAGTAGCTGCTGCAAACGTAGGGCTGTGTGATTTGACAGCGAGTTACTGCTGGACAGGTGGGGCCCCGTGATTTGACTTGCCATTATCATTTTAATCTGGCGCTTCGACCGGCGTGAGTCTCCAGATTCCTGACCACCTCCATACAGTGCCTCTCCCAATGCTCCACCATGTAGTAGAGGCTGGCTCTTGCATGAGAGCCCACTTCTCCACTTTTTCCTTGCCTCTATTTCCTCCACATATGCAAAAATGCCATGTAAAGCGCACTATTGTACTTACTTTTACTTGCTCCTACAGGTGCTTAAGCTTGCCACATAGGCATAAAGTCTGATGTGGCAAGTTAATCAAGAAGAGAGAGACTAGTTTGGTGACCCAAGGAAGAAACGGTGCTAAGCGCGTGTACCTAGGTGAAAAGACAATTTTGAGTCTATAGCTAATTAAATGAAGCAAACTTAGCAACACCATTTCATTGGAAGAGGTCACTCCCTGGCAAATGCAATAAATACACGCGCTTACTAGCACCATTTCTTCCTTGAGTACGAAGAAAGAGATAGAGAGGAGTAACAAAAAATACACTTATAGCCAACCTTGTTGTAGTATGAGTGACTAAGTGATGACTATGTATGACATGCCAACATCAGATAGCCTAACGCACCGTGTTAAATCTCCAAGGGCGCTACCGCACGAGCGACGCGACGGTCGTGGTAGGCGCGGCCATGATACGGGCTGCTGGCAGCCCTTGGATCTGAGATCAAACGGTCGCATGCTAAGTTGCTGAAAATTTTCAGAATAACCCTCCAGGATAGAACATTCACCCATAGGTCTAGAATCACGCCATGCAACCGTTCGATCTCAGATCCAAGGGCTCTCAGAAGCCCGTATCATGGGAGAATGGAAAGCCACTACCCTGCCATTCGCACGCTGGCAGTTCGCTCCTACTCGTCCCCTCACGTCCTTCAATACTACGGCGGTTCGCTCCTAGTCGTCCCGTCCATTCTCATTACGGCAGTTCCACTAATCCTAACCCTCCTCCAAATCCATGGCGTCCCAAATCTCCATGATCGGCGGTGAGTACAAGGTTAGAACCATCACCGGCGATGAGTTCAACGTCATCTACACCCGTTCTTCCGCGACGGTGAAAGGATGCCTTTCTCGCTTCAGACGCATGTTCGAAAACTCAGATGATGAGTGGGTCGCTAGGCTAGATGTTGAGTACACCACAGTCCTGGGACAAGAGAAGTATCTAAAGAACGAAGAGAGGAAGAAGCCCGCCGTGATCCAGGTTTGCGTACATAACATTTGCTTGGTCTACCACATATGCCATGCCAACGTTGAGTGCCAGGATTTTAAGACCTTCCTCAAGGACAAAACAGTGAAATTCGTTACTGTTGACTTTACGAACGACAAAGAAGTCCTGGGTCGGATAGGCCTCGTGTAGGCAACCCCTTCGACCTCTTGAAGAATCGGCTGGTGCCCTCTCGTCAGCCTTCAATGCTGACCCTGGCAGGAGCCATGGTTCATCCTTCAGACGATGGCTGGAGAAACCTCCATACACGTTTCATCGTCATGCATGGCAGCAGAATGTACTAGATATAAACCACATCCACTACGCTGCAATGGATGGCTACCTTTGCTTCAATATCTACAAGGGTTGGATGAAGAGCAACAGCCAAGTGTGCGGTTCAAGCAAAGAAGTATCGGCCAAGAGGAATAGGGACAAGGACGAAGTAGAGGACGTGGACGAGGACTCCGAGTAAGGTGGTAGTGTCGTTGCTCATGGTGGTTCTAAACTTCTAATGTAGTGTCTACCGGATTAGTTGCATAGTTTAATTTCAGGTGTGCTTAGTTTAATTTGAGGGGTGTGTTGTGCTGAGCCCCCAGCAGAAGTATGTTATGTTTCTTCTCGTTACTTTAACTCTTCAGTATGTACATACTATTAGTATTTCTTTAATTGAATTTAGCACCCCAATTAAGCACGTACTAGCTTTTTAAATAGTACTATATGCATAATTTGGCGACGAGCGCTCTCTATATGTACCACCTTTTTTTATTTCAATTTTTGCTCCATGGCGCAATCCATCGATAGTACTACTGTACAAAAGTATACATTTTTTAAAAGCCTAGAGTACTGTTCATCACATATATAGCCAGTTAAATTCTCAACCTAGAACGACGTGTATGCCATGTAGTAAACCGATACGGAGGATGTATAGTAAAAATGAGGTGATTTTACCGAGCGATCGGCGGGGGAGCATGGCCTGTCATGCGGTCCCACGTGTCATGATGTACCAAGGCGATGCGCGTGTCCCTCTTGAGGCAGAAGCGATACTAGTAGGTGGTTTGAGATGATGGCGAACGGAAGTGTGAAATAAGGGTTGCTTCGTCCGTCTGGGAAAGTGCGGCATTGTGATTTGACGTCTCATTGCTCATTACTACTATTGGGCCGGTACGAGTGGGGTGCGTCCCCCCTGCTGTTCTGCACTGTTATTTGGTGCTTGACACGTCGACCCGGTTGCTATATGTCCCACATGTTGGCGACAGGAAGTACATAATTCATGAAAGGGAGTGTCGACGGAGGAGTATACTACTACAGAATTAATGAAAGGGAGCGACTTAGTTTTGGAAAAATCTGTTTTTACGGAGTACGTACCCACTACGGTTTATAGGGCTCATCTAAAAAACATTCGTTTTTCCGTTTGATAAGTCTCAATTCTACTATACTAGTAGTAATACCATTACATGTTGGATTTCGAGGTGCGTTACATCACCCGACGCAAGCAGTGTTAAGAGGAAACTAACCAATGCATGTACAAGTTCATGGAAATTTAGTGGTCATTCATGCATTCGTTCTAATTAATTCCTCGGTAAACACAACTTCTTGAGAAAAACGAGCATACTAATTACTTGTGCAAACTACGAAATTAATTCGACCACTCACCGTCTACCTTGGTTGGAGAGATTTTGAAACCGAGCCATAAACTGGAAAGGAGGGAGTAGTAACTTTTGTCTCGATTACTATTTGTGGCCTTGTATAGATGCAAAATGTATTTTTTATAGTGGCCTTCTATAAGTAAATGGAGGGAGTACTAACCAAAGTACGTAGTAGGGACGAGGAGTAAACGGAGGGAGTAGTAAAATTTTCTCCTCGTGCTACGAGCCACCGCGCGCATGGGCGAGGGAGCAAGCTTCACCTCATCCTACGAGCCACCGCGCCCGTGGGCGGGGGAGACGGTGTACTAAGCAAGCTTCTCTTCATTCTGCGAGTTGACGGGACACATCAAAAGTACTCCAGTGTATAGAGCCTTGCCTCTAAGGTAGGCCCCACATGGTTTGCCTCTTTTTTTAACATAACACGTCAAGTCGCAATTTGTTTGTTCACCCGTGGTAGACGGTTCTCCCTCCACCAAGTGGACAACCAGTACACGTGCCAAATTACCACGTGGGCTGCCTTTTTCGTACAGAAATGAGCTCCACCGTGTACCCGCGCGGGTGTGGTTGGGAAAGAGATGGGAGTACGTGCGCCGTGCGTGCACCTCTTCTCTTCGTGCACGTCCCCCACCTACGTGGGTGTGTGTGAGAGAGAGATACAAACCTAGACATAATGCGCCATCCATCCCCATGCCTCCGCCCAGTCCGACCACCAGCCACCACCACGCCCCACTCCTCCTCGCCTTATCTCTCATCTTTCTCCCTCCATTTTTATATACAAGGGGCCACTATCAAAATTACAATTTGCAGATATACAAGGCCACTAACATTAATCGATGCAATATTAATGGTGTTTGCATCGTGGTACTAGCAAAGGAGGACATTAATTATCCCTTGCATGCATGCGGGAGTTTGTAAAAAAATGCATCTTGATGTTCCGTGCAATGCACGGGCATCTTGCTAGTCCATGAAAACAACACATGGCAAAATTCCACGGCGAACGAGGGATTTGAATCTGTTGGAAGGGGCTGTTTGGATCTTGCCCGGGGTAGCCAAAATATTGGCTACTACTTCGCCATGGCCGGCACCGGCTCGAGTTCATCCTAACATTGCCCTCTTCTGTGGAGCCCATCCGGGGTCGACGAAGGTCCTCGCAACAAAAGGATCCGGCAAGACACCTGCTGTGTACGCCGGCGTCGCCTCGGCGGTGGCCTTCATTGGACCCAAGCGGCGGCGGCCTCCCGTGTTCTACTTCTCCTCGATGATGGCGGTGGACGCGGAGGCGCTGGCCACCGACTGGCAGCTCTCCGCGCACCCGGCTTCTGTCGCTGCTTGCATGGCACGGCCGCCGGCATGGGAGACTCGGCCACAGAAACGGGAGACGCGGTACGAGGCGGCAGCGTGGACGGCAGCAACGACGCCCGTGCGCCGCTCCTCGTCGAGCTAGCTCGAGCGGCGAAGTTGTTGAACAGCGCCGCCGCTTGGGGCGGCAATCGCCCGCTCGGGCGAGGGGAGGGAGGTGAATCAGCGAGCTGCATAGCTCGTATCCGGCGGGCTACCCAGCCGGCTTGGATGCGGAATAACTACTCTTTGTAAGCCATTGTAAGAGTGGACAAAATGGTGGAGGAGATAGGAGAGCGGCGGAGGTGTGTGATTCTTGGCCGGCGTTTGGCCTCGTTTAAATAGGAGATTAAATAGATGGCGCGGCCGGCGTTGCGTTTAACGCCGGCCCGGTCATGAACGAACGTGTGTCCAGAGTGGGTTTCTCGGCTTCCACACGGGCGGGTTTCATGGAGGCATTTGAATGCGGCACGGAGGCGTGTTCAGCCGGGCGTGCCGCGAGTGGCGCCCTCGACTCTGACCTAGGACACCGCGCCGTTCTTCCACTGACGTGTGGGATCTTTGGGTGCATGGCCTGTATGTCAGTGACCCAACGCAGGCAGCGCACAGCAGAGGAACCTTTGGTGGGCCAGGGCGGTCATAAGCGGGCATTTCATAAACCGATGATTGTTCATTGAGTGTGATGTCATCTTTTTCATGTAGATAAGCCTACTATGTTGATAGCCCGCTCGATACGTTGTGATTCATAAAGACCGCTGCAAACATCAATGTTCGTCTTATCACAGATAAGATTGATTAATACCCGTAACAATCCATGTCCTTAACAAAGGGTGCATGCACGTATAGGTTGAACGTGTGTCTTGCGTCGTGTGCTGTGTGCATGCAGGCGTGCGAGTGTTGTTTGCGTGCAAGGGTACGTTTCAGTGTTGCATGCATGGGTGCGTACGTGCGTGTGTTCGTGAGTGCATGTGTACGTGTCAGTGTTGCACGCCTACATGCGTGTGTGTCTTGCATGCGTGCATGTGTACGTGCGGGGTGAGGCTACACGTCAGTCGACTGATTTTTTCATCTCTGGTCATTAGATTTTCTAACAGTTGGATACGAAATCAAGGGCCTCCAGTTTATCATCAAACTCCACCCCTCGGAGCCGCCAGCCACCACCGGGCGAACCGCTAGCCCCCGCCGCCTGCGGCCGGCCTGCCCTCCCTGAAACCACTCCCCACCGCCGCGATCGGCCATCCCTCTAGCCCCCGCCGAGATTTTTCTCCAGGGATCCCCACCCCACCGCCCAATGAACGCCCCCCCAACCGTCGGTGACTGCCAACCAGAGGTCTCACGACTTCGAATACCCACCGACCACTAATTTATTACCATTTCTGTCCTTCATATACACGCTGATGGGTGGGCCCTATGGTAATGTGCGCTGCTGAGTGTGGACCGTTTGACGGGTCAATTGATCGTGTTCTCAACAAATTACGGAGCTGTATGGTGAGCCAGTGACAGTACGATCACCCTAAAATGTACTCCTATTTTATTAACACAGTATAGACTCAAACTACCATTTCTTTCTTTCATATACGGGCTGACAGGTGGGCCCCACGGTTACGCGCCCCGATGGTGCAACACTAGTTGCGCCGCGTGGAACGTTTGACTGGTCAATTGATTGTGTCATCAACAAAATACGGAGTTGTACGGGTGAGCTAGTGACCGTATAATCATGATATGTATTTATTTAACACGGTACAGACGCAAGGGCTCATATATACGCGCAAGCACTCACTGCTATAAGTGCACACACGCGAACCCGACCCCTATGAGCACCTTCGAGAGAGTGGGCCAGCATATATGATCTTGAGATTTTATGAAGTCACCATAGGTGCCTCGTAGTCGAGTGGAATGTCTCCTCCCACTGAACGTACGTCGCCGGAAAATACTGAAATTAACACAAGATAAATGCGAGCATCGGGACTTTGACCTTGGTGGGCTCGAGAAACCACTGTCCTCTAACCATCCAACCACATGTTGGTTAGCACGATAAAATGTATGCGGTGACCGTGATGAGCTTATTCTGAAGTCCAGTGACCATATCGCGCTTTCGCTTCAAATACAATGACCGTAAGTGTCGTCAACAAAATACGGAGCACGCATCAAATGCAAAGTCCGTCAGTGTCATCAACAAAATATGGAGACGTATCGTGAGCTAGATATCGTTGTACTATTGTATATGCTTATTCTGTTAGTGGCCGATTGCGTGTGTGGTGTGGTGGGCACATCATTTCTAGTTGTGGTGGGTCAACATGAAGACTCATGGGTCGGTTCCATCCTGCGCCACATATAGGTTGGACCGAAACGTGTTATACGAAGACCCATGTGGAGGACTCGGCGTACAACACGAAGCTACCAGAGTTGCGGAGGACTCTATCCCCACTGGTGATAAAGCCGACTATATATGATTTGTGACCCTAGGCCCTTAGTATGTTATACAAGCTTGGGGGCTAGTTCGTCGATAGTATCCACACACGCACAATGCCTGGTATTCACGTGTACTTTGTACACACCCCTATCACTAATATACAGTACCAGGAGTAGGCTCTTTCTTCAACTGCAATTGAATTCTAGCATGTGCATGTGTTTATTTCATATTATCGATCCATAGAGTGAGAGCGGTTTGAAATACAGGCAATGGATGCTTTTGCAATTCATATATAAACATTAATTAGTGCACTCCATGTTGTTAGTGTGAAGAACTTTATACATTTGTCACTTCCATGGATACATTCCAAATTGCTAGCTACGAAATAGAATACATGTCGAATTCAACATAAAGGGGGTTTCGAAGATTCGAATTCATAGGAAGTGCATTCATCTATTTGAACCCGAGATAATGGCATTTGTAAATCAGATGTAAAAGGGGGCATCAATCTTTGTTGTGAGTTTGAACATGCTATATATATTCATACGCATATCTAACTTTTTTTGCAACCAAGGAGATTATATTTGGAACCATGCATGAACTGAGGTAAGTTGCATATTTTTTAATATATACTCATGTACAATGTATATTCAAATGTACCCCCTCCATTCCAAAATAATCATAGCTTTAGGATTTTCAAGAGTAAAGATTTGTGAAGTTTGACAAATCCTGAAAGTTCAATTCAAGAGAACCAAAACGTTAATGCTTCGCTCCCAAATATTGAACGGCGCCAAATAGGCCTCTGGTCACCCAAAACCGCGCGAGACTAATGTTTTGGTGGTAGGAAATTACTGTCCTGACTCTGGCCCGTGTAGCCTATTGGCCCGATGTCCAAAGGTCTAAACAGGGCTAGGTTTGTAACTTCACCAAGACGCCAGAGAAGCATTCATACGCCGTGGGCGCCTCCCATGCGCTCGGCCGAAATCTATCCCGCCCACATTTGGGACACCTGACATGACTGTCCTACCCCCAACCCGCAATTTGTCCGAAATTTTAGATGGGGGGAAAGTTTGTAACTTTCCCCAAATTTCAAACAAGCGCGTCTCAAACCGAAACATTGTTCCCCCTTAGTTCCCCGCCTCCCTCCGTTTCCCCATTCATACTCCGTGGGGGCGAAAACGCCCTCTCCACCAGCCGCGAAACCCCAGTCTCCTCCGTCCTCCACCCCATAGCGGCCAATCCACCGCCGCCCTCCTCCATCACGCCGGAGCCGGTACCCCGACGTCGTCGTCCAACGCAACCGCAACGCCCTCAAGGACTTAGCAGCTGAAGCCGAGGCAGAGCTGCCTCCACGACGCTAACGCCGACGTGCGCCGTACCAGAACCACTCCGACCACGCCGTCCTGCGCCTCCTTGGATCACTGTCGCAACCGTCCACCGCACCGGAGTTGTTCCTGCTACGCCGTCTTTCGTTGCCTTGGATCTGCTTCCCCGTCGCCGACAGACGGCCACCGCACCACACTCAACAACTTGGCCATGGGTTCGTCCAAGGCTGCACCGTCCTCCACAACTTCTGGTCTCCGGCGAACAACAAGAAGGTCGTCGGAAAAACAGAAGGAGGATACAGCAATGCCAACAGAAAGAGGTACTCCTCTTCCCATATTCATGCAAATCTTACATCTTCGCTCACACCGTATTCATCCCACGAAAGAAACTAGTTGAGCGCTTCTTACAGCATCTTCTTCGTGATACTAAATGCACAAGGTTTCCTCCCTTTTACTATTTCACCTTTGCTAGAGGTCAGTAGCCCACCTGGATTTCAATTCAGGGTTAGTCGAACCGCAATTAAAAGAAGTAGCACCCGCTTAGGCGCGCGGATCACCTAGTCCGCCTGCTCCCCGGGGAAGCGGGGTGTGGGGCGCAGGAGCTGCTTGCGCCCGATCTGGAGGTCGGCGGGGCTTGAATGGATGGCCGGGGGGGCGGTGCCAAGCACGACGGTGCGGTGAGGTCGAGGGGAGGGCGCAGGCAGGGGAGGAATACTGGGCCGGTGGTCGCTGGCGTTTCGAGGAAGATCGTCAACACTGACTGGTTGGAGGTAGATGAAGGCGATCTGCCCGTTCTTTGTACATCGGACGGTGCAGAAAAAATGGACTGACCTATTTGCTTTAAGTCGACTGTTATTTTCATAGAATCATGTAGTAATTTATTGTGCCATGCATGTTGTAGAGCTATCATATGTCTCCCGTCATTTATTTCTCACCGACCTACTATCTGCTACCTTTACACTGTACTAATTGTGCACACACATCACCCATACTCACACTATTGTTTTTTTATGCATGGGTATTTCAGACTCTGACGCAATGTTGATGAATGCAGAAAAGAAAAGTCAGAAGTCGCTCCAGTGTAATTCGAAGATAAGCACTAAGCGTGCCCAGCGCTCTAACGGGTGCGATGTCGTGATTGGAGCGAGAAACGTAGCTCTGCAGTTGATGATCTCAATTGCCACACACAACCATCCTGTGTGCTTGCTTTAACTTCGCTCCTGTAAAATGTGATTGCATGTTGCATATGGTGTCTAGCTTGTATTGGTTCCAATTTGGTTAAATTGCATCTGCTTACTTTACACATTATACCTTTGATAATGACATGCCTTCTTGTTTTCGATACATACTACATATGTCTATTAACCATGTTCGTACATCAAACTAATGCTCTTTTGTATCCCTCGTCAATCACTTATGATGAGACAGTCACCCGGGTGGGTTACTATGAGACCCCATACTCGTTTAAAGAGTGCAGTGTCATCCTCCCCACATGATTCTCAAGAAACAGCAAGGCTAAATGAAGATAGTCAACGTAGCTCTCTAGTTGATCACCGCAATTCCCCCACACCACCATCGCAGGTGCTTGCTCTTACTTGGCAGTGTGATATGTGGTTGCATGTTGCATATGGTGTCGTACCTTGTAATGCTTCTAATTAGGGTAAATTGCATCTGCTTAGTTAACACATTATACCTGTGAATATGACATGCCTTCTTGTTTTCGGTACATACTACGTCTTTCTATTAACCATGTTCTTACATCAAACTACTTTTCTAGTGTATCCCTCATCAATGCTCCTAATTTGTTAAATTGCATCTCCTTAGCTTACACATTATACATGTGAATATGACACGCCTTACTGTTTTTGGTACATACTACATCTGCCTATCACACCATGTTCTTACATGAAACTACTGTTCTTGTGTATCCTGCGTCTATCGCTTATGATGAGACAGTCACGCGCGTTGGTTAATATGAGACGCAATACTCTTATAAAGAATGCAATTTCATCCTCTCAACATGATTCTCAAGAAACAGCAAGCCTAAATGAAGATATTGAACGTAGCTCTGTACCTGAAGACCGCACTTCCCCTACACCACCATCACAGGTGCTTGCTCTAACTTCGCAGTGTAATATGTGGTTGCATGTTGCATACGGTGCCTAGCTTGTAATGCTTCTAATTAGGGTAAATTGCATCTGCTTAGTTTACACACTATACCTGTGAATATGACATGCCTTACTATTTTTGGTACACACTACATCTATGTGTTAACCTTGTTCTTACATGAAACTACCTCTCTTCTGTATCCTGCATCAATCACTTACTATGAGTCACCTTTATTCGTTGCATATTGCATATTATTTCTAGCCTATTGCCATGTATTGCTTCTAATTTGGTCAAATACATTTGTTAGGGCACCCTTTTAATTTGGCAGAGTGATATTGGTTTCATCTTTCATATGGTTTCTAGCTTGCATCGATTCTAACAAGTTCAAGCACCTTGTGCTTAGTTTACACTTTATACATCATACATGTCAATATGTCACGCCGTCCTATTTTTCATACATATTCCATCCTCCTATCATGCGGCTGCCTCACATGAAAGTAGTGTTTGTCAGTATCATGCATCAATGAGTTCTGAAGAGCAAATTTTATTCCTTTTTCTTGTGGGTTTGACTTGACAAGGCAAAATCAAGAAAGAGGAAGGAAAAGAGTAAGGAAGGCGATGATGGTGGTCCTCTGCAGCAACGTAAATGGAGCATCTGTACCGATTCTCCTTGTATTGATAGTGCATTATAAGGTCCAACTCCCCGCTCCCCTACTCCACCATCCAAGGTGCTTGCTCTAACTTGGCAGTGTGATATCTGGTTGCATGTTTCATATGGTGTCTAGCTCATATTGCTCCTAATTACTGTAAACTGCATCTGCTTAGCTTACACATGATACATGTGAATATGGCACGCTTTCTTGTTTTTGGTACATACTATATCTGTCTATCACACCATGTTCTTACATGAAACTACTCTTCTTGTGTATCCTGCATCAGTCACTTATGATGGGACACCTTTAAGTTGGCAGTGTGATATTAGTTTGCATCTTCAATATGATTTATAGCATGTATTGCTTCTAGTTTGATGAACGCCACCTATGACAAGACAGTTTTAACTTGGCAGAGTGATATTGATTGCACCTTCCATATGGTGTCTTGCAGTGTTTCTAATCCCTTTTTCTTATCGGTTTGACTTCACAAGGCAAAATCAAGAAAGAGGAAGGAAATTAGTCCGGCAGTGGATGATGGTGGTCCTCTACAGCAACGTAAACGGAGCATCTATATCGATTCTCCTTGTACTGATAGTGCATTACAAGGTCCAAGTCTCCGCTCCCCTACTCCACCATCCAAGGTGCTTGCTCTAACTTGGCAGTGTGATATCTGGTTGCATGTTGCATATGGTGTCTAGCTCGTATTGCTCCTAATTAGTGTAAACTGCATCTTCTTAGCTTACACACGATACATGTGAATATGACACGCTTCCTGTTTTGGTACATACTATATCATCTATCACACCATGTTCTTACATGAAACTACTCTTCTTTTGTATCCTGCATCAGTCACTTATGATGGGACACCTTTATGTTGGCAATGTGATATTGGTTTGCGTCTTGAATATGATTTCTAGCATGTATTGCTTCTAGTTTGATGAACACCACCTATGACGAGACAGTTTTAACTTGGCAGAGTGATATTGATTGCACCTTCCATATGGTGTCTTGCAGTGTTTCTAATCCCTTTTTCTTATCGGTTTGACTTCACAAGGCAAAATCAAGAAAGAGGAAGGAAATTAGTCCAGCAGTGGATGATGGTGGTCCTTCGGAGCAACTCAAACAGGGGGTCTCTACAGATTCTACTCCGCCATCCTCCCAACAAGATTCGCAAGATAACACAAGGCTGGACAGTTAACGTAGCTGTGTAGATGATGACTCCCCTACTCCACCATCACAGGTGCTTGCTCTAACTTGACACTATTATATGTGGTTGCATGTTGCATATGATGTCTAGCTTGTATTGCTTCTAACTTGAATTGCATCTGCTTACTTTACACATAATTCCTGTGAATATGACACGTGTTCCTGTTTCTAGAACATACATGTACATGATGAGCACATCTCCCCTACTCCACCATCACCGGTGCTTGCTCTTACTTGGAACTGTTATACGTGGTTGCGTTTTCCGTATGATGTCTAGTTTGTATTGCTTCTGATTATGTTGAATTGCATCTGCGTAGCTTACAACTTATACCTGCAACGATTACTTACCCATAAGACACGCTATCGTACGTGTGAATATGAAACGCTGTCTTTTTTTGTATATATTCCATCCTCCAATCCTGCGCTTGCCTTACATCAAAGTAGAGTTCGTCTGTATCATGCATCATCCAGTTATGCAGAGCTAATTTTATTCATCTTCTTGTGGTTTTGACTTCATAAGGAAATATCAGAAAATAGGAAGGAAAAGAGTAAGTTAGGGGATGTTGGTGGTCCTCCGCACCGACGCAAACAGAGACTCTCTAGATTTGCCACTACTACTGCTAATGAACTTGAAGTCCCAAGTCTACATGATGAGTTCATCTCCGTACTCCACCATCGCAGTGCTTGCTCTAAGTTTGTGATGTGATAATTGGTTTCATGTTGCATATGTTGTCTAGCATGTATTTCTTCTATTTTGATTAAATTGCACCTGCTGAGTTTATACGTTATACATGTGCATATGATATGGCTTTCTGTGTCTAGAATACACTGCATCTATCTATAATACCATGTTCTTACATCAAAGTACTGATGTTGTGTATCCTGCATCAGTCACTCATGATTGGACGCTTTTAACATGGCAGTTTGATAGTGGTTGCATCTTGCATTGATTTCTACATTGCACTGCTTCTAATTTTTCGAATTTCCACTTATGACAAGACACTTTTAACTTGGCAGAGTAATATTGGTTGCATCTTTCATATGGTGTCTAGCTTGCATTACTTCTATTTTCTTGAAAATCCTTCTGCTTAATTTGCACATCGTAGCTGTGAATATGTCATGCCGTCCTGTTTTTCTTACATATTCCATCCTCATACGATTGTCTTACATCAAAGTATTGCTTGTCTCAGATCATGCATCAATGAGTTCAAGAGTGATTTTATTCTTTTGTGTTGTGGGTACAGCTTGACATGGCAAAGTCAAAAAGAACAAGGAAAATAATATAGTAGGGAGTCTTGTTACTCGTCGGGTGAAACGGAAAAGGTTTCTGCCGTCGAGATTCTGCTGGTACTTATAGTGCGAGAGAAGGTCCAAGTCCACCAGCTAAATCTACAAACACAATATCACTGCTCCACCAGCTGCAGCATCCGCTTCAACTGTATTTCAAACATCTCAACCAGTTACTCGCTCGTTTGCTCGAATCGCCGGTTCCCAAGCTGCCTTCACACCTAACACTACTTCAAGCATCACGACACAACAGACTTGGCAAGATCAGATGAACCTCATGAGCATCAACACCAAGACGATACCTGACCAAGTCAAGTTGTAGTTGCATGCTCCTTTATATGTAGTCTCACGGTTTGATGTACACTAACACTTTCCATATTCGTTGTTGAACTAGCACCACGGCGCAAGCGGAAACAGACATCAGGGATAATGCTTGACAGATTAACAAAATCTTAAGGTGGAAGAATGGAGATCCATTTTGAGGCAGGTTTAAAAAGGTCACGTGATGCTACAGAGTCAGCCAAGTTAGTATCAGAGGCAGCGGTTGCCGTTAAGTGTCATGCACGTATCCTCCAACGTGGATCCAGTACAGGAATGAGAAAGACAATACCCAGTTTAACACCTTCCTTGACCATTTATCCGTAAGTAATGTTATTCATCGCAATTATTAATATTGTCTTGCTATGTCCCATACTTTGTAGCTTCCTCCTAATAAGACTCACATCCTTTTTTCAACAGATGAGGTTCAAGTTGGATCCGAAAGATGATGCAACTAGACAAGCATGCACTCATGTTTTTCAGTCTGCTCTGCGACAATATCGGTATCACCTTAGAAAATCTTACTTTGAAGGCAAGGCTAACAATGAAATCGCCCAAACATCTCCAGTGGAATATATTACAGATGAAGACTGGACAGCCCTCGTTAAACACTGGTCTGATCCAAAGTATCGTAGGCTATATGTATTTGATCGACCACATATTGAATTTGTATTTATGTATGTGCCTTACAAGTGTATCTTCTTCTAGGCTAACTGTTTGAAGAACAAAACCAACCGTTCTAAAGTGAAATTCCAACAGACCACAGGATCTCGTAGCTATATTGCACACTGCGAGGCTCTTGTAAATAGCTGCTACTTCCTTCTTTTTTTTGTGCCGTATTATCGTATCTATTTTGACTTGTTCCAAATACAGAGGAAATCCCGTGCGGACCAAAAAGAACCTGAACCGAATGCAGTGCAAATCTTCAAGGATTGCCACACCAGCAAGATGAAGGGCATGAGCACACCAGTTCAAGCCGTTGTTGTAAGTCCTTACTCCTCCTGCCGTGAACTGACTGGTACTGTGATGTGTTCATTTAACTACTTGGTTTGCAGCCAATGTCAGTTACTCTGTTCACTTTTATTCACAGTTGTCTTAACGTATCATTTCACCTTACATGGTTTAAAAGAGATGAAGGATATTCTTTTGGTCTTGATCTGTAATCTAGTTGTTATGTTCACGTGCGCACACAATGATAAAATAGCTTATTTGTTTTATAACTGTTTGCCCATGATATGAACGATGTCATACTATGGTCATCCTACTTTAAACCATGTCTCTTTATCCTTAGATGTCAACGAATGTGAGGAAATAGACAATACAGTAGGCATGCTACATGGACATATGTTCCGAAAGTGATTTTATTATGTAGTTGGCACTACAATACATGCTAATGTATTACAGTAGTTCACCAAAATAAGTTATGTATAAACGTTTAACCTACTTTGTTTGTTTTGTCTCATTAGTAACTTATCCGGTACACTAATCTACAAGTTCAAACTTTCAGGAAGCTATGGAACAAATGATTGAACAGCCACAACCACCTGAAGGTGACGAGGCTACTACAGGCACAATGTCACCTCTTGCTGCAAAGGCGTCAAGATCTCTCCACTAACAAAGTGCAAAAAGCACCTTCTGCGTAATTCGGGTTGGTTGTCAAGGTAACCTCGCCCATCGCGCTCTTGAACAAAATCTTCCTGCTAGGCAGTGATATATCGTGCTCCAGACACAAGTCCAATCCCTAATGGACATTGTTTCAGAAACAAGAATAGTGGTTGAGAAATGTTGTCAAGATATGAATGGTTTTGAAACCAGACTATCAGACATTCGCTTCGTTGTTCAAGAGCAATGGCGGAAAAAAGGTGGAGATCGTGCTGCTCCATCAGATTCTACAGCCTGAAAAATTAGCACTCAGGTCAAATGATTTGTGCTTCTATACATTTGATGGTGCTTTTATTTGGAAGGACTGTAAACTTTATGCCAACATGCCTTTTGTTGTATGGTTGGAATTTATTTTGTTGTGATACAACATTTATGATGCTGCCTCAGGCTGCAGTAATTACGACGCTATTTTTGTATAGTGTAGGTTTATCTTAGTAATGTAATCGGCCGAAAGCTTCGTAGGAGCCCAACAAGCCAACATTCGTCGGGCCCATTCCAATTGGGCTAAAAACGATTACGGGCCGAAATTGGCATGTAGCCCACTAAAAATATCTGGGCCTAAATCAGGAAGCTTTCATATTTTTCTGGTAGACCTGTGCCCATAGTGGGCCTTTAACAGGCCTAAACATAATCTGGGTCCTTAGTAAAAATAGTCCGTTTACAGGTGTAAATATATCGAGCCCATAAAATACATGGGCCTTTAATAGACCGAAAGTGAGATTGGGCCCTGATTGTACCAAATAACCCACTGGACTTTAACAGGCCGAAATTCGGACGGGCCGTAAATGCGCCGACCTAATACATGGGCCTTTAACAGGCCGGAACTTCGGTCGGGCTAGATTATCGTCATTTCTATATGGGCCGTTAATGGGCCCTATATGACGTTGGGCCACATATGGCCCATGGTTTACGTCCGGCTTTAACAGGCCGAAAATGACAACAGGCTGAAAGTGGCCCAAAGCTATAGTGGGCCTCTAACAGGCCGAATGTCAGACATGGCCGAATATGACCCAAATCCTTCACGGTTGTTTATGGGCCGAAAGTTTTGATGGCCTGTAAATGGGCCCAAATGAAGCCGGACCTTTAACAGGCCGGAAATACACCGGGCCATAATTCGGCCCAATTACTTAGCGGACTGTTAACGGGCCAGAAGTGACCATGGGCCGCGTTGATGACAAGTTTAGGACAGGCCGTTGACGGGCCAATTTGACAGAGAATGTTGGGCCTTTAGCTGGGCCGGCCCATTATGGTCGGCAGAATCTTGTGGGCCTTTAGCTGGCCCGGCCCATTATGGTCCGCAAAATCTTGTGGCCTTTAGCTGGGCCGGCCCATTATGGTCTGCAAAATCGTGTGGGCCTTTAGCTGGGCCGGCCCATTATGGTCCGCTAAATTTTGTGGGCCTTTAGCTGGGCCGGCCCATTATGGTCCGCTAAATCTTATGGGCCTTCGGTTGGGCCAGCCCATTTAATCTTTGTGGGCCACTTTTGGGCCGGTCCACGTGTCAACATATCATAGGCCCATCTCACCCGTTGGATCTGTCAGCCAATGAGAATTTTACACGTGGAAAATCGGCATTGGTCGTGGCTGTTAACGGGTTATCGGATCCAAAATCCGACCCGATAGCTTAACGGCGTTCCGTTACGGTGGATGCCACGTGTCGGTCACCCTTGATGAAAGCACTTCTGTGACGCGTGATTTATCGTCATGGAAGTGGACACTTCCGTGATGATAATTTTGGCAATGTCATGGAACACTTCTACGACAGCACAGGTATGACTATCTTGATTCTGTCATAAATTTGTCATGGATGTACATGCATGACAAAAAAGACTTACTGTGACAAACACGTATCATCACGGAAGTGTAATTTTTTTGTAGTTTAATAAGAATATCATATTTCTTCTTGACAGTAGGAAGAGGAAATTCAAAACCTCCAAATATAATCGATGGAATTTTTCCAATAGAGTTGATACTATGAACTTGAGGTTGTTTCCTCGGAAAGTGTACCGTATGCTCATTACCATTAACATGAAAAGTGACATTGCCTTTTTTACGATCAATAACAGCCCCTGCAGTATTCAAAAAAGGTCTTCCAAGAATATGTAGCGACCCGACCCGAATGGATCAAGTCTCTGTGCTCAGGTGTCATCCCTGGATCAGTAATGCTGACACCACACAAGATACTTGAAGGATTTATAACAGAGTAGCAATCACACACTTATTACATCGTTTGTCCAGAAGAGGACTTATTACAATAAATATGGCTTAAGGCCATCTAATAACGATAACAGCGGAAGACTTGGAAGATAAGTGAGTCCATCAACTCCAGCGGCATCACTGAGTATAGAACCACGACCTAAAACACCTTACTGTAAATGCGAAAAGTCTCGTAACATGAAAGTTGCAGCCCGAAAACGGGTCAGCACATGGAATATGCTGGCAATGTAACACATAGAGAATAATGAATGATAAGCCTGTACTACATGCATATGTGGCTGGTGGAAAAGCTCTACGGTTACATTTTTGCATAAAGCCAGTTTTTCCCTACTACAAAGGAATAAATTTGTTTAACTATCATGGTGGTTGTTGAACATTGAGAATGGTTGACAGCATCCTCAATCCCAATTAAAAGTACTCATTAAAAACCCAACAATATTAATTAGAGTAACATGTTGAGATGCACATGATATTCAAGTACTAGATACTCAAGATGTCCATAACCGGGGACACGGCTAATCATGATTAGTTTGTACACTCTGCAGAGGTTTGCGCACTTTTCCCCACAAGACTCGATCGCCTCCGTTTGGTTTCTCGCACTACATGGTGTTTGAGAGCGGATGACCGAGACATAGTCTTTCGTAAGCGCTAGCACCTTACGATGGGTGGACCGGTACACCTACATCCCCTACATCTGCTAGTCCACCACTATAAGAGTTCGCACGACTTATTCAACTATGCCAGAGCCCATAATGGCTTGTGGCTGCACACGTAAGTTACTAGTATGAATTATCTTATGATCCCTTTGAGCCTGGGTGGCGGTCCGAAAACAAAACAGGCAAGTCCTGCTTGAAAACAGGTGCCTCAATCCACCCAGATGTGTGTTTAAGTTGCCACCTTAGATAAACCATTAATTACCTCTCACATCTGTCATGGATATTCACTCACCCAATCCACGTCTACTAGCATAGCATGGCATAATAAGCAAACGTAGAAGTAACTCCCAAAGGTTTCATAAGTAAAACAGGTAATAGGTACTACCTCAATCTACTTCCCATCCCACAATTTAATTAGATCCTAATCATGCCAGTGTTTGAGGATTGATCTAATGCATAAAACGGGTATGAGAAAGTATGATCAAGTGTTACTTGCCTTCTCGACGATCCATGAAACCTAGAGACTCAAGTAACAAGCGGCGCACTCCGGGTGATCTATCGCAGACAAACAACAAGCATACAATAAGTACTCATCTAATGCACAGGTAAATCTCGAATAAAAGATCTAACCAGAAAGTTCAACTTAAGAACCCTGGTTGCAAAAAGAATCGAATCAAATAAAGCAACGAAAATCAAACGACGAAAGTAAACAACTCGGTTCTAGCAAGTTGAAACTAAGTCAAATTTTACAGTAGCAAAACTTTGTTTAAGTTGATTAGTCGGAACGGCGGTTTCGAAACGAAACTCCAGGCGCTTGAATCACCTGATTCCGATAAACGAGCGAGAAGATAGACTAGAAAGAAAATCGGATCTGAAATCGCTATCCGAAAAATAATGGAATAAATCCGATTAGAAAGAAAACGATGAACGGTTGAACGAACGGATGTTCATTAACCGAAGCAAACTGGTGATCACGTTCGTTAGGACGTACGGTCCGGCGAACGATTGCTAAACAAAACCGGAAAGAAAAACCGGCGAGAAAACCGATCTAGGGTTTCGGAAAGAAAACCGAAACGAAAAACCGATCTAGAAAAATCCGGAACGGAAATTGGAACGGAAACCGGAAAGATTTACGAAAAACCGAACCGAGGAAAAGAAAAGGTGACGCGCTGAGGCTAGTACCTCGAAGGCGAGGGCTCGTGGCGGCGGCGGGGCGGGGGTGGGTGGGCGGCGGGCTGGTGGGCGGCGGTGGGGACGGCGCGGTGGTGGTGAGGAGAGGAGAGGTGTTGATTTGATGTGTTAGAGGGGGTGCTTGGGTATTTATATTGGGGAGGGAGGGTTTTGCTTGGGGTAGGGGACAAGAAATAGATTAGGATTAGGAAACAAGAGGAATAGATCTAGGAATAGATCTGAAATAAACGAAGTAGGAAAAGAGTCCTACTAGGACTTGGGAAAAGGCGGCGGCTCCTGGCTTCCAGTCTGTGGCGTGATGGCCTTGTGGCCTTGGCGGCCGTGACTAGCGGCTTGGGCCTTTGGCCCAAGGCGCTGCAGTTTTTTTTAAACGGTTTCACAAGAGAAAAATAAATAAAAAATCTAAATGAACTCCAAAATTAATAAAGTAAACTTTCCCGACTACTAAAAATGAGTCGAACAAAATGAACTTTAACACGGGCCAAAATGCAATTTTTGAAAACACGATTTTCCCTAAGGCAAAATAAACTCGAAAAATCCAAAATTTGATTTATTTATTAGATCTTCATTTTCCTAAATTTTGGGAAAGTCATATTATTCCTCTCTTATTTTTGATTGGAAAAATATTTGAAGATAAAATAAATAAATCCAATGATCCTCTTTTCATAGTTTTGAGAGAACTCAAATCTGAAAATTTGAAATCTCCATCTCTCTCCGAGGGTCCTTGAGTTGCGTGAAATTTCTAGGATCAACAAAATGCATGAAAATATGATATGCATGATGATCTAATGTATAACATTCCAAATTGAAAATTTGAGATGTTACAAACCTACCCCTTAAGATGAATCTAGCCCTCGAGATTGGGTTGGCTAGAAAATAGGTGAGGTGGTCTTTGAGCAAATCTTCTTCTCTTTCCCAGGTGGCTTCATCCTCGATGTGGTGGCTCCTTGAACCTTGCAAAACTTGATAACCTTGCTGCGAGTAACTCTGCTGGCATAATCGAGAATCTGACTGGTTTCTCCTCATATGTTAAATCATCCTTCAACTGAATTGCTTCTAGTGGCCTTTGTATCTCTTAGCGGTACTTCCGCCATCTCGGCGTGACATTTCTTCAGCTGAGAAACATGGAATACATCATCAACTCCTGACAGTCCCTCTGGTAATTCCAGCTTATAAGCAACTTCTCCCATGCGTTGCAAAATCTTATATGGTCCAACGAAACGGGGTGCTAACTTTCCTTTAACTCCAAAACGCTTGACTCCTCGAAGTGGGGATACTCTAAGATAAACTCTGTCTCCAACTTCATATTCTATCGCCTTGCTTTTGAATCCGCATAGCTCTTACATGCGGACTGGCTACCTTGAGCCTATCGCGAATCAACAACCTTCTGTTCAGACTCCTTAATAAAATCTGGTCCAAACAATCGACGGTCTCCAACCGTTCCATGATAACGGTGTCCTGCACCTCCTTCCGTATAAGGCTTGAAGGTGCCATCTTCAAGCTGGTTTGGTAACTGTTGTTATAAGAAAACTCCGCATACGGCAAGTTATCGTCCCAACTAGATCCATAATCTAGTGCACAAGCTCTCAGCATATCCTCCAAAATCGGATTGACTCTCTCAGTCTGTCCATACATCTCATGGGTGAAAAGCTGTACTGAATTCTAGCCTGGTTCGCAATGTTTCGTGCAACTGATTCCAAAACTTTGAGGTAAATTGGGTTCCTCTATCTGATACGATACTCCTCGGAACTCCGTGCAAACACACAATTCTGGTCATGTATATCTTTTCCAACTTAGCGCTGCTATAGGTAGTCTTGACTGGAATGAAATGCGCTACCTTCGTCAAGCGGTCGACTATAACCCAAATCGAATCATATCCTGAACGAGTCTTTGGCAAACCCGTGATGAAATCCATGCCTAGTTTATCCCACTTCCATTCGGGTATTGGCAATGGCTGCAACAATCCTGCTGGCTTCTGATGTTCTACCTTTACTCTTTGACATACATCACATACTGCTACATACTCTGCAATATCCTTCTTCATTCCGGTCCACCAGAATGTTTCCTTCAAATCTAAATACATCTTGGTATTTCCTGGGTGAATCGAATAGGGTGAATCATGTGCCTCTTGCAGAATTAACTTCCTGATCTCCGGGTCATTTGGCACATAAACACGGTCCTCAAACCATAGGGTATCGTGCTCATCCTCACGAAATCCCTTAGCTTTTCCTTCGCTCATTTTCTTCTTTATATCCGCAATCTCTTTGTCCTTTTTCTGAGCTTCCCTGATTTTATCCATCAAAGTAGACTGAATCTCTAATGCTGCTACGTAGCCTCTCGGAACTATTTCCAAACATAGCTCACGAAGATCTTCTGCTAGCTCCTTTGGTATTTCTCCGTCAATAGCGTATTGACATGGCTCTTCTTGGCTCAATCGTCAGCTACTACATTAGCCTTTCGGGATGATAATGTAAACTCATATCATAATCCTTGATGAGTTCCAACCATCTCCTTTGTCTAAGGTTTAACTCCTTCTGCGTGAAGATGTACTTCAAACTCTTGTGATCCGTGTACACCTCACAATGATTTCCAATGAGGAAATGTCTCCATGTCTTCAATGCATGCACTACGGCTGCTAACTCCAAATCATGTGTGGCATAATTTAATTCATGAGGCTTAAGCTGTCGTGAAGCATACGAAACAACTCTTCCTTCCTGCATAAGCACTGCTCCAAGTCCTCGACGTGAAGCGTCGCAATATACCTCATAATCCTTGGTCTGATCTGGCAGAATTAACACTGGTGAGGTGACCAATCTTTTCTTCAACTCCTGAAAACTTGCCTCACAATCCTCAGTCCATATGAACTTGGTATCCTTTTTCAGCAATTCCGTCATAGGCTTTGCAATCCTTGAGAAATTCTCAATGAATCTCCGGTAGTATCCTGCGAGTCCAAAAAAACTCCGGATCTCTCCAACTGTCGTTGGTGCTTCCCATTTGGTTACGGTCTCAACCTTCGTGGGGTCAACTGCTATCCCTTCTCCGGATATAACATGTCCAAGAAATCCAACTTCCTTTAGCTAAAACTCACATTTGCTGAACTTGGCATATAACTGATGTTCTCTTAGCTTCTCCAAAACCAATCGCAAATGTTCCTTATGTTCTTCTTCATTCTTCGAGAAAACCAAAATATCGTCTATGAACACCACGACGAACTTATCCAAAAACTCCATAAACACTTTGTTCATCAGGTTCATGAAATAGGCTGGTGCGTTAGTCAGTCCAAATGACATAACGGTATACTCATATAGTCCATATCTCGTGGTAAAAGCTGTCTTAGGTATGTCCTGCTCCCGAATCTTCAACTGATGGTACCCTGATCGCAAATCGATCTTGGAAAACACTTTAGCTCCTTGCAAGCGATCAAACAGATCATTTATCATAGGTAGTGGGTACTTGTTCTTGATTGTTACTTCATTCAATCCACGATAATCAACAACCATCCTTATCGATCCATCCTTCTTCTCCACTAAAAGTATGGGTGATCCCCAAGGCGAAGAACTTGGGCGTATAAAACCTTTATCCAATAGCTCCTTAATCGCTTCTTGATTTCCGCCAAATCTCATGCGGGCATCCCGTATGGTCGCTTCGATATCGGGCCTGTTCACGCAACAGCTCAATCGAAACTCAATGTCTCTATCTAGTGGCATTCTGGCAATTCCTCGGAAATACATCAGGTAATCCTTTACTCTGGTACTTCTTCGCACAACTCCCGATAGGCAATTTACATGAGCTCTCCTCGGCTCATGCCGTGATACATACTTAATCCTTCTTCCTTACGGTGTTGTGAGCAAAATCGTCTTACTTGCGCAATCGATGTTTCCTCCATACATCGACAGCCAATCCATACCTAGAATCACATCAAATCCTTGGGATTCCAAAATGATCAAATCCGTCGGGAACACATGCCTTCCTATACTTAGTGGCACTTGAAAACATCCTTGTCTGGCCATATACTCCGCTCCTGGTGAGCTTACTAGCAAAGGGGTTTTAAGAATCCGAGTAGGTAGGCTATACTTTTCTACAAATCCCCTTGATATGTATGAATGTGATGCACCCGTATCAAAAAGAACAAGTGCAGTAAATGGCTTAACCAAAAACTTACCGATTACTGCATCGGGCTGATCTTCAACCTCCTCCACATCAATGTGGTTCACCTGTCCTCTGTTAAAAGGGTTTGGCTTCTTTCCAGAGCTTCCATTTCCTCCTTGGCCTTCGGGACATTCATTTGCATAATGTCCGGTCTTGGAACACTTGTAACAGGTGACATGACTCAAGTCTTTCTTGGCTGGGGTTGTTGGTGTGGTCCGGTTCTGGCCGTTGCTTCCTCCATTCCCATTACCATTCTTGTGGCCATTATGGTTGTGCGAACTACCTCCTCCATGGGTATGCTGAAACTGAACTCCCTGCTTAGGGGTATAACGGGGCTTCTGCTGGGCTCCAGAGTTATACTTCCCCTGCCCATACTTCCTCTTGCGGTTCTCAATTTGCTGCTACTTTCCTTCAATCATGAGGGCGCGGTCTACCAACTCCTGGTAATTATTGAAACTTGCTACCATCAACTGCATGCTTAATTCATCATTAAGTCCTTCCAGAAACTTCTCCTGCTTAGCTGCATCTGTAGCAACGTCATCTGGGGCATAACATGCTAACTTACTAAAATCATCCACATACTGGCCAACAGTCCTTCCACCTTGGCGTAAGTTGCGAAACACACGCTTCTCCATGGCCATAGCTCCTGCTGAGACATGGGCAGTGCGGAAAGCTTGCTGAAACTGATCCCATGTGACAGTGTCTACAGGGTAAGTGGCTGTAAAATTCTCCCACCATGCTGCTGCGGGTCCTTCAAGCTGGTGTGCAGCAAACTTCACCTTTTCTCCATCTGTGCATCCTGCAATGGTCAACTCCCTTCCTATCTTACGGAGCCAATCATCTGCTACTATCGGCTCGGTGCTACTGGAAAATACCGGCGGGTTTAGCCTAAGGAAACGAGTCAAGTGATCTGCAGGTGGTGGTGGTGGGTTGTTGTTGTTGTTGTTGCCTTGGTTCTGTACCAATGTTTGGATCAAAGTGTTCTGCTGCTGAATCAACTGGGTGATCTCTGGCAGAAAAACAAACCCGGGGTCGCGTCTCGGAGGCATCTGATGGGTTTAGAAAAGACGAGAAATTAAGAATAGAGTGAGGTCTAAGGGGAAAACACTACCCAAATGCACATGAGCAAATGCACACAAAATCACTTCATTCAATTCAAACAAAGGGCTTACAACGATCTAACTATCGCAAAAGTGCGTGTACTAAAATGTTTACATGGAGGTACTACTACTAATATGTGGGGGACATCTACTAATTTGAACCGGTGGAAGACTCCATGATGTCTGCTCCAGCTTCGTCTTCAAAGTCGGGTTCACTTGGATCTGAATCGGTGTCGTCGATGATGATGTAGTTGCTCGGACAGCCGACGTACTTGTCTTCATTCTTGAGCGCCAATTTCTTCTTGAGTTCTTCAATCTCATACTTAAGATCGTTATTGTGTCTTGCTACAGCTACGATCTCGTCCATGTAGTCCTTGCGTGTAGACTTCAGTTCTCCTTAAAGTTTGATGATCCTTCCCTTCGCATTCTTCAACTCTATCGTATCATTGCACATCTGGTTCTCCTGGCGTCGAATGTGCTGGTTTAACTCCTGGGTGAAAGCTGCAATGGATTTATCCTTCTTGGTATTGACTATCTCCCATTGTTCATTCCGGCGTCCGCAAATCTGGTAGATAGTGTCCTTGAGGTCTTCTTGATAAACTTCTCCAATGCGTCCCATGGTGATATGAGCTGCCATGCTCTTTCCCAGACTCCAGGTTGGTGCACTGAAAACACTATCTATAGGCTTGGTGATTGGCGTGAATGTCCTTTCCGAAACATGAGCTTGAATCTTCCAGCACTCCTCTTCAGGCAGAGTGGCGTTGAAAGTCCCGGTGAAGCTTGGTAGTCCAATGTTCAGGTACTTGGTGACTTCCTTCAAATGAAATCCAAAAGGTGTGCCTTCATCTGGTTGGGCGTACTTGATCTTCGCGTCCTTCATCCTAAAAGGGTAGAAAAGATGAGGAGTTAGAAAATGAGAAGAGAGTAGTGATCTATGGCTTTAACTTAGTGGTCGTGTCCTACGATCGGCGGTGCTCGATACCATCTCTCAGAGCGACCCGACCGAATGGATCAAGTCTCGTGCTCGGTGTCATCCCTGGATCGAGAATCTTGACACCACATAGTACTTCGAAGGATTTATAACAGAGTAGCAATCACACACTTATTACATCGTTTGTCCAGAAGAGGACTTATTACAATAAATATGGCTTAAGGCCATCTAATAACGATAACAGCGGAAGACTTGGAAGATAAGTGAGTCCATCAACTCCAGCCGCATCACCGAGTATAGAACCACAACCTAAAACACCTTACTAAATCGTTCGAAAAGTCTCGCAACATGAAAGTTGCAGCCCAAAACAGGTCAGCACATGGAATATCTTGGCAATGTAACACATAGAGAATAATGAATGATAAGCATGTACTACATGCATATGTGGCTGGTGGAAAAGCTCTACTGTTACAGCTTTTGCATAAAGCCAGTTTTTCCCTACGCAAAGGAATAAATTTGTTTAACTATCATGGTGGTTGTTGAACATTGAGAATGGTTGATGACATCCTCAATCCCAATTAAAAGTACTCATTAAAACCCAACAATATTAATTAGAGTAACATGTTGAGATGCACATGATATTCAAGTACTAGATACTCAAGATGTCCATAACCGGGACACGGCTAATCATGATTAGTTTGTACACTCTGCAGAGGTTTATGACTTTTCCCCACAAGACTCGATCGCCTCCGTTTGGTTTCTCGCACTACATGGTGTTTGAGAGACGGATGACCGAGACATAGTCTTTCAGAAGTGCTAGCACCTTACGATGGGTGGACCGGTACACCTACATCCCCTACATCTGCTAGTCCACCACTATAAGAGTTCCCACGACTTAGTCAACTATGCCAGAGCCCATAATGGCTTGTGGCTGCACACGTAAGTTACTAGTATGAATTATCTTATGATCCCTTTGAGCCTGGGTGGCGGTCCGAAAAAAAACAGGCAAGTCCTGCTTGAAAACAGGTGCCTCAATCCACCCAGATGTGTGTTTAAGTTGCCACCTTAGATAAACCATTAATTACAATCTCACATCTGTCATGGATATTCACTCACCCAATCCACGTCTACTAGCATAGCATGGCATAATAAGCAAACGTAGAAGTAACTCCCAAAGGTTTCGTAAGTAAAACAGGTAATAGGTACTACCTCAATCTACTTCCCATCCCACAATTTAATTAGATCCTAATCATGCAAGTGTTTGAGGATTGATCTAATGCATAAAAACTGGGTATGAGAAAGTATGATCAAAGTGTTACTTGCCTTGTCGACGATCCATGAAACCTAGAGACTCGAAGTAACAAGCGGCGCACTCCGGGTGATCTATCGCAGACAAACAACAAGCATACAATAAGTACTCATCTAATGCACAGGTAAATCTCGAATAAAAGATCTAACCAGAAAGTTCAACTTAAGAACCCTGGTTGCAAGAAGAATCGAATCAAATAAAGCAACGAAAATCAAACGACGAAAGGAAACAACTCGGTTCTAGCAAGTTGAAACTAAGTCAAATTTGACAGTAGCAAAACTTTGTTTAAGTTGATTAGTCGGAACGGCGGTTTCGAAACGAAACTCCAGGCGCTTGAATCACCTGATTCCGATAAACGAGCGAGAAGATAGACTAGAAAGAAAATCGGATCTGAAATCGCTATCTGAAAAATAACGGAATAAATCCGATTAGAAAGAAAACGATGAACGGTTGAACGAACGGATGTTCATTAACCAAAGAAAACCGGTGATCACGTTCGTTAGGACGAACGGTCTGGCAAACGATTGCTAAACAAAACCGGAAAGAAAAACCGGCGAGAAAACCGATCTAGGGTTTTGGAAAGAAAACCGAAACGAAAAACCGATCTAGAAAAATCCGGAACGGAAATCGGAACGGAAACCGGAAAGATTTACGAAAAACCGAACCGAGGAAAAGAAAAGGTGGCGTGGCGGGGCTAGTACCTCAAGAGGCGAGGGCTCCGTGGCGGCGGGCAAGGGGGCGCTGGGTGGGCGGCTGGGGGGGCGGTGGGGTGGGGACGGGCGGTGGTGGTGAGGAGAGGAGAGGAGAGGAGAGGTGTTGATTTGATGTGTTAGAGGGGGGGTGCTTGGGTATTTATATTGGGGAGGGGAGGGTTTTGCTTGGGGTAGGGGACAAGAAATAGATTAGGATTGGGAAACAAGAGGAATAGATCTAGGAATAGATACGAAATAAACGAAGTAGGAAAAGAGTCCTACTAGGACTTGGGAAAAGGAGCGGAGGCTCCCTGGCTTCCCAGGTGCGCGCGCGATGGCCTTGTGGCCTTGGCCGGCCGGCGGCTAGCGGCTTGGGCCTTTGGCCCAAGGCGCTGCAGTTTTTTTTTTAAACGGTTTCGCTCGCAGAAAAATAAATAATAAAAATCTAAACGAACTCCAAAATTAATAAAGTAAACTTTCCCCGACTCCTAAAAATGAGTCGAACAAAATGAACTTTAACACGGGGCCAAAATGCAATTTTTGAAAACACGCATTTTTCCCTAAGGCAAAATAAACTCCGAAAAATCCAAATTTTGATTTATTTATTAGATCTTCATTTTTCCTAAATTTTTGGGAAAGTCATATTATTCCCTCTCTTATTTTTGATTGGAAAAATATTTGAAGATAAAATAAATAAATCCAATGATCCTCTTTTCATAGTTTTGAGAGAACTCAAATACGAAAATTTCGAAATCTCCAACTCTCTCCGAGGGTCCTTGAGTTGCGTGAAATTTCTAGGATCAACAAAATGCATGAAAATATGATATGCATGGTGATCTAATGTATAACATTCCAAATTGAAAATTTGGGATGTTACAGAATAATAGACATGCTATCATCCTTGGGAATATCAAGAATAACAAAGTCCGTTAAAATAGTAACATTTGCAACAACAACAGGCACATCCTCACAAATACCGACAGGTATAGCAGTTGATTTGTCAGCCATTTGCAAAGATATTTCAGTGGGTGTCAACTTATTCAAGTCAACTCTACGATATAAAGAGAGAGGCATAACACTAACACCGGCTCCAAGATCACATAAAGCAGTTTTAACATAGTTTATTTTAATGGAGCATGGTATAGTAGGTACTCCTGGATCTCCAAATTTCTTTGGTATTCCACCCTTAAAAGTATAATTAGCAAGCATGGTGGAAATTTCAGCTTCCGGTATCTTTCTCTTATTTGTGACAATATCTTTCATATACTTAGCATAAGGATTCATTTTGAGCATATCAGTTAATCGCATACGTAGAAAGATAGGTCTAAACATTTCAGCAAAGCGCTCAAAATCCTCATCGTCCTTTATCTTGGATAGTTTGCGAGGAAAAGGCATGGGTTTCTGAATCCATGGCTCTCTTTCTTTACCATGTTTCCTAGCAACAAAGTCTCTCTTATCATAACGTTGATTCTTTGATTGTGGGTTATCAAGATCAACAACAGGTTCAATTTCTACATCATTATCATTACTAGGTTGAGCATCATCATGAACATCATCATTAACATTTTCATTAGGTTCATGTTCATTACCAGATTATGTTTCAGCATCAGAAATAGAAGTATCATTTGGATTCTCAGGTGGTTCAGCAATAGGTTCAATAGAAGCATGCAAAGTCTATCATTTTTCCTTTTCTTCTTTTTAGAAGGACTAGGTGCATCAATATTATTTCTCTGAGAATCTTGCTCAATTATTTTAGGGTGGCCTTCAGGATACAAAGGTTCCTGATTCATTCTACCTGTTCTAGTAGCCACTCTAACAGCATAATCATTTCTCTTACTATTCATTTCATTGAGCAAATCATTTTGAGCCTTAAGAACTTGTTCTACTTGAGTGGTAACCATAGAACCATGTTTGCTAATGAGTTTAAGTTCACCTCTAACATTGGCCATGTAATTACCCAAGTGTTCAAGCATATTTGAATTGTATTTCAACTGTCTAGCAAAATAAGCACTAAAATCTTCTTGCTTAACCATAAAGTTATCAAACTCATCTAAGCATTGGCTAGCAAACATAGTAAGAGGGATCTCAGCTCTATCATATCTATAGAGAGAATTTACCTTTACTACCTGTGTCGGGTTATCAAGACCATGAGGTTCTTCAATTGGTAATGGATTAAGATCATATGTTTCTTCGACATGCAGTAAATTAAGACCATGTATTTCTTCAATAGGAGGTAAAATCTTAACATCTTCAGCTTTTATACCTTTTTCTTTCATAGATTTCTTTGCCTCTTGCATATCTTCAGGACTGAGAAATAGAACACCTCTCTTCTTCGGAGTTGGTTTAGGAATAGGCTCAGGAATTGGCTCAGGAGCTGGCTTAGGAAGTGTCCAATTATTTTCATTTGTCAACATATTATTCAATAGAATTTCAGCTTCATCCGGTGTTCTTTCCCTGAAAATAGAACCAGCACAACTATCCAGGTAATCTCTGGAAGCATTGGTTAACCAATTATAAACGATATCAAGTATTTCATTTTTCTTGAGAGGATGATCAGGCAAAGCATTAAGTAACTTGAGAAGCCTCCCCCAAGCTTGTGGGAGACTCTCTTCTTCAATTTGCACAAAGTTGTATATTTCCCTCAAAGCAGCTTGTTTCTTATGAGCAGGGAAATATTTAGCAGAGAAGTAATAAATCATATCCTGGGGACTACGCACACAACCATGATCAAGAGAATTAAACCATATTTTAGCAGCATCCTTTAATGAGAACGGAAATATTTTAAGGATATAGAAGTAGCGAGATCTCTCATCATTAGTGAACAGGGTGGCTATATCATTTAATTTAGTAAGATGTGCCACAACAGTTTCAGATTCATAGCCACGAAAAGGATCAGATTCAACCAAAGTAATTATATCAGGATCAACAGAGAATTCATAATCCTTATCGGCAACACAAATAGGTGAAGTAGCAAAAGCAGGGTCAGGTTTCATTCTATCATTAAGAGATTGCTTATTACATTTAGCTAATAACCTCTTGAGTTCATATCTATCTTTGCAAGCTAAAATAGCTAAAGAAGCTTCTTTATCAAAAACATAAACCTCAGGAATAACAAGCAAGTCTTCATCATCGCTTTCATCAATATAATCAGTTTCAATAATTTATTTCTCTCTAGCCCTAGCAATTTGTTCATCAAGAAATTCACCAAGTGGCACAGTAGCATCAAGCATAGAAGTAGTTTCATCATAAGTATCATGCATAGCAGAAGTGGCATCATCAATAACATGCGACATATCGTAAGCTAATAGCGAAGCAGGTTTAGGTGTCGCAAGCTTACTCAAAACAGAAGGTGAATCAAGTGCAGAGCTAGATGGTAGTTCCTTACCTCCCCTCGTAGTTGAGGGATAAATTGTTGTCTTAGCGTCTTTCAAGTTCTTCATAGTGACCAGAAGATATAAATCCCAAGTGACTCAAAGAATAGAGGTATGCTCCCCAGCAACGGCGCAAGAAAATAGTCTTGATAACCCACAAGCATAGGGGATCGCAACAGTTTTCGAGGGTAGAGTATTCAACCCAAATTTATTGATTCGACACAAGGGGAGCCAAAGAATATTCTCAAGTATTAGCAGTTGAGTTGTCAATTCAACCACACCTAGATAACTTAGTATCTGCAGCAAATTGTTTAGTAGCAAAGTAATATGATAGTAGTGGTAACAGTAACAAAAGTAACAGTAGCAAAAGTAATATTTTTGGTGTTTTGTAGTGATTGTAACAGTAGCAACGGAAAAGTAAATAAGCGAAGGACAATATGTGAAAAGCTCGTAGGCATTGGATCGGTGATGGAGAATTATGTCGGATGTGGTTCATCATGTAACAATCATAACATAGGGTGACACAGAACTAGCTCCAATTCATCAATGTAATGTAGGCATTTATTCCGAATATAGTCATACGTGCTTATGGAAAAGAACTTGCATGGCATCTTTTGTCCTACCCTCCCGTGGCAGCGGGGTCCTAATGGAAACTAAGGGATATTAAGGCCTCCTTTTAATAGAGTACCGGAACAAAGCATTAGCACATAGTGAATACATGAACTCCTCAAACTATGGTCATCACCGAGAGTGGTCCCGATTATTGTCACTTCGGGGTTGCCGGATCATAACACATAGTAGGTGAATATAGACTTGCAAGATAGGATCAAGAACACACATATATTCATGAAAACATAATAGGTTCAGATCTGAAATCATGGCACTCGGGCCCTAGTGACAAGCATTAAGCATAGCAAAGTCATAGCAACATCAATCTCAGAACATAGTGGATACTAGGGATCAAACCCTAACAAAACTAACTCGATTACATGATAGGTCTCATCCAACCCATCACCGTCCAACAAGCCTACGATGGAATTACTCACGCACGGTGGTGAGCATCATGAAATTAGTGATGGAGGATGGTTGATGATGACGATGGCGACGGATTCCCCCCTCCGGAACCCTGAACAAACTCCAGATCAGCCCTCCCAAGAGGTTTTAGGGATTGGCGGCGGCTCCGTATCGTAAAACACGACGAATTCTTCTCTCTGGTTTTTTTCTCCCCGAAAGCAAATATATAGAGTTGGAGTTGAGGTCGGAGGAGCTCCGGGGGCCCACGAGGTAGGGGGCGCCTTAGGGGGGAGGGCACGCCCCCCACCCTCGTGGACAGGGTGTAGGCCCCCTGGTCTTCATCTTTTGCAAGGATTTTTTATTAATTCCAAATAGACGTTCCGTGAAGATTCAGGTCATTCCGAGAACTTTTGTTTCTGCACATAAATAACACCATGGAAAGTCTGCTGAAAACAGCGTCAGTCCGGGTTAGTTCCATACAAATCATGCAAGTTAGAGTCCAAAACAAGGGCAAAAGTGTTTGGAAAATTAGATACGACGGAGACGTATCACACACTCCCTATACTTTTGGGATTAGTGTTGAACCTAAATAAATGTTATTTGGTGTTTGCATTGAGCAAGAATATGATTTGATCATGTTTATTGGAATATGGTTATTCTTTTAAGTTAGAGAATAATTGTTATTCTCTTTACATGAGTAAAACCTTCTATGGTAATACACCCAACAAAAATGGTTTGTTGGATCTCGATCGTAGTGATACACATATTCATAATATTGAAGCCAAAAGATGCAAAGTTAACAATGATAGTGCAACTTATTTGTGGCACTGCCGTTTAGGTCATATTGGTGTAAAGCGCATGAAGAAAATCCATGTTGATGGGCTTTTGGAATCACTTGATTAATGAATCAGTTGATGTATGCGAACCATGCCTCATGGGAAAAGATGACTAAGACTCCATTCTCCGGAACAATGGAGCGAGCAACTAACTTATCTGATATAATACATACTGATGTATGAGGTCCGATGAGTGTTGAGGCTCGTGGCGGGTATCGTTATTTTCTGACCTTCACAAATGATTTGAGCAGATATGGGTATATCTACTTGAAGAAACATAAGTCTGAAACATTTGAAAAGTTCAAAGAATTTCAGAGTGAAGTGGAAAATCATCGTAACAAGAAAATAAAGTTTCTACGATCTGATCATGGAGGAGAATATTTGAGTTACGAGTTTGGTCTTCATTTGAAACAATGCGGAATAGTTTCGCAACTCACGCCACCCGAAACACCACAGCGTAATGGTGTGTCCGAACATCGTAACCGTACTTTATTAGATATGGTGCAATCTATGATGTCTCTTACCAATTTACCACTATCGGTTTGGGGTTATGCATTAGAGACAGCTGCATTCACGTTAAATAGGGCACCATCTAAATCCGTTGAGACGACACCCTATGAACTGTGATTTGGCAAGAAACCAAAGTTGTCGTTTCTTAAAGTTTGGGGTTGCAATGCTTATGTGAAAAAGTTTCATCCTGATAAGCTCAAACCCAAATCGGAAAAGTGTGTCTTCATAGGATACCCAAAAGTCACTGTTGGGTACACCTTCTATCACAGATCCGAAGGCAAGATATTCGTTGCTAAAAATGGATCCTTTCTAGATAAGGAGTTTCTCTCGAAAGAAGTGAGTGGGAGGAAAATAGAACTTGATAAGGTAATTGTACCTTCTCCCGAATTGGAAAGTAGTTCATCACTGAAATCAGTTCCAGTGATGCTTACACCAATTAGTGAGGAAGTTAATGATGATGATCATGAAGTTTCGGATCAAGTTACTACCGAACCTCGTAGGTCAACCAGAGTACGCTCCGCACTAGAGTGGTATGGTAATCCTATTCTGGGGTTCATGTTACTTGACCATGACGAACCTACGAACTATGAGGAAGCGATGATGAGCCTAGATTCCGCGAAATGGCTTGAGGCCTTGAAATCTGAGATGCGATCCATGTATGAGAACAAAGTGTGGACTTTGGTTGACTTGCCTGATGATCGGCAAGTCATAGAAAATAAATGGATCTTCAAGAGGAAGACGGACGCTGATAGCAGTGTTACTATCCACAAAGCTAGACTTGTCGAAAAAGGTTTTTGACAAAGTTCAAGGTGTTGACTATGATGAGATTTTCTCACTTGTAGCGATGCTTAAGTCTATCCGAATCATGTTAGCAAATTGCCACATTTTATGAAATCTGGCAAATGGATGCCAAAACTACATTCCTTAATGGATTTCTTAAAGAAGAGTTGTATATGATGCAACCAGAAGGTTTTGTCGACCCTAATGGTGCTAACAAAATGTGCAAGCTCCAGCGATCCATCTATGGACTGGTGCAAGCATCTCGGAGTTGGAATATACACCTTGATGAGTTGATCAAAGCATATAGTTTATACAGACTTGCGGTGAAGCCTGTATTTACAAGAAAGTGAGTGGGAGCACTACAACATTTCTGATAAGTATATGTGAATGACATATTGTTGATCGGAAATAATGTAGAATTTTCTGGAAAGCATAAAGGAGTATTTGAAAGGAGTTTTTCAAAGAAAGACCTCGATGAAGCTGCTTACATATTGAGCATCAAGATCTATAGAGATAGATCAAGACGCTTGATAAGTTTTTTCAATGAGTACATACCTTGACAAGATTTTGAAGTAGTTCAAAATGGAATAGTCAAAGAAAGAGTTCTTGCCTGTGTTACAAGGTGTAAAATTGAGTAAGACTCAAAGCCCGACCACGGCAGAAGATAGAAAGAGAATGAAAGTCATTCCCTATGCCTCAGCTATAGGTTCTATAAAGTATGCCATGTTGTGTACCAGATCTATTGTATACCCTACACTGAGTTTAGCAAGGGAGTACAATAGTGATCTAGGAGTAGATCACTGGACAGCGGTCAAAATTATCCTTAGTGGAATAAAGGATATGTTTCTTGATTATGGAGATGACAAAAGGTTCATCGTAAAGGGTTACGTCGATGCAAATATTGACACTGATCTAGATGACTCTAAGTCTCAATCTGGATACATATTAAAAGTGGGAGCAATTAGCTAGAGTAGCTCCGTGCAGAGCATTGTTGACATAGAAATTTGCAAAATACATACGGATCTGAATGTGGCAGACCCATAGACTAAACTACTCTCACAAGCAAAACATGATCACACCTTAGTACTCTTTGGGTGTTAATCACATAGCGATGTGAACTAGATTATTGACTCTAGTAAACCCTTTGGGTGTTGGTCACATGACGATGTGAACTATGGGTGTTAATCACATGGTGATGTGAACTATTGGTGTTAAATCATATGGCGATGTGAACTAGATTATTGACTCTAGTGCAAGTGGGAGACTGAAGAAAATATGCCCTAGAGGTAATAATAAAGTTATTATTTATTCCCTTATTTCATGATAAATTTTTATTATTCATGCTAGAATTGTCTTAACCGGAAACATAATACATGTGTGAATACATAGACAAACAGAGTGTCACTAGTATGCCTCTACTTGACTAGCTCGTTGATCAAAGATGGTTAAGTTTCGATCCTAACCATAGACATGAGTTGTCATTTGATGAACGGGATCACATCATTAGGAGAATGATGTGATTGACTTGACCCATTCCGTTAGCTTAGCACTTGATCGTTTAGTATGTTGCTATTGCTTTCTTCATGACTTATACATGTTCCTATGACTATGAGATTATGCAACTCCGTTTGGGAGGAACACTTTGGGTGCTACCAAAGCGTCACTGGCGTAAGCTGGGTGATTATAAAGGTGCTCTGCAGGTGTCTCCGAAGGTACTTGTTGAGTTGGCGTATTTCGAGATTAGGATTTGTCACTCTGATTGTCGGAGAGGTATCTCTGGGCCCACTCGGTAATGCACATCACTATAAGCCTTGCAAGAAATGTGACTAATGAGTTAGTTGTGGGATGATGCATCACGAAACGAGTAAAGAGACTTGCCGGTAACGAGATTGAACTAGGTATTGAGATACCGACGATCGAACCTCGCGCAAGTAACATACTGATGACAAAGGGAACAACGTATGTTGTTATGCAGTTTGACCGATAAAGATCTTCGTAGAATATGTAGGAGCCAATATGAGCATCCAGGTTCCGCTATTGGTTATTGACCGGAGACGTGTCTCGGTCATGTCTACATAGTTCTCGAACCCGTAGGGTCCGCACGCTTAACGTTCGGTGATGATTTGTATTATGAATTTATGTGTTTTGATGTACCGAAGGTAGTTTGGAGTCCCGGATGAGATCGGGGACATGACGAAGAGTCTCGAAATGGTCGAGACGTAAAGATCGATATATTGGACGACTATATTCGGACATTGGAAATGTTCCAAGTGATTCGGGTATTGTTCGGAGTACCGGAGAGTTGCGGGAATTCACCGCGGAGTATATGGGCCTTATTGGGCTTTAGGGGAAAGAGAGAGGAGAGGCTGCCCCCAAGGCCTAGACCGAAATGGACTAGGGGGAGGGGCTGCGCCCCCTCCTTCCTTCTCTTCTCTCTTCCCTTTCCTTGACTCCTACTCCTACTACTTGGAAAGGGGGGAATCCTACTCCCAGTGGGAGTAGGACTCCTCCAGGGCGCGCCATTGGGGCCGGACCTCTCACCCCTCCTCCACTCCTTTATATACGTGGCCAGGGGGTACCCCATAGAGACAACAACTGATCATTGATCTCTTAGCCGTGTGCGGTGCCCCCCACCACCATAATCCACTTCGATAATATCGTAGCGGTGCTTAGGCGAAGCCCTGCGTCAGTAGCATCATCATCATTGTCATCACGTCGTCGTGCTGATGGAACTCTCCCTCGAAGCTCTGATGGATCGGAGTTCGTGGGACGTCATCGAGCTGAACGTGTGCTGAACTCGGAGGTGCCGTGCATTCGGTACTTGGATCGGTCGGATCGTGGAGACGTACGACTACATCAACTGCGTTGTGCTAGCGCTTCCGCTTTCGGTCTACGAGGGTACGTGGACACACTCTCCCCTCTCGTTGCTATGCATCACCATGATCCTGTGTGTGCGTAGGATTTTTTTTGAAATTACTACGTTCCCCTACACTTTGGGGTGCCCCTGCCCACGTATATAAAGGAGGGAGGAGGAGGAGGCCGGCCCTAGAGGGGGCGCGCCAACTGTGGGGAGTCCTACTAGGACTCCCAAGTCCTAGTAGGATTCCCCTTTCCTTTCCGGAGTAGGAGAGAAGAAAGAGGGAAAGAGAGAGGGAGTAGGAAAGGGCAGGGGGGCGCCACCCCCTTTCCCCTAGTCCAATTCGGACCCATGGGGCGGCGCGTGCCTCCTTCCCTTTGGCCTGCCTCCACTATTCCCGTATGGCCCAGTAAGGCCCAATACTTCTCCCGGCGAATTCCCATAACTCTCCGGTACTCCGAAAAATACCCGAATCACTCGGAACCTTTCCGATGTCCGAATATAGCCTTCCAATATATCGATCTTTACGTCTCGACCATTTCGAGACTCCTCGTCATGTACATGATCTCATCCGGGACTCCGAACAACCTTCGGTACATCAAATCACATAACTCATAATACACATCGTCATCAAACGTTAAGCGTGCGGACCCTACGGGTTCGAGAACTATGTAGACATGACCGAGACAAATCTCCGGTCAATAACCAATAGCGGAACCTGGATGCTCATATTGGCTCCTACATATTCTACGAAGATCTTTATCGGTCAAACCGCATAACAACATACGTTGTTCCCTTTGTCATCGGTATGTTACTTGCCCGGGATTCGATCGTCGGTATCTCAATACCTACTTCAATCTCGTTGCCGGCAAGTCTCTTTACTCGTTCCTTAATGCATCATCCCGCAACTAACTCATTAGTCACATTGCTTGCAAGGCTTATAGTGATGTGCATTACCGAGAGGGCCCAGAGATACCTCTACGACAATCGGAGTGACAAATCCTAATCTCGAAATACGCCAACCCAACATGTACCTTTGGAGACACCTGTAGAGCTCCTTTATAATCACCCAGTTACGTTGTGACGTTTGGTAGCACACAAAGTGTTCCTCCGGTAAACGGGAGTTGCATAATCTCATAGTCATAGGAACATGTATAAGTCATGAAGAAAGCAATAGCAACATACGAAACGATCGGGTGCTAAGCTAATGGAATGGGTCATGTCGATCACATCATTCTCCTAATGATGTGATCCCGTTCATCAAATGACAACTCATGTCTATGGTCAGGAAACATAACCATCTTTGATTAATGAGCTAGTCAAGTAGAGGCATACTAGGGACACTTTGTTTTGTCTATGTATTCACACATGTATCAAGTTTCCGGTTAATGCAATTCTAGCATGAATAATAAGCATTTATCATGACATAAGGAAATATAAAATAACAACTTTATTATTGCCTCTAGGGCATATTTCCTTCAGTCTCCCACTTGCACTAGAGTCAATAATCTAGTTCAGATCGCCATGTGATTTAACATCAATAGTTCACATCACCATGTGATTAACACCCATAGTTTACATCGCTATGTGACCAACACCCAAAGGGTTTACTAGAGTGAGTAATCTAGTTCACCTTGACATGTGATTAACACCCAAAGAGTACTAAGGTGTGATCATGTTTTTCTTGTGAGAGAAGTTTAGTCAACGGGTCTGTCACATTCAGATCCGCATGTATTTTGCAAATTTCTATGTCTACAATGCTCTGCATGGAGCTACTCTAGCTAAATGCTCCCACTTTCAATATGTATCCGGATTGTGACTTAGATTCATCCAGATTGGTGTAAAAGCTTGCATCGATGTAACTCTTTACGACGAACTCTTTATCACCTCCATAACCGAGAAATATTTCCTTAGTTCTCTAAGGATAATTTTTACCGCCATCGAGTGATCTACTTCTAGATCACTATTGTACTTCCTTGGCAAACTCAGGCTAGGGTATACACAGCATGGCATACTTTATAGAACCTATGACTGAGGCATAGGGAATGACTTTTCATTCTCTTTCTATTTTCTGCCGTGGTCGGGTTTTGAGTCTCTACTCAACTTCACACCTTGCAACACAGGAAATAACTCCTTCTTTGACTATTCCATTTTGAACTACTTCAAAATTAGGTCAAGGTATGTACTCATTAAAAAAAGTTATCAAGCATCTTGATCTATCTCTATAGATCTTGATGCTCAATATGCAAGCAGCTTCACCGAGGTCTTTTTTAAAAAAAACTCCTTTCAAACACTCCTTTATGCTTTCCAGAAAATTCTACATCATTTCTGATCAACAATATGTCATTCACATATAATTTTCAGAAAGGCTATAGTGCTCCCACTCACTTTCTTGTAAATACAGGCTTCACCGCAAGTCTGTATAAAACTATATGCTTTGATCAACTTATCAAAGCGTATATTCCAAATCTGAGATGCTTGCACCGGTCCATAGATGGATCGCTGGAGCTTGCACATTTTGTTACCTTTAGGATTGACAAAACCTTCTGGTTGCATCATATACAACTCTTCTTTAATAAATCCATTAAGGAATGTAGTTTTGACATCCATTTGCCAGATTTCATAAAATGTGGCAATTTCTAACATGATTCAGACGGACTTTAAGCATCGCTACAAGTGAGAAAATCTCATCATAGTTAACACCTTGAACTTGTCGAAAACCTTTCGCAACAAGTCGAGCTTTGTAGATAGTAACATTCCCATCAGCGTCAGTCTTCCTCTTGAAAATCCATTTATTCTCGATGGCTTGCCGGTCATCGGGCAAGTCAACCAAAGTCCACACTGTGTTCTCATACATGGATCCCATCTCAAATTTCCTGGCCTCAAGCCATTTCGCGGAATCTGGGCTCATCATCGCTTCCTCATAGTTCGTAGGTTCGTCATGGTTGAGTAACATGACCTCCAGAACTGGATTACCATACCACTCTGGTGCGGTTCTTACTCTGGTTGACCTACGAGGTTTGGTAGTAACTTGATCTGAAGTTACATGATCATCATCATTAGCTTCCTCACTAATTGGTGTAGGAGTCACAGGAACAGATTTCTGTGATGAACTACTGTCCAATAAGGGAGCAGATACAGTTACCTCATCAAGTTCTGCTTTCCTCCCACTCACTTCTTTCGAGAGAAACTCCTTCTCTAGAAAGGATCCATTCTTAGTAACGAATATCTTGCCTTCAAATTTGTGATAGAAGGTGTACCCAACAGTTACTTTTGGGTATCCTATGAAGACGCACTTCTCCGATTTTGGTTTGAGCTTATCAGGATGAAAACTTTTCACATAAGCATCGCAACCCCAAACTTTAAGAAACGACAGCTTAGGTTTCTTGCTAAACCACAGTTCATATGGTGTCGTCTCAACGGATTTAGATGGTGCCCTTTTTAACGTGAATGCAGCTATCTCTAATGCATAACCCCAAAACGATAATGGTAAATCGGCAAGAGACATCATAGATCACACCATATCTAATAAAGTACAATTATGACGTTTGGACACACCATTACACTCTGGTGTTCCATGTGGTGTGAGTTGCGAAACTATTCCACATTGTTTCAAATGAAGACCAAACTCGTAACTCAAATATTCATCTCCGCAATCAGATCGTAGAAACTTTTTATTGTTACGATGATTTTCCACTTCACTCTGAAATTCTTTGAACCTTTCAAATGTTTCAGACTTATGTTTCATCAAGTAGATAAATCATTTGTGAAGGTCGGAAAATAACGATACCCGCCGTGAGCCTCAACACTCATCGGATCGCATACATTAGTATGTATTATTTCCAATAAGTCAGTTGCTCGCTCCATTGTTCCGGAGAACGGAGTCTTAGTCATCTTGCCCATGAGGCATGGTTCGCAAGCATCAAGTGATTCATAATCAAGTTATTCCAAAAGCCCATCAGCATGGAGTTTCTTCATGCGCTTTACACCAATATGACCTAAACGGCAGTATCACTACGATCGAGATTCAGTAAACCATTTATATTGAGTGTATGACCATAGAAGGTTTTATTCATTTAAATAGAAACAATTATTCTTTGACCTAAATGAATAACTGTATTTCAATAAACATGATCCAATCATATTCATGCTCAATGCAAACACCAAATAACATCTATTTAGGTTCAACACTAATCCCGAAGGTAAAGGGAGTGTGCGATGGTGATCTTATCAACCTTGGAATCACTTCCAACACACATCATCACCTTGCCCTTAACTAGTCTCTGTTTATTATGCAACTCCCGTTTCGAGTTACTACTCTTAGCAACTGAACCAGTATCAAATACCGAGGGGTTGCTATAAACACTAGCAAAGTACACATCAATAACATGTATATCAAATATACCTTTGTTCACTTTGCAATCCTCCTTATCCGCCAAGTATCTAGGGCAGTTCCACTTCCAGTGACCATTTTATTTGCAGTAGAAGCACTCAGTTTCATGTTTGAGTCTAGCTTTGAGCTTTTTAATGTGAGTGACAACTTGTTTGTCATTATTCTTGAAGTTCCCTTTCTATCCCTTTGCCCTTTTCTTGAAACTAGTGGTCTTGTTAACCATCAACACTTGATGTTTTTCTTGATTTCTACCTTCGCCGATTTTAGCATCGCGAAGAGCTTGGGAATTGTTTTCGTTATCCCTTGCATATTATAGTTCATCACGAAGTTCTAGTAACTTGGTGATAGTGACTAGAAAACTTTGTCAATTACTATCTTCTTTGGAAGATTAACTCCCACTTGATTCAAGCAATTGTAGTGCCCAGACAATCTGAGCACATGCTCACTGGTTGAGCTATTCTCCTCCATATTGTAGGCAAAGTATTGTCAGAGATCTCATACCTCTTGACATGGGCATGAGTATGAAATACCAATTTCAACTCTTGGAACATCTCATATGCTCCGTGGCGTTCAAAACATTTTTGAAGTCCCGGTTCTAAGCCGTAAAGCATGGTGCACTAAACTATCAAGTAGTCATCATACCGAGCTTTGACGAACGTTCATAACGTCTGCATCTGCTCCTGCAATAGGTCTGTCACCTAGCGGTGCATCAAGGACATAATTCTTCTGTACAGTAATGAGGATAATCCTCATATCACGGACCTAGTCCGTATCATTGCTATTATCATCTTTCAACATAGTTTTTCTCTAGGAACATATCAAAAAAATTAACGGGGAGCTATATCGCGAGCTATTGATCTACAACATAGATATGCTAACACTACCAGGACTAAGTTCATGATAAATTAAAGTTCAATTAATCATATTACTTAAGAACTTCCACTTTAGATAGACATCCCTCTAATCATCTAAGTGATCACGTGATCCAAATCAACAAAACCATGTTCGATCATCACGTGAGATGGACTAGTTTTCAATGGTGAACATCACTATGTTGATCATATCTACTATATGATTCAGGCTCGACCTTTCGGTCTTAGTGTTCCGAGGCCATATCTGCATATGCTAGGCTCGTCAAGTTTAACCCGAGTATTCTGCGTGTGCAAAACTGGCTTGCACCCGTTATATGTTAACGTAGAGCTTATCACACCTGATCATCACGTGGTGTCTCAGCATGAAGAACTGTCGCAATGGTGCATACTCAGGGAGAACACTTATACCTTGAAATTTTAGTAAGGGATCATCTTATAAAGCTACCGCTGAACTAAGCAAAATAAGATGTATAAAAGATAAACATCACATACAATCAAAATATGTGACATGATATGGCCATGATAATCTTGCACCTTTGATCTCCATCTCCAAAGTACCGTCATGATCTCTATCGTCACCGGCATGACACCATGATCTCCATCATCTTGATCTCTATAAACGTATCGTCACATGGTCGTCTCGCCAACAATTGCTTTTGCAACTATTGTTATCGCATAGCGATAAAGTAAAGCAATTATTTGGCGCTTGCATCTTATGCAATAAAGAGACAACCATAAGGCTTATGCCAGTTGCCGATAACTTCAACAAAACATGATCATCTCATACAACAACTTATACCTCATCACATCTTGACCATATCACATCACAACAAGCCCTGCAAAAAACAAGTTAGACGTCCTCTACTTTGTTGTTGCAAGTTTTACGTGGCTGCTACGGGCTGAGCAAGAACTGTTCTTACCTACGCATAAAAACCACAATGATTTTTCGTCAAGTATGTGATGTTTTAACCTTCAACAAGGACCGGGCGTAGCCACATGTTGGGGATCGTAGCAGAATTTAAAATTTTCTACGCATCACCAAGATCAATCTATGGAGTATTCTAGCAACGAGGGGAATAGGAGTGCATCTACATACCCTTGTAGATCGCGAGTGGAAGCGTTCTAGTGAACGGGTTGATGGAGTCGTACTCGTCGTGATCCAAATCACCGATGATCCTAGTGCCGAACGGACGGCACCTCCGCGTTCAACACAAGTACGGTTGGGGAAGACGTCTCCTCCTTCTTGATCCAGCAAGGGGGAAGGAGAGGTTTGATGGAGATCCAGCAGCACGACGGCGTGGTGGTGGATGCAGCAGGGTCTCGGCAGGGCTTCGCCAAGCACCAACGAGAGGGAGAGGTGTTACGGGAGGGAGAGGGGGGCGCCAGGGGCTAGGGTGCGTAGCCCTCCCTCCCCCCCCCCCTTTATATAGGGGCCCTGGGGGTGCCGTCCCCTCTAGATCCCATCTAGAGGGGGGGCGGCGGCCAACAGGGGTGGCTTGCCCCCCAAGCCAAGTGGGGCGCCCCCACCCCTAGGGTTTCCCAACCCTAGACGCAGGGGAGGCCCAAGGGGGGCGCACCAGCCCACTAGGGGCTGGTTCCCCTCCCACTTCAGCCCATGTGGCCCCCCGGGATAGGTGGCCCCACCCGGTGGACCCCTGGGACCCTTCCGGTGGTCCCGGTACAATACAGGTGACCCCCGAAACCTTCCCGATGGCCGAAACTGGACTTCCTATATATAAATCTTTACCTCTGGACCATTCCGGAACTCCTCGTGACGTCCGGGATCTCATCCGAGACTCCGAACAACTTTCGGGTTACTGCATACTAATATCTCTACAACCCTAGCGTCACCGAACCTTAAGTGTGTAGACCCTACGGGTTCGGGAGACACGCAGACATGACCGAGACGACTCTCCGGTCAATAACCAACAACGGGGTCTGGATACCCATGTTGACTCCCGCATGCTCCTCGATGATCTCATCGGATGAACCACGATGACGAGGATTCAATTAACCCCGTATACAATTCCCTTCGTCAATTGGTACGTTACTTGCCCGAGACTCGATCGTCGGTATCCCAATACCTTGTTCAATCTCGTTACCGGCAAGTCACTTTACTCGTACCGTAATGCATGATCCCGTGACCAACCCCTTGATCACATTGAGCTCATTATGATGATGCATTACCGAGTGGGCCCAGAGATACCTCTCTGTCATACGGAGTGACAAATCCCAGTCTCGATTCGTGCCAACCCAACAGACACTTTCGGAGATACCCGTAGTGCACCTTTATAGCCACCTAGTTACGTTGTGACGTTTGGCACACCCAAAGCACTCCTACGGTATCCGGGAGTTGCACAATCTCATGGTCTAAGGAAATGATACTTGACATTGGAAAAGCTCTAGCAAACGAACTACACGATCTTTTGTGCTATGCTTAAGATTGGGTCTTGTCCATCACATCATTCTCCTAATGGTGTGATCCCGTTATCAATGACATCCAATGTCCATACTCAGGAAACCATGACTATCTGTTGATCAACGAGCTAGTCAACTAGAGGCTCACTAGGGACGTGTTGTGGTCTATGTATTCACACATGTATTATGATTTCCGGATAACACAATTATAGCATGAATAATAGACAATTATCATGAACAAGGAAATATAATAATCATTTTATGATTGCCTCTAGGGCATATTTCCAATAGTCTCCCACTTGCACTAGAGTCAATCATCTAGTTACATTGTGATGAATCGAACACCCATAGAGTTCTGGTGTTGATCATGTTTTTCTCTAGGGAGAGGTTTAGTCAACGGATCTGCTACATTCAGGTCCGTATGTACTTTACAAATATCTATGTCTCCATTTTGAACACTTTCACGAATGGAGTTGAAGCGACGCTTGATATGCCTGGTCTTCCTGTGAAACCTGGGCTCCTTGGCAAGGGCAATAGCTCCAGTGTTGTCACAGAAGAGAGTCATCGGCCCTGACGCATTGGGTATGACTCCTAGGTCGGTGATGAACTCCTTCACCCAGATTGCTTCTTGTGCTGCCTCCGAGGCCGCCATGTATTCCGCTTCGCATGTAGATCCCGCCACGACGCTTTGCTTGCAACTGCACCAGCTTACTGCCCCACCATTCAAAATATACATGTATCCGGTTTGTGACTTAGAGTCATCCAGATCTGTGTCGAAGCTAGCATCGACGTAACCCTTCTGACGAGCTCTTCGTCACCTCCATAAACGAAACATATCCTTAGTCCTCTTTAGGTACTTCAGGATATTCTTGACCGATGTCCGTGTTCCATGCGGGATTACTTTGGTACCTTCCTACCAAACTTACGGCAAGGTTTACATCAGGTCTGGTACACAACATGGCATACATAATAGACCCTATGGCGAGGCATAGGGACGACACTCATCTTTTCTCTATCTTACGCGTGGTCGGGCATTGAGTCGTGCTCAATTGCACACCTTGCAATCTGAGCAAGAACCCTTCTTGGACTGATCCATATTGAACTTCTTCAATATCTTGTCAAGGTATGTACTTTGTGAAAGACCAATGAGGCGTCTCGATCTATCTCTATAGATCTTGATGCCTAATATATAAGCAGCTTCTCCAAGGTCCTTCATTGAAAAACACTTGTTCAAGTAGGCCTTTATGTTTTCCAAGAATTCTATATCATTTCCCATCAACAGTATGTCATCCACATATAATATGAGAAATGCTATAGAGCTCCCACTCACTTTCTTGTAAACACAGGCTTCTCCATAAGTCTGTGTAAACCCAAACGCTTTGATCATCTCATCAAATCGAATGTTCCAACTCCGAGATGCTTGCACCAGCCCATAGATTGAGCGTTGGAGCTTGCACACCTTGTTAGCATTCTTAGGATCGACAAAACCTTTCGGCTGCATACAATTCTTCCTTAAGAAAACCGTTAAGGAATGCCGTTTTGACGTCCATTTTCCATATCTCATAATCATAGAATGCGGCAATTGCTAACATGATTCGGACGGACTTCAGCTTCGCTACGGGTGAGAAAGTCTCATCGTAGTCAACCCCTTGAACTTGTCTATAACCCTTAGCGACAAGTCGATCCTTATAGATGGTCACATTACCATCCGCGTCTGTCTTCTTCTTAAAGATCCATTTATTTTCTATGGCTCGCCGATCATCGGGCAAGTCAGTCAAAGTCCATACTTCGTTTTCATACATGGATTCTATCTCGGATTTCATGGCTTCTAGCCATTTGTCGGAATCTGGGCCCGCCATTGCTTCTTCATAGTTCGAAGGTTCACCGTTGTCTAACAACATGATTTCCAGGACAGGGTTGCCGTACCACTCTGGTGCGGAACATGTCCTTGTGGACCTACGAAGTTCAGTAGGAACTTGATCCGAAGTATCTTGATCATCATCATTGACTTCCTCTCTAGTCGGTGCAGGCACCACAGGAACATTTTCCTGAGCTGCGCTACTCTCCGCTTCAAGAGGCAGTACTTCATCAAGATCTACTTTCCTCCCACTTACTTCTTTCGAGAGAAACTCTTTCTCTAGAAAGGATCCATTCTTGGCAACAAAGATCTTGCCTTCGGATCTGAGGTAGAAGGTATACCCAATGGTTTCCTTAGGGTATCCTATGAAGACGCATTTTTCCGACTTGGGTTCGAGCTTTTCAGGTTGAAGTTTCTTGACATAAGCATCGCATCCCCAAACATTTAGAAACGACAGCTTAGGTTTCTTCCCAAACCATAATTCATACGGTGTCGTCTCAACGGATTTCGACGGAGCCCTATTTAAAGTGAATGCGGCAGTCTCTAAAGCATAGCCCCAAAATGAGAGCGGTAGATCGGTAAGAGACATCATAGATCGCACCATATCCAATAGAGTGCGATTACGACATTCGGACACACCATTTCTCTGAGGTGTTCCAGGCGGCGTGAGTTGTGAAACGATTCCACATTTCCTTAAGTGTGTACCAAATTCGTGACTTAAATATTCTCCCCCACGATCTGATCGTAAGAATTTTATCTTTCGGTCACGTTGATTCTCAACCTCACTCTAAAATTCCTTGAACTTTTCAAAGGTCTCAGACTTGTGCTTCATTAAGTAGACATACCCATATCTACTCAAGTCATCAGTGAGGGTGAGAACATAACGATTGCCACCGCGAGCCTCAACACTCATTGGACCGCACACATCAGTATGTATGATTTCCAACAAGTTGGTTGCTCGCTCCATTGTTCCGGAGAACGGAGTCTTGGTCATTTTACCCATGAGGCATGGTTCGCATGTGTCAAATGATTCGTAATCAAGAGACTCCAAAAGTCCATCTGCATGGAGCTTCTTCATGCGTTTGATACCTATGTGACCAAGGCGGCAGTGCCACAAGTATGTGGGACTATCATTATCAACTTTACATCTTTTGGTATTCACACTATGAAGATGTATAACATTACGCTCGAGATTCATTAAGAATAAACCATTCACCAGCGGGGCATGACCATAAAACATATCTCTCGTATAAATAGAACAACCATTATTCTCAGATTTAAATGAGTAGCCATCTCGAATTAAACGAGATCCTGATACAATGTGCATGCTCAAAGCTGGTACTAAATAACAATTATTGAGGTTTAAAACTAATCCCGTAGGTAAATGTAGAGGTAGTGTGCCGACGGCGATCACATCGACCTTGGAACCATTCCCGACGCAAGATCGTCACCTCGCCCTTCGCCAGCCTCCGCTTATTCTCGCAGCTCCTGCTTTGAGTTACAAATATGAGCAACCGCACCGGTATCAAATACCCAGGAGCTACTACGAGTGCTGGTAAGGTACACATCAATAACATGTATATCACATATACCTTTGGTGTTGCCGGCCTTCTTGTCCGCTAAGTATTTGGGGCAGTTCCGCTTCCAGTGTCCCTTTCCCTTGCAATAAAAGCACTCAGTCTCAGGTTTGGGTCCATTCTTTGGCTTCTTCCCGACAACTGGCTTACCGGGCGCGGCAACCTCCTTGCCGTCCTTCTTGAAGTTCTTATTACCCTTGCCTTTCTTGAACTTAGTGGTTTTATTCACCATCAACACTTGATGTTCCTTTTTGATCTCCACCTCCGCTGATTTCAGCATTGAATATACCTCAGGAATGGTCTTTTCCATCCCCTGCATATTGAAGTTCATCACAAAGCTCTTATAGCTCAGTGGAAGCGACTGAAGGATTCTGTCAATGACCGCGTCGTCCGGGAGATTAACTCCCAGCTGAGTCAAGCGGTTGTGCAACCCAGACATTTTGAGTGTGTGTTCACTGACAGAGCTATTTTCCTCCATCTTACAACTGAAGAACTTGTCGGAGACTTCATATCTCTCGACCCGGGCATGAGCTTGGAAAACTATTTTCAGCTCCTCGAACATCTCATATGCTCCGTGTTGCTCAAAACGCTTTTGGAGCCCCAGTTCTAAGCTGTAAAGCATGCTGCACTGAATGAGGGAGTAATCATCAGCACGCTGCTGCCAAGCGTTCATAACGTCTTGGTTCTCTGGGATGGGTGCGTCACCTAGCGGTGCTTCTAGGACATAATCTTTCTTGGCAGCTATGAGGATGATCCTCAGGTTCCGGACCCAGTCCGTATAGTTGCTGCCATCATCTTTCAGCTTGGTTTTCTCTAGGAACGCGTTGAAGTTGAGGGCAACATTAGCGTGGGCCATTTGATCTACAAGACATATTGTAAAGATTTTAGACTAAGTTCATGATAATTAAGTTCATCTAATCAAATTATTCAATGAACTCACACTCAGATAGACATCCCTCTAGTCATCTAAGTGAAACATGATTCGAGTCAACTAGGCCATGTCCGATCATCACGTGAGACGGACTAGTTAACATCAGTGAACATCATCATGTTGATCGTATCTTCTATACGACTCATGCTCGACCTTTCGGTCTTCCGTGTTCTGTGGCCATGTCTGTACATGCTAGGCTCGTCAAGTCAACCTAAGTGTATTGCGTGTGTAAATCTGGCTTACACCCGTTGTATTCGAATGTTAGAATCTATCACACCCGATCATCACGTGGTGCTTCGAAACAACGAACCTTCGCAACGGTGCACGGTTAGGGGGAACACGTTCTTGAAATTATCATGAGGGATCATATTATTTAAGCTACCGTCATTCTAAGCAAATAAGATGTAAAACATGATAAACATCACATGCAATGAAATAGTGACATGATATGGCCAATATCATTTTGCTCCTTTTGATCTCCATCTTCGGGGCGCCATGATCATCATCGTCACCGGCATGACACCATGATCTCCATCATCGTGTCTTCATGAAGTTGTCTCGTCATCTATTACTTCTACTACTATGGCTAACGGTTTAGCAATAAAGGAAAGTAATTACATGACGTTACATGTTGACACGCAGGTCATAAATAAATTAAGACAACTCCTATGGCTCCTGCCGGTTCTCATCCTCATCGACATGCAAGTCGTGATTCCTATTACAAGAACATGATCAATCTCATACATCACATATATCATTCATCACATCCTTTTGGCCATATCACATCACACGGCACATGCTGCAAAAACAAGTTAGACGTCCTCTAATTGTTGTTGCAAATTTTTACGTGGCTGCTATTGGTTTCTAAACAAGAACGTTTCTTACCTACGCCAAAACCACAACGTGATATGCCAATTTCTATTTATCCTTCATAAGGACCCTTTTCATCGAATCCGATCCGACTAAAGTGGGAGAGACAGACACCCGCTAGACACCTTATGCAACTAGTGCATGTCAGTCGATGGAACCTGTCTCACGTAAGCGTACGTGTAAGGTCGGTCCGGGCCGCTTCATCCCACAATGCCGCCGAATCAAGATAAGACTAGTAACGACAAGATAATTGACAATATCGACGCCCACAACTGCTTTGTGTTCTACTCGTGCATAGAAACTACGCATAGACCTAGCTCATGATGCCACTCTTGGGGATCGTAGCAGAATTTAAAATTTTCTACGCATCACCAAGATCAATCTATGGAGTATTCTAGCAACGAGGGGAATAGGAGTGCATCTACATACCCTTGTAGATCGCGAGCGGAAGCGTTCAAGTGAACGGGTTGATGGAGTCGTACTCGTCGTGACCCAAATCACCGATGATCCTAGCGCCGAACGGACGGCACCTCCGCGCTCAACACACGTACGGTTGGGGAAGACGTCTCCTCCTTCTTGATCCAGCAAGGGGGAAGGAGAGGTTGATGGAGATCCAGCAGCACAACGGCATGGTGGTGGATGCAGCAGGGTCTCGGCAAGGCTTCGCCAAGCACCAACGAGAGGGAGAGGTGTCACGGGAGGGAGATGGAGGCGCCAGGGGCTAGGGTGCACAGCCCTCCCTCCCCCCTCTTTATATAGGGGCCCTGGGGGCGCCGGCCCCTCTAGATCCCATCTAGAGGGGGGGCGGCGGCCAAGGGGGGTGGCTTGCCCCCCAAGCCAAGTGGGGCGCCCCCATCCCTAGGGTTTCCCAACCCTAGGCGCAAGGGAGGCCCAAGGGGGGGCGCACCAGCCCAGCAGGGGCTGGTTCCCCTCCCACTTCAGCCCATGGGGCCCACCGGGATAGGTGACCCCACCCGATGGACCCCCGGGACCCTTCCGGTGGTCCCGGTACAATACCGGTGACCCCCGAAACCTTCCCGATGGCCGAAACTGGACTTCCTATATATAAATCTTCACCTCCGGACCATTCCGGAACTCCTCGTGACATCCGGGATCTCATACGGGACTCCGAACAACTTTCGGGTTACTGCATACTAATATCTCTACAACCCTAGCGTCACCGAACCTTAAGTGTGTAGACCCTACAGGTTCGGGAGACACGCAGACATGATCGAGACGACTCTCCGGTCAATAACCAACAGCGGGGTCTGGATACCCATGTTGGCTCCCACATGCTCCTCGATGATCTCATCGGATGAACCACGATGTCGAGGATTCAATTAACCCCGTATACAATTCCCTTTGTCAATCGGTACGTTACTTGCCCGAGACTCGATCGTCGGTATCCCAATACCTTGTTCAATCTCGTTACCGGCAAGTCACTTTACTCGTACCGTAATGCATGATCTCGTGACCAACCCCTTGGTCACATTGAGCTCATTATGATGATGCATTACCGAGTGGGCCCAGAGATACCTCTCCGTCATACGGAGTGACAAATCCCAGTCTCGATTCGTGCCAACCCAACAGACACTTTCGGAGATACCCGTAGTGCACCTTTATAGCCACCCAGTTACGTTGTGACGTTTGGCACACCCAAAGCACTCCTACGGTGTCCGGGAGTTGCACAATCTCATGGTCTAAGGAAATGATACTTGACATTGGAAAAGCTCTAGCAAACGAACTACACGATCTTTTGTGCTATGCTTAAGATTGGGTCTTGTCCATCACATCATTATCCTAATGATGTGATCCCGTTATCACTGACATCCAATGTCCATAGTCAGGAAACCATGACTATCTGTTGATCAACGAGCTAGTCAACTAGAGGCTCACTAGGGACGTGTTGTGGTCTATGTATTCACACATGTATTACGATTTCCGGATAACACAATTATAGCATGAATAATAGACAATTATCATGAACAAGGAAATATAATAATCATTTTATTATTGCCTCTAGGGCATATTTCCAACACCACACTCGATTCAACTAAAGTTGGAGAAACTGACACCCGCCAGCCACCTGTGTGCGAAGCACGTCAGTAGAACCAGTCTCACAAAAGCGTACGCGTAATGTCGGTCCGGGCCGCTTCATCCAACAATACCGCCAAATCAAAGTATGACATGCTGGTAAGCAGTATGACTATTATCACCCACAACTCATTTGTGTTCTACTCGTGCATATAACATCTACGCATAGACCTGGCTCGGATGCCACTGTTGGGGAACGCAGTAAATTCAAAAATTTCCTATGCACACGCAAGATCATGGTGATGCATAGCAACGAGAGGGGAGAGTGTAGTCCACGTACCCTCGTAGACCGTAAGTGGAAGCGTTATGACAACGCGGTTGATGTAGTCGTACGTCTTCATGATCCGACCGATCCTAGTACCCAAAGTACGGCACCTCCGCGATCTGCACACGTTCAGCTCGGTGACGTCCCTCGAACTCTTGATCCAGTTGAGGCCGAGGGAGAGTTCTGTCAGCACGACGACGTGGTGACGGTGATGATGAAGTTACCGGCGCAGGGCTTCGCCTAAGCACTATGACGATATAACCGAGGTGTAAAACTATGGAGGGGGGCACCGCACATGGCTAAGAGATTGTCTGTTGTGCCTTTGGGGTGCCCCCTGTCCACGTATATAAAGGTGGGAGGAGGAGGAGGCCGGCCCTAGAGGGGGGGCGCCAAGTGTGAGGAGTCCTACTAGGACTCCCAAGTCCTAGTAGGATTCCCTTTTCCTTTCCGGACTAGGAGAGAAGAAAGTGGGAAAGAGAGAGGGAGTAGGAAAGGGCAAGGGGGTGTAACGCCCGGATAATCATGCTACAGTAAACTCACGTTGATGGTGCCACGTCACCTCTGTAACTGTAGTTAATCTCGGGTTAATTCAAAACTGTTTCGAAATTCAAATTCAAATGTATGATAGCAATAAAAGTTTTCAAAAATTAAAACTAAAAATTTCGATGGTTGTCAAATATTACAAAGGTAATTATGGTGAAATAAACACATTTTTATAAAATGCCTAAATATATTTAAATGGATTAAAACAGAAAAGAAAATAAATAAAAGAAAGAAAATACAAAAGAGAAACAGAAACAAAAAAAAGAAAAGAAAAGGAAGCCCCCCTGCTGGACCGCGGCCCAGCTGGCCATTGGGCCAACCAGGCCGGCCCAGGTCGGCCCCGCTCCTCTCCCTTATCCCCTCGGTCCAACCAACGTCCCCTCCTCCCCCACCGACACTCCCCCCCCTCCCGAAATATCTCTCCCCCTCTCCGCCGATTGGATCGGGATCGAGGGAGTAGACCACCGCCGCCGCCAGGCCTCGTCGCCGCCGAACGCCTCCTCGTCCTCCTCCTTGCCGGTCCTCCCCGACCGCCCGAGCCCACCGCCCGTGCCCTACTCCCCCGTGAGCGCCTCCTTCCTTCCCTATCCGCGGTCACCGCCCGGCCCGACCACGCCGTCGCGGTCCCTCCCAGGCGGCGCGCGCGCGCCTCGGCGCTCAAGACGTGCTCCATGCGCTGCCACACACCCATGCCCCAAGACGACCACGCACGCGCCCCTCTCCGCGCGGGCCTCGCCCTGGTTCTCCAGCGATCCGCGGTCCGTGCTCGGCGCCACGGTCGCCGCCCTCTCCCCACGGTCGCCTCGCCCCAACCACGGCGCCCGCCACCTCGGCGTCGTCGACCAGGCCTCGTCGACCCACGCGGTCGCCGCCCGTGCTCTCTCTTGCGCTACCGCGCCGGCCACCCGCCTGGCCTCACCTCGGCCCCCAGATCGCCATCGCCGGCCTCCCGTGAAGCCAGCTGCGCCGTGTGGCCCCTCGGCTCTGGGCTGCCTCAGCGCGCCGGGCCTCTTCCCCTGTCGTGGTCGGCCCGCCCCACCGTCGCCGTAGTTGGCCGGCCCTTCCCACCTACCTTACCGGCCTCCGGTGCCTCGCCGCGCCCCGGTGGCCTCCGCCTGCGCCCCGGGTTCCCATACGGGCGCCCGCACGCTCATGGGTTGCGCTCGCACCCGCTGGGACAAACCCACTAACCCCACAGGGGCCAATGACAGGCGGGACCCGCCGAGAACGTTTAAAAAAAAGTATTAAAAAAATAATAATAATAATATAAATAAATAAATAATAATTAAAATAATTAAAATATTAATTAGTTAATTAAGTTAATTAATCCTGATTAGATTAACCTAATCAACTAATTAAATTAACTAATCTGTAATTAACCTAGACAGAGAATGACAGGTGGGTCCCACTGGACCCACACGTCAGGTTGACCAGGTCAATGGTCAATGTTGACTGCTGACATCACTCTGATGTCATGCTAACGTCAGCATTTACTATTCTGGATAATGTTGGATTAAATAATTAATTAAATTTCAGAAATTAATAAAATCTTTAGAAAATCATATCTTTTAATCCGTAACTCGGATTAAAATATTTTCAACATGAAAGTTGCTCAGAACGATGAGACGAATCCGGATACGCAGTCCGTTCGTCCGCCAAACACCCATAACCTATCGAACTCGCAACTTTCCCCCTCCGGCTCCTTTGCCCGAAAACGCGAAACACCGGGAATACTTTCCCGGATGTTTCCCCCCTTAACCGGCATCACCTCATACCACGTTAGGTCACGCCTAGCATCGTTACTTGACTTGTCATGCATCGATATGCATCTGTTTACATGGTATTCATTGTTTCTTCCCCCTCTTCTCTCCGGTAGACTACGAGACCGACGCCATCTGCTGCCCAGTTCGACCACGGAGTTGACGACCCTCTCTCTTGCCGAGCAACCAGCAAGCCCCCCCCTTGATCACGGATATCGCCTATTCTACTCTATACCGCTTGCATTAGAGTAGTGTAGCATGTTATCGCTTTCGTTATACCTATCTTGATGCATAGCCTGTCCTTGTTATTATTGTTGTGACCTTTACCTGCAATCCTATATGCTTAGTATAGGATGCTAGTATTTTCATCTGTGGCCCTACATTCTTGTCCGTCTGCTGTGCTATACTATCGGGCCGTGATCACTCGGGAGGTGATCATGGGTATATACTATATACTTTATACATGATACATGTGGAGACTAAAGTCGGGTCGGTGGTGGAGCACCATGAGTGGATCTTTGTGGCAGAGCGACAGGCAGGTTGAGACCGCCTAGGAGGGAGGTGGGCTCGGCCTGTTCAGCGTTCGTGGATACTTAACACGCTTAACGAGATCTTGGTATTTGATCTGAGTTGGCTACGAGCCTATACGCACTAACCATCTACGTGGGAGTAGTTATGGGTATCCCGTCGTGGTATCACCAAGAACTTCGTGACGTCGATCGATGGCGGCGCGCCGGATTGGACTGGAACGCCACTAGGCTAGGTCTGCTTCGGCCACAGACGAACGTGCAGGTGTGTGCTCGAGGCGATGGGCCCTGCACTGCTGGCGCTTAGGTTTAGACCGCGCTGGCCTCTCTGTTGAGCCTAGGTGGGGCTGCGACGTGTTGATCTTTGCGGCCGGGCATGACCCAGAAAGTGTGTCCGCAAATGGGATCAAGCGTGTTGGGTAAGTTGGTGCACCCTGCAGGAAGTTAATCTATTCAATAGCCGTGATCTTGATAACAGGATGACTTGGAGTTGTACCTTGACCTTATGACAACTAGAACCGGATACTTAATAAAACACACCCTTCCAAGTGCCAGATACAACCGATGGTCGCTCTCTCTCAGGGATACGAGGAGGGGATCGCCGGGTAGGATTATTGCTATGTGATGTTACTTGGAGGATTTCAGACTGCCCTCTTCTACCTGTTGCAAGACGAAGGTGACCAGAAGCGTAGTCTTCGATAAGACTAGCTATCCCCCTCTTATTCTGGCATTCTGCAGTTCAGTCCACTGATATGGCCCTTCACACATATATCCATGCATATGTAGTGTAGCTCCTTGCTTGCGAGTACTTTGGATGAGTACTCATGGTTGCATTGTTCCCCCCTTTTTCCCCTATCTCTACTCGATTGCTGCAAACAGACGATGGAGCCCCGGAGCTAGACACCACCGTCGATGACGACTACTACACTGGAGGTGCCTACTACTACGTGCAGCCCGCTGACGACGACCAGGAGTAGTTTAGGAGGATCCTAGGCAGGAGGCATGCGCCTCTTTCGATCTGTATCCCAGTTTGTGCTAGCCATCTTATGGCAACTTGTTTAACTTATGTCTGTACTCAGATATTGTTGCTTCCGCTGACTCGCCTATGATCGAGCACTTGTATTCGAGCCCTCGAGGCCCCTGGCTTGTATTATGATGCTTGTATGACTTATTTTATTTGTAGAGTTGTGTTGTGATATCTTCCCGTGAGTCCCTGATCTTGATCGTACACATTTGCGTGCATGATTAGTGTATGATTGAATCGGGCGTCGCCAAGTTGGTATCGAGCCATCGCTGAGGAATCCCCTTCCACACTCCTTGGCCAAAGTCGAGTCTAGACATTACAAAAACTTTTACTAACTTGGATGTGTGCCTTACGGGCCCACGTCGCCATCGGGTGGTACTAGGATCTTTTACTCCTTGACCTTTACTCTGGGACTCTGAACTCTCTTCTACTCGGGTTAAACGAATTTACTGACTAACACTAGGATCCCGTGACCACATTCACCCCAAAGTTGGATAAAGCCATAGTTATTCCTTGGAATTGTATTTTGATCAATTTCCACACTGTCATTTGACTCCTTTGAAACATATTTATTTTCAGATGGAACCCACGAGGCAGGTCGTGTGCCACACGACGGCCATTGGTGCCTCGGGATCACCTGCGGTGCTAGCAGAGATGATGACCTATCTGGGTTATCGCTGGCACCCTGAGTACACCGTCTTTGAGGAGTACCAGGACTTTAACCAGGAGCAGTACCGAGCCATCGTCCACGTCTACTCTCGGGAGTATGACTCCACTACTATGCTGCACACCGCACATGGTGTTGGGGTGACTATCGATATGGCAGTCCACGATGCTGCTTATGCTGCTCTGACACGTTTTCGTGGAGAGTATCGGGAGTTGGACACCTCCCCCTTCAGGCACATTGCTATCGCCTCTGATGTTGGTGAGGAGGGATACTACACTGTTGCCTACTCCACTGTCACCAGAGAGCCCTTCTACCATCAGAACTTTGTTCTGCATGCTGATGGGCTGTATCGAGCTAACCGAGCTCTTCGCCACGAGTTGTACATCACCCGTCGGCACCTTTACCGTGCTCGACGCTGTTGCACCCTTTGTCTCGATCCAGAGAGCTGCGCGATCCGCGATCTACCCAGCCAGACCGTGATGCCCTAGGGTGTCGGTTGGCGAGGTGGAGGCTACTCTCCGCGACTTGGTCCTCTTCTCGCCACTTGGCGCCGGGTTCTGCACTGAGTATCCGCGGCCCCTGTGTCACCGACGTGGAGGACTATCCGCTGCCACACTACCAGCTTTGGGCTACAGCTACCTCCGCAGCAGCGTGGGACTGATGTAGGCTTGCTTGTTAATGTTAGATGCATTCGCCGCGAGCCTGCGTGCCGCCTATGATGTCTTAGTCTATGTACTGAACTCTGTGTACCGAACTCTATGCATGATCCCTTTTGTAAGATATGCCGACTACTATGTGGTTTCTATCGTGCTGCTTTATGCATGTTTCATCATGAATGATTCTTGTCCTTTGCGTAATTTCTCAAATGCTGAACTACCCCTGTTATATATTAGCAGGATGGTTAGACCAGCTGGTCGTGGTCGTGGTGGCAACTTCCCACCACCGCCTGAGTACATGGCTGGTATGATCCAACAGCTTGAGATGAATCGCCAGTTCATGGAGAACATGATGGCTCGGTTTCCTCGCCCAATATGAACCAGCAGCCAAACACAACAACTCGCAGGATTTCATACGCCTCAACCCAAGTGTGTACCGCAGCTCAACCCAGCTGGATCTTGATGATCGCCTCCGTGACATCACCTATGAGATGGAGTCTGCTGATGTAGCCCCGCCAGCTATGTCACTTTTGCTTCCTTCTTCTGAAGGGACCCGCACTCAATGGTGGGACAGCCACAGCGATTTCCGCCAGATTGGAACAATCATCACCGCTAGACTTCCAAGCTACTTTCCGTGCCGCTTCATCCTTCAAGGAGTCATGGACGGAAGAAGCGTGAGTTCATAACCTCACCCAAAGCAACAAGACTGTTGAAGCTTATCGGCGGGAGTTCTGGACTTGTCTCGCTATGTCAAGAGGATATTGCAACCGATGCACGCAGACAGAGAAGTTCCGTGACGGCCTTCAAGTCGACATCAAGCTCGCACTTCTAGTGCACGACTTTGCTGATTTCGCCACCTTGGTGAACAAAGCTATCAATGTCGAAACTGGTCTGCAGGAATACCGAGCTCTAACAGCGCAACTGTGACACGGGCTCATCTTCGGGCCCGTCCTCGCAGAAGCGTAAGATATGGATTCCCAACAGCATGTACCAGCCGAATGCACCTGCCCCAAGGCAGAGCTATGCTGCACCTCGTCTGCCTACTCCAACTAGGCAGCCACAGCTTCCAGCTCCACCACCCCAAGCTCCTGTTCCCACCCCCAATAATGGTTTGTGCTTCAGGTGTGGACAACCAGGGCACCGTGCTAGAGAATGCAACCAGAACCAGAATCAGCTGGCCCTTCCAGCGACTGGCCGTGGAAGCAACCAACCCCGCAACAACAATGCCAAGCCTTATGGTCGAGTTCATGCCAACCACGTTGATCCGAACGAAGCTCAAGACCAGCCTGCTCATCGTGATGGGTACTCCTCGTAAATTCAGTACTGCATCTGTTTTATTCGATTCAGGAGCATCGCATTCATTCATGTCAGAAGATTTTGCATACAAGCACGACGTTAAGTGTGAGGAGATGAACTCTTCGGTAGTGGTAAAAACCCCCTTGGGACAATGTCAAACCTCCATGGTTGGCATCGACGTCCCCGTGGAAATCGAAGGGCTGGAATTCTATGCCTCACCCATTATCCTGAAGACGTCCAACATCGACCTCATTTTGGGGATGGATTGGTTGAAAGTGCATACTGCTTCAATCGTTTGCGCCACTAAAACCGTCCATCTGCTACACCCTTCTGATGAAATAATAAGCTACAATGCTCGTCTGGTTCAGAATGCCGAGGCAAGGCTCTATGCATTGAATGCATTGAACGCTGCACCACTCGAGGGTATTGAAAACATTCCTGTCGTGCGTGAATTCCTCGACGTCTTTCCTGAAGAACTCCCAGGGATTCCCCCTGCTAGAGCTGTCGAATTCGTCATCGACTTGAAACCAGGCACCACTCCTATAGCCAAGCGACCCTACAAGATGCCGCCGCATGAACTCCTTGAGCTCAAGGAGGAAACCGACAAATCTCTTCGAAGTGGTTTCATTCGCCCAAGTTGCTCTCCTTGGGGAGCACCTTCTCTCTTTGTCAAGAAGAAGGATGGGACAAACCGATTGGTCCAAGACTACCGTCCTATAAATCAAGCTACCATTCAGAATAAGTATCCTCTTCCTCGGATCAATGATCTGTATGATCAAGTGGCTGGTTCGTCAGTTTTCTCGAAACTCGACTTGAGGTTGGGTTACCACCAGATCCGTGTTCGTGAGGAGGATATCCCCAAGACCGCCTTTGTGACTCGTTATGGTTCATACGAGTACACCGTCATGTCTTTCGGCTTAACCAATGCTCCAGCCACCTTCTCTCGACTGATGAACTATATATTCATGGATTACCTCGACAAGTTCGTCGTGGTTTATCTGGATGATATCCTGATATTTTCCAAGAATGAAGAAGAACATGCTGAACATCTTCGTCTTGTGCTGGAAAAGCTACGAGAGCATCAACTTTATGCCAAGTTCTCCAAATGTGAATTCTGGCTTCCCGAAGTAACCTATCTCGGGCATGTCATCTCTAAGGATGGTATTGCCATCAACCCTGAACGAGTTCAGGCTATTCTCGATTGACTCCTCCAAGAATGTCAAGCAAGTCGAAGTTTTCTCGGTCTCGCCAGCTATTGTCGTCGATTTCGCCGAGAACTTCTCCAAGATTGCCAGCCTCGACTAACCTGCTGCATAAGGGCGTCAAGTTCCAATGGGATGATAAATGTCGGGAAAGTTTCAGCACTCAAAGACAAGTTGACTTCTGCCCCAAGATTAGCTCCTCCCGATACTAAGAAGGACTTCGTCATTTATCGCAACGCTTCCGTCAAGGATTAGGCTGTGTCCTAATGCAAGAGCGCAAAGTGGTTGCTTATGCCTCTCGGCAATTGCGCCCTCACGAAGAGAACTACCCAGTTCACGACCTCGAGCTTGTTGTTGTCATTCATGCACTTAAGCAGTGGCGACATTACCTACTCGGTAATCGTATGAGATCTTCACCGACCACCAAAGTCTGAAGTATCATTTACTCAACCAGACCTGAACCTCCGTCGCCAGAGATGGATGGAGACTCATTGCAGACTTTGATTTGGGTATTTCCTATACCCGTGCAAGGCTAATGTAATGTCTGATGCTTTAAGCCGCAAGTCTTACTGCAACCACCTCCAAGTTCACAAAGTTCAACCTCACTTGTTGAAGAGTTCAGAAAGATGAACCTCCATATTGTTCCTCCGGTGCACGCTCCCCTCCTCCGGAGTTCCGCAAGATGAATCTCCGTGTTGTTTCCCGTGGTTCCTCTATACCCTGGCTGTCGAACCCGATCACGTGAGCTCCATCAAGACAATGCATGGATATGACTCAAGTCTACAAGATTAAGCGAGACCTCAAAGAAGGAAAGCCCTCATTCTTCACTATTCTTGATGATGGCGCCTTGTACTTCAAAGGCCGCCTAGTGGTGACGTAAGAAGGAAAACCTGAATATGACTCAGAGGTTATGAAAGAAGCTCATGATACGCCTCTATGTATCCATCCCGGTAGTACAAAGATGTACCAAGACATTCGTCGAGATTCCGTGGTCTAGTATGAAGCAAGACATTGCTCGTTATGTTGTTGAATGTGACGCTTGCCGTCGTATCAAAGCAGAACATCAAAGGCCTGGCTGAACTCGCAACCTATCTCTATTCCTGAATGGAAATGGGACCATGTTGAAATGGACTTCGCCTTTGGATTTCCCAAGTCGCAGAAAGGTAATGATGCTATTCTTGTCGTCATTGACCGGCTTTCTAAAGTTGCACATTTTCGGCGGTCAAAGAAACGATCATCGCTAGTCAGCTTGCAACGCTCTACATGTCCAGAATTGTTTCACTTCACGGTATTCCACTGGTTATCAGTTCGGACCATGGCAGCTTATTCACTTCAAGATTCTGGGCTAGTTTTCAAGAAGCTATGGGTACTCACTTATCTTTCAGTACTGCGTTTCATCCGCAGTCACAAGGGCAAGTTGAACGTGTCAACCAAGTTCTTGAAGACATGCTTCGAGCTTATGTTATTTCCTTCGGCAAGAAATGGGAGGAATCCCTCCCGTATGCTGAGTTCTCTTATAATAATAGCTATCAAGCTAGTCTGAAGATGGCCCCTTCAAGTGTTATATGGATGAAAGTGCGAACCCTCTCGAACTGGTCGAAATCGGGAACGCCCACTCTTCGTCCGGATATTATCCAACATGCCAAGAACAAGTCCGCATTATTCGCGAGAATCTCAAGACTGCTCGATCACGTAAAAGAGTAATTATGACCGTCATCATAAAGACATGGTCTATCAACCGGCGAAAAGGCCTATCTTTGCGTTACACCAATGAAGGGTGCTCACGCGCCGGGATCAAGGGCAAGCTAGCTCCTCGCTATATTGGCCCATTCACTATTCTCGAAAGGCGTGGAAAAGTGGCATATCAATCTGGAGCTTCCGTCGAACCTTTCCTGAGTTCACGATGTGTTCCACGTGTCACAGCTCGTCGCTGCTTCAAGGACCCAATCCGAGCAATGGACCATGAAGTGCTCGAATTGCAACAGACCTCTCCTATAAAGAGCATCCGTCCGCATTCTCGACCAAGCTGAACGCCGCACACGCCGGAAAGCGATCAAGTTCCTCAAAGTCCAAATGGTCGAATCACTCAAGACAAGCCACACAGGAACGCGAGGATCGTCTTCGTGATGAATACCCGCACTTTTTCCTTCTACCTCCTAAATCTCGGACGAGATTTCTTGTAGTGGAGGAGATTTGTGCGCCGGATAATCATGCTACAAGAACTCAGGTTGATGGTGCCACGTCACCTCATCACATCGTAGTTAATCTCGGGTTAATTCAAAACTGTTTCAAATTCAAATTCAAATGTATGATAGCAATAAAAGTTTTCAAAATTAAAACTAAAAGTTCGTGGTTGTCAAATATTACAAAGGTAATTATGGTGAAATAAACACATTTTATAAAATGCCTAAATATGTTTAAATGAATTAAAACAGAAAAGAAAATAAATAAAAGAAAGAAAATACAAAAGAGAAGCAGAAACAAAAAAAAAAAGAAAAGAAAAGGAAGCCCCTGCTGGACTGCTGGCCCGGTGGCCATTGGGCCAACCAGCCGGCCCAGTCGGCCCCGCTCCTCTCCCTTATCCCCTCGGTCCAACCCGTCCCCCCCACCGACACCCCCCCTCCCAAAATATCTCTCCCCTCTCCCGATTGGATCGGGATCGAGGAGGAGACCACCGCCGCCGCCAGCCTCGCCTGGCGCCAACGCCTCCTCGTCCTCCTCCTCGCCGGTCCTCCCGACCGCCCCGAGCCCACTACCCGCACCCTACCCCCCGTGCGCCCCTCCCTTCCTTCCCTATCCCATTGTCACCACCAGCGCTCCGACCACGCCGTCGCCGGTCCCTCCCGGCGGCGCGCCGCGCCTGCGCCGTTGCCCTTGCGTGCCGCAGCGCACGGCCCGCTGCCCCGACGACCACACGCACACGCCGCGCCCTCACGCTGGCCTCGCCCTGTTCTCCCCGACCGCGCGGTCCACGCTCCGGCGCCCGCTGTCGCCGCGCCCTCTCCCCGGTCGCCGCGCCCCAACCACGGCGCCCGCCACCTCGGCGTCATCGACAGGCCTCGTCGACCCACGGTGTCGTCGCCCGTCTGCTCTCTTGCGCCGCCCAAGCCACCGCCGCCTGGCCTCACCCCCTCGGCCCCGTGATCGCCATCGCGGCCTCCCGAGACGCCTGAGCCGCGCCCAGGCCCCCTCGTGCTGGCTGGCCTGGCGCGCCCGGCCTCTTCCCCTGTCATTGGTCGGCCGGCCCGCCGCTCGTAAAGCGTGGTGGCCGGCCCTTCCCACCTACCTCACCGGCCTCCGGTGCCCCGCCGCGCCCCGGTGGCCTCCGCCTGCGCCCCGGGTTCCCATACGGGCGCCCGCACGCTCATGGGTTGCGCCCGCACCCGCTGGGACAAACCCACTAACCCCACAAGGGCCAATGACAGGCGGGACCCGCCGAGAACGTTTAAAAAAAGAATTAAAAAAATAATAATAATAATATAAATAAATAAATAATAATTAAAATAATTAAAATATTAATTAGTTAATTAAGTAATTAATTAAGTTAATTAATCCTGATTAGATTAATCTAATCAACTAATTAAATTAACTAATCTGTAATTAACCTAGACAAAGAATGACAGGTGGGTCCCAGTGGACCCACACGTCAGGTTGACCAGGTCAATGGTCAATGTTGACTGCTGACATCACTCTGATGTCATGCTGACGTCAGCATTTACTATTCTAGATAATGTTGGATTAAATAATTAATTAAATTTCAGAAATTAATAAAATCTTTAGAAAATCATATCTTTTAATCCGTAACTCGGATTAAAATATTTTCAACATGAAAGTTGCTCAGAACGACGAGACGAATCCGAATACGCAGTCCGTTTGTCCGCCACACACCCCTAACCTATCGAACTCGCAACTTTCCCCTCGGCTCCTCTCGAACGCTAAACACCGGAATACTTTCCGGATGTTTCCCTTAAGCATCACCGCATACCACGTTAGGTCACGCCTAGCATCGTTACTTGACTTGTCATGCATCGATATGCATCTGTTTACATGGTATTCATTGTTTCTTCCCTCTTCTCTCCGTAGACTACGAGACCGACGCTGCTGCTGCCTGTTCGACTACGGAGTTGACGACCCTCTCTCTTGCCGAGCAACCAGGCAAGCCCCCCCCTTGATCACCGGATATCGCCTATTATACTATATCTGCTTGCATTAGAGTAGTGTAGCATGTTACTGCTTTCCGTTATACCTATCCTGATGCATAGCATGTCCTTGTTATTACTGTTGTTACCTTTACCTGCAATCCTATATGCTTAGTATAGGATGTTAGTATTTTCATCTGTGGCCCTACATTCTTGTCCGTCTGATGTGCTATACTATCGGGCCGTGATCACTCGGGAGGTGATCATGGGTATATACTATATACTTTATACATGATACATGTGGAGACTAAAGTCGGAATCGGTGGTGGAGCACCCGCGAGTGGATCTTTGTGGCGGAGCGGCAGGCAGGTTGAGACCGCCTAGGAGGGAGGTGGGCCTGGCCCTGTTCGCGTTAGCGGATACTTAACACGCTTAACGAGATCTTGGTATTTGATCTGAGTTGGCTACGAGCCTATCGCACTAACCATCTACGTGGGAGTAGTTATGGGTATCCGGCGTCGTGGTATCGGCCGGCACTTCGTGACGTGACGTCGCGGCGGCGCTGCGCGCCGGATTGGACTGAACGCCACTAGGCTAGGTCTGCTTCGGCCACGACGCAAGCGTCTTGTGTGTGCTCGAGGCGATGGGCCTGCACCCTGCGCTTAGGTTTAGACCGCGTCTGGCCTCTCTGTTGAGCCTAGGTGGGGCTGCGACGTGTTGATCTTCCCGGCGGGCATGACCCAGAAACTGTGTCCGCCAAATGGGATCAAGCGTGTTGGGTAAGTTGGTGCACCTTTAGGGAAGTTAATCTATTCGAATAGCCGTGATCTTCGGTAACAGGACGACTTGGAGTTGTACCTTGACCTTATGACAACTAGAACCGGATACTTAATAAAACACACCCTTCCAAGTGCCAGATACAACCAGTGGTCGCTCTCTCTCAGGGATACGAGGAGGGGATCGCCGGGTAGGATTATTGCTATGTGATGTTACTTGGAGGATTTCAGACTGCCCTCTTCTACCTGTTGCAAAGACGAAGGTGACCAGAAGCATAGTCTTCGATAAGACTAGCTATCCCCCTCTTATTCTGGCATTCTGCAGTTCAGTCCACTGATATGGCCCTTTACACATATATCCATGCATATGTAGTGTAGCTCCTTGCTTGCGAGTATTTTGGATGAGTACTCACGGTTGCATTGTTCCCCCCTTTTTCCCCTATCTCTACTCGATTGCTGCAAACAGACGATGGAGCCCCGGAGCTAGACACCACCGTCGATGACGACTACTACACTGGAGGTGCCTACTACTACGTGCAGCCCGCTGACGACGACCAGGAGTAGTTTAGGAGGATCCAGGCGGGAGGCCTGCGCCTCTTCGATCTGTATCCCGGTTTGTGCTAGCCATCTTATGGCAACTTGTTTAACTTATGTCGTACTCAGATATTGTTGCTTCCGCTGACTTCGTCTATGATCGAGCACTTCTATTCGAGCCCTCGAGGCCCCTGGCTTGTATTATGATGCTTGTATGACTTATTTTATTTGTAGAGTTGTGTTGTGATATCTTCCGTGAGTCTCGATCTTGATCGTATACATTTGCGTGCATGATTAGTGTACGATTGAATCGGGCGCCATTAGAGGGCGCCGCCCTTCCCTAGTCCAATTCGGACCCATGGGGGGGCGCGCGCCTCCTTACCTTTGGCCTGCCTCCTGTATTCCCGTATGGCCCAATAAGGCCCAATACTTCTCCCTGCGAATTCCCGTAACTCTCTGGTACTCTGAAAAATACATGAATCACTCGAAACCTTTCCGATGTCCGAATATAGCCTTCCCATATATCGATCTTTACGTCTCGACCATTTCGAGACTCCTCGTCATGTCCATGATCTCATCCGGGACCCCAAACAACCTTCGGTACATCAAATCACATAACTTATAATACAAATCGTCATCGAACGTTAAGCGTGCGGACCCTACGGGTTCGAGAACTATGTAGACATGACCGAGACACATCTCCGGTCAATAACCAAAAGCGGAACCTGGATGCTCATATTGGCTCCTACATATTCTACGAAGATCTTTAACGGTCAAACCGCATAACAACATACATTGTTCCCTTTGTCATCGGTATGCTACTTGCCCGAGATTCGATCGTCGGTATCTCAATACCTAGTTCAATCTCGTTACCGGCAAGTCTCTTTACTCGTTTCATAATGCATCATCCTGCAACTAACTCATTAGTCACATTGCTTGCAAGGCTTATAGTGATGTGCATTACCGAGAGGGCCCAGAGATACCTCTCCGACAATCGGAGTGACAAAACCTAATCTCGATCTATGCCAACTCAACAAACACCATCAGAGACACCTGTAGAGCACCTTTATAATCACCCAGTTACGTTGTGATGTTTGGTAGCACACTAAGTGTTCCTCCGGTATTCGGGAGTTGCATAATCTCATAGTCATAGGAACATGTATAAGTCATGAAGAAAGCAATAGCAATAAACTAAACGATCATAGTGCTAAGCTAACGGGTGGGTCTTGTCCATCACATCATTCTCCTAATGATGTGATACCGTTCATCAAATGACAATACATGTCTATGGTTAGGAAACTTAACCATCTTTGATTAAGGAGCTAGTCAAGTAGAGGCATACTAGGGACACTTTGTTTTGTCTATTTATTCACACATGTATCAAGTTTCTGGTTAATACATTTCTAGCATGAATAATAAACATTTATCATGATATAAGGAAATATAAAATAACAACTTTATTATTGCCTCTAGGGCATATTTCCTTCATCTCCCTCATATAAAATTTCAAGAATGATTACCGGTGCTTGCTATCGATTGCCTAGGGACAAATAACTTTCTTGTTGACACAAACCCATTTACTAAAAACCTAACTTTTATTATTTTGCAAAGTACTTCTAGTTTTATTCTCGCAAAGTAGTTCTGGCATCACTCCTACAAACTAGTTTCATACTTGTTTTTGGTAAAGCTGACGTCAAGTGTGCGTAGAGTTGTATCGGTGGTCGATAGAACTTGAGGGAATATTTGTTCTACCTTTAGCTCCTCGTTGGGTTCGACACTCTTATTTATCGAAAAAGGCTACAAACGATCCCCTATGCTTGTGGGTTATCAGCAAGCAGCCGCAACTATGAGAAAAGTATTAAGAATAAATTCTAACCATAGCATTAAACTTTTGGATCCAATCGGTCCCTTACGGAATAGTGCATAAACTAGGGTTTAAGATTCTGTCACTCTCGCAACCCATCATCTAATAAATACTCCACAATGCATTCCCTTAGGCCCAAATATGGTGAAGTGTCATGTAGTCGACGTTCACATGACACCACTAAGGGAATCACAACATACATACTATCAAAATATCAAACACATATCAAGTTCACATGATTACTTGCAACATGATTTCTCCCGTGACCTCAAGAACAAAAGTAACTACTACTCACAAATGATAATCATGCTCAAGATCAGAGGGGTATTAAATAGCATACTGGATCTGAACATATAATATTTCACCAAATAAACCATATAGTAATCAACTACAAGATGTAATCAACACTACTAGTCACCCACAAGCATCGATCTATGGTGGGCCCCCTCTGGTACTTATTGGCTCCAATATTCCTCATATATTTCATAAAAATTCACCGTATAGTTTCATCCTGTTTGGAGTTGTGCAGAATAGGTAGCCTGACGTAGCTTTTCCAGGTCCAGATTTCCAGCTGCCGGAATTCTCCCTCTTTGTGTGTTATGAGAGAAGCATTAGAATTACTCCAAAAAGCATTATTATGCATAAAAACATCATAAATAACAGTTGGAAAATGTGACGCAAAATGGACGTATCAACTCCCCAAGCTTAGACCTCGCTTGTCCTCAAGCGAAAACCGAAATCGAAAAACATGTCCACATGCTTAGAAAGAGAGATGTGTTGGTAAAAACAAAATACGGACATAGAAGCATCATGTAGATTATTATAACAGCAACAAAATTGATTGCATGCATTGGCAATGGAAAAACTGCCCCAAAGGTTTGATGAGAATGTATCAACGACACACCAAAGAGGCCATCATCATACTAGAAACGGTGACATCACATGACTTATGGATTTGGCGTACTTTCTTTGGAATGCCGGGATCTCACAACGACATAAAACGTGCTTCAACGATCTCCGGTGTTCAGAAGGCTTTGCAATGGGGAATCGCCGCCATGCAACTACACTGTCAACGACCATGAGTACACACATGGGTTACTATCTTGCCGACAACATCTATCCTCAGTGGGCGGCGTTTGTGAAGACCATATCCGAACCACAAGGCAACAAACAAAACCACCTTGCAACAATGCATGAAGCAGCTAGGAAGGATGTGAAGAGGCCATTCGGAGTGCTTCAAACTCGTTGACGAATTGCTCATGGAGTTGCATTGATGCGGGAATCAGAAACTTTGTGGCAGCTCATGACATGTTGTGTTACTTTGTACAATATAATTGTCGAGGATGTGGATGATGGTGTAGCCCAAACCAAAATTTTGAAGCACCTGGAGAGCAAGTTCAAATCCCGAAAGATTAAGATGCGGCTCAGGTTATGAACTTTCTGCAGATACATCAGAATCTTCGAGATCATGAGGTGCACGCGCCGCTACTCAATGATCCTGTGGAGCATATGTGGACCCAATATAGAAACCAAAAGCTAATGTTTTGAGTTATGCACTTAAATAAATTTTATATAAGACATATGTATTCTCGGTACAAACAGTTGTTATTTACGTGCGACATTGACATGTATGATGGACGCGCATAGATTTGAGAGTCTGAATTTAGGCCGGTCATAGTGGGGAGTAACTTAGACTAGTAACATGATGTTACTAGTCTATATTACTACGTCTATAGTGCATAGTATCATAGATTAGTATCATAGGTGGTCTCATTTATTGTCATGCATGACACATAGTAGCATCACATTTATTATGTTACGGTATCTACCTATGTTACTATAACCATCTCTCTCTTCTTTAATTCTCTGCCACGTACGCATGTTTACGAGTCCCAAGTGCATGATACTACTTATGTTACTTCCACTATGGCCAGCCTTAATATATGTGGATGGCGGATACAAGATATGAGGGGACTGATAGAGTGTCGGATTTGCCAATTCCGGTTGTACATACTCTAACAACACGCATACTGTTGTTTGGCAGAAGTCTTTTCTTTGAGAAATTATACTAATATGATATCAGAACTATATAATCCCCATGATAAAGCAATTAATTTCTTTTTCCCACAAAAAAATCACACCGTTAACTTTTTTTCTTCAAAAGATCCTCGTTAGTCAAATCCACCTAATCCAGTATTCGAATCGGCGCTCGTCTGAATCAAAATTAAATACTACTCTCTCCATTTTCTAAATATAAAGCTTTTAGATATTTTAATATGAACTACATGTGGGCACATTTAAAGTGTAAATCCATTTATTTTGCTTTATACCCCTATATAGTCCATATTAGTATCTCTATATAGAATGACTTATATTTAGAAACATGGGGAGTACAATATAAAATACGATAGTAGACGTTATCCGTTCGAATCCGATCCTATTTCACCGATACCTAGATCGCACCGTTAGTTCTTCAAAAAAATTTAAATACTCGTTAACACGAGCGCCGGAGTCCGGAGAAGCGGGCTCACCGCTCAGAGCAAGTACAATAGAGCCGACTCAGCAGGCTATAAGATATAAATTAGTATATTTTTGCTTAGTTAGAGGAAAGAAAAGAAGAGAGAGAAGGTAAGCGGGCTCTTGGTGAAGAGCCAGCTCTAGCACGTGCTTCTAGACACTTTGTGAGAGTGAAATGTGGGTCATATAATAAATAGATAATACACTCTTCTAATCAACTATTGTACATGTTAACTATAAGATAGGCTATAGATGACATGGCATTGGCTTATAGCCTGCAGCTGGCTATACTATTAACCATGCTCTCAAGCCGTCCGTCCACCTGTGTGTACGTGTAACGAAGAGTCGAAGATTCCGAGTAAAAAAAATGGCTCGAAGATTTCCGTATGTACAAATGTCTCCAAATCACGAGCAAATCATCCGGTCGATGTTTTTATGCTTAATTAAGTCGTGGGGTAATACTCTGTCCGGTCCTTTTTTGTCTGCGTTCTGGAAAAATCCGTTTTTCCCGCAATGCTCTGCGTATTAGCTTTTTCTGGCTTCTGTTTCCAGTTATGCCCCTGCTTTCCAGTCGATCGCATGCATGCGTGCTGCAGTTACTCGCATCTCTCTCTCCAACGTCCTTCGCGTCTTCCCGAGGCATCCGTCCCAGCAGACTACTCCACATCCCCTCGTCTCCTCTTCTCTCCTCTTTCACTTCTTCCTCCACACCAGCCTACTCCACGTCCCCTCCATGGATGAAATCCACCCATCATGGCTGTGGGAGGACAGCCAACCTGTAGAGGATAGTGAGCCCATGGATGACAGCTTGCTTGTGGAGGATAGCTTGCTTGCGGAGGACAGTGAGCTCCCGTACGGCGGCGTGCTCCCGCTCGCAGAGGGCCGCGCAGTCGTGGACGGCGGCGTGTTCCCTGTTAGACTGTATTTACATATAGCTTCTGTATATGTCTTGTATATTGTATTGTACACCTTGGTGTACCCCTTATATATATGAGATAGCCACACCCTTAACGGGTGTCGTGCAGTTTCCCAAAACCCTAAGTCTTACATGGTATCAACCCTAACCGGTCCTATGTCTTCCGCTGCCGCCGCCACCGCGATCGCACCGAACTCCATCGCCGCCGTCGCGCCGGCCCCTGCCACGGTGCCTGCATCGCCGTTCCTCTCCTCACGCCCCCTGGTCTCGGTCTACACCGGCCAGTCCTCGATGGTGGGCGCCTCCTCGGATCAGCCACCGCCGCCGTCACCGGCCGCGCCTCCGTCGGCCCCAGGAGATCCTTCGTACGCCGGCCCCTGGATGGGATCGGCCACCTACGGGCCCTACGAGGCCGCTCCCCCGCCGCCAGGCACCTACGGGGCGGCTCCTGTCTCTGCCGGATCGCTGCCCTACCTCTACGGGGCGGCTCCTCCGTCGACGGGTCACTACGGGGCAGCGCCTGCACCTGGTTCCGCGTCTCACGCGGCGTATGGTGCCTCGCCCTACGCGGCCGCTGCGGCTGCACCTCCTGTCGTCGGCACAGCGGCGCCCTACGCGCCCTCAAACCCGCAGCCCTATGCGGGTGCACCTGGCGCCATGCACGCCGGGTCGGACAGGGCCCTGCCACCGCCTTTGCCCTACGGCGGCTACTACACGTAGCCTCCTCCTGCTGATCATGCTGTGGCCAGTGCGCCGTTCTACTTCGCGCATCTAATCCCAGTGAAGCTGACGACGGACAATTATCTGTCGTGGCGTGCACAGGTGCTGCCACTTCTCCGCAGTCGCTATCTGGAGGGCTACGTCGACGGTTCCTTGCCGTGTCCTCCACCACATCACCCGGCATATCATGCGTGGGTGGCTCAGGATCAGGCCATCCTTTCGGCAATCCAGTCGTCACTCACCGAGGCGGTGTCCTCCTTGGTCCTCTTCACCGCCACATCCCAGGAGGCCTGGTCTGCCCTTCACACCAGCTTCGCATCTCAGCAGCAGGCCCGTGCTCACACTCTTCGTACGGAGCTAGGGGAGACCAAGCTTCTTGACCTCAGCATTACCGACTACTTCGGCAAGATGACGCGTCTCGCCGACACTTTGGCCTCCATTGGTCAACCGCTTCGCAAAGAGGATTTCACCACCTTCGTCATGAACGGCTTGGACGACGACTATGACAACCTTGCTGAGAACATCAATGGTCGTGATACTCCACTTGAACCCCGTGAGCTCTACGCCCGCCTCCTTGCCACGGAACAACGCATCAAGTCCCGCCGTACCAACCCGAGTTTCATCGCTGCCAACGCTGCCACTCGTGGAAAAGGGAAGCCTTTCAAGACATCTGCAGCGGGCAAATCAGCACCACTGACTTCACAGGCTCCGCGGTCGCCTGCCGTTGCCCCCTTCCCCACGACCGGGGGTGGCCGTTCGTGTGCTTGTTGCCCTTCATGTGGCGTTCAGCTCCCCTGCCAACTGTGCAACATTCCAGGTCATGTTGCTTCTCGTTGTCATCGCCGCTTCAAGCAGGACTTCCTCGGCGTCGGCAACAATGGCAAAGGCAACGAGAAACAAGCTGCCTTGGCCACTCACGAGCCTGCTCGTCAAGCAGGCCACACTCCATCATATCCCATTGATCCGACTTGGTATATGGACACGGGCGCTACGAATCATCTGACGGGCGAGATGGGCAAACTCTCAATTCAGGAGCCATACCGTGGTAATGATCAGGTTTACACCGCCAGTGGAGCAGGTATGCACATATCACATGTTGGTCAGGCCTGTCTTTTAACTCATAAACAAAAATCTCTCCATCTTCGTAATGTCCTTAGAGTTCCTTCTGCTACTCGTAGCCTATTGTCTGTTCCTCAGCTTACTCGTGATAACAATGTCTTCACTGAGTTTCATCCTTCTTATTTTTTTATCAAGGATCGGGCCACGAGGGACGTTCTGCTTAGAGGGCGTCTGCGCGATGGATTATATGCACTTGATCTGCCTTCTGCCCCTCGAGCACTCACTGGTGTCCGTGTGTCGCCTAGTCATTGGCATGCACGGCTCGGCCATCCTGCCACTCCCATAGTTCGTAGTGTCCTTCATCGTCATAGTCTTCTTGTTGTGTCCAATAAAGATGTTGCCACAGTCTGTGATGCCTGTCAGCAAGGCAAGAGTCATCAGCTTTCGTTTTCAGATTCGAGTCGTGTCGTCAAAACTCCACTTGAGCTTATTTATTCTGATGTATGGGGGCATGCCCAAACTTCTGTGAGCGGTCATAATTATTATGTCAGTTTTATTGATGCTTATAGTTGATTTACTTGACTTTATCTTATCAAACGTAAGTCTGATGTGTTTGATGTGTTCCTGCAATTTCAAGCTCACGTTGGGCGTCTTCTTAAGCATAAGATCGTTCATGTTCAGTCAGATTGGGGGGGGGGGGGTGAATATCACAACCTCAATTCCTTTTTTAATAAGCTTGGGATTTCACATCGCGTGTCTTGTCCTCATACACATCAGCAGAATGGCACGGCTGAACGTAAGCATCGTCACATTGTCGAAACCGGTCTCACTTTACTTGCTCATGCATCGGCACCTTTTCGATTTTGGAGTGATGCATTTTCCACTGCCTGTTTTCTCATAAATAGGCTTCCTACACGACTCCTTGGGATGAAAACACCACTTGAGATGTTGCTTAATGAGGTTCCAGATTATACTTTTCTCAAAGTTTTTGGTTGTGCATGCTGGCCTCATCTTCGTCCTTATAATAAGCGTAAGCTCGAGTTTCGGTCAAAGCTTTGTGTTTTTCTTGGGTATAGCTCTCTTCACAAAGGGTACAAGTGTCTTCATATTCCATCCAACCGTGTCTACATATCGCGTGATGTTGTGTTTGACGAGAGTGTCTTCCCGTTCTCTTCTTTGTCCACAACTCTCACACCTCCAGTCTCCTCCTCGCAATCCACCCCTCCACTGCCTGCTCAATTTGTTGATATTGCATATTCTCCTGCGTTGTTGCCTAATCATGCTGCAGGAACGGGTCATGGAGCTCGCCTTGAGTTGCTGGAGGAACCGGAGTCATCAACTGCACCTGACGTGGGGAATGGCCTCGTGCATGCGCCATGCACGCCTGGACCAGGCTCCTCAGCGCCGGCTCTGCCCGTGCCGGCCTCTTCTGAGGCTGGGCCGGTCTCGCCTGGGCTGGCCTTGCCCGGGCTGGTCTCCCCTGCGCCGGCCTTCCCCGAGCCGGTGATCCCATCTGGGCCGGCCTCCCCCGAGCCAGTGATCCCATCTGGGCCGGCCTCCCCCGAGCCGGCGAACTCGCCTGGGCCGGGCTGCAGCGCCTCGGTAGGCCTTGAGCCGACTGATTCGCCCGCCCAGTCGAGTGTATCGCCCGGGTCTGTCTCGCCTGGGTCGGCCTCGTCCTCGCCTGTTGCCACTGCGTCGTCACCGGCTGCTTCGCCGGATACTTCTTCATCGCCGGTTCTGTCGCCACTTGCTGCACCACCTGCGGCTGTTCCTCTTCGACCACATACTCGCAGTCGATCTGGTATTGTGTGTCCCAAGCAACGCAAAGATGGGACGGTGGCCTGGCTTGCGGCATGTGTTGCTCATGTCAAGGAAGATCCTTCGGCTGAACCGCGTCACTTTCAGGTTGCTCTCGGGATTCCTCATTGGCGCCAAGCTATGGAGCAAGAGTATCAGGCATTGTTGACAAATGGTACTTGGCAGCTTGTTCCCCCGGTCTCTGGCGTCAATATCATTGATTCCAAGTGGGTCTTCAAAGTTAAGAAGCATGCTGATGGTTCTATTGAACGCTATAAGGCACGGTTAGTGGCGAAAGGGTTCAAGCAAAGGTATGGTCTTGACTACGAGGATACGTTCAGTCCCAGCAGGCGTTGGGCTCGCGGACGGTGACGTGTGCTCCCACTAGCAGAGGGCGGTGCGCATGCGGACGGCGGTGTGCTTGCGGACGGCAGCGTGTTCCCAGAAGTTGGCGCGCGTGCGGACGGCGGCGTGCTCGCGCGGGCGGACGGCGACGCACTCATGCAAGGTAGCGTGCTCCCGTTGGCGAACGGCGACGCACTCGTGCAAGGTGGCCTCCTCCCGCTGGCAGAAAGCGACGCACTCGTGGACGGCGGCATGCACGGCGGCGTGCTCCCGCGGGCGGACGGCGGCATGCACGGCGGCGTGCTCCCGCGGGCGGACGGCGACGCACTCAAGCGAGGTGATCAATAATGAAATTTGAATAACCGAATTAAACTTAACAACAAGAAATCTAATGAACACACTTTATGAACTTTATAACAAAATGAGAAATTGCCACAAATTTTAATGCACTATAACCGAATCAAACAACCAAATAGAATTGTCAACGTTGCGAAGCCCACGGCCGGTCAAGCCTAGACGAGAGCGGCCATGGTTGTGGCTGTTGCTTCTTCCGCTGGAGGTGTCCTCGTCGTGCACGCGGTCGGTGCGGCTCAGACCAGCGCCGGCACTGCCGTCTTCAGCTTCCGCGTCGTGCACCTGATCTGTGCGGCTCGGACCAGCGCCGGGACTTCCGCCTTGCACCTCCACGTCCGCGAGCTGGCTGCTATTGCCGTTGCCACCGCTTCCGCCTGCGTCCTCCATGCCGTGCGAAGCGTCATTGCGGCCGCTTCCGCGTCCGCCATTGTTTTGCTCGGTGGCTTCATTTTCTGTCGTTAGTTTGGGCGTTGAAAAGCGATCAAACAGAGCACAAAAAAAACTGGAGTAAAATCAAACAAGAGCAATCAGTTCATACCGCCGTCGCTCTCCTCGAATACGTAAACGTAGTTCATGTCCTCGGCATGACCATCATATTGATCCTCCACCTCGTCCCAGTTGATGGCCGAATTGAGGTCGAAACCAGCCATTGCATTCACGTGGCAAGAGAGAGAGAGGAGCAAAGAGAGCGAGGGAAGAATTTTTTGCCGTTCTGTTCATGGCTGGGGCTGAGATTTATAGACAAAACTTTTCAGTTTTAGCCATGGCGGTAAGCTAAATTTTGAGCTTCTAATCTATGGCGCTGTTCAGTTGGAGGGAGTTGGAAATTTTCATCTGCTCCAATTGTTCAGCCATGGCGGTAAACGAATTGCTTTGGCTCCAACTCCACCAGTTTCAAGCCCCGCTGTGTTTCTTCCTGCTCATAGGCCATGCAATGGGTGAGAGATTGGCGTCGATTCCAAGAAGATTTTGCACAGAGGGAGAGGCACATGCAGAGAGATGCGCATGCATGCTGACCGGGAGAGAGAGGAGAGAGAGACGCGCATGCAGAGTGAAGGAGAGAGTGGGCGCGAGAATATATGGCTGCAGGCCAATCGTTTGCATGCAGGGAGTAACTGCCCAGCGTCTCCTCGGTAGCAATTCAGGGGCAAAGCCAAAGTAGTCCAAATTTTGCTGAGCTCTCCTCTCCTTGATATCCGGGCTGGAGCTAAAACGCAAACAAAAAAGGACAGGAGGGAGTACTAATAGCCGCGTCAAACTCCCCATTTCCCCCCAAGCCCAAAACCCAAACCCCAAATTTCCCTCTCCCCACAACGTCCCAATCAGCATTTCCTCCCCGCCGATCGGCGGCGCCGCCGCCGCGGATGACGATGGGGGCAGCGGCGACGGCGGCGGCGAAGAAGGCCGGCATCGACATCGACTGGTTAGATGCGTTCGGCGCCTGCCCCGACCGCGACGATGGCGTCTGTTTCGCCTCCCCTCCCTCGGCGGCCGGGAAGGGAAAGGGGAGGGCCAAAGGGAATGCGTCCGCCCGCTCCTCCCCCGGCTTCGGCGACGGCGAGGGATTCGTCTCCCCTCCCCCGGCGCCGGCCAAGGGGAAGGGGAGGAGGGATGAGGGGGCGGAGGCGGAGGGGGAGTTCTCGGGTAGATCGAACGTGAGTGCATTTGAGCTGTTTACGATTAATGACATTTCACTTGTTACATGATGCTGGCTTCTGCAGAAAACTGGCCTCCTCCATTTATGTACACTGCCACACTTCCCATTAATAGTTTGGCCGTGCTAATTAATTCTAGCACTGGGTCTGTCCTTTAAGTTAGGTCATCATCATGAAATAAAACCAGGATGTTTTTTGGACAGTGTACTTTCAGTAGTTGATTGATCATCATGCCACTTTTAGATACAAATTTGACCTTACACAGCTACATTATTATATTGTGTACCTATACTAGGTTAATGATGTGGTTCTCGTGGATGACGAAGATGCACAATCTGATGAACCAGTAGACTGTCGGGTGCCAGAGGAATGGTAAGTAAGGAGCTTCACCACCAACGTGTTTTCTGTTATGCATACTGAGCTACAGTTTTGATTTACTATCTGATAAAACAATGGGTTTTTCAGGAACGACTCAAAAATTTACTATCCATCAAGGTGAACACTGCATTTTTTTTAAGACCTTCAGTTCATGGCAGTGAAATTTTCTTTAGTTCTGTCATTAACACTAACCATTTGAACAGAGATGATCCAGAAGCTGTAGAGCTCACCAGTTCGGATATCAAATGCCTTGATCCTGGAGTAGATTTGTCGTCCCCTGTAATAAACTACTACATTCAGTAAGAATATATGTCCCTATCTTTCAAGTTTTGCTTTGTATCATTCTATGATCTCCTTTTAGAGACTGCTTGAGCACATCATGTGTCTTTGAATAATACCCCCTCCATTCACCATTATAAGATGTTCTAACATTTTTTTTTCTAAATCTGATGTATATAGACGCCTTTTAGTGTGTTTGTTCACTCATTTCAGTCTGAATCTAGTCTATACTGAATTATCCAAAATGTCTTGTAATAGTGAACGGGGGGAGTAGGAAGCAATCAATTCTTTATGATTTGAGAACATTTAGGTGTTAATGCACCTAGTTGTGCTGCCTGTTGGTATTGAAATGTCCGGAACATCATCAAGCTATCTATTTGAGCTATTGAGGTTGACGAATTAGTAAAAATAGCATCATGTGAATTTTTAGTTATCCACTTACTCAGAGATGTTAGAATTGTTTAAAGTTAGGACTTGCGAATTCTGTTCATAACAACTTTGCTTCTAAATGGATGTTTCTGTTTAACTCTTTGTATGATATTCTTCTGGCAGATACATCAAAAGAGACAAATTTCAACGTGAAGCTGCCAGAAACAATTTCCACATGTTTAACACATATTTTTACAGCAAGCTTCAAGAAGCATTATCTGGGAAGGTACGATTGTTTTTCTATTGAATGACTTGAATACTGCCGCTAAAATATATGTTAGTCTTCTCCAAGTTCTATTATTCATGGTACATGAGAGTACTTTGGAGATAAGCTTTTGTTGTTTGCTTGGTAAAATGTGATAGTGTAACCTAGTACTCCCTCCATACGGAATTACTTGATGCTCAAACGGATGTATCTAGCACTAAAATAGGTCTAGATACATCCGTTTGAAGCATCAATAATTCGAACGAAGTACTATACTGTGTTGTAGTTGTCCTTTCTTAGTATCTTGAGTTCTTGACTCTTATATATTTAATAGTCTTTTATGATTTATCTTTCTTTTTTATGTAGTGTTGTACTATTTTCATACGATGTTTTCTCTGAATCTTATTGTTAGTGATACATGAGTACTCTGGACATATGCTTTTATTGCTTCCATGTTAAGATGCGATAGTAATAGGCATATGTCCAGAGTACTCTGAATTTTTGGACAATGTGTTGTAGTTGTCCTGTCCTAGCACTTCACTACTTGTTTCTTATAAAGTACTCCCTCTGTAAACTAATATAAGAGCGTTTAGATCACTAAAATAGTAATCTAAACACTCTTATATTAGTTTATGGAGGGAGTACTGTTTTGATATCTCTCTTGTTTGTGAAGTCGTATCTTCAATGATAATTTTAGATTGTAATGCTCCACTTTTTCTAGGGCGAGTTCGTGAAGTTGAGAAGATGGTGGAAAGGTGTCAATATATTTCAGAGAGGATACATTATACTGCCAATCCATGGAACGTAAGTTAGTTACTGGAATATGAATTCTAACATGTTTGTTATTTATATGCTTGCAAATATAATTGACGGCTCATGTTATTGATTATTTTATCCAAATGCACTCTTGGATAAGTTTTATAACTCCATGCTCCATCTGGATCTGCAGTTTCAGATGCCTAAATATCAACCCTTTAGTAATATGATGAATTGTTTTACAAGAATTGGGTTGTGGCCTATGGGGTTAATAACATCATGCGTACTTCTTTTGGTATTTCTGCTAAATGCATTTTTGTCTTTGTTAATTAGGGCACACTAGAGCCTGTTGATTATCTGCATTCCTGCAAAAGAGAGTAATTCAGGACCAATCGTACTTCATCTGGACTCCTTAGGGATGCATCCTACTGATGACATTTATCGTACAGTTAGGAGGTAAGTGACATGACGACTATTATCTAACTTTGGGTGCTAGCTGGGAAATTTCTTGGAACTATTATGACTGATGCTTGATGGCTGGCTCACTTGTTGATGAGTTCTATGATTTTGATAGCGAATAAACTCTTCATAACGCTGATGTCATCAACTGTATGTAGATTCCTTGAAGAGGAATGGAAGCATTTAAGGAAGAACCCTCCTTCTGACATTTCTATTTCAGACACAATATGGGAGGATCTTCCAAGGAATATACACAAGGAAAATGTTGAGGTAAGTGTTATGATGGGTTGATACTTTATAGAAGCAGACGATGCAGGTGTGTCTTAAAAGCAATGAGAGTTGATTATGGAGAAATCCACCATAGTTCATAAGCAAGGAGGCATTTGATAACGAAAAGCGAGTTGTTTCTTCTTGCTTGACTTATCACCTAGGAGGCTAGTACTCAAAACTCTTTAGATCGCGAACTATCCAGGTCATTGAATCTATAGATTTTTTTTTTGGTTTGGGATTGGTTCCTGGATTTCTACACTCAAAGTTGTTTAGATTGTGGTCTGCAATTAAATTTCATTTTTATCTTGGTATATTCTTAGTATATTCTTATAAATTGTTACAATGACCAGGTTCCAGGGCAGAACAATGCATATGATTGTGGCATCTTCATGCTTTACTATATTCAACGGTTTATAACTGAAGCACCAGAAAATTTCACAAGAGATAGACTTGGCATGGTTAGTGGTGCCAACTCCTTTCTGTATTTCTCAGTTCTTATAACGCTTTGTCTGTTTAGCTTGGCGAGTTTCTTTCTCGAGGGTTTAACACTGAGCTTGTATTGGCTTTACAGTTTAGTCGCAGTTGGTTTAGATCTGAAGAGGCTTCTAATTTAAGAAACAAGATAAGGAAACTACTGCTGAAAGAGTTTGAATGTGTGAGGGTTGATGATGTTATGTCTGAGGCAGCTACAGTTGATGGCTCTGATGATGACTGTTTCATGAAGGAAGGAGAATCAGAGGCACCTACAGCTGATGGCTCTCATGAACACTGTGTGATGATGGAAGGAGAATCAGAGGCGGTTACACCCTGTGCCAGTTCAGACATGGGCGCAGATGATGTTAAGCCAGGGGCAGAAACATCTGATGGCTCTGATGAAATCTTGTGCAAAGGAAAATCAGAAGCAGTTGCATCTGGTGACAGATTAGAAATGGTGGTAGCAGGTGGAGACACATTTGAAGGAACACCTTGGAGCACCCGCAAAAGTGATGGAAGGAACAGAGTATGTGTTCTTTCTGAAGAGGCTACATTGCCTGGCAGCGCGGTGAAGGACGATGAATATACCATGAAATCAGATCCTGACAGCTCAGAAAGTGAAGAAGTTGTTGAGTTCTTACCTTCTGACAATGACAATGACAATGAAGAGGTCATGCATAGAGGAACACGGCCGGATTTATTTTATTGTGATGACAGCTGTGACAGTGAAACAAATGATAAGACTGCAGCCAAACCACACAAGGTACAGAGCGAAACAAATGATAAGACTGCAACCAAACCTCACAAGGTACAGAGCGAAACAAATGATAAAGTTCTTAAATTACAGAGAATCAGGCAGTATATATTGTTCTGTTACAGTTTTACTGATAAAACAATCGACTTTTCAAGGCAAATTTTGCTGGGAACGACGATGAAGATTTTGAAACGAAACCTGCAGCACAAAAGAAGAAACGACCCAACAAGGTTGGTTCCTCGAGCAAGCCTTCTTACTGTACATGTCATAGTTTGTTTGTTGCTTTTACAAGTCAATTTAACAATTTTGTAGGCAAGTGCACCAGGGACAGATGATGAGGATGAAGCGCTCGAACTAAAAGACCGTCTGGCTGTTTATAATTTTGATGACTCCTCTCCAGAACATAATGGTAATGCCCATGTACAATCTTGTGTTTGTGCACATTAAATATCCATCTCTTACAAAAGTTTAAGCTGATTTCTTACAATGTTGTGTTTGTGCAGCCATTAAAACTGAGACTAAGAAAGGGAGGAACGAGCTAAGCAAAAGAGGCACGCCAAAGAATGCCATGGCACCCTTAACCGACTTGTCTGGTGACAACAAAGACAACAAGTTTGTCGTCGAAGAAGTGCAAGTTGAGAAGAAAGCCGGTGGAAGAAAGCCTGCTGCCCAGAAGCCAAAGAAGACTAGCAACTCCGGTGATCCTTCTCCTGAGAAGAAGGTGCGAAAGATGAGTGACTCCAACAAAGAGAACGTCTCGGTTTTGCAAAGAGTTGCGGGCGCTTCAAAAGGAGCAGAAGATGCCGAGCCTTGTCCTCCCTCCATTAGTTCAGCTCAGCCTGTCGCACCGAGAAGGTCAGCCAGGCTTAAGCAATCTACATTGATTGATTGCCGATAATGTCTAGTTTCTGAGATATCCGTTTTGCTAATTCTCAAATTCATCTACTTGTGACATTTGAGACGTGCATCTGGAGTCTGGTATTACCATTTACATTTCTCAAATCCATCTACTTGTTACATTTGACACGGTGGTCAAGTTAAGACATAGATCATCCATCTAGTCATGCATCTGGTGCTTTTTTGGGGGCTGAATGTTGTGTGGTATGATTTGCCAAACAATCGCTATTTTTTGCCGCTCTTTTCGTCTACCCAGATATCATGTGTGTAACATTGTAAATATTTTGAGCAAAATATTCAGGCGAGAATGCTTTCCCATCCCTTGGTTCTGGTTCGAGCCATATACTAGGCTTGAAACACTTATGAGGATGCAATTGATCAAGGCTGGCCTTAGCACAGGCTCGTGTTTTCGCACAAGCCTAGGAGGAATATATGGTTTTATATGCTAAAGAGATTCTTAATTCAAAACATTCAAGTTGTCAAATAGGAGTACAAACAAGTAGCAGAATGAAACGTAAGCACTCATACCAAACCAAGCATAACTATTGAGGATACTAAAACCTGAGGCTGCTTGTAGCTCCGTCCAGAGGCGGCGCTACAACAAATTCTCGGGTTTCTTGCAGCTTTGGCGGCCGCTTAGCCGCCCCCCGGATCGGGACGCCATCTCAGCCTTCATCACCGATCTTCGCTCGATGGCCGTCCGCCTGTCGCCGCCGCCCCCGCCGCCGCCGCCGGAGCCAGACTAGATCTCCTGCGCTGGGCAGGCTTTGCTGTGTTGTGTTTTCTTTTCTCTTTCTTCTGGGCTTGTTGAGCTGTGCCCTCAGCAGAACCTCTGTACTTTGTTTGTGCTACTTGGGTGGTGTGTGTGTGTGGACCTGCTTTGGTTGTATGTCTTGTGGCGGTTTGCTTTATTTATAAAGCGAGGCGAAAGCCTTTTTCGGTAAGCTTTCATTGGGACGTAGGCATTGTTTTTCTCACTAACTAATCTATTACAACTTGACTACTCGTACATATGTTTTGAATAGGGCGGGCCATGGCACAGTTTTGCCCTCACATAGCTCCACCAGTGGCTCAGGCATCGAGTGACTTTCAAGGTATAGTGGGTCCTTGCCCGAGGGAACTACTGAGACATCGTGAATAAATCATAAGCCACTACTGAAAAAAAACTTATATACCGAGTTTTTTGGGATACGCCAAGAGTCAATACGGGCTCTCGGCAGAGGTCATCTACGCCGAGAGCCGTTCTCGGCAAAGAGCAGCACACAGCAAAGACATGTCATTGCGGAGACAATGCTAGAGTGTACACGGCGAAGAGAAAACACAACAAAAATGACATACACCCAGATCCAAACAGTAAGCTCACGGAATAAGTTGCCCGTGGCATGTCCGTTTGTACTTGACGGTTCCATAACGTCCGGGTGTGTTTGCCGAGAGATCAGCCCTGGCTCTCGACATACATTTTCTAAAAATCTTTTTTTGAGTATTTTTCCAGGTAGTGCCACGTGGTAATGGCTCATTTTCATAAAAACATTTTGAAAAAAAATTGAGCCGAGAGCCTAGTAAAAGCTTTCGGTATAGCACAATTACTTACCCAGGTAATGCCACGTGGCTGTTTTCGTCAGAGTGCTGATGCTCTCGGCAAAGACAATGGCTAAGTTTACAATACTGCTAACAAAATAAAACCTTTGTTGGTTTACCCAAACTGTTCTTGAATTATTATCATTATCACTATTGGAATCATTTCTTCATGGCATACTCCTAAATTCGCGGCCTTCACCACTACAGCCTACAGGTGACCCAGCTTATTTGTTATGTCCTAGAACGCACAGCATACCACCATGGCGAGCAGAGTCTAGCAAGAGCAATTGTAAGCATGGCTCAAAGTTTTGTTGGCAGCAACAATCTTAGTCTGCTGGTGCCCGACGGCCCGTACCGTACCAGACACAGCGGGGGAGAAGATGCCGCTCTGTCTTTTGAAGCTATGTATTACTTGTTCACCAGACTGCCACCAATCACTCGCTTGATTTTTCCCAAGGAGGACGATGTTCTTCTCAACTATTTGAGCGAGGATGGAAAGTCAGTTGAACCAAGTTGGTAATATTATATATTCAAATTAGCATTCATCCAGCATTATTTTGAATGGGATTTTTGCATACCTAAAATATGACGCCTTTTCTTGTTCTTAAGGCATATGCCAATCATTCCCATGGTTTTGGTAAATGGGAGTGGCATTGGCACTGGATCGTGCAGCTATGTCCCAAACTACAATCCAAGAGACATCATCGCTAATCTGAAAAGGTTGCTAAATGAAGAGACTGTCGTACCAATGGATCCTTGGTACAAGGGGTTCAAGGTCAGTGAAATGCTTTTACTATAGCATATCATAGTTCTGTCACATTAATTGACGGTTTGGCTCCTTAATTCAACCATTGTTTTTTGATAAACAAAATATGTTCATAACCTGACAGGGCTCTTTGAAGAAGACAAGTTCAAATGCAGCGTGTGTCACGTATACCATCACTGGTGTTATAGAGCAAGTTGATGACACAAAACTTAAGATTACTGAGCTTCCCGTCCGCTGCTGGACTGAAGATTACAGAAAATTTCTTGAATCGTGTCCTATTCCTATTAAGAAAAAGAAAAAGGTCAATGACAAGGAAAGGAACAAGGAACCGTCATTTTTAGAGGTAGTTAGTTATACAAATAGTCCCTTCTAAAGTGCTTCAGATATTTTCAATTTCTTCAATTGCAACTGATTTACAGGAGTACCGGTCACAATGTGATCATGCGGATGTGGATATTGACGTTATCTTGAGTGAGAACAATATGAATATTGGTAAGCAGGAAGGCCTTGAGAAGAAATTCAATATGACAACCACACTAGGAACAACAAACATGCACCTTTTCGACTCGGATGGTAAAATTCGAAAGTATGACACCACAGAGGACAGTGAGTATATGTATTCAATATGGATCTGTATTACAACCCAGCCCCCCCTCCTCCTCCCCTGTGTATTTGTCTGAAATTATGTTACATTTTCAGTACTTCAAGAGTTTTTCAAGCTGAGGCTCGAATTTTATGGGAGAAGAAAGGTATGTTGACCTTTCCCGCTGTGATGATGATGTTCAAGTTCAAACTGCTACATAATCTAGTTTATGCTGTGCAGGGAGTAATGTTGCAAAATATTGAGAAAGAACTGTCGAAGCCTAAGAACAAAGCAAGGTTTATTTTTGCTGTTAACTCCGGGGACATCGTAGTCAGTAACAGGAAGAGGGCAGAGCTACTCCTGGAGCTTCAGCAGAAGGGATATGAACCTTCCCCAAATGAAAAAAACTATAGCAAAACAAGTAGATGGAGAAAATGATTATGACTATCTTCTCGAAATGGCAATTCGTACCTTGACTCTGGAGAAAGTACGGGCACTCGTCGCAGAACAGAAGAAACTAGAGGACGAATTGGAAAGTCTGGGCAAAACAACTCCAGAAACTCTCTGGTTGAGAGACCTTGATGCTCTTGAAAAAGAAATGGATGTAATTAAGCAGTGTTTTCCTCTAATGTTTTGGTCGACGTTATGTGTTTCACCTCTTCTCACTCATTAATTTTTTATACAGGTTCTCGATGCAAAATTTGAAGCTGAACAGGAGGAGACAAGACTTAGGCGGGAAAATTACTTGAAAGCTGCTGAGAAGGAGTCTAAAGAAGGGCCCAAGAGACGGCCTAAGAAGGCTGCATCCAAATCTCAGTGTCAAACATGTAAACATGTCACGTTCATTGAGCCCCACACGGGCGCATGGTAGAGATAGATAGAGTAGGTTGTTTGGATGTTTATCTCATATCTCATATTGTAACCTCTCTCTTATCTCTTCCTCCCCAAGATGTAATCTTCCTAGAAGATCTAAACTACCGCATGTATGCGCTATCAGGGAGGTGCGCCCCTGCTCCATATAACACGTAACGCGTCCCTCACATCGAGGTGAGACGCTTCCGCCTAGTCGCACATGATAATCAGAGCCTCCTCTTCCAATCTCATATAGGGTTCCAGAAATCCAGTAGCGCTAGCCTCCATGTCTTCCTCCGCCACCTCCCACGCAAGCCTCAATGGCCAGGTTCCGGAGAAACTCTCTCGCACGAACTATGTGCTTTGGCGTACTCAGATCACGCCCCAGCTGAGAGGGGCAGGTCTCTTCGGCTATGCCGATGGCACCATGCCCGAACCAGCGCCCCTTCTTGTCACCAAGGACAAGGATGGGAAGGAAACTTCCGAGCCCAACCCTCTCCACCCCATCTGGGTCAGGGAGGACCAGCAGGTGCTCGGCTACCTCCTCATCACCTCTCCAAGGAGGTGCTGATCACGGTGACCGCGATCACCACCGCGCACGGCCTCTGGTCGGCGCTGGTGGGCATGTTCTCGTCGCAGTCCTTGAGCCGCGTCAACAAAATCCGCACCGCCCTCATCAACGCTCAAAAGGGCAACCAGTCCGTCACTGCCTACTTCTCCTCCATGCGCGGGCTTGCCGATGAACTCGCCGCGGCGGGCAAACCCATCCGGGACAACGAGCTCATCTCCTACATCCTGCACGGGCTGGACATGGACTACCAGCCCCTGGCCTCAGCGCTCGACGCCCGCGTCACGCCCGTCACCCTCGACGAGCTCTTCGCCATGCTCAGCAACTTCGATCAGCGCGTGGCCCACTTCTAGAACTCCGGCGGCGGCTTCAAGTCATCTGCGAACGCGGCCACCCGCGGGCGTGGTGGCTACTCAGCTCGCCACCGTGGTACTCCTCGTCCCAAGGGCAAGCAAGGCGGCCCCAGCAGCGCCACCGCTCCGGTTCACGCTCTGGCCGTCCCAACTCCACCAGCAACAGGGGGCGGCGCAGTGGATCTGGCCGGTCTCGTCCCGACGCCGTTCGCTGTCAAATCTGTGGGAAACCTGGCCACACAGCTAAAGACTGTTGGTACCGGTTTGATGAGGATGAGGCGACGTCTGAAGAAGATGACAAGGTGGCGGCGGCTGCCGATGGCTCCTATGGCATGGATACCAACTGGTATCTCGGGAAGGACCAGATCCATATAGCTAGCGGTGCAGGTATGAGCATACGTCACATAGGTCACTCAGTTATTCATACCCCTTCCCGCAAAATTCATCTTCGAAAAATCTTGCATGTTCCTAGTGCCAATAAGAATCTTCTCTCCGTTCATCGCATCACCATTGATAATCATGTTTTCATTGAGTTTCACCCCTTTTTCTTCTTGATTAAGGATCAGGCCACAAGGAGAATCATCTATCGAGGTAGATGCGTTCGAGGGATTTACCCGTTGATTCCGGAGTTTCGAAGATCAAATAAACAAGCTTGTGGTGCTATCAAGCTCTCGTCCACACGATGTCACGATCGTTTAGGACATGCTTCTTTTTCCTTAGTTGAAAGTTTGCTTAAGAAAAATAAGCTCCCGTTTGTTGGTGAGCGCAACATTGAGACTGTTTGTGATTCTTGCCAAAGAGCAAAATGTCATCAATTACCATATCCCATATCAACTAGTGTTTCTACTCAACCTTTGCAATTAATATTTTCTGATGTTTGGGGCCCTGCTCCTAGCTCGGTTGGTAGATACACATATTACGTTAGCTTCATTGATGAATATAGCAAATTCTCGTGGATTTATCTTCTCAAGAAGAGGTCCGGAGTCTTTCAAGTTTTTCAAAACTTCCAAGCACTTGTTGAACGCAAGTTTGACCGCAAGATTATTGCCGTCCAATCCATTTGGGGGAGTATGAGAAACTCAATTCCTTTTTCCAAACACTTGGCATATCACATCACGTGTCATGCCCTCATGCTCACCAGCATAATGGGTAGCCGAACGTAAGCATAGACACATCGTTGAGGTTGGTCTAGCCCTCCTAGCTGGTGCTTCCATGCCCCTTAAATTCTGGGATGAAGCTTTTCTCATGGCTGTTCATATCATTAATATGCTTTCTAGCCGTGTTATAAATAATGAAACTCCCATCGAACGAATTCTTCATGTCAAACCAGACTACACTTCTCTACGTGTTTTCGGCTGTGCATGCTGGCCTAATCTCCGTCCTTACAACACCAGAAAACTCATGTTTCGCTCCAAACAGTGTGTGTTCCTTGGGTATAGTGCTCAACACAAGGGGGTCAAGTGTCTTCATGTCTCCTCCGGTCGTGTCTACATTTCTCACGATGTAGTCTTTGATGAGACCAAGTTTCCGTTTTCTGACCTCCACCCAAATGCCGGTGCCTTGCTTCGCAAAGAAATTCTCCATCTACCATCCACTCTCACTGGCCTTGATCCGAGGGATGATAACTGTGTTGACTCTATGGTGACTAACCCGCTCACCACGTTGCATGAGTTGTGTGATGATACAGGAGATAGTGCAGATGCATCTGGGAACGGAAACCCTGAAGAAATCGGTGAAAATCCTGACGAAAACGGTGCTACAGCACCATATTTCATGTGCCCCAGCTCGGGGAAAAAATCTCTCTCAGGATCGGCGTGTGCAGGGCCGACAGAATCTGGCCCGGGATCCGCATCCGTCGACAGGCTGCGCGGATCCGCCTCAGAGTCAGCGCTCGCCCGCGTCTCGACTGCACTCGGCCGGGCCGCTCCTGCGGCTGACTCCGCGCCCCTCGCCCCGCACCAACCCCGCTCGACCGCGTGGCCGCCTCCGGCTGGCTCGACGCGCGCCCGCTTCCCGGTCCAACCGGTCTGCTACAAGCGGCGCGACCTGCGTCGCCCGACCGGCGCGGGCCCAACCACTGATGGCGCGGACTCCGCTGCTGGCGCCAGGGGGGCCATGGGCAATGATGAGCCCGGATCTCCTGTGGCTCATCTGCATGCTGCTGCTTCGCCCGTTCGCGCCGCTGCTTCGTCCCCTGCCACAGAAGATCTGCCGCCGCTGGACACCGTTGATGTCCCCGAATCCTCCTTGGGATCGGCGCATGCAGAAACTCCTGTACGCAGCACGGGATCCTCTGTGCAGTCACCACGGCGTACACGGCTGCAAAAAGGGGCAATTCAACCTGTTGATTACAAACATGTAACAAAATACGGTATAATTTGTTCAACAGGTGAACCAGGTGAACTTTACACACTTGAAGAAGCACTTGGTGATGAACATTGGAGAAAAGCCATGAATGAAGAATCCATGGCTCTGAAAATAAATAAAACCTGGCACTTGGTTCCCCCACAGAAAGGTAAAAATCTTATTGATTGTAAGTGGGTATTCAGGATCAAGAGAAAATATGATGGAACCATTGATCGCTACAAAGCAAGACTTGTGGCAAAGGGTTTTAAACAACGGTATGGCATAGACTATGAGGACACCTTTAGTCCTGTTGTAAAAGCTGCCACCATTCGTATTGTGTTGTCTATTGCAGTTTCCAGAGGCTGGAGTCTCAGACAACTTGATGTACAGAACACGTTTCTTCGTGGTGTTCTGGAAGAGGAAGTGTACATGAAACAACCTCCTGGGTTTGAAAACAAGAATGCACCTTCTCACGTGTGCAAACTTGATAAGGCACTATATGGGTTGAAGCAAGCTCCTAGGGCGTTGTATTCACGACTCGGTCAAAAAATGCAAACACTTGGTTTTGTCCCTTCTAAGTCCGACACCTCATTGTTCATCTACAATAAATGCAATACATGCATATTTGTTCTCATATATGTTGATGATATTATTGTTACAAGTTCATCTGATGAGGCTGTCACAGGATTTTTGAAAGATCTTAGTGCAGAGTTTGCTCTCAAGGATCTTGGAGAGTTGCATTATTTTCTGGGAATAGAAGTAAAGAAGCATGAGAATGGTATTCATCTCTCCCAAGAAAAGTATGCAACAGACTTGGTAAAGAAAGCTGGCTTACAAGGTTGTAAACCCTCACCCACTCCATTGTCTAGTTCTGAAAAGCTATCTCTTACAGAAGGGCATCCCTTGAGCCAAGATGACAGCACAAAATACAGAAGTCTAGTACGTGCACTTCAATATTTAACACTTACAAGACCTGATATCTCGTTTGCTGTCAATAAAGTTTGCCAATTCCTCCATGCACCGACTACAGTTCATTGGACTGCTGCAAAACGCATAGTCAGATATGTCAAAAACACTCTTAATATCGGTCTCAATCTCAGCAAATCTTCATCTACACTTGTGAGTGCCTTCTCAGGTTCTAATTGGGCAGGATGCCTAGATGACAGGCGTTCCACTGGTGGCTTTGCAGTTTTATTTGGCCCTAACTTGATTTCATGGTGTGCAAGAAAACATGCCACAGTCTCCAGATCAAGTACAGAGGCAGAACACAAAGCATTAGCTAATGCTACAGCTGAGATCATATGGGTGCAGTCCATGCTAAAGGAGCTCGGTGTGAAAAGTGCCAAGGCTCCCTGTTTATGGTGTGATAACTTGGGCGCCACATATTTATCTGCTAACCTTGTTTTCCATTTTTTCAGAGAAAGAGTGGCTCAAAAGCAACTTGACATTCGGTTTGTGCATTCCAGAGATCACCAGTTAGATCCTTCACTTCGGGCTGCATCTCATTTGAAATGACACTCTCCTGAGTAGTCGAGTACTTCATCACCAGTTAGATCCTTCACTTCAACAAGTGCATTCGATCCGCCACTTTGATAAGTTTTATAATCACCCAGACGCTCTGCACGCCATCTTCATTCCTACTCAGACTCAGTTGTCACGTCGGTCTTGTTGTGTCGCAACCACACTACACCGACCTCGTCGCTACATTAGCTTCGAAAGCATCTGGCTAACTCCTTCGAAGACCATTTCAGCCACTTGGCTGGACACGCAATCTTTCACTCGGCTGCCCCGCGCGTCGTCACTTGGCCATGCCGCGCGTTGTCACTCCGCCACTCCGCGCGTCACCACTTGGCTGGACACGTAGTCCTTCACCCGGCCACCTCGCGTATCCTCACTCGGCCGTCCCGCACGTCGCCACTCGGTTGTGCACGTCTTCACCACCTGGCCGCTCCGCACGTCGCCTCTTGGTTGTGCATGCCTTCACCACATGGTCGCCCCGCGCGTCACCACTTGGCTGGACATGTAGTCCTTCACTCGGCCACCTCACGCATCCTCACTCGACCACCCCGCGCGTCGCCACTCGGTTGTGCACGTCTTCACCACTCGGCCGCCCCGCGCATTGCCACTCAGTTGTACACGTCTTCATCATTCGACCACCTCACGCATCATGACTCGGCCACTCCGCTCGTCGCCACTCGGTTGTGCATGTCTTCACCACTCGGTCGCCCCGCGCGTCGTCACTCGGTTGTACACATCATCGCCCCTCGGCCACCTCGCGCGTACCATCAGTTGGGCATGTCTTTACCTCTACACCCCCAACACGAGAACGACTAAGTTACTCATATGATCAAACCTCATATCACACTCTGTAGCAAGCTTACCTCTTTCGAGCATCACTCAGGGGCTACGCACAGCCGTTGGCCATGCCGCCCTCGGGGATTACGCCCATTCAATCAACCCATTCATCACATCAGGAATATCTTTCTGACCATACATGCTCGGTCTGCCGAAAATCTATAAGGGTAGTACTGTCCACTCGGACGATCGCCCAAATCATTACCTAAAGTCATCTTCAGGACTGCAAAAGGGTGAAAACGACGCTCCTCTATGGATACACTTGGCCCTTATCCTAGGCTCCAAGGCGTCAGTTTCACAAACTCGGACTCAGAGATGGCATGTGTTGGTGTTCCCCCGGGATAATGAGCGGCATCTCTCTGGAGAGTCATCCCACACACTAGCCTCGCCACTCGGGTTTCATGGCACGTCCATGTCAGACCACTAGTCTATCTTCTTCGGGAGACATACGAGTGCCACCAAGTTTTTCCTTGCAGTCAAAATACCCTGATCAGTTGGGAAGCACGTCCACTCGGACAAATACCCCTTTCACGCAAAATCTAACGGTCAATATAAGAAGTACTACTGGAACGATTACTCCCTGGAGTGTACAACTTGTTTCTACAGTCGGCAGTTTCAAAGTTGAATTCATTCACTGTGCTGAGAGCACGAAGATTCAGCTGCTTGACCGAGTTCCAGGCTGAATTTATTCCCTGCCGAGTGCACGAAGATCAGTCCGACTGACTCAGTTCCAGGCTGAGCTTACTTACCATGTCAAGTGCCTGAAGATGCATCCGATTGACTCAATTTCAGACTAAAAGATATTTACCGTGTAGACTGCATGGAGGTTTACCAGGAGACTTAAACCCTCTGCCCGACTCATCTTGTCCGACAGAGGCTCGGGGACTACACCCAGTGGGTGCACTCAGCGTGCCCCCACTGGAAAAGAACTCAGAAAGAAACATTTTGCTCGATGCAAGACCAGCTCCAGATCCTCAAGTACTACTCGTCCTCTAAGTCGGAGAGGAACAAGTTATATCAGTACCAGCTAAGAAGAATTTTATTTCTCAGACCCCCGCCGACTGCCCGTAGTCGACGGCGGTCTCGGGGACTACACCCAGCGGATGCACTCAGCGTGCCCCCACTGGAGTAATCTCCACTCGGTACGACCTGACCCCGAGTGGAGAAGAACAAACAAACAAGTTCTAAGGCTCCCGCCGGCTACCAAAAAAATTGCTATAAGGTGAGTTTAACGCTCCTCCGTGGACCTGTTTTGAGCCTTCTTCTAGGACTCAAAGCGTGAAACTCATAAGTTTGGATCTCGAACCGACTCGTAATGACATTCCTCCTGGATAAGAATGGCATCTCTCCGAGATAGCAGTCCATGCGACAATCTTGTTTCCTAGATTTAATGACACACCCATACTCTGATCACGAGTTAACCTCTTCCGAGAGATGAACAAATGTCACCAAGTTGCTCCTCGTGGGAACTTACCCCAGATCAGTCGGGAAGCGCAGTGCCGGAATCCGTTGAGATTTTGTTCAAACCTTGGTTGTCTGAAAACACGATGACAAGTACCGAGTATTTCCGTAATCACTCGGGCCAAATTGTGTCTTTCACAAACTCATTCTACAAAATCGCAATCGATTCGAGGGCTAATGTTGGGGATACACATAATAGGTAGGCCCATGAAGGGTCGAAATATAATAAAGCATGGGGTCCACACAACATGTGGGTCCAGATAAATTTCATACAGACATATTATCCACTCGACCAAGCAGCATACCATCCACTCGGATGACAGTTCACCTCTCGACCGTACAACTCACTCGGGTATACGAAGACCAGCAGGCACCAAGGCAGTCAAAGCATAATTCTCACAATGAAGGCTTGGTAGTGGGCTGGCATTATGGCATTCATGCCCACTTTGTAACATAGGTGGTGAGTGGGTGGCGCACTCTATATAAGCCACCCCCCACCACCACTACAAAAAAATACACTTCCGTGATGATACGTGTTTGTCACAGTAGGTCGCAATTTTTGTCATGCATGTACATCCATGACGATTTTATGACAGAATCAAGATAGTAATGCTGTCTTTGTTGTAGAAGTGTTCCATGACATTACCAAAATTATCATCACGGAAGTGTCCACTTCCATGACGATAAATCGCGCGTCCACGAAGTGCTTTCGTCAAGGGTGACCGACACGTGGCATCCACCGTAGCGAACGCCGTTAAGCTATCGGGTCGGGTTTTGGATCCGATAACCCGTTAACAGCCCGACCAATGGGAAATTTCCACGTGTAAAATTCTTATTGGCGGACGAAACACGTGTCGGCTCGTCGATGGGTCGATAAGGCGCCTACGATATGTCGACACCGTGCCACGCATCACCTGTCGCCCATTTAGCTTACAAAGCTGGCCCATTTGACTTGGTCAAAAGTTAACGGGCTAGCCCATGAAAAGCCGGTTAATGGTCTCTTCGCAAATAGCCCATTTTACGACCCGTTAACTCACGGCCCGTTAGGCCCTAAAGGAAATCAGCCCAACAACGTCATGTGGGTCGTCGAATATAACACCAGCCCATTTCACTTTCGGCCCATGTATGGCCCATGACGTCTTTCGGCCCATATGAGGCCTTCGTATCTTTCGGCCCTTTACAGGCCCACGGTGACTCTAGCCCATAATGAACAGTAATTTTCTTTATACCCGTTAACGGCCCGTGATTTACATGGGCCGTTTCCAGCCCGTGTTAGCTTTCGGCCTATTGACGGCCATACGTTCTTGGGCTCCTTTTCGGCCCTCGATTACTTCCGGCCCGTTACTGGCCTGTTCCCCTAATGGGCCAAATTCGGCCCATGGCAAGAGTCGCCCGTTCTTGGCTGTTCCCCTAATGGGCCAAATTCGCCCATGGCAAGAGTCGACCCGTTCTTGGCTGTTACCCTAATGGGCCAAATTCGGCCCATGGCAAGAGTCGGCTCGTTTCTGGCCTGTTAACCCGTTGCGCCGTTTCCAGCCCGTCCTATATTCTGGCCCATTAACGACCCGTTATGCCTGTGATAGAATTAAGCCTTTGCTGTCCTACGGCCTGTTACCGTGCTGGGCCGATACCAATTACGCCCGATTATGGCCCATGTAGACCCACTTATCCGACGGCCCGAGGCCCACCGATTACAGGCCCATTTATCGACGGCCCGTAGGAGACCCATGGATCCTACGAGCCGTATATGGCCCATGGTAGTTGCGGCCACTAGCAAACCAGGGAAAAAGAAGACTAGGAAATAAATAAGGCCGAAACTATCGCTAGGCTATTAAGGCGATTGCACAGATTACATCCACTCGGCATCAAAGATTGCCACCAGTGCAAATATAGGGAACACCCTACACTATACAAAAATGGCTTGTTGTTTTCTTCACCGGTGGCTGCGTTAAGAATAAATTTTGTATCGCACCAAAACAAATTACAACTATATAACAAAAGGAAGGTTGGCATAAAACTTAACAGTCTAGCAGATAAATGCACCACCAGAAGTTCAAAAGCTCAGTTCATTTGACTTGACTATTACGTTTTCATGTTGTATTATCCGATGGAGCACCATAACCCTCGCCTTCATTTCCCCTAGGCTCCTGAACAACATAGCAAATGTCTGATAGTCTGGTTTCAAAACCATGCATATCTTGACGACATTGAGCAATGTTTCTCCTTGTTTCACAAAGGGTCTCTGTTAGGGAATGGACTTGTGTGCGAGCGCAGATACAACATTGCTTTGAGCTTGCATATCTTGATCATGAGGCAGTTTGGACAATATTTCCTTAACAACCAACCCGGTATTACGTAGGAGCGTGCTTTTGGCCTTTGTTAGTGGACAGTCTTGACCGCTGCGAGAAGAGCCGACATTGCGGTTATAGTTGCCCGCCACCTTCGAAGGTGGCGGTTCCCTCATTTTTTCGATAGCTCACTGAAAAGTTGGGGTTTTACATTAGTAGTACCCAGGCGAAGATATTAAGGAGGCAGCAAAACCAAACAAAATAGCTTTGGTCTATATACAGAACTTATTCTGGTGAACCCATGTAAAATATTAGTTGTATTTTATTGCAAAGTACATAATAAAACCAGGTTCCAAACATATGACCATGTACCATCGCTAATGTATTGTCTATTTCTTCACATTGTATTGAGGGCTAAGGATAAAGAGACGAAGTTTATAATACGGTAAGCATAGTATGACATCATTCATATCACAAAACAACTGAGAACAGACAAACAGGAAATTGTAACGTTGTGTGGGCAAGTCCAGCACGGAACTAGATTACGGGTCAAGATCAAAGGAACATCACTCCTCTCTTTTAAACCTTGTAAGGTGCAATGATACGCTTAGACAATTGTGTATAAAATTGAAAAGAGTAATAGACATTGGCTGCAAACCATGTAGTTCAAGGCACAAGTCATAGTAAGTAGTAGTTAAAAGGCATGGGGATTAAGGACTTACAACAGCGGCTTTGAGTGGTGTAGTCATGCCCTTCTTCTTGCTGGTGTGACAGTCCTTGAAGATTTCCACATCATTTGGTTCAGGTACTTTTTGGTCCTTGCGGGCTTTCCTCTGCATTTTGAACAAGTCAATATAGATCTGATAATATGGTACAGCGAAAAGAGTGAAACACCAGCTAATTACAAGAGCCTCGCAGTGTGCAATATAGCTACGAGATCCTATCGTCTATTGAAATTTCACTTTCGTACGGTTGGCCTTGTTCTTTGAATAGTTCACCTACAAGAAGATAGATTTGTATGGCACATGCGTAAATAGGACTTCAACATGTGATCTGATCACATATATATATAATGTACCTGATACTTCAGATCAGACTAGTGTTTAACAAGGTCTCTCCAGTCTTCATCCGATATATTTTCCATTGGAGATGTTTGGGAAAGTTCACTGTTAGCCTTGCCTTCAAAGTGAGTTTTCCTCAAGTTATACCGACATCTTGTCATGAGCAGACTTGAAAACATGGGTGCAAGCTTGTGCAGTTGCATCATCTTGGCTATCAAATTGAACCTCATCTGTTGAAAATTATGGGAGTCTCATTATCAGCAACCTAGAAAGTATGGGACAGAGCAAGGCGATATTACTAGTTTCCATACATAACCATACTTACAGATAAATGGTCGAGGAAGGTGTTGAACTAGGTTTCGTCTTTGTCATTCTGTCTTGAATCCATGTTGGGAGGATACGTACATGACACCTAACGGCAACCGCTGCCTCGATACTAACTTGGCTGACTCAGTAGCATCACGTGACCTTTTAAACCTGCCTCAAAAGCGGATCTCCATTCTTCCTCCTCTAGATTTAGTTAACCTATCGAGCATTATCCCTGATGTTTGTTTCCTCTTGCGCCTAGGTGCTAGTCCAACAACGAACATAGGAAGTGTTAGTGTACATCAAACTGTGAGACTACATATAAAGAAGCATGCAACTGTAACTTGACTCCAGCAACTACCTTCTTGCTGGTGAAGCTCACAAGGTTCATCTAATATTGCCAACTCGTCTTGTGTCAAGAGTGCTTGGGAAGTAGTGTCAGGTGGCAAGGGAGCTTGGGAACGTGCTGCTAGCTCAGTTGACGCACGAGTAAGTTGTGCAGCTGGTAGTACTGTGGTAGGTGTTGCAAGAACTAGGGTTGTCTCTGCTTGTTTGGTGGTAGCTATTTGTTTCTGCTTGGCTTTTTTTTGCAACTCGTGTAGCATGGGATGCCGTGTTTGTAGAATTTTCCACTCGACTTTGACCTTCTATTGCACCATCAGTACCAGCAGAATCTGCAGAATTCATCCGCTTCTCATTCCCTGCCATTCTGTGTTGCTTCCTCTTTCTCTGTGCCATGTTAAGTCAAGCCAACAAGAAAAACGAATAACAATTTAGTTCTCAGAACAAATTGATGCGTGATGCAGACGAACTGAACTTTGATGTTAGACAACCACATGATAGGAGGATGTAATATGTATGAAAAACAGAACGGAAGAGATAACCAGAACTATGATGTGTAAACTAAGAATAAGACATTTCACCAAATTAGAAGCAATGCAATGGAAGGTAGAAACCATATGAAAGATGCTACAAATATCGCTCTGCCAAGTTAACAGTGTCTCATCATAAATGGCGTTTAAACAAATGTGAAGCAGTACAAGAAATAAATCATATGCAAGATGCAAACAACATCACACTACCATATTAGAGGTCTCTCGTCATTAGTGCCATTGCATATTCACAACATTGCATATTCACAGCTTATGATGTGTAAACTAAGGACAAGGCATTTTCAACAAATTAGAAGCAATGAAAGCTAGACACCATATGACAGATGGAACGAATATCACTCTACCAAGTTAAAACTGTCTCGTCATAAGTGTCATTTCAACAAATTAGTAGTACAAGCTAGAAAAGAATGTGAGATGTAACCTATATCACACTCCGAAGTCAAACGTGTCTTATGATAAGTGATTGTTGCAGGTTACACAATAGTAGTAATTTGATGTAAGAACATGGTGTGATAGACAGATATTGTATGTTCTAGAAACAGGAACACGTGTCTTATTCAAGTATAATGTGTAAAGTAAGTAGATGGAATTCAACAAAATTAGAAGCAATACAAGCTAGACATCACACATAACATGCAACCACATATAACAGTGCCAAGTTAGAGGGAGCATCGGTGATGTTGCACTACTAGGGGAGACGTGCTCATCATAAACACAGCTTTGTTGAGTGTCTATGCATGTGTTGTCTTGGAAATCATCTTGGGGGTGTGGAGGAGTAAAGCTGTAGAGGCCCTCCGTTGGAAGGAGCACCTTTATCCGCTGCCTTGCTAACTTCCTTCCGCTTTATTGATTTTGAATTGTCAAGTAAAACCGACAAGAAAAAGCAATAAAATTCTCTCTTCAGAACTCATTCATGCATGATACTGACAATCACTACTTTGATGTAAGGCAAACACATGATACCAGGATGGAATATGTACGAAAAACAGGACGGCATGGCATGTTCACAACTGTTTGTGTAAACTAAGCAGAAACAACAAATAAGAAGCAATGCAAGCTAGACACCACATGAAAGATGCAACCAATATGACTCTGCCAAGTTAAAAGCGTCCCATCATAAATGGAATTTCAACAAATTAGAAGCAGCGCATGCTATAAATCATATGAAAGATGCAACTAATATCGCACTGCATATACTAAAGGTGTCTCATCATGTTGATTGATGCGGGATACAAAAAACAATAGTTTTATGTAAGGACATGCTTAATAGACAGATGTACTATGTACTAAATACAGGAAGGCATGTCACATTAACAGGTATAATGTATAAGCTAAGCAGACTAGCACATGCGGTTTAACCAGATTGGAAGAATTACAATCTAGACACCATATGCAACATGCAACCACATATCACGATGCCAAGTTAGAGCAAGCACTGCGATGCTAGTGTAGAAATGTTGTAATCAACTCTGAGCTACGTTCACTATCTTCATCTAGCATTTCATTTCTTGAGAATCATGTCGGAGGCTGACGCTGCATTCTTTAAATGAGGAGTAGTCCCTTGCCAACCTGCCTCGTCATAAGTGATTGATGAGGGATACACAAGAACATTAGTTTGATGTAAGAACATGGTTAATACAGATGTACTAGTATGTACCAAAAGCAGAAAGACATGTCATATTCAAAGGTATAATGTGTAAGCTAAGCGGATGCAATTTAACCAAATTGGAAGCAATACAAGCTAGACATCCGGCTGGAGTGGTGAGCATGATCATCTAGGACCTAAGAGCCTGGTGGGAGGCGGCTGCTTCGCCACCATCGCAGCTTTTAGTTGGCTTCGGTGATGCATATCTTTCTTTGGGCTTGTCTTGGCTCGGCCGATGCCTCGACTAGCTATTTGTCTTACGGTGCTCACGGGATGGTGGTTCATGTAAAAAATATCTTTCCTTATCTTACCGACTTGACCTTTGAATACAAGCTAGACACCATATGGAACATGCAACCACATATGACACCGTGAAGTTAAAGCAAGCACACAGGATGGTGGTTCATTGCGGCGAGGTCATCAACTCGAGCTCGTTTACCGTCTCCATCTGCGACCTTGCACCCTTTATAAGCTGTAACGTGTCTTGCCTACCCACATACAAAGCTGGGCGACTTCTCTCTTTTCTTTTGGCTTCTCTCATGGCAGCAGAGTCTGAAATACCCTTGCATAAAAACACAATAGTGAGAGTAAGGGTGAAGTGTGTGCAGAACTAGTGCCTTTGTAAAAGTAGCGAGATAGCGGTGGCTGAAAAATAAATGACAGGAGACATATGATAGCTCTACAACATTGCATGGCAAACAAAATTAGATTCTACTCGTATGATTTTGTAATATATGAGCACAGAAATGCAGGTACTCCAAAGCACACCACCACATGTGGTCATATCTAAGATAACGATCGACTGAAAATAAATAGGTCGATCGATTTTTTAATGAACCATCCGATCTATAAGGCACGGGCAGATGGCCTTCGTCTACCTCCCTTGATCCTTTGATGTGATCTTTCTCGAACCGCCGGCGACCACGGCCTAGACCCTTCCTCCGCCGCCCACCCTCCCATCGACCTCACACCACCGCCGTGCTTGGCAGCGCCCAGGCCATCCCTTTAATCCCGGCCGACCTCCAGGCGGGCGCCGGTAGCTCTAGGCCGCACACACCCTAAGATAAACACCAAGCGCTGCTTCCCGGCGTAATAGGCGTACTAGCGCTGTTACGCCGGGAATCTTCGTTAATTGGGAATCAACTGGCCAGAAATTGAAATTCAGGGGCGAGGACCTCTAGCTAAGGTGAAATAGTATATGAGGAGAAACCTTGTGCATCGCGAGTTACTAGGAACATCTAGTATCAAGAAGAAGCGGTCAACTAGTGTCTTCTGTGGGATGAATACCGTGCAAGCAGAGGCGTAAGATTTGCATGAATAAGGGAAGAGGAGTACCTTTTTGGTTGCGGTGTGGTCACCTCCACATGTCGCGCCGATCTTCTTCTTTTTACCGGGGAAACCGATGTTCTGGAGGGTGCAGGCTTGGACAAACCCATGGCCAAATTGTTGACTGTGTTGCCGTGGCCGTATGTCGGCGGAGGGGAAGCAGATCCGAGGTGGCGAAGGACGGCGTAGCAGGAACAGCTCCGGTGCGGTGGAGGGTGGCGAAGTTGGAGCGGCAGCGGTGAGGCGCAGGACGGCGTGGTTGAACTGGCTCGAGTATGGACGGCTCGGCCTCGGCTTCAACTACTAGCCGTGGAGGGCGTTGCGTTTGAGGTTGCGGTGGACGACGACGTCGGGGTATCGGCTCTGACATGATGGAGGAGGGCGGCGGTTGATGGGTGGGATGGGGTGGCGGACGGAGGACGCCGGGGTTTCGCGACGGGTGGAGAGGTAGTTTTGGCGCCCACGGAGTACGAATGGGGAATCGGACGGGTGGGGGGGAACCATGTTTTGGTCTCGGACGCGCTTGTTTTTGGCTTTTTTGAACATAATATGGGACGCGCTTGTTTGAAATTTGGGGAAAGTACAAACTTTGCCCCCTCTTAAATTCGGACCCTCTGTGGGTCGGGGTAGGATGGTAATCCCAGGTGTCCCAAATAGTGGGCGGGGCGATTTGCCACCAGCATGTGTGCTTATGCGGCCATTGTGTATGAATGTTTTTCGGATTCGGTTGTGTGGTGTCTAGATGAAGCTATAAACCTACCCCGGTTTAGACCTTTGGACGTCGGGCCGGTAGGTTTCACGGGTCGGAGTTGTTAGAAAAGTAATTTCCTTGTACTACCAAACATTGGTCTCACACGGTTTTGGGCGAGTAGAGGCTCTTTTGGCGCTTCGTTCGAAATTTTGAAACACAAGCATTCACGTTTAGAGTACTCTTGAACTATGAGGATTGACCTAAATAGACAATGTTATATTTGACCTTGTATGTTTGAAAACCTCATTAAATTATCCGCTTCTTTTTGAAATTTTGACACTTGAAAATCCTATAACTACGATTATTTTGGAATGGAGGAGCTAAATTTGAATCTATTTTGTACACGACTACATATGCTATTATGTACAAAATCAGAGCAAAGATTGGTGCCCCCATAATTTAGGTATGGTTTACAAATGCCATGATATCAAATTCAAATAATTGAATGGACTTCATGTTGAATTCAATTTTTTTAAACCACCTTAAGTTGAATTCAAATGTATGCTAGTTCATAGGTAGCTATTTATAATGTCCATTGTGTAACTTTTGTATGTATAATGTGCTTTACACACACAACATGAACTATACTCACGTTTATATTCGATTGCTAAAGCGATGCATTGTGCGGAGTTCAAAATACTAACTATGTGGATCAATTGTGTGAATAATAACATAGACATGCTCAAATTCGATAGAATCTAGATGTCTGATGGATCAATGACCGCTCCTTACGTGAATTGCAAATATCATGATCCCATCCTAATATTTGGATACAATTTATATCTTTAATCAATGTGTAGAGTAGTCTTTTATGTGTAGTTTCACTCTCCATCGGTGGTCTCTCACACATGCTCACACACTCTCTCCCGAGGTGTCTTTCTCGTACACATGCTCTAGATATAACCCTCCCTCCCTCTCGTAACCATTTACAACTGTTTTCACTAACCTTTATCACAAGCACTCTTCCTCTCGCAAACATACACACGCACAATCCTCATCGACCCTTTCTATATACATGGACCTGCCTACGTGTCTCATGTACGCACATTATCTTCGCTTTGTCTCTCACGCATTGTCTCACACCTCTCTTCCTAATCGACGAGTATGATTCTAGCAGAGCATTCTATAGGATGCCCCTTAAAGTTAGGTTGGATGAATAGTAATATCAGAGATAAAGGGGTTACCTTAGTCCGAGAACCTAGGGTTACAAATCCTAGCCGGCTTTGTCAGTGGACACAGAGTCCTTCACAATTCTGCTATCTTTGTCTTGTACGACTAGTCATCCATGGGTCTTCCTAAATGCGTCACGGGCCGACCAATGTGGCGCAGGACGGAACCGAACGAAGGGCCTCACCTCGACCCACCGGACCTCACGCGGTGACACACCCTCTGCCCCCACGTCTCATTATCTTCTCACACCCACACATACCAACACAAACACCACACACACAGAAAATTTCTCCTGGTGCCTCTATTCCCTCCCCCCTTGCATATACACACTCAAGGGAATGGAATCTCTTGTCGTGACGTCATATTCGTCTCTCTCTCTAGATCACTCTCATTTCTCGTGCTATCTCTCCCACCCCCCCCTTGGCCCCTCTATCCATGCCTCTCTCGAATCGTAATACACACACACCTCTCTAGGCCCCGCCAAATGCATCAACTACACATTCACACATGTTACATCACGTACCCCATTGATCTAAAAAGCCCTCTCTTCACGTTTATTTAGCATACAACATTCCTTTTGAATAAAGTGTGGACAAAAATTATTTTAGAGTTTCTACATATATACAACATTACAAAGTTATATGGAGAGTCTGAACCTAATTTGCATTGCATGGTGCCCACAATGATATTTATTCCGCATTATGAATTTGTATATTTTATACTATATACAAAGTTAGTCATAATAAAGAGAAGCGAAGAGCATCTCTCTCTCCATCGCATACCCCTATCGCCCCTTTCACGTATGCACACAAAACTATCTCCAGGTCCTCTAAAAGTAAGCCCCCAGAAAATTCACGCATGTTTCATCTTTCTCTCGCGAAATATGCAATGGCGATCATTGTATTTGAAGCGAAAGCACGATACGTACATTGGACTTCAGAATCCACTCATTACGGTCACCATTTACGTTTAGTGGTTATTGTACAGTCACGGGCTCACCGTACAACTCTGTATTTGCTCATGACATGACTAGTTGACCAGTTAAACGCTCCACGTGGCACCTCTAGTGTTGCATCACATTATCTCACTACCATCGTGCCCACCTGTCGACTTGTATCTACTCTACATCTACACTCTCATAAAATAAATAAAATACACTCTTATAAAAAACAGAGTTGATGAAGATGGTGTGCCTGCCATCCTACAATATAGGCCGTCCGATTTATATCTGACGGATAGGAAAGAGACTATGGCAATTTTGCAAAAAGTTACCGACACACCTCTCCACATTTGCAAATAAGGCCTTCCCTCGTTCATCCTTTTCTCTCACAAGATAAACAAGTCATACAAATGCATCTTGATGTTACGTTCAACACACGGGCATCTTGCTAGTAAGAATGAAAACAAACGACAAAAAAATATTTGGACGGTGGTTCGAAGTAATGACCGTGGGAACAGCAGACAAGGTGGCCTTGTATTGGTATGTTGAGCCATCTGTTTTAACACACAGGAGCTGGTGTGGTGATTATACACACACGCACGCATGCACACGAACTGCATCCACGCAACACTCACACAAACACATGCACCCACGCACGCACGCAACACTCACACATACACACACAGCCACGCACGCAACACTCACACGCACACACACACGCATGCATGCACACACCAGTACACCACACGACCAACACACACTCTCACGCTCAAGTGCTCAACCTACACATGCATGCGCACACATCAGGCCCTGACAGACACATACACAACCAGGTGATTCCCGCGCACGGTTTGGAGCCTTGTCGCGCCTGCGTAAATTTGTGTTTATCTGATATTTTACCCATGCGAACTGACAGGTGGGACCCACAAGGAACATGGGCAATTTAACTAGTCAACATGGCACCACGCAGACTATTTGGCCAGTCAACAGAGTGCAATCCGATGCTGAACTGTGAGCAAGTGACCGTATAATCACCACAAAACGTATATAGTGACCGTAATCAGCTTATTCTGAAGTTCGGTGACTGTATTACGTTTTTCTCTCTATAGGCCCTCCAAAACTACATCTCTACACGTTCTCGCATGTTACATCTAACAACTATGCAATACAACACTACTACTACACTCTAACACAATAAATCATATGTGTTTTTAGTTTTACTAGATATCATATTGTTACTTATAATTATTCAGTTTGCATACATTAAAATTGCCTTTGAAATGTATGGCTAGTATCATCTACCGCGCGGGAAAAATCCCGCCCTTTCCTGTTTAATCGGGTTTGTATCGATGGATCGTGCAAAACAGCAAAACTATAGTACTATACAGTACAAGTGACAGTTCACTCGGCCGTCGTGTCGTCTACTCCTCCGTCGTAAGAGTGGAGCGCTCGGTTTCATAAATCTTCTAGTCCCTTTCGCCGACATGTGGGACATCAAGCTACCGGGTCCACGTGCCATACCGGAATACAGTGCAGAGCAGCCGGGGTGAAGCACCCCAGTCATGGCGCCGGTGTAGTAATGAGCAATGAGGCGTCAAATCACAAAGCTGCACCTTTCCCGCAGTTAAGTTGGAGGGATGAAGCAACCATCATTTCACTCGTTGCTGAATCCGCTTCTCCCTCATCTTCTTCAACTTAACCACGTGTTGCTTCTGTCGTTGTTCTGCCTCGTGTTGGACGCGGATCGGCTTGGTAAAGCACTGACACATGGGACCGCATGTTAGCAAACCGCCAGGACAACGTCCTCCGAAAATAAGAAGCTTAATCCTATACTTACAAAGGGCTACGTAGCTGCTACGTATACTTTCCATCTAATCTATATATGCCCCCCTGATTTTCAGGTGGGGTGGGCCTAATCCTCTCCTTTAATCCAATCAAATAGTCCCACATCACATCAATTCGTAACTTTACGTAAACCATTACGTGGATGTAGCATTGCTCAAATAAGAAACCTCCCCCGCCATCCGCGCGGCAAAATCATCTCCTTTTTACTAATCTCGATTCTATAATTTTTTAGATCAATATAATTGAGATTTGTATAGATAGCACACAGGAGCAAAACCAAGTGAGTGCAGTTAAGGGCATCCACAATGTGTAGCCAAATGTGAAAATAGCTTTTGGCATCGTGGGAACCATTGTGGACGGTGTTGCCAAAGCCAAAAAGATGGAACCGAAGCTCCCTGATTGATTGATTGATTGAAGGAATATAAAAATGCAACGTCTCTCCTCTTTCTCCCATGCTTGGACACATGTAGTACAGTATAGAGCACAGAGTCTACTCCCCTATCCCTTCTATCACAAATCACAAAGCAGTGAGGCGTCAAATCACAAAAGCACGGACGAAGCAACCATCATTTCACTCTTCGCTGACTCCGCTTCTCCATCGTCTTCTTCGAGAAACCATCTCACCGCACTAGTACTCCTAGTAGTACTAGTAAAGGACTTCCTAGATGCAAATAAGGCGGTTGTCTCGGCTTGCAGGCGGCACTTGCGAACGACTTACCGTGGTCTCCCTCAATGGTGTTCTCCGTCGAACGCACTTCGCCAAACCACCAAAAAAGATATAAATCGGCGTCACGCAATGGGGAAGGAAGTCAAATATAGTTACTACCTCCATTTTTTTGTACACAAGGCCATTATATAAAAATTACTATTTGCAAAGGGCCACTAACACTAATCGAGGCAAATTGATGGGGTTAGCAACCAAGGACATTAATATCCCCTGCATGCATGCGAAAGTGAGAGGGTTGGTTTGCATGGCGCTGCATTAATCAAGCGATGAGGAGTGAGATGGTTAGCTCTTTGGTCTTTGGAGAAAAAAATTACGCATTAATTGACACGTGAAACGAGGATTTGTATCGATTAAATCCCGCGAAGGAAAACCCCACCTTTCTTTTTTAACACTTGTACTCCTAGTACGTACGTACTTATCCTGTTTGGGTCTAGGCCTTGCGTTGCCAAACTTCGCCACACATTTTGCCAAGCTTGCCTAAAGTTTTCAAAATGAGAAGGAGGTACACTTGCGCACGGCTGTCACGGTCGCACCGCACCCTCACACGGTCGCTCATGCACGCCATGTGTCGCACCGCACCTCACACTGATCGCTCCTGCGCCGCAAACCCAACCAAGGGAACGCACCCTCACTGACATGTGCTGTCGCATGTGAACAAACCAAACTCAGCCATCCTATCGCTGACACATAATTTTCGTTCGTAGAGTATGTTTATCCAACCGCATGTTGGGGAGTATCAGTACGGCCCGTGCGGTGGTCTGTTGGGGAAGAAGAAGAGGTGAGGAAGAAGGAAAGAAGGGTTAGGAGATGTAGGATATTCATCCAACTGCCTGAAATGGTAGACTGATCCAAGTCAGGCGACTTGCATAACAAATATATGTTTTTACACAACAAAAGATCCATAAAAACAACAACATAAAGAAAAACTATCACTGCTCGCGAAAAGAGACGGCCTCGTCGTCTTTGGCTGCCGGCGCGAACCAGTCGTCGCTGCCGACGTGTGTCTCCGCATCGTGGTTGTCCTCGGCCTCCAGCTACTCGTTCAAGTGGAGCGTGCGGGCGCTCTGCACGGACGAGAGCACAGCCCGGTTCAAGTCGAGGACGTCCAGTTCCGCCTGCAGGAGGGCCTCGATGGCAGCGGCATCCGCGCGCTCCGCGTCGAGTCGAGCCTCCGCCGTGTCACGACCGGTTCTCCGGGTATTAATTTCCAGAAAATGGCCGTTGTGCTCACCAGCCCCAGGATTACTGTTAGCTGATGAGGCACCAACTTGATACAGAAGTTCCAAGCAAAAATACAAAATATGTAGTACAAGACCATTCGGGCCTGTGAGTACAACAATTGGTTTCTAGTGGTCGATGGCGGAAGCGGTTTGTGAAACATCAGTGTCTATGGGACTCCATTTCCCACAGGAACAGCTGACCAGGTCAACTCCTATCTTCGTGAGGCTGCTATCACCGTTGCTTAGTTTCCGGGGCTGTCATTGCAACGCTCCTCTCCATGCAGAAATCTGGCCAAGACAATAGCCAGGGACAAGCCAGTGAGTACTTTGAATGTACTCGCAAACATTATGAACACTGGGATAATATAATTGATAATCATGCACTGAAATATTTTATGATCACATCGTCAGTCATAAATAAAACATCTGTTATGCATGCAAGCAGGTTATTTATATGCAACATGAATAAGCAATAATGGAGTGGGAATAAAATGCCGCAGTCGGGCGTCTGTGCGACACCACATAAAGGGCTTATAAAGTAAATAAATAACAAGCAATGCCACAGTCGGGCGTCTCAGCGACACCACATAAAGGGCTTATAAAGTAAATAAATAACAAGCAATGCCACAGTCGGGCGTCTCAGCGACACCACATAAAGGGCTTATAAAGTAAATAAATAACAAGCAATGCCACAGTCGGGCGTCTCAGCGACACCACATAAAGGGCTTATAAAATAAATAATCAAAATGAATATCCAGGAGGTTGAACCGTCCCAGGGATACTCAATGATATAATGGGTTAGTCCATAAAAATTGATAATCATAATCTTCGCAAGTCACAAGCCAGAATCCAAGTTCTGGTTTAACAATTTCTCCTCCGAAGACCGACACTGAGACCAACCCTTGACCCATCCGAGACTATAGTCCTTAACCATGGACACGGCTATTCGAATAGGTTTAATCTCTACAGAGGGTGTACTATTTACCCACGAGTAACGGATTCCTTTAGTCCATCGGAACTAATTCCGTCTACGGTCTTTTAATTGAAAACACACCTGACTTGCACACACAGCTTAACTCACGATTATGCGGAATCACCCCGACACTTGTTAAGCAAAACTCTAAGTGGGAGGCTACAACCTCGCGTAGCATGGGATCAAATTTATATAAATGCGCTCTAAGGGTGGCCTCCCTCTCGGTCTCAACCGGAAACACCCATGCCCCCGGACCAGGTGGCCTGCCTACCGGCTACAACCGGTATCATCCACCATGGCCTCTCTGTACGGTGTGTGCTTGAAAGGGGTTGACGACTTACTGAACCGTACCCTACTTGTTGTAGGGGCAAGTGGTAATACGAAACAAGTGTGGGGGTTACTGGAACAAGACTCGATCTGCGGTCGACTCAGGAGGTTTATAAATTCCCTGCATGACATGTTTAACCAGAATACTTCAACACCAACAAAATCACTACTCATTATACTTTACTATGCCATACCGGATGTAACCGTCCCAACGGCGACCGGCAACAAGCTCACGCCTACCCAAGGCAACGGCTTTCCCCGGATTCCTTTCCGGCATGCATGCAAGGCACATGAGGATGACTACCAACACAAGTATATTCATTTCCAGCAGTAAGGAAATCACTAATATGCATTCATGCAAATGATCGTATCACCACATAAAATAACGAGTTCTCCGAAATAAGGTGGTGTTATAATCGTATCAACTAACACACCAGAAATATTATGCCATGGTTCAGAATGCTTGCCTTCATGGTGTGGAAAGGCAGGGTGCACTCCAAAACTTTTGAAAGCTTTCTCCTCTCTCCAAAAATCCTATTCAAAATATTTTTGAATCAATATGTAGTTTCAAAAACAGTACCAAAAAGTTGTCTGAATTTTTTTGAGATAAATCTTGAAATAAACTAGACAAAATTTGAGGAAGGTAGGAAAAAGAATCAACTCATTTGGAGTTATAATTAAAAAGTTATAGGCAGTCAAAGTTGTGGTCAAAATCTGTTTTTTAATTAAACAGGAAAAAAACGTTTTGATAACTGACCACGTCGAAGGCGTATTTTGGATTTACGCTTCCACTTACTCCAGCGTGGACGGCGCGTGGGTCACTGACAGTGGGTCCAGCGGGCCCACTGGTCAGGTTTGACCAGTCTTCTCCCTCCTCTTCCTCTGCCCCGAGCGGAGGCGGAACTCCGGCGACGCTCGCCGGCGAACGGCGGCACCGTTCGAGACACCGAGGGTGGGGATGGATCCGCGGTTCCCGTGCGGTCCTCCCGGTGGTTGTCAGTCAGGTGGGGATGAAGGGAGTCACCGGCGGCGAGCTTCGCGGCGGCCGGTGGCTTCGGGAGTTTTGGGCGCTTGAACTACGGTGGCTCCCGGTCGGGTTTGAGTAGCTGGGCGGCTCCGCAAGTCGAAGTGGAGTCATTTGGTGGTGATGGGAGGGCCGGGGAGGTTCGAGTTGTGCCGAACGGAGCCGGGAGGCGGCGGTGGCCGAACTGGCCGGAGATGAGGAAGAAGACCTCCCCGGGTCGGTTGGCTGCCACGGGGGAACTAGGGGGTGATTTGAGGCTGCCCGGGGAACGGGACGTGCTCGGGGGCCTCTTATATAGCGTGGCCATGTCGGTTCGCGGCGGATAGGATCGCCGGTGAACCGCCTCTCTGTTGCTGCAGGAGGACGTGGCGGCGACGAGTGCTAGAGGACGTGCTTGTGGATGAGCTCGCGCTGCTCCAGGGGGCAGGTGGCGAACGGAGGAGGCTCGGGCGGCGCCGACCTGAGCAGGGGCTGTCGGGCGGCCGTGGCGGCTAGCTCCTGGCTTGCCGGAGACGTGGCGACGGGCTGCTTGGCGTGTTCGGTGAGAGGAGAGTGTGTGGTGGCGGCTCTGCGGTGTGGGCAAAACCAGGGCGCGACAGCGGCGGCTCGGGGCGCAACGCGTGCAAAAGCGATGCTCTGCTGGCGCCCGAGCACGCCGCAGGCGTGCTCGACAAAATGCCAGGGCATTAGAGGTCTCGGGTGAGGTTGGGGTTTAACAGACCTAGGTTAAAGTCATCTAGAGGCTTAGTGGACAGGTTAGTTTTCCCAGAGGTGCAAGGTCACAGTGCAATGACAAAAGTCATGTCAAAGCTTTTCATGCACTCAAGGTGTTTGACAAAATGCCAAAGGCACCTAGGAATTACTTGGAGTGGCCAAAACTTCCAGATTGGGGTCTCTTTAGATGAATAAGAGGGTGGTGAGGTTAGTTTGTGAAAAGCACAAACTTGTTAGTGCAAGTTTTGCAAAACTTCAATTCTGGACAGGAGGTAAATGGCATTATTTCATGAACCAAAAATATCCCAATGATCCCATCCTCATGGACATAGGGGTTTTATAGGGAGTGCTATAAGCAGGAGAAAGAATCAAGGGCAAAGGAGCAAGCAAAAATATGGTTGCTGTACAAACCATCAAGTTGGACCAGAATGAAAGTGAGGTTGATTCACTCAATTTTTTTCAAAGGAAATCACTGGGTTTTTGCAAAAAGTTGAATTGCATGCTATCACTGACATCCCATAATTTTGGTGAAGGCTTTAAAGAAATATTTAACTAGGCTATAGTGCAAATTTGCCCACTGGACCAGATTTGAAAATATGGTGTAGAGCTCAAAATTTCTAATGGACAGAAGATATTTTTGCATAAAAGTGGTTTAAAAACATCACATGTCATCTCCAAATTTTGGTTGGAATATTGAATGAATTTATCAAATGGTTGTAGTTCAAATAGGACCATAAAATCATGGGAAACCATTTTTCAAGAAAATAAAGATTATGAGAAATAAATTATGTAATTAATTCTACTGATAAAAGAAAAGTTTTTATTGAGAGGGTAAACAAGTCCAATAACATATTTGAAAGGTTTCCACTTTAGGGAACAACTCCATGATAATAAGGAAGGAAATGTTTCAAAAAAATCAAAAGGGAGCCCAAAAAATAAAAGTTTTAATTTCCTGGCAAAATTTTAATTAACAAAACAAAGTTAAAATTTTGGGGTGTCACATGCCGCCCGGTTCAAGTCCAGGACGTCCGGTTCCGCCTGCAGGAGGGAGTCGATGAGAGCAGCATCCACGCGCTCTGCGTGGAGTCGAGCCTCTGCCGCCCGGTTCAAGTCCAGGACGTCCGGTTCCGCCTGCAAGAGGGCCTCGATGGCAGCGGCATCCGTGCGCTCCGCCTCAAGTTGAGCCTCCGCCGCCCGGTTCACATCCACGACATCCGGTTCCGCCTGCAGGAGAGCCTCGATGGCAGCGGCATGTGCGCGCTCCACGTCGAGTTGAGCCTCGCCTCCGGTCCTCCTTTAGTATCGCCATGTTGAACCGCTGGTCCGCTTTGCACCATGGGGACTCGGACGCCCGCACGAAGTCGGCGTCCATCGTCTCATACCCATCGGGGCCTTCGCGCGCGACCTCTGCCATGAACATTGGATCGGCTTCCTCCTCCTCGTAGCTTGGCTCCGAGAGAACTCGAGGATTGGCCCGCCGCACAGCGAGCTTGGGAACGGAGGTCTGTGGCGCCGACCGCCGCCGCAATTTCTGCGCGGCGCTCCGACGTCAGCATCTTGTAGTAAGTGATCTTGCGGTGCACCATGGCTTTCCGACGAACTAGGGGACGCTTGATGCGGGCTAGGGGATCGAAAGGTGGGGGAATGGGCTGGAGATTTGGTGTGGTTTTAGGGCAGTGGCTGGCGTAGGCCGAGTAGCGAAGGTTCTGGTGTGAATAGTGGTTTCGGTGACGACCGGTCAATCGGTTTTGACTGTACATCGCTCTTGTCGTGTTCGCGTTGCAGCCTGGCATGCTGGACCCTCCACGTCGCTCACCGAATGGAACGTGCTTCGTCTTGTGTTTTAGCTCGCTTGTGGGACCGCAGTTGAGAGCAAACCGACGTCCCTCCCCCTCCCTCGCCCGCGTCATTTATTATACCACCACTCCCTCTGTTTTATGCGGAGTAAATAAAAGCAGAGGAGTATCTCTGAGATGAGGATCCTGACGTGGCGAACCCATTGAGTAAGCGACATGCGGGGCCTAGCAAGCATGGGGTCCATGATAAGTAACCGAAAGGAGGGTAAGGCGAGGATACCTACGTCGAGGATCCACTTCCACTATACTACTTTGACCAAATGTTAGAGTAATAATATATGACATGCAACTTACGAATGTTAGAGTAATAATATATGACATGCAACTTACACAAAGCATACAGGGTCTAATCGTTTTTGAGGCTAACTTTGACCAAATGTTAGAGTAATAATATATGACATGCAACTTACACAAAGCATACGGTCAAAAATTAGTATGTGAAAGGAGTTTCAATGATATAATTTTCACATTATACATCTCATGTACTATTAATCTTGTCAATAGTCAAATTGGAAACCATCTCGAGTACAAATCTAGAGTATGCGTCGAATCTAACAATATTGATTGGGCGTTGTTGAATGTTGATACCTTTTTTATCAAAGTAGAGATACTTTGACTACACATAAAACTTATATGTAAACTAGAAAGGATAGGAGGGAGTATATTGTACGTTCAAAAATGAAACGAACATTGAATACCCTTTATATATGATTTGCGGATGCAATGATCACCGGTTCAAAATTTTGAATCCGCCTTAGGTATCACGTGCCCCCACTTGTTCCCTCTCGATTTCATCTCGGGGTTCGGAGATCTATTGAAAGAGGACTAGGGTGGGTGCGAATGATACTCGGCGGAATGTTCAAATGAGGCATGCGGGAGGATGGACTCGACTGGAGGGCGACATGATCGATGGAGAAGAGGGTTGGAGAGGAATGAGAAATAAGAAAACGCCACATGATTATACTTGAACGGCTCAAATAAACAATAAGTTGTCTCACTTGCACTACAAAAAAAATTACACTTCCGTGATGATACGTGTTTGTCACAGTAGGTCGCGTTTTTTGTCATGCATGTACATCCATGACAAATTTATGACAGAATCAAGATAGTCATACATCTTTGTCGTAGAAGTGTTCCATGACATTACCAAAATTATCATCACGGAAGTGTCCACTTCCATGACGATAAATCGCGTCACCGAAGTGCTTTTCGTCAAGGGTGACCGACACATGGCATCCATCGTAACGGAATGCCGTTAAGCTATCGGGTCGGGTTTTGGATCCGATAACCCGTTAACAGCCCGACCAATGGGAAATTTCCGTGTAAAATTCTTATTGGCGAGCGAAACACGTGTCGGCTCGTCGATTGGGTCGAGATAGGCGCCTATGATACGTCGACCGTGGCACGCCCAACAGAGGCCCATTCACGTGAAAAGGCGGCCCATTTGACTTGCTCAAAAGGTGGCGGGCTGGCCCATGGAAAGCCCGTTAACGCCTGTTCGCATATAGCCCATTTACAGCCCGCTAACCTAAGGCCCGTTATGCCCTATTGAATTAGGCCCGATGGCGTCATCGGGCCATCAATATGATTCCAGCCGTTTTCTTCGGCCCATGTATGGCCCATGGCGTCTTCGGCCCATATGGGGCCCTATGTAACTCTTGGCCTATTAACGGCCCGTGGAAGGCGGCCCGTAATGAACAAATGTATCACTTTACACCCATTAACGACCGTGGTGTGGCGGCCCGTAATGAGCGGTGTATCACTTTATACCCATTAATGGCCCGTTATTCCGTTGGGCGTTTCCAGCCCATGTTATCTTTCGGCCTTCTCGAGCCCATTTATTCTTGGGCTCATTTCCGCGATTCGTTTACTTACGGCCCATTCTCGTCATTTTTCGCTTGTGGGCCAAATTCAGCCCGTGGTTACTGTCGGCCCGTTTGTGGTCCGTTAATCGTTGGGCGTTTTCATAGCGTCATCAAATCGACCTATTAACGATGGCCCGTTACGGTCGGCCCATGAACGGACGATTCAACTCTAGCCCGTTTACGGCCATAATGCGACTGTTATTGGCCCATGTTTGTGTCGATCATCTGACCCGTATAAGGCCCATTGATGATCTGGCCCGTAGAAGGCCCATTGTTTCTATGGCCCGTAAAACGCCTACTCGTTTCTACGGCCCGTAGAAGGCCCATCGCTTTCACTGGCCCGTAGGAGGCCCAAGGTCACTACAAGTAAATATTAGCCCATGGTTATTATGGCCTAGTTTTAAAAATAGGTTATTGCAGCCACTAGTTAACCGCGGAAAAATAAGCTGCAATGACTACAAGCAAAAAATAAACAAGACAACAAGGAAATAAATAAGCAAGCAACTAACGCTAGGCTATCACGGCTATTACATATTACATCCTTTGGGCATCAAAGTTCGCCACGAGTGCAAATATAGGGAACAAAGCAGCATATCATATACACTTTGGCGTCAAAATTGGCCACAATTGCAAATAAACGGCAAAAAACAAGAGCATAATCTGAAACAACGGAAGATCTCAAGAAGCGTTATCACAGGTATCCACCATGCTGGCAATAAGCTTAGCAAGCTGATTAGCTTTGTCCTGTTTGGCGCTAAAATCCTCAACGCTTGTTGTTGCACCGAAAGTATGCATCCCGAATGCTCCAGGACTTTCGCAGTCCTTCCGCTTCTTGTCGCGACACGGTGATCGATGTCTTTCACTTGTAGTTGAGACTCAAGAAACCGAACTGACTGATAAAGTGAGTTTGAATAGCTTGTGCAAGCGGTAGTGGCCAATAACTCAACACTAAATCAAGACAGGATGTGTCACTATCACGAACCTTATCTGCATTACTTCCTTTACCGTTGCTTAATAAGGCACTCTTCCCCAATATTCTGTCAGCATTCTAAAAGAAGAAACAAGCAGACACATAACAAGTTTAGCATGTACTAGTATATAAAACTCATTTCGGTGAACCAGTTCATTAGTAAGGTGGACAGGATTAAACTACCAAGTCTTCTATTGCCAAGTACTAGTACATAATAAAAGCATCAAACAAACATATATCTATGTCCTATGGTAGCAATGGAATCTTAAATTAGAACAGTTGTTCTTCAGGTTTAGGCACTTGTTCTACATGAACAGAGTATAGTAAGACGCAAGAATATAATACTTAAAAATAGAAAATGAGCTCATAGACCTTACCACATTCTTGGTTCGGTACCAGTACAGAACAAGGCGTTCCCAGTTATCGTCCAATAAATGTGTCTCAGGAGAACGTAAGGGAATTTGATGAGTTTCTTTGCCGGTGAAGTGCGTTTTCTTCAGGTAATTCTGATACTGCCACCAAGCATTCTTGAAGATAGCAGAGGTATTAGCACAGGTTACCTCATCCTGAGTTTCCAAATCGGTCCTTCTCTATAGAGAAAAATGGGAAAATTTGCTGTATTATAACCATCATGGAGGTAGGATGTATGGGATGAAGCAAAGTAATTGCCATGAATAACATTACTTACACATAACTCCTGGACAAACACCTACAACTGGCATTTTCCTTCATCTTCAGTATAATATTCCAAGATGGGAAGATACACACATACGATTTAACAACATCAAATGCGATAGATGCTAAACTACGACTAGCTGGTTGTGCTTCCTCCACAGGAATAGGCGTACTAACTGGTGGAGATGGGGTTCGCCGTGATAGTACTGGCCCTTTGGGCACTGAAGCTGCCTTACTAACTACTCTTGTTTGGGAGCTCTGTGCTGGAGATGGTGCTGTGTCAACAGGAACTGGGTTACTATCGGCTGGGGTTGGGGTTAGATTGGGTGAAGCTGGTTCTCTGTCCATCGTAGTAGGGGTACACTCTTCGAGAGTTTGGGTTATGTGTGTAGGGCTGGTTCTTGTGCATGTACAACCGGAGTGCTATCTCCACCAAGAGGTAGCACTGTTTTATTTGAAGACCGTGTTTTAGTCCGCTGATATGGCATCACCGCTCCAATTCAAATGGCTGATAAACAGGAAACATAGTTGAATGTATAAACATTGTATGAGAGGCAGATGCAATATATAGTGTGGAAAAAGAGGGCATGAAATAGTTGACATGTATATTGTTTAACTAAAGCGGATAGCATGACATAATTTCACATATATGATGTCTATCTAAACTAGATAGCATAGCATAACATAATTCAAAGATATGATGAATAACTAAACAGGATCGCATGACATAATTCACCTACATGTTATCTAAGTAATCAGGATCGCATCATTTAATTCACATATATGATTTATATGCTAAGCAGAGGGCATTCGATATGATGTCGAACTAAGAACATGGTGTTGAATATTGTGTATATGATGTCTAAACTATGCAATGCAAGACACCGTATGCATGATATGAGCGATATAACCGTGCCAAGTTAGAGCATACACCTCGGTGGGGAATAGGACTGGTCATCATCTCTGAATCCATCTACGAGGAGCTATCGGGACCCAACAAGAAATCTGCTTGATAGGTAGCAATGCGCTCTAAAGGCCTTGTTTTCACTCCAAAATTTTCCATCTCCCACCCAAATGGCTGATTCACAGGAAGAGTAGTTTAATGTACAAACATTATCGACAAATGGAAATGTAATAAAGAAAAGGATGGGCAAGATATCATTCAAATATATGATTCCTGGTTAAACAGGATGGCATTGCACATTTCACATATATTATGGTTGGCTAAAAGACATGAGACTGCATAATTCCCATATATGATATAGAAACTAAACATGTCTAAACTAAGCAGATGACATATATGATGTCAAAAGTAGGCACTGCAAGGCAACATATGCATGATATGACTAACATCATCATGCCAAGGTAGAGCAAACACCTTGGGGGTAAATAGGAGTGGTCAGCGGCGTCCGAATCCGCCTCAGAACAGATATCTTCCTCTGGATTACAATCTGGAGAGGGGTGGGGAGGGTTTGCCATTGAACCCACCATGGAGAGATGTCTGCATGACATTGTATTGCCACGCAAAACTCTTCTCTTTTTCTCTACATGTTCAGCATGACTGTGTACAATATCTGACATGCATATGAAAAAAATATGGTGAGATTATGTAAGGAGAGCATGCAGAAATTTAGAGTGATGGTAACAACCAGTGGATCGATGTTTTTCCGTTGAACCAAAATAGCCCTAATGGATCGACGTGAATGTATAGTAATAACTGATGCAACAAGTGTACAACCTCTTTGCCATAGCCGTGTCAACCTCAGCACCATTGGGTTGGTCGCTGAAGCAGTTGAGGCAGAGGTGGCTGTCGGAGGTGTGGAGGAAGATCTGAGGAATCTATAGACGGCGTCCAGGGCACTGCTCTGTTGTGATGGATCGTTCTGTCGTTGGAGCAGCTCCAGTGAGCCGTAAGACGTGAAGGCTGAAGCAGCACAAGATAGACATCATCAATCTCAAGTGGGATTCTAATAGCATCTCCAATAGATGATGTAAAATGGATGTAAAATTAACATCACCAAAACCACCGACTACAACAGATGAGGTAAAACTGTTGACTCGAACTTAAGCTGTCGAAACTGAAATTTCTTGTGGAATCTGAATACTCTTTGTCAAACTGAATGCAATGGTAGCAGAGAGGCACTTGACATGTAGTTTAGGGAGGGCCTGCAGTTCATCTTCAACTTGCACCCCCTAAGTTGCCAGCCACCACCGGCCGAACCGCCGGCCCCAGCGCCGCCTCGCCGCCCCGGCCAGCCCTCTAGGCCCCCCACCCTGAACCCTAAGATAGACACTGGGGTACCTCTCCGGCGAGCCCTCGTCCCCGCTGCGGGTGGTTCTTCATTAACTCCGACGAGCCCCCCAATACCTGAAAATCGACTGACCCAAAAGTCGATTCAGTCGACTGAAGTGTGGCTTACTCGGAGCAGAGCAGCAGACGAAGACGGGGGAGAGCAGCAGCAAGCTGGGCGAAGCGATCGGCGAGCGAGCCGGAGGAGTAGCAGCAGATCCGGCTGGTATGGGACGCCGCCACCGAAGGGGCCTCGCCTTTGGGGAGAGCCGCCGTGGAGATGTCGCCATGGCGCGGCTTCAAGGTAGCCGCTCCATGGGGGTGCGGGATGGAGCACTGTTGGCGCTGGGAGGTCGAGTTAAGGAGAAGGTGCGATGCGATGAGTGTACAACCTCTTTGGTGGCGCCGAGTAGGCCTCGGCTTCGTCCAGGAGTCTGTGAGGATGCTTCGGTTCCAGTGGAGCAGGTTAAGGCGGCGCTGTGGGGATGGAGCAGCCGCGATAGACGAGGTGATCGTCGGAGAAGCTCCTTGGAGGTGGAGGACGGGGCGGCTGAACCGGCGGGACGGCGAGATGGACGACGGATCCTCATCCGGGGAGGTGGACGAGGGACGTCGTGATGTTGCGGTGGACGACGTCGTCGCGGAAGAGGCTCCGGCTGGGCAGCGGTGACGTGGCGGATGGAGGAGGGTGGGGTTTCGCGGCTGGAGCGGAGAGGTTATGGCGGCCTGGGATTTGAATGGCGAAAAGGGGCGATGCGAGGGTGAAGCATGACTTAGGAACGCGCTTGTACAAAATGTAGGGTGTGTTACAAAAGTACCCCCACCGATTTGAACTAGCGGCCCTTCGGCTCGAGGGTTACAAGGGGATTTCGCGTGTCGATTTGGCAGCTGGAGGGAGTTTCAAGCGTTGTAATTTTGGGATAGCAAGGCGCGGGTTGTGAAGACGCCAGTTTTGGGAGCACGATATCTGAATTTTCGGGATATAACAAGATGCGGGTTGAATTTTAGGGACAAGCCTAACGTATCATAATATTGTACTTGTACGTACCAAATCAATTCACACTTCCCTCAACCAAAAAGAAAACGAAAAAAATAAAACTATTCACACCAGAGTCTTGCCCCGTTTTACTATACAAATGCTATTCAAAGCTACTCCCTCCTTCCATCTATATAGGGCCTAATGCATTTTTGATGCTAACTTTGACCAAATATTAGAGCAATGATATATGACATGCAACTTACACAAAGCACACCGTTAAATTCTTCTGTGAAAGGTTCTTTAAATGATATAATTTTCACATTGTGCATGTCATGTACTATTAATCTTGTCAATAGTCAAAGGCGGTCTTAAAAATCTCATTATGCCCTATATAGATGGAAGGAGGGAGTATGAATCCATGTTATGTCTGATTAAATTTTTTCGATTGCTGTATAATGCATGTAACCTACTCATACCAACATTTTAGTGCATTCCAAATGTCTATACTACCGCTGCAATTCGAACTAAATTTGAATTCGTTTCTCTATTTCAATAAGAATCCACAATCATGATTGTTCCCAACTTCAACCATCATAGTTTCCTTGCTATCCGCCAGATATAAATCAGACGGCCTATAATGCAGGATGGCAGGCACACCATCATCAACAACTCCATTTTTTTTATAAGAGTAGAGATAAAATATATTAAATGTAGTATACCATGTTCATAACCACACCATGTGTATCACCGTTATATATATTCACACATCCGTCGGTTTGAAACACTATGATAAATTCTTCAAATATCCGAATTCGCTTTTTATAATGAAGTATATATGATCTCTATTCGTCTTTTACACCCACACAACCCTCTTATCTTTTTAGCTAGCGCTTAACTTTCTCTTGTGCATGCACGCCCGCATCCTCTCACCCTCCTCAGCATTCTCTAGCTCCATCGTGCAAATTCGTCTTTTCACTTTAGGTCGTTCACCCACGGTGTGTGTAGGCCCCCCAACTCCTTCTTTACGGCACACATCGATCGATATGCCTCTCTAGCCAGGTGTGCCTAGCACAAACACAAGCTTCCCCTCTTCTCTTGTCACCGTCCATGCCTCACTCCCACCACTCTTTTCATCGTTCTCGTACTCGCACACTCCTCCCCCTCGATATAGTATGCCTCTCGTTCCACCTCCTACATGCATCCCTCTCTCTCTCTCTCTCTCTATCCTTCTCCTCGTGCCTCATTTGCTTCTAACACACACATGCATGTATACCGATCGATCTCCCAACATATACCTGTTGGGGAACGTAGCAGAAATTCAAAATTTTTTACGCAACACCAAGATCAATCTATGGAGTAATCTAGCAGCGAGGGAAGGAGAGTGCATCTACATACCCTTGTAGATCGCTAAGCGGAAGCGTTCAAGTGAACGGGGTTGATGGAGTCGTACTCGTCGTGATCCAAATCACCGATGATCCTAGTGCCGAACGGACGACACCTCCGCGTTTAACACACATGCAGCCCGGTGACATCTCCCACGCCTTGATCCAGCAAGGGGAGAAGGAGAGGTTGGGGAAGAATCCGTCCAGCAGCATCACGACGGTGTGGTGGTGAAGGAGGAGCGTGGCAATCCTGCAAGGCTTCGCCAAGCACCACGGGAGAGGAGGAGGACTTGGGAGAGGGGGAGGGCTGCGCCAGAACTTAGGTGCGGCTGCCCTCCCACCTCCCATATATATATAGGGGCAAGGGAGAGGGGGGCCGACCCCCTCAGATCCAATCTGAGGAGGGGGCGGCGGCCAGGGGGGTTGCCTTGCCCCCCAAGGCAAGGGGGGCGCCCCCCTTTAGGGTTCCCCCAAAACCCTAGGCGCATGGGCCCTAGGGGGGAGGCGCCCAGCCCACTAAGGGGCTGGTACCTCTCCACACACAACCCATAGGGCCCTCCGGGGCAGGTGGACCCCCCGGTGGACCCCGGAACCCCTTCGGTGGTCCCGGTACAATACCGGCAACCCCCCGAATTATTCCGGTGACCGTATGATGACTTCCCATATATAAATCTTTACCTCCGAACCATTCCGAAACTCTTCGTGACGTCCGAGATCTCATCCGGGACTCCGAACAACATTCGGTAACCACGTACATCTATTCCCTATAACCCTAGCGTTACCGAACCTTAAGTGTGTAGACCCTACGGGTTCGGGAACCATGTAGACATGACCGAGACACCTCTCCGGCCAATAACCAACAGCGGGATCTGGATACCCATGTTGGCTCCCACATGTTCCACGATGATCTCATCGGATGAACCACGATGTCGAGGATTTAATCAATCCCGTATTCAATTCCCTTTGTCTAGCGGTATTGCACTTGCCCGAGATTCGATCGTCGGTATCTCGATACCTTGTTCAATCTCGTTACCGGCAAGTCTCTTTACTCGTTCCGTAACACATCATCCCGTTATCAACTCCTTGGTCACATTGCGCATATGATGATGTCCTACCGAGTGGGCCCAGAGATACCTCTCCGTCACACGGAGTGACAAATCCCAGTCTCGATTCGTGCCAACCCAACAGACACTTTCGGAGATACCCGTAGTGTACCTTTATAGCCACCCAGTTATGTTGTGACGTTTGGCACACCCAAAGCATTCCTACGGTATCCGGGAGTTGCACAATCTCATGGTCTAAGGAAATGATACTTGACATTAGAAAAGCTTTAGCATACGGAACTACACGATCTTTGTGCTAGGCTTAGGATTGGGTCTTGTCCATCACATCATTCTCCTAATGATTTGATCCGTTATCAACGACATCCAATGTCCATGGTCAGGAAACCATAACCATCTATTGATCAACGAGCTAGTCAACTAGAGGCTTCCTAGGGACATGGTGTTGTCTATGTATCCACACATGTATCTGAGTTTCCGAACAATACAATTACAACATGGATAATAAACGATTATCATGAACAAGGAAATATAATAATAACTAATTTGTTATTGCCTCTAGGGCATATTTCCAACAATACCTAGATCGACTTTAACTACCCCCCCCCCCATCGATCGACGTACCTCACAAGTTATGTCTCTCCTTTCTCTTACAAAGGGCGATTGATCTTCCTATGTAGTTACGCCCGCTACCACAGCCACATCGTCCCCCTCATCATTCGTGCATGCCTCTGACCCGCCTCTCACACGCACGTGCGCACAACAAGCAGCCATCTCATCTCTTATTGATATTGCGGGCGTGCCCTCCGTTTGTCTAGCAAGCCTATCCCACCATTTGTTAGAAGCAACTCCACTACCACCCCCTCCAACACTCTAGCTCTGTCTCTCTCCCAACCTTATTCATCTCCTGCACATATGCATGGATGCCGATCGATCTCCCTTAATACATGAGGCAGATCGATCTCCTTAATACATGAGGTAGGCCTCTCTCCTCCTCCACACATATACTAGCCATTGTACCTCTACAGTTAATTGGGCCTCCCTCTTCCCCCACCACACACCGATAGTCGAGCGCTGCAGGTAGGTATCCATGCCACAGAGACAAACTGCACATGTCCCATCTCACGTTCCAGTAGGCCAGCCACTCTATATCTTTGACGTGGGCACACACAAATTCGATGGCACTCTTTATCGATCAGCACACACACACACACACACACATCATCCCTCTCTTCGATTCTATGGACACCTCAAGCCGATGATACCTCTACTCTCTTCTCGTGGATCGCCCCCTCTATATATATGTTATATCCAGGACTCTATTTCACACACATTGCATATGTTAAATTTTTTGATTGACCCCCCCCCCCCCACACAAAAAAACTCTCAAGAACCCACACACTATATCTCTCTAGGTTTGTATCTCTCACACAACCCCATGTAGGTGGTGTACGTATACAAGAAGAGAATAGGTGCACGTGCACATACTCACGCCGTGCCCAGCCACACCCAAGGGTACACGGTGGAGCTCATTTATTTCTGAAATGGCAGCCCGTGCTAATTTGAACGCTCAGATGGCGGTTGTTTACCTAGGGAGGTCGTGTACCACGCGTGCACGAAACAAAGTTCGACTTGATTGCGTTGCGCGTTATTTTAAATAAAGTTATAGCGCTCAATGGCACGCATACAGAATATAAAGCGATTTTTATGGAGGAAAAGGTAGTCCGCTCTTGAGTATCTCACACAAGGCTCCGTGGCCTCTTTCTCTCTCACCGTTGGTCATCGATCGGGCGCATCCCGTCCGCCGGGGAAAGGGAGGCGGTGGCCTCTCTCTCTCTCACCGTTGGTCATCGATCCGCCGCATCCGTCCGCCGGGGAAAGGGAGTGCGGTAGCCTCTCTCTCTCACCGTTGGTCACCGATCCGGCCGTATCCCATCCGCCGGGGAAAGGGAGGAAGTGCATCATTTCTCCGTTCGACGGCGCCGAGGCAGCACGTCGATCTACGGTACCGCCGTTCTCTCGACCAAGCTCGACGGCCCGGCAGAATCGCCACCTGCTCGCAGATTCCGCCCGCCGCCGCTCACCTAGTTACATCCCGACGACCTCCAGGTATCCCCTTCGGCCTTGCTCCACTGCCCATTTTCCCACGTCGCTGCATGCGGATCTTTTATAGTTCTTTGGCCAAAACGTAGCTCGTCCGGCGTACTTTCCATATTGCATTCTCGTCCTCACACCGTTTTAGACAAACACAACCGTGTTGTTATCTTCCCTTGGGACAAGGAATATGCTTCTTTTTTGTCGTCGCATGTGTCATCAACTGTTACTGGCCAGTAATTGTTTCCTTTATACCTCTTTTTTGCAAACAAGGCTATCCATTTCACCTCGTTGCTATTGCGACCTTTTTGTGAACTGCACAAATCACTTTTTTCTTAAGAGTGTTTTGTGCAGTTGTACTAAAAATGTCACACGGCAACGTCTCTACATTCAGTCGATTGCACAAAGGGAGATTGGTTTTGCTCTATCCTCCTCATCCAACTCCGAGCCTAATCTTCTCCAACTAGTTAGTCTTAAGAGAGACTGCAAAGTTGACCGGCTTCTATTTGTGTGTTTATAGTTTCATCAGCAGTCCTCTATTCTCGTAATCACACTTGATATCTTTGGAACAGGGACGCTCAACTCTATTTTAGTGGAACTGCACAAAATGATCGGAATGTTGCATGCTCTAGACAGCTACTTTTTTCCCAACATGCCTTGTTGATTTAGACAGAGCTAGGGGGACGTTGCTGCCAATGAAAGCATGGATTAATTTTAATTTAACACCTTCTCACAACTTTGTCTTCAGTTGTGATGTAATTATTAGCTTTGATCTGCTAATAATTGACATGCATTAGCAAGGAAGTTAGTTTTTTATTGTTTCCGAAAGAGCATCGATGGCAAGACACGCGAAACAAAAGCTGAAAGCTCACACCATTGTACAATTTCATGTCGCTGGAAAATTATTTGTATAGTACGTCAATTATGTAAACAAACGATGGAAGCTTGATAGCATTACGAGAAGCCTCTTCATCATGCGGGTCCATGTGCCATGCACAAAATTATACTCCTTCGTTCCTAAATATTTGTCTTTTTACAAATTTCAAACGGGCATATTTTAGAGTGTAGATTCACTCATTTTGCTTCGTATGTGTACTCCCTCCGTTCCTAAATATTCTATTTGTCTTAACAGAGATTTCAACAAGCGACTACATACGGAGCAAAATGAGTCAATCTACACTTTAAATTATGTCTATATACATCTGTATGTGCCAGTCCATTTGAAATCTCTAAAAAGACAAATATTTGAGTAGTCACTCGTTGAAATCTCTAGAAATACAAATACTCTGGAGTATAGTTAAGAACCGAGGGGATAGTGCACAACCGCATGGGAGACTCCGCCCGGTCGTTGCGCCACATTAATAGTGAGTAATGAGCAGTCAAATCATAAGTCCCACTGTCGGTGTCAAAACCGGCGGATCTCGGGTAGGGGGTCCCGAACTGTGCGTCTAGGCGGATGGTAACAGGAGACAAGGGGCAAGATGTTTTACCCAGGTTCGGGCCCTCTTGATGGAGGTAAAACCCTACGTCCTGCTTGATTGATATTGATATTGTGAATGTTTACAAGAGTGGATCTACCACGAGATCAAGGAGGCTAAACCCTAGAAGCTAGCCTATGGTATGATTGTAAGGGTTGTTGTCCTGTCCTACGGACTAGAGCCATCCAGTTTATATAGACACCGGAGAGGGCTAGGGTTACATAGAGTCGGTTACAATGGTAGGAGATCTACATATCCGTATCGCCAAGCTTGCCTTCCACGCCAAGGAAAGTCACATCCGGACACGGGGCGAAGTCTTCAATCTTGTATCTTCATAGTCTTGGAGTCCGGTTGATGATGATAGTCCGGCCGATGATGGTAGTCCGGCCATCCGGACACCCCCTAATCCGAGACTCCCTCAGGAGCCCCCGAACCAGGCTTCAATGACGATAAGTCCAGCATGCGTGTAGTCTTCGGCGTTGCAAGGCGGGTTCTCCTTCAAGTTCTACATACCTGCTGAACAGTGTCCAGCTTCCTCATCAATGTTGCGCGTCTTGTCTTCCACGCCCAATAATGGCCTTCTTCCACGCGTCGCGCGAACGTGAAAAGCCAGGGTGTCTTTTATGTTTTACCCCCTAGTTGTGCGAATAATCTGCCTATAAGGGAGGCAAGAATCCAGATCCAAATCACCATCTTCCTCTCGCAAATACTCATCGGAGCGCTTTCGACCAAGAATCCATTCCATCATGGACCGTCAACGCGGCTCCTCTTCTCGCGCCCGGCCCTTTGCCAGGAGATTGGAGGAGATGCTCTGTTTCGCACAACGAGCTGGTGAAGCTTCAAGTGGGGATATCTCCTCCGGCCTTCATGGTTCGGTTCGAGCCGGGCTGGCCACCTACAAAGGTGGGAAGCAAGCGGAGGTTACCCCAAATCCCAACAAAGGGGGCGGGTATGCTTCGTCCCCTATCTCGATAAGGGGCTCGGTTTCCTGTACATCCATTCCTCTGCGGGCTCACGGAGTTCTACGGACTCCGGCTTCATCACCTCACGCCCGCCTCAATCCTGCATATTGCGGGTTACGTAGCTCTTTGCAAGCTTTTCCTGGGCGTCGAGCCCCACTTCACGCTGTGGAAGAGGTTGTTCTGCCTTGTGCCCTGCTCTCACGAGGGGTCCATATATCAAGTGGGCGGCGCCGAAATATGGCGCATTGCCGGGACCGGATATCCATCCGGAACCCCTAAGAAAGCGCTCAAGACTGGCCTTGAATGGTTTTATATAGAAGGCGCCCGCTGCGGACCCTGTTCGGATCAGCCTCCGGAGTTCAGCAATGCTCCTCTGAAGAAACGCCTTAGTTGGCGTCCGTGGAGCCCCCATCTGGAGGAAGACAAGAGCGTCCATTATTTGATGGGCCGAATAAGGTTACTGGCCCATGCCGGGTTGACCATGATCGGAATCATGGCAACATGCATTATGCGGGGGGTGCAGCCACTATAATACAGGGGCCACCCCATGTGGGATTTCAACGGGGAGGACGATGCCACCCGTCATGGCCGCAAAGGGCCGGATTCGGCCGAAGATCTGGTGACGATCCTGTCCGGCCTGTATAAGGGGGAGAAGGAGGATTTCCTTCGGACGAACCTGTTAAATGGGTTTTCCATGAATAATCCCCGGCCTTGGGTAAGCGAACACTCTGCGTGTCCGACCCGTGCCTTTCGAAACTTAAGTTTCTTATATTGTGTTCTTCTTTCGACGCAGGAACTGCGCCGGACCGTGGAGGGCATGCTAAGTCCGGCTCCGCAGCCCGAGGATCCAAAGAGATCCCGGGATCCGGCCTCCGAAGAGGATCCGGACATAAAGGTGGAGCTAATCGACGGGGTGTTCCACCAGCTCAGCATGGACAATGCTTTAATCGCTATCACGGCCGACTATCCCGGACTATATCCGGCTTCCCAAGTGATTGCGGCCGAAGCCCTGACACCGTCATTCCTTCCTTGCTTATGTCTGACCACCGTATATGATGGCGCTGTGCAGGAGGCGCCCCTAGGGCGAGAAGCCGAGCCCGCAGTGGCTGACCAACAAGGGCCAGTTCAGACTAGTAGGCGGAAGAGGCGCGGCGGACTGAAACGTCGCCCCAAGGTGTAGCTCACAATTCATTATTTGAAACAACGTTCCTAGGAAGCGTTTGAGTGCTCATGACTTTTATAGGGAAAAAAGCGTCCGCGGATCTGCGGCGTGGAGGTTGTCAATCCAACCTCTACCAGCCAGCTCCCGCACCTGGTCGAGAGGGGAGGCGGCGCAAAGCGCGAGTCGGACGTTCCTCCGACGGAGGATGCCGACGCATCGTCGCCACCAAGTGCGAGGTGGAAGTGCCACGAATCACAGGCGCCCACGACAGTATTTCGTGACGCGTGCTTCTCCCGAGGCGTTGAATGCCTTTAACACGGGGGCGCAGACCTTCGTGCTGCTCAAGATGGTTTTATCAGAGCCACGGAGCAGTATGTAAAAGACATACGGGTAAGAGAATTTAATAGTTATATATGCCAGTAGCCCCCGAGACTTAAAGTAGTTATATTAACTGATTTAAGGATCATATGAAACGTAGGATCTTACCGAGAAGAATACCCAACTGTCTCAGGAGCTGCAAGAGTGCAAGGCCCAAGCGAGGCCGCACTTTACGGCGCAGGAGGAAAGCGCAGGACCTCTCACAGTAACGCATTATTGTAGAAAGATAAGTAGCGTTTGGCCTTTGCGCAAGCTGAAAGAAAAATAGCGTTGCGGTGCTGCGGACAAGATCCGGACAGGCAAGAACCTGCGCCAACTAAAGGCCGGCGAGAGGGTGCTGCATAAGGTGCAGCATGAAAGGAACAAGCTCCAGGATGCCCATGCCCAGCTTGGAGAAGAGCTGAAAGGCGTTCGGGCCGAGCTGTCGGGCTCCGTTAAGGAGAATCAGCGGCTTCGTCGCGGCATATATAGTAAGTGCTCAAGCGAACTCCTTTGAAAACAAGAGTTCGGCGAGGAAGTCAATTTGACAGAATATGTCTGCAGGTATGCTCACAGTCGCCTGTGGAGGAGATGCCCGTATCAGCGGGTGATCAACTTCGAATTTTTGCAAGCTGATCGAGCGAGTTGGCGAGGCAATGAGCGGCGTCATCCGAGGCGTTATGGCCAGCCTTCTCCTTACCCAGGGTCTTGGGGAGCTTGCGGAGAAGCTGCAGGTCTTGGCAGTGCTTCCATTTATGGAAGATTTCGCCTGCCGCCAAGGTGCCGAGGAGGCTGGGCCATGGTAAAGACGCGGTACAAGAAGGCGGATCCCAACCACATGGCGAAGTCGGACTGTGGGGCCCGATGGGAAGGAGATCCTGTGAGTTTAGTATCTGCCAAGTGGAGTTGGCGCTAAATTTTCCCAACAGGACTGTAAATTGGACAACCTGTTAGGCGGGATTGAGGAAGAATACAATCGGTCGATTTGACAATGTATTATAAAATGACATATAAAATGCCTTCTAGCGGATTGTAGATCGTTTGTCTTTGCCGACCTTTTCGCCGACCTCGGGACCCTAGAGTCCGGGTGTGTCGAATACCTTCTCGGTTATGAAACAACCGGGGTATGCATGGAGACCCGGCGTGGGGTCATCGATGCTTTATCGGACAAGTGCCCAACTAGTTATGTTATATTACATGGGTAGTAAGAAACATCTTCCGGGAGAATAGTTACATTAAGGGTTCCTTTCCTCTAGGGGTGGCATGCCCTAAAGTGCATGTCCGGACTGAAAAAGCAGAAAAACATCTGGGGCAGATAAATAAGTGGATAAAAATCATCTTTTAAGTCACCGACCGAATATTCCCTTAAAACGCTAGCTTTCGGCTTCACCCGGTCTGAGGTACACATCCGCTGACCGGCAATAACAATCGCAGAGGTGCTCCGTTTACCTCCTAGCCGAACAATCGAGAGCGTAGGGGTAAGCACGGAGGCGAGCAACCCAGCTTGGCCAAAACTTAAGTCATATCGATGCATATAATGGTGAATAAAAGGTACATGTGGAGGCTTGACACATGTCTGGGCATGAAGCCCGTATAATTAAGCACGGTAAAGAAGCCCCGTGTATAATGAGTGCGGATAGCACATCAATTCTTGTGACGTTGCAAGTAGGCCCTTAAGGCTTGGATGAATAGGGTTGAAAGAAAAAGATAAACAAAAGGCAGCTGAAGTAAAAAAAAATTGGACGGTGGGAAAGGGAGGAACTCTTAGTCGGCGCTAGGCATAGAATCGTCGGAGGCGGGCTGCGTTCCATGGGTTGGATCGAGTCGGTTATCGATGCATTCCGTGGGCAGTGCGCTTCGCGGTCAGGACTTGATCGATGATGAAGGGCCTTCCCATTTGGGCTTGAGCTTGTCCTTTTCTTGTCCGGCAAAGCGTAGAACCAGTTCGCCAGCGTTGTAAGTCTTGGCCCGTACTTCTGCTTTGATATCTTGAGCCTGCTGCGATAGAATGCGGAATGAGCCTTGGCGACGTCGCGCTCTTCCTCAATGCGTCCAAGCTGTCCTGCCGATCCAACTCGGCTTCTCTTTCTTCGTACATGCGCTTTTCGAGGTGAGTCATGAATGATGTCGCGAGGCAAACTGCTTCGCACCGTATACCATAAAAATGGTGTGAATCCGGTAGTACGGTTAGGCGTTGTCCGCAGCCCCAGAGTCTGGTCGAGCTCCTCTACCCGGTCGCGTGTCAGATTTCGTGAGGGACCGCACTAGTGCGGGTTTGATGCCGCTCATTATTAGACCATTTGCTCGTTCCACTTGACCGTTGGTTTGAGGATGATAGGTGAGGCGTAATCGAGCTTGATGCCCATATTTTTGCACCGTGATTTAACCTCGCCGGCGGTGAAGTTCGTGCCGTTATCGGTGATGATCTTGTGGGGACACCATAGCGGTGTACCACCCGGATATAAAGTCTATCACTGGTCCGGACTCTGCCGTTTTAAGCGGCTTGGCCTCTATCCATTTGGTGAATTTATCCACCATGACCAATAGGTACCTTTGCTTGTGGGTTCCCCCTTTAAGTGGTCCAACCATGTCAAGCCCCAGGACATGACGGCCGGGTAATGGGTATAGTTTTGAGGCGGTGGGTGGCATATAGCTCGATTAGCAAAGAGCGACAATCGGCGCATCTTTGGACTATGTCACGAGCATCTGCTCGGGCCGTCGGCCCGATAAAATCCTGTCGGAATGCCTTTCCTACAAGGGCCCGAGCTGCGGCGTGGTGTCCGCCTAGTCCGGCATGAATTTCAGCCAGGAGGTTTCGCCCTTCCTCTTGGAGATACACCTTTGAAGGACTCGGTTGTGCTTTTCTTATAAAGTTCTCCCTCATGGACCTTGTAGGCTTTAGATCGCGGACAATGCAGCGGGCCTCATTTTGGTCTTGAGGAAGCTCCTGCCTAAGCAAGTAGGCGAGAATGGTTCTGTCCACGGGCAATTACTGCCATTATGTCGTGGGCGGAAGGTGTTATGTCATCGGCTGAATCGCCGGTTGGTGCGGCTTGTTCCGGCTTGTTAGTTCCAGACTCCTCTTCCCATAGTACGGATGGCTTGAAGAGCCATTCCAGGAAGATGTTAGGAGGGACAGCGTCGCGTTTTGCGCCAATGCGCGCCAGTACGTCGGCTGCTTGGTTATTATCCCGGGCTACGTGATGGAATTCAAGTCCTTCGAACCGGGCTGACATTTTGAGGACAGCGTTGTGATATGCTGCCATTTTCGGATCTTTGGCGTCAAAGTCTCCGTTTATTTGGGATATTGCGAGGTTTGAATCCCCGCGCACCTCTAGGTGTTGAATGCCCATGGAGATTGCCATCCGGAGACCATGTAAAAGGGCCTCGTATTCGGTTGCGTTGTTGGAGTCCGTGTACATTATCTGAAGTACGTATTGGACTGTGTCCCCGGTCGGGGACGTCAATACAACGCCAGCCCCCAATCCGGCTAACATTTTAGAGCCGTCGAAGTGCATAATCCAGTTGGAGTATGCGCCGTATTCTTTAGGGAGTTCGGCTTCGGTCCATTCAGCGACAAACTCAGCCAAAACTTGTGACTTTATAGCTCGCCAAGGTTTGTAAGATATATCAAATGGTAAGAGCTCAATGGCCCATTTTGCAATCATGCCCGTCGCGTCGCGGTTGTTTATAATGTCGTTAAGTGGTACTTCAGAGGCCACTGTTATCGAACACTCTTGAAAGTAGTGTCGGAGCTTCCGGGATGCCATGAACACCACGTATGCTATCTTACGATAGTGCGGGTAGCAGGACTTGCGGGGGTGAACACGGTGGATCGTAGTATACTGGTTTTGAAGAGGAATTTATGCCCTTCTTTTTATCGTTCGACGACGCAGTACCGCGCTTACAACTTGATGCGTAGCTGGGATGTATAACAACATTGATTCGCCCAAGTTGGGCGCAGCCAGACGGTTGTTGCCAATATGGCCTTTATTTCTTGAGTCCGGCGGTGGCATCCGTCCACTCAAAGTGTTCGGTGTGCCTAAGGAGGCGATAGAGGGTAATGCCTTTTCTCCTAGGCGGAGATAAAGCGGCTTAGAGCCGCCACGCATCGATCAATTTTGTATTTGCTTGAGGTCTTTTGGGATATCTAGCTGTGTGAGCTCGGATCTTGGCTGGGTTTGCTTCAATTCCTCTCTGGATACAATGAAGCCCAGCAGCTTTCCGGTGATGCATGAAAACGCATTTTCGGATTTAGCTTGATGTCATATGCTCGAGGTTGTCGAATGTGAGCCTCAAGTCGTCTACTAGAGTTTCGGCGTGTTTAGTTTTGGCGACTACGTCGTCTCGTATGCCTCTCTGTTTTGCCGATCTGGGTAGCGGACATGTACGAATCATGCGCTGATATGTTGCGCGGCGTTTTTAAGTCGAAGGGCATCATGTTGAAGCAGAATGGTCCATATGGATTAATGAATGCCGTTGCGGCTTGATCCGCTTCGCCATCTTGATTTGATGATAGCGGAGTCGTCCGGAAGCACAATGAATCGTGCCCTGCGGTGGCATCGATGATTTGGTCGATCTTGGGGGAGGAAGGGATCCTTTGGGCAGGCTTTATTTAGGTCTTTGAAATCGACACATAGGCGCCGATTTGTCCTTCTTTGGTACCATTACCAGGTTTGCTAGCCAATCCGGGTGCTTGATGTCTCTGATGAATCCGGCTTCCAATAGTTTGGCTAGCTCTTCTCCCATTGCCTGTCTTTTGGGTTGGAAAATCGTCGAAGAGCTGTTTGGTGGCTTGAATCCTTTTAGGATGTTTAGGCTGTGTTACGCCAATCTGCGTGGGATTCGGGCATATCCGAGGGTGCCGGGCAAAATGTCCCAATTTTCCCGAAGGAATTCTCGCAGTGTGGCGTCTACATCAGGGTTCAATTGTGCCCCGATGGAGGCCTTCTTTGTCGGGTCCGTTGGGTGGACCTGGAATTTTACTATTTCATCTGCTGGTTTAAAGGAGGTGGACTTGGATCTCTTATCGAGTATCACATCGTCCCTATTCACCGTAATGCGCAGCGTGGTGAGTTCCTCTGCCGCTAGGGCTTCGGATAGTGTCTCTAAGGCTAATGCGGCTGTCTTGTTTTCGGCGTGGAGTGCTATGTCCGGATCACTAACGAGAGTGATTATGCCGCCGGGCCCAGGCATTTTGAGCTTCATGTACCCGTAATAAGTGCGGCTTGAAAAATTGTGAATGCCTCTCGTCCTAATATAGCGTGATATCCGCTGTTATGCAGGGCCACTTGGGCGTGACTTCTTCGGATCTGTAATTGTCCGTGAGCGAATACCACATCGAGTGTGATTTTTCCTGTGCAGCAGCGCCTCCGGCTAGGGATTATTCCTCTAAAGGTTGTGCTGCTTCGCTCAATACGGTTCCAATCTATTTCCATTTTTTGAAGGGTTTCCTCGTAGATGAGGTTTAATCCGCTACCGCCATCCATGAGGACTTTCGTAAGTCGAAAGCCGTCTACTATTGGACTAAGTACCAGTGCGGCTGGAGCTCGGGCTGTCCGGAATGTAGGTTAAATCGCTGGCGTTGAAGGTGATGGTTGTGTCGCTTCATGGATTGGTTGTTGCTACTTGGTAGACTTCGGCGAGGCTGCGGATTGTTCGTTTCCGCATATTATTTGATGCGAAAGTCTCGAAGACTGTTGATACCATACCGATGTTGTTGGGGTGGTTTTCCAGGGCTAGAAGCTCCTCTCCACTTTTGGCCACCTGCCGTAATATCCAACATGCTCGAAGGCTATGTGTTGGGCGGCGCCTATACATCTTGTGAATTTTACAGGTCCGTGAGCCATCCCTCTAGTACGGTTCCGTGCCCTTTATGGGGTTTTGCTTTTTGGTTTTTGTATCGGTGCCCGAGTGTAATGCACCCTTTTGTTGCGGACTAGGGTTGTATTCGGGGCGGATTGTCCCAAAACTTATTTTCGGTTGTCGGAACTCCATCGCACTGATATTTTCGTACTATGGGCCTTGGTCGAGAAGCGTGTAATTTCCACGATGGTGATGGCGTTCAAGATTCCTCGTCCGTGCAATTATTGCAAAAATTGAGATTGCGTTTTCCTCTCGGCAGTCCTTTATCCTGTCCATAACCGGGAGGAATGTGGCCCGATAGTGATGTACCGTCTCGGCGGGCTCTTGCGGATTATAGATACGCATATGTGGTGGGCGGCGGGTGGAATTAAGTCCGAACCCTACCCATCTCAAGGCTCGTGGGCGAAGTTTCAATTTGGAAGCTTAGATTGCTGGGCGTTGTCCAGCGAGTGCAGTCCGATGCGACTTTAAGTTCGATGTTTGATCGAAGTCCGTCCCTCGCGGGAATCCGGCATGGGGGTTCGGGAGCGGACATGACTAGTTTTCAATATAGGAGAAGCGTCGCGCATTGTTCCTCTACCACTGCAGCGTGGTGGGTGACACTGGGAGAGTTAATCTCTCTCGGATCGGTTTTAAGCCCAATCTGTTTGTAGTCATGGCGACTCCTGTAGGCGGCGATGCAATCCAAGAGCTCGTTCTGGACGAGAGCTCTATTGTATCCAGCCGCTTCGGTGAATTCGAGCTGACGTGAAAATTGCTTTTGACGACTTGAGAGGTCATTGTCGAGCGGTGGCGGACGGCGGTCATAAGAAAACCACCTAGCGGATAGTTTGGCGGCGGCCAAGGCTCCTTTGGCGAAAATACCGTCCTTGAAGGCGGGAGGAGGCATCCTTCCTATCGGTGGCGGCACGGAGGAACTCTCAATGAAAGCACCAATGTCGGTGTCAAAACCGGCGGATCTCGGGTAGGGGTCCCGAACGTGCGTCTAGGCGGATGGTAACAGGAGACAAGGGCACGATGTTTTACCCAGTTGGGCCCTCTTGATGGAGGTAAAACCCTACGTCCTGCTTGATTGATATTGATATTGTGGATGTTTACAAGAGTGGATCTACCACGAGATCAAGGAGGCTAAACCCTAGAAGCTAGCCTATGGTATGATTGTAAGGGTTGTTGTCCTGTCCTACGGACTAGAGCCATCCGGTTTATATAGACACGGAGAGGGCTAGGGTTACATAGAGTCGGTTATAATGGTAGGAGATCTACATATCCGTATCGTAAGCTTGCCTTCCACGCCAAGGAAAGTCCCATCCGGACACGGGGCGAAGTCTTCAATCTTGTATCTTCATAGTCTTGGAGTCCGGTTGATGATGATAGTCCAGCCAATGATAGTCCGGCCGATGATGGTAGTCCGGCCATCCGGACACCCCCTAATCCGGGACTCCCTTACCCACCTTTCCCACTGTAAGTTGCTCTGAAGAAGCAACCATCAATACGCTCTTCTTTGAATCCGCTCATACTACTCCATTCGTCACTGTTTATACAGCGCGCTTCAGAAAAAAGAAAAAAAATCTATGGGACCAAGGCGACTAGCAATCAGCCTGAAAAATAGCATTGGTAGTTATAGCACGACGTCTATTACTAGAGGGAATAATGCGTACACACATGCATGCAGTGCTTCCACCCCGGGTACACACATGCATGCACTCTGTAGTAGTACAGTACATGGAGAGAAAATTGTGGACTTGATTGCGGTTACCACGCCCTAATTAATTGAGCATTAAATCAAGCGCGTCTAAAGTCTCTCTGGTGGTGGAAATGCATTGAGAGAAATGCATCATAATGAAGCGCGCCCTGTAAACTGTGACGGAGGGTGGAGTAGTATGAAGGTGCAAAACCAAGTACGCGTACTAGTACAGCGCTTGGCTCTTCGCCCCTTCATGAAGTCGAACAATGATGGTACTCCGCATGTTGGGTACTACAGTGTATGCCTCTGACAATCTGACACCGAATGGACTGATGCATGTCCACCGAGGGTAGGTTGCATTAGTCAAAAGGCGTAAGCGATCTTCACCTTGTCCTGCAAGCTTCTCCTCGTTCCGCGAGTTGACGGGACACGCCAAAATGTAGTGCTAGTCCATACTCCCTCCTTTCCAGTTAATATGGCTTAATCTTTTTTACGGGTAAATGAGAGAGCTTTATTCATATATAAGCATTCTTAGGACGATCAGCCAAGACACTTTGGTCACTAGGAAGCGAGTACCCGCAAAAAAGAAGTAGGAAGCGAGGTGTTTCATCAAGCCAGCTCTCGGCCACATTCAAAGTGCAACAAGCACGGTTCGCACGAAGATGCGCCACAAGGTTTGCTGACCTGTTTACATGCTGAATAACAAAAAAAGAGGAAATATTACTGAGTGCTACTATTTGTAACAGGATATGAGCCAGAATTAAGCGAGAATTGTGGAAAGTGTTCCATGCAATCAACTTCCAGGATCGACGTTGGTACTAAGAGCATAAGTTTTGTATTGATTTCTAAGCCTTCTCTTAACTTTGTCTCCAGCTCCCCTGTAATTTTATTTGTCCAGCTATTAACTTTGATTTAAGAAATGGTGTGGACTAAAAACCCGGATGGACGTAGTAGCCCTCCATTTTTATTTACTCCGCATATTAGATTTGATTGAAGTCAAACTTTGTAATACTCTCAAACCTTTCCGATAATTGAAATTAAATTTCTTTATTTGTACACACTCTCACACATTTCCGATAATTTGGCGCATGTGTGGTTGTTCACTTAAGGGAGGGTAGTGTACCACACGTGAAGGACAGGAAGCGCGACCCGGACCGCGTGGGCGTGGATCGTTAGTTCATCGGAAGTAGTACTAGTTTTCTTCACTGTACATTAAATAAAGAGTTTCGTTTCGTACTTACACAATTTAAAAGCGATTGTTATGGAGAGAATAAGAAAACCACTCCACTATATTTTAGTCATATACTACGAGAGTACTATATGGACGCAGCTTCATTGACTTAGTGCACTTGCCTTTGGATTCTGACAGGTGGGCCCAAAATGTGGCTGGCTCACTGTCATACAGCCAAAAGCAGGTGCGATGAAGGCACCGGAGCTCAGTCCGTACTACTAGTATATATATATATATATATATATATATATATATATATATATATATATATATATATATATAGCGGGAGCCTCGGTGCTTGTTAAGCTTGGGTTTGCACTCTCCACACTTCCACACACTACATATATGTTACACGCTGGAGGCTCAGCGTTCATTTGCTAGGGTTTGCTATATTCACAGTCTCACCCTCTCTTCACCAGATCTAAACAAGACTGTGTTGGCCTCTTGTCTCTCTCTCCCCCCTCACAGCTGGTGAAGGAGGCGTCCGTATCCCGTCGCACCGGGAAGGGGATGAGGTGCAGCGTTCACTCTATCGCCTTCGGCAAGGGAGGCAATCCACTGCCGGCTGCGCTGTTCTCTTTCACCCAGCGCTTTGTCTGGGAGGGCCACCGACCCCTTCTTCCTCGCTGCCGTGACGTTGTGGGCAGATCCGGCCTCCGCCCGCCTTGCCACATCCCGGCGACCCTAAGGTATAAGTTTCTTTGAAACCGTCGTTGCTCTAGCTGCATGTGGATCTTTTTCGATCTGTAGTCGAATCTAGGTCTTGGTTCAAAGAGGAAAGAAGGGTGCGGTGTGCTGGAGCAAGAATCTAGGACGTGGTTCAATGAGGAAAGGAGGGGCGGAAAGTAGTATAGACTGGCTATCCAGCCGCTTTGTAGGTCGAAAAGGGAAAAAGGGGGGTAACCCAGTACACACATCTATAAGGAACCGATCTCTTTGTTGAAAAGGGAAAGAAACTGGGGGGTCGGGTAGTTTGTGCATGACTAGATTTGCTACCCTCACATAGGAAGAAGGTTCAAAGAGAACAAATATGGTACCAGCGCATATATGCTGCTTGGCTACATACTCTGCATCACCCATTTATACGTGTGGACGCACATGGTGCTGGCATGTCCCATGCAGCTATATTGTTGTTGTTAATCTCAGAATTAACTACTGATCTGTTTTAAAAGAATTTCTCTGTTAATATGAATCAATGTAACCATTTTAGAAATGCTACTCTCCTATACTTTGTTTTCCATCAAGATAAGGTAGATGCTTCTTTTTGTGGCCGCATGTTTCATCCTCCTTTATTGGCCAGTAATTGTTTTCTTTTTTGCCTCTTAAAACAGGGATATCTATTCAACTTGTTGCTCGGGTTCAGTTAGAGCCAACGCCTCACACACACGTGCGTACGTGTACGAGAGAAACGCGCATCGCTCGGCCCCCGACCTCCCACCGTAACCGGGAACTCCCCGAAATTTTCCTCCCCCTCACTTCTACAACGGTTTTTTCCGTCATGGAAGGCCCAAAGAATGTCATGCAGCTGCGTCTCCGGCTTGCCCAGGACGAAAAGCCTATTTTCTGTCATGATTTTTTGTCATAGAAGTAGGAGCCCACCACATCTATGATGATACCGGGTTTTGTCACAATTATCATCATAGAAGTGTCGTATGACAGAAAAAAATTTCGTTCGGCCCAAAATGTCACGGATGTGTCTTTTTTTTGTAGTGTTGGCCTGCATAGTGAAAGGCCTAATGCGCAACGCGGAGCACTGACGCTCGAATATGGCCGGGAAAACAGGGAAACCGACATGTGGAGCACACCGTCGGGACGACGTAAGCGTGAACTAGTCAATGGAGGAGCTGGCCCACGACCTCCTCGCCACCGACAACCGTTCATGTGGGTCGTTGGGGCCAACAACGGGCGCAGCTCAGCACCGCCTCTGGACACGGCGATCGCGGTGGCGACACGCTCATATCATCGCTAGACACGGTCGGTTTCAGTGTACCGAGGGTGGCGTTAGTGATGTGGCACGACCAACAGTATGTTTGGTTTGTGCCCAAGGTTGCCCCATCAAAGCATTGGGTAGCCAAAATTTTGGTTGAGGTATTGGTTGCCCATGATTTGGCCGACATTGGCAAGAAAAATGAACTAGAGTTGGCTAGAGTTCATTGGCATGCCAAAGAAATGGCAACCATCCAAAAAAGACCAATCTTTGGGTCATGACTGATACGTCTCCAACGTATCTATAATTTTTGATTGCTCCATGCTATATTATCTACTATTTTGGACTATATTGGGCTTTATTTTCCACTTTTATATTATTTTTGGGACTAACCTATTAACCGGAGGCCCAACCCAGAATTGTTGTTTTTTTTGCCTATTTCAGTGTTTCGAAGAAACGGAATATCAAACGGAGTCCAAAGCGGAATGAAACCTTGAGGCGTGATTTTCTCACGAGCGTGATCCAAGAGACTTGGACCCTACTCCAAGAATTAACAGAGGCGGTCACGAGGTGGGGCGCCCCCTAAAGGCGCGCCCTGCCTCGTGGGCCCCTGTTGCTCCACCGACGTACTCCTTCCTCCTATATACCTACTTACCCCCAAGCGATCGAGATCACGGAGCAAAAACCTAATTCCACCGCCGCAACTTTCAGTATCCACGAGATCCCATCTTGGGGCCTGTTAGGAGCTCCGCCCAGAGGGCGTCATCACGAGGGCTTCTACATCATCATAGCCTCTCTGATGAAGTGTGAGTAGTTTACCTCACACCTTCGGGTCCATAATTAGTAGCTAGATGGCTTCTTCTCTCTTTTTGGATCTCAATACAATGTTCTCCCCCTCTCTTGTGGAGATCTATTCGATGTAATCTTCTTTTTGCGGTGTGTTTGTTGAGACCGATGAATTGTGGGATTATGATCAAGTCTATCTATGAATAATATTTGAATCTTCTCTGAATTCCTTTATGTATGATTGGTTATCTTTGCAAGTCTCTTCGAAATATCAGTTTGGTTTGGCCTACCAGATTGGTTTTTCTTGCCATGGGAGAAGTGCTTAGCTTTGGGTTCGATCTTGCGGTGTCCTTTTCCAGTGACAGAAGGGGCAGCAAGGCACGTATTGCATCGTTGCCATCGAGGATAAAAAGATGGGGTTTATTTCATATTGCATGAATTTATCTCTCTACATCATGTCATCTTGCTTAAGGCGTTACTCTGTTTTTAACTTAATACTCTAGATGCATTTGGATATCGGTCGATGAGTGGAGTAATAGTAGTAGATGCAGGCAGGAGTCGATCCACTTGTCTCGGACGTGATGCTTATATACATGATCATACCTAGATATTCTCATAACTATGCTCAATTCATCAATTGCTCAACGATAATTTGTTCACCCACCGTAGAATACTTATGCTCTTGAGAGAAGCCACTTGTGAAACCTATGGCCCCCGGGTCTATTCTCATCATATCAATCTCCATCACTTTAATCTGACTTTGCTTTTTTACTTTGCCTTTTACTTTTTGCTTTGCATCTCTATATCAAAAATACCAAAAATATTATCTATCATCTCTATCAGATCTCACTCCCGTAAGTGACCGTGAAGGGATTGACAACCCCTAATCGTGTTGGTTGCGTTGAGCTATTTTTTTTGTGTAGGTACGAGGGACTTGCGTGTAGCCTCCTACTGGATTGATACCTTGGTTCTCAAAAACTGAGGGAAATACTTACGCTACTCTGCTGCATCATCTTTTCCTCTTCGGGGAAATCCAACGCAAGCTCAAGAGGTAGCAAGAAGAATTTCTGGCGCCGTTGCCGGGGAGTCTACGCAAAAAGTCAACATACCAAGTACCCATCACAATCCCTATCTCTCGCATTACATTAGTTGCCATTTGCCTCTCGTTTTCCTCTCCCCCACTTCACCCTTGCCGCTTTATTCGCCCTCTCTTTCCCAATCTCCTTCTCCTTCTCTTTCTCCGTTTGCCTTTTTCTCGCTTGCCTTGTCGTCATGTCTAGTCTTATTTCTTCTCCGTTATCTCCCAAGAATGAAGTCCTAAATTTTAAACAAAGGGAGGGAGAAAATCTAAAAGACGCTTGGTATAGAATTTGCAATGCTCAAAATAGATCTACCAGGAAGCAATCTACTTCAGTTCTTGTTCGCAATTTTTATGTAGGTGCTAGTCCTTGGTATAGATATAGCCTTGATACCATTACCGGGGGGAATTTCTTGGGTAGCCATACTTTTGATTCTTATAATGCTATGATAGATTTATTTGGCTCACCACCTCTTTTGGTTAATGGAACTATGTTAACTTTGGAGCATGTTATGCAAAGGCTTGAAATTATTGAAAACAAAGTTGCTACCATTGAATCCATTGAAAATCTAGATAAAAAGATCCATAATCAAATTACTCAATATGGATCTAAGGTAGGAATGACTTTGAAAAATATTAAGGAGAAGGAACCTATGGTTAATGATAAAATAAATCTAGATTCCACTCGAATCGATAAACTTGAGGGTATCATTACCAACTTGGGAACCGCTTTTTCTTCTGTAAAGAATACTCCTAGTCCTCCCACTAAAATTGCCAAGCTTATGTATGTTCCTAAGAATAAGGGTGAATCATCTAGTAAGGAAACTGCGGATCTTAAATCTATAAGTATTCATCCCGGTCTTTTTACTATCATTAAGGAACCATTTGCTACAAATGAATTTTTCGATCTTGTGCCTAAAAGTTTGATAATTACTAGAAAGAAAGAAATCTATAAGAAAGATAGATGCCTCATTGAAGAATTGCCTACCAAAGATGGCAATACCTAGATCTATCCTCGCTTTTATGCCTATGCATTGGAAGTATGTTAGACTTAAGTGTGTTTGTCACATGTTTTATGATGCTCTCTTTATGCTTCAATTCTTGTCTTTCACGTGAGCATCATTGAAATTTTAATGCCTAGCTAAAAAGGCTTTAAAGAAAAGCGCTTGTTGGGAGGCAACCCAATATTTTTACTTGCTGCTTAGTAATAAATAACCCATCTACCTTCTGTTTGGATGTGGTTTTGTGCTTTAATTAGTGTTTGTGCCAAGTTAGACCTATTGGATCTTCTTGGATGATAGTTATTTGATCTTGCAGTAATTTCCAGAAACTTTGCACTCAGTGCCCGAATTATTAAAAATCTCCAGAACGTGATAAAATACTGATTCCAATTGCTTCTGATCAATAAACAAATTGTATAGTTCGTCCAATTTTGGTAGATGTTTTGGAGTTCCAGAAGTTTGCGTTAGTTATAGATTACTACAGACTGTTCTGTTTTTGACAGATTCTGTTTTTCGTGTGTTGTTTGCTTATTTTGATGAATCTATGGCTAGTAAAATAGTTTATAATCCATAGAGAAGTTGGAATACAGTAGGTTTAACACCAATATAAATAAATAATGAGTTCATTACAGTACCTTGAAGTGGTCTTTTGTTTTCTTTTTGCTAACAGACTCACGAGATTTCTATTGAGTTTTGTGTTGTGAAGTTTTCAAGTTTTGGGTGAAATCTTTTGATGGATTATGGAACAAGGAGTGGCAAGAGCCTAAGCTTGGGGATTCCATGGCACCCCAAGATAATCCAAGGACACCAAAATTCAAAGCTTGGGGATGCCCCGGAAGGCATCCCTCTTTAAATCTACTTCCATCAGTAATTTTACTTGGAGCTATATTTTTATTCACCACATGATATGTGTTTTGCTTGGAGCGTCTTGTATTATTTGTGTCTTTGTTTGTTAGTATGCCACAATCATCCTTGCTGTACACACCTTTTGATAGAGCCATACATGAATTGGAATTTGATAGAATACTCTATGTGCTTCACTTATATCTTTTGAGCTATGTAGTTTTGCTCTATGTGCTTCACTTATATCTTTTTGAGCGTTATAATTTTGCTCTATGTGCTTCACTTAGATCTTTTAGAGCACGGTGGTGGATTTTTTTCAAAGAAACTATTGATCTCTCATGCTTCACTTAGATTATTTTGAGAGTCTTAATAGCATGGTAATTTGCTTAATAATAATATGCTTGGTGTTCAAGATTTGTGAAACTTTCTTTTGGGTGCATTGAATAATAAGAAAATATTGATGCTTGATAATTGTTTTGAGATATGAAGATGGTGATATTAGAGTCGTGCTAGTTGAGTAGTTGTGAATTTGAGAAATACTTGTGTTAAAGTTTGTGATTCCCGTAGCATGCACGTATGGTGAACCGTTATGTGATGAAGTCGGAGCATGATTTATTTATTGATTGTATTCCTTATGAGTGGCGGTCGGGGATGAGCGATGGTCTTTTCCTACCAATCTATCCCCCTAGGAGCATGCGTGTAATACTTTGCTTTGATAACTTCTAGATTTTTGCAATAAGTATATGAGTTCTTTATGACTAATGTTGAGTCCATGGATTATATGCACTTTTTCCCAACCTTCCACCATTCCTAGCCTCTCTAATACCGCGCACTTTTCGCTGGTATCATACACCCACCATATACCTTCCTCAAAACAGCCACCATACCTACCTATCATGGCATTTCCATAGCCATTCCGAGATATATTGCCATGCAACTTTCCACCGTTCTGTTTGTTATGACACGCTCCATCATTGTCATATTGCTAGCATGATCATGTAGTTGACATAGTATTTGTGGCAAAGCCACCGTTCATAATTCTTTCATACATGTCACTCTTGATTCATTGCATCCCGGTACACCGCCGGAGGCATTCATATAGAGTCATATTTTGTTCTAAGTATTGAGTTGTAATTGTTGAGTTGTAAGAAAAATAAAAGTGTGATGATCATTATTTTTTAGAGCATTGTCCCAAGTGAGGAAAGAATGATGGAGACTATGATTCCCCCGTAAGTCGAGATGAGACTCCGGAAGAAAAAAAAGAGGCCATGAAAAAAAAGGCCCAAATAAAAAAATGAGAGAAAAAGAGAGAAGGGACAATGTTACTATCCTTTTACCACACTTGTGCTTCAAAGTAGCACCAAGATCTTCATAATAGAGAGTCTCTCATTTTGTCACTTTCATATACTAGTGGAATTTTTCATTATAGAACTTGGCTTGTATATTCCAATGATGGGCTTCCTCAAAATTGCCCTAGGTCTTCGTGAGCAAGCAAGTTGGATGCACACCCACTTAGTTTCTTTTGATGAGCTTTCATATACTTATAGCTCTAGTGCATCCGTTGCATGGCAATCCCTACTCACTCACATTGATATCTATTGATGGGCATCTCCATAGCCTGTTGATACGCTTAGTTGATGTGAGACTATCTTCCCCTCCTTTTTTCTTCTCCACAACCACCATTCTATTCCACATACAAGTGTTATATAGATGGCTCACGGTCATGTATTGCGTGAGGATCGAAAAAGTTTTGAAAATGTTAAAGTATGAAACAATTGCTTGGCTTGTCATCGGGGTTGTGCATGATTTAAATACTTTGTGTGGTGAAGATAGAGCATAGCCAGACTATATGATTTTGTAGAGATAACTTTCTTTGGCCATGTTATTTTGAGAAGACATAATTGCTTTGTTAGTATGCTTGAAGTATTATTATTTTATGTCAATATGAACTTTTGTCTTGAATCTTTCAAATCTGAATGTTCATACCACAATTAAGAAGATTTGCATTGAAATTATGCCAAGTAGCACTCCGCATCAAAAATTCTCTTTTTATCATTTACCTACTCGAGGACGAGCAGGAATTAAACTTGGGGATGCCTGATACGTCTCCAACGTATCTATAATTTTTGATTGCTCCATGCTATATTATCTACTGTTTTGGACTATATTGGGCTTTATTTTCCACTTTTATATTATTTTTGGGAATAACCTATTAACCGGAGGCCCAACCCAGAATTGTTGTTTTTTGCCTATTTCAGTGTTTCGAAGAAACGGAATATCAAACGGAGTCCAAACGGAATGAAACCTTCGGGAACGTGATCCACGAGACTTGGACCCTACTCCAAGAAGTAATAGAGGCGGTCACGAGGGTGGGGGCGCCCCCCCTAGGGCGCGCCCCCTGCCTCGTGGGCCCCCTGTTGCTCCACCGACGTACTCCTTCCTCCTATATATACCTGCGTACCCCCAAACGATCAGATACGAAGCCAAAAACCTAATTCCACCGCCGCAACTTTCTGTATCCACGAGATCCCATCTTGGGCCTGTTAGAGTTCTCCGCCGAGAGGGCCGTCATCACGGAGGGCTTCTACATCATCATAGCCTCTCCGATGAAGTGTGAGTAGTTTACCTCAGACCTTCGGGTCCATAGTTAGTAGCTAGATGGCTTCTTCTCTCTTTTTGGATCTCAATACAATGTTCTCCCCCTCTCTTGTGGAGATCTATTCGATGTAATCTTCCTTTTGCGGTGTGTTTGTTGAGACCGATGAATTGTGGGTTTATGATCAAGTCTATCTATGAATAATATTTGAATTTTCTCTGAATTCTTTTATGTATGATTGGTTATTTGCAAGTCTCTTCGAATTATCAGTTTGGTTTGGCCTACTAGATTGGTTTTTCTTGCCATGGGAGAAGTGCTTAGCTTTGGGTTCCATCTAGAGGTGTCCTTTCCCAGTGATAGAAGGGGCAGCAAGGCACGTATTGCATCGTTGCCATCGAGGATAACAAGATGGGGTTTATTTCGTATTGCATGAATTTATCTCTCTACATCATGCCATCTTGCTTAAGGCGTTACTCTGTTTTTAACTTAATACTCTAGATGCATGCTGGATAGCGTTCGATGAGTGGAGTAATAGTAGTAGATGCAGGCAGGAGTCGGTCTACTTGTCTCAGACGTGATGCCTATATACATGATCATACCTAGATATTCTCATAACTATGCTCAATTCTGTCAATTGCTCAACAGTAATTTGTTCACCCACCGTAGAATACTTATGCTCTTGAGAGAAGCCACTAGTGAAACCTATGGCCCCCGGGTCTATTCTCATCATATCAATCTCCATCACTTTAATCTTGCTTTGCTTTTTTACTTTGCCTTTTACTTTTTGCTTTGCATCTCTATATCAAAAATACCAAAAATATTATCTATCATCTCTATCAGATCTCACTCCCGTAAGTGACCGTAAAGGGATTGACAACCCCTAATCGCGTTGGTTGCGTTGAGCTATTGTTTTTGTGTAGGTACGAGGGACTTGCGTGTAGCCTCCTACTGGATTGATACCTTGGTTCTCAAAAACTGAGGGAAATACTTACGCTACTCTGCTGCATCATCCTTTCCTCTTCGGGGAAATCCAACGCAAGCTCAAGAGGTAGCAATGACCAAAATTTTGGTTCAGGTATTGGTTGCCCATGATTTGGCCGACATTGGCAAGAAAAATGAACTAGAGTTGGCTAGAGTTCATTGGCATGCCCAAAAAATGGCAACCATCCAAACAAAGACCAATCTTTGGGTCATGACCAAAATTTTGGTAAGGTGCACTTTGGCCACAATCCAAACACATCCCAACACCCGGCTCGTCGAGGATGCACGGGGCGCTGCGACGCGTCCGCGGACTGGTGTAGCGCGGCCAACTGCATCCTCTGGACCTGAGACCATGTCGGGTCGCCTTGCTTTTTCAATGACATGCGGGGATCGCATGTGAGCAAAGGGCATCTCCAACATTGCCACGACCGCAGCTGACTACCCTGGCACACCAAAACCCTCGTCCCTCGCGCCGTCGCGTGGTGCGTTCCCAGCCGGCGCCAGCTGCCTGCATTCATGCCGTCCATTTGTATGTCGTCGTTAAGAGGCTCGGTGCCCGAGGAACCAACTCCGGTGACTTAATGACGCACCCAGACGCTTGGCCTCACCGGAATGCGCTACTTAAAGCGGCAACGCCTAGCTAACCTCCACACCATAGCGCATCGTCCTCCTACCTGGCATCACATCCTCCATGACCGCAAGTGCGAATGCTCTGTGGGAGAGCTTGTCTTCGGGGATGAAGCTCGAGGTCGCCGCCCTCGCTCAAGTCGCCTCTCGCGATGCAATAGCGGTGTAGCCGGACGCGGACGCGACCGCACAAGCGGTGGCCACGCTGGTGGCCGACGACGGGAGCACCGTCCGCCACGCGTCCTACTTGCCGCCGTCCAACGTCTGGCACCGCCGAGGTCGGGGACTCCTCCGAGGATGAGTAGGGCATGGGAGGCGGTAGGGCATGGTGTGCCAACTGGCCGGTCCGTATCCCGTGTTATACTCTTCCTCGCTGGAGACCGCACCTTCACTTCACCGGTCTTGAACCCTGCCCCCGTACATAGAGATCGCAGATGGAGGACGTCGGTCGCCGCCGTAGAATAGGTTTAGGGTCGTGTTTCTTTTATTTTTTTGTCCTATAGAAGTTCGAGATGTAATGAAAATCTGCCGTGTTTGCATTAATCTCGGCCGGTGTATATGAACTTTCACAATAATATACATATTGTAGGAGTACTAGCAAGATGCCCGTGCGTTGCACGGAAGATCCAGATCTTGTGGGAGAAAAGGATGAACGAGGGAAAGCCTTGTCTTCAAATGTGGAGAGGAGTGCGGGTAAATTGTCATAGTTTCCTTCCTATCCGTTAGATATAGATCGGACGGCCTATATTGTAGGAAGACAGGCACATCATCATCACCAACTCTGCTTTTTATTGAACCGAGACAAATCTAACATGCGAAGTAAAATAAATACATAGGGTCTATACATACACAAATTATCTTAGGCACTCCAATAGTACGTCCACTACACATTCACACATTTCACATCTTTCTACATCTACGGGAACCTACGAAAGGGTTAACATAAATTGCCTCTCTCTCTCCTCCCCTGATTTTCATGGTGGTGGGCCCCTCCCTCCCCCCAATCTACAATCAACAGCTCACACGTTTCACATTACGTTAATTATGTAACTGCGATTACGTAGGTGTAGCATTACTCGTCCTAAAAAACACAACTAAGCCAACCTCCCAGCTTATCGCGCGGGAAAAGACCCGGCCGCGCCGTTTTAGTCGGGATTACCGGATTACTAGTAGTAGTATCGATGGATCGCGAAGCAACAATTTTTTTTCGGTGAAGCACCTAGTTTAAAAGGAAAAAGGCGGTACACTCACAACACTCTGTCGCGTTAGCATTGCACCCCACACGTTCGGTCCTGCACACGGCTCACGCATAAGCGGGCGCGCTTCAGCTTGCCTCTTCAGCGACACGTGGGAATGCACTTGGAGAAACCGACCATCGCCAAACTCCCCGCCCACCGCGAAAATCCTCCCCCACACCCAAAAATTCCCCCCAAATCCGATCCAACCGCCCTTCGGCCAACTAGCCAATAATATTCCCCAAACCCCCTCCCCTGTCCCCTCCACTCCATTCGCTCGCTTAAAGCCGCCCTCCCGCGCGCGCCGTCGTCGGCGCCACGGTTCAGCGATCCTCTCGCTCCCACAGTACGCTCTCGTAGACTGCCGTCCTCTAGTCGCGCCGCCACCTCTGGCTACGTTCTTGTGGAGGCGCACAGCGGTCAGCGCCGCCACCGCTGGCGACGTACGTGTGGAGACGCACGGCGGTCAGCTTCTCCCACGGTATGCACATTCTAGACTGAGGCCCCGTTCATGCTGGTGTAGCACTGAATGTTAGCTGATAGACGCTGTTAATCTCACTGTTTGCCGAAGTAGTTTACTGTCAATATGCTTTGCTTAAGAATCTTCCTTGCCCTGTTCTGCACTCAATCTGCTTAGCTGAGATGGCATGCCAAGGCCGATTAGTTGCTAAAATATCCTGCCATATATTTATTGTGACGTAGATTGCCATGGTCTGATAGCCAATCTGTTAGGTGAAATAGCTCTACACCATTTTATACTCGATCTTTGTTGCTGCGATGGCCTTCGATAGTTTGATGGCTGTGTGCTCGGCCTCATTAACTGCTGAAACAGCCTGCCATAATTTGGTACTCAAATCTGTTTGCTGAATTAGCTTTACATATATTTCGTTACTTAGATCTGCTCGTCCAAATATCTTGCCATAGCTTTATACATCGACCTAGGTATTTTTTTTCTAGACTTCATAAAAAAGCATATATGTTTTTCCTGTAATATCTAGTAGAAGAACTAATTAGTATGTCTAACAGATGGACAGGACTTGGATAACTTCTGCTCGAAGATTCTCCGCTGCATATGTCGAGGGGGTTGAAAACTTCATGAACTTTATCAGAGCTGAGTACGGTGGTCTGAAATCAGATGTGCTCTGCCTGTGTAGCAGTTGTATGAATTCAGTTACAAGACCCTAGTCAACTCTGCAAAATCATCTACACTTGTATGGGATGTCGGTCACATATACTAGGTGGGTTCATCATGGTGAAGCTGTGAACGTCAATGTTATTGACTACGTGGAAGCAGCAGATCACCATCTTGATCTGCCTGATGCTCAGGTGGAAGAGGAGGAGGTGGTGGTGGTGGCGGAGCCAGTGAGTTTGACCAACATTGAAACAATGCTACGAAATGCTCGTGCATTCCGTGAACTTTCACTTGCAGAAGAAAAATGGTGGGCCTGCATGTTGGATCAATGCAACGTTGTTGTCACCCCAGGAAATAAGCTGTCAGTATTCTCAGCTATGGTCACCTTTCTTCAGGTGAAGACATCTGAGCGGATACCCAACAAATCATTCGATGCGATGTTGGCTGCTTTCCGCAAATCTTTCCAGATGCGTCTGAGCTGTCACACACCTACAATAAAATGAAGAATTCCCTTCATGCAGTTGGAATTGGATATGATATGATCCATGTTTGTAAGAATAATTGTGTTCTGTTCCGGAAGGATTATGCCAACTTAAGTGAATGCCCGAAATGCAAGTCATCAAGATGGAAAGATGGCGATGCTGTGAAGAGGATTCCTCATAATGTTCTGAGACATTTTCCAATTACACCAAGATTGCAGAGGTTGTTTCATGATGCTGAAACAAGAGAGGATTGATGACCCACAAGTATAGGGGATCTATCGTAGTCCTTTTGATAAGTAAGAGTGTCGAACCCAACGAGGAGCAGAAGGAAATGATAAGCAGTTTTCAGCAAGGTGTTCTCTGCAAGTACTGAAATAAGTGATAACAGATAGTTTTGTGATAGGATAAATTGTAACGAGCAACAAGTAACAAAAGTAAATAAAGTGCAGCAAGGTGGCCCAATCCTTTTTGTAGCAAAGGACAAGCCTGGACAAACTCTTATAATAGGAAAAGCGCTCCTGAGGACACATGGGAATATCGTCAAGCTAGTTTTCATCACGTTCATATGATTCGCATTCGGTACTTTGATAATTTGATATGTGGGTGGACCGATGCTTGGGTGCTGTTCTTACTTGAACAAGCATCCCACTTATGATTAACCTCTATTGCAAGCATCTGCAACTACAACAAAAGTATAAGGTAATCCTAACCATAGCATAAAACAAGTGGATCCAAATCAACCCCTTACGAAGCAACGCATAAACTAGGGTTTAAGCTTCTGTCACTCTAGCAACCCATCGTCTACTTATTACTTCCCAATGCCTTCCTCTAGGCCCAAATAATGGTGAAGTGTTATGTAGTCGACGTTCACATAACACCACTAGAGGCTAGACAACATACATCTCATCAAAATATCAAACAATACCAAATTCACATGACTACTAATAGCAAGACTTCTCCCGTGTCCTCAGGAACAAACGTAACTACTCACAAAGCATATTCATGTTCATAATCAGAGGGGTAATAATATGCATATAGGATCTGAACATATGATCTTCCACCAAATAAACCAACTAGCATCAACTACAAGGAGTAATCAACGCTACTAGCAACCTACTAGTACCAATCCCGGACTTGGAGACAAGAATTGGATACAAGAGATGAACTAGGGTTTTGAGATGAGATGGTGCTGGTGAAGATGTTGATGGAGATTGCCCTCTCCCGATGAGAGGAGCGTTGGTGATGATGATGGCAATGATTTCCCCCTCCCGGAGGGAAGTGTCCCCGGCAGAACAGCTCTGCCGGAACCCTAGATTGGTTCCGCCAAGGTTCCGCCTCGTGGCGGCGGAGTCTCGTCCCGAAAGGTTGCTTATAATTTTTTCCTCATCGAAAGACCTCATATAGCAGAAGATGGGCATGGGACAGCCAACAGGGGGCCCACGAGGTAGGGGGCGCGCCCAGGGGGTAGGGCGCACCCCCACCCTCGTGGACAGGTGGGCCCCCCTCTGGTGAACTTCTTCCGCTGGATATTTTTTATATTTTCCAAAAATGACTTTCGTGGAGTTTCAGGACTTTTGGAGTTGTGCAGAATAGGTCTCTAATATTTGCTCCTTTTCCAGCCCAGAATTCCAGCTGCCGGCATTCCCCCTTCTTATGTAAACCTTGTAATATAAGAGAGAATAGCCATAAGTATTGTGACATAATGCATAATAACAGCCCATAATGCAATAAATATCGATATAAAAGCATGATGCAAAATGGACGTATCAACTCCCCCAAGCTTAGACCTGTTTGTCCTCAAGCGAAAGCCGATAACGATAAATATGTCCCCATGTTTAGAGGTAGAGGCGTCGATAAAAATAATATACGGACATGAAGGCATCATGATTGTTTTCATAACAGCAACATATATAGATATTGTCATATGATTTCTTATGCTCAAGTAATAATCCGTTCACAATGCAAAAGTACGAATCATAAACTTTACTGAGAACCAACAAACTATAATCTCGGTCATTGAAGCAATTGCAATTTATCATAACATCAGAAAGAGTCTATGTCAGAGCTTAACAGCAAGTACACATACTCAACTATCATCTAGTCCTTCATAATTGCTAACACTCACGCAATACTTGTGGTTATGAAGTTTTAATCGGACACAGAGAAAGATAGGGGCTTATAGTTTCGCCCCACAATCTTTTACCTCAAGGGTAATGTCAACAATCATAACTCATGCTCCCCTACATCCAATTAGGTACATATATCAGTTTCTTTCCAACATACTGTGCTTGCCAAAGGATAAAACGAAAAAGGAAAGGTGAAGATCATCGTGACTCTTGCATAAGGTAGAAGATAAAAGATAGGCCCTTCGCAGAGGGAAGCAGAGGTTGCCATGCTCTTTCATGGTTGGATGCACAAAATCTTAATGCGTAAGAAAGTTCACCTTATATTGCCCCTTGTGATATGAACCTTTATTATGCAGTCCGTCGCTTTTATTACTTCCACATCACAAGATCGTATAAAGCTTATTTCTCCCACACCAATCAATCATACATATTTAGAGAAATTTTTATTGCTTTGCACCTATGACAACTTACTTGAAGGATCTTACTCAATCCATAGGTAGATATGGTGGACTCTCATGGCAAACTGGCTTAAGGGTTTTGGAAGCACAAGTAGTATCTCTACTTGGTGCTGAGAATTTGGCTAGCATGAGGGGGAAAGGCAAGCTCAACATGTTGGAGGACCCATGACAACATACTTTATTTCATATATAAGAAAACATAACTCATTACGTTGTCTTCCTTGTCCAACATCAACTCTTTAGCATGTCATATTTTAATGAGTGCTCCCAATCATAAAGGATGTCAATGATAATATATTTATATGTGAAACCTCTCTTTCCCTATTACTTCCTATTAATTGCAACAATGACCAAAACTATGTCTGCCAACTCCCAACAACTTTCAATCATCATACTCTTTCTTTGTGAAGTCATTACTCTCAATAAGATCAATATGAACTCTTTGTTTTCTTTTATTCTTTTTCTCTTTTCTTTTATTCACTCAAGATCATGGCAAACTAATCAAGCCATTGACTCAACACTAATCTTTATTATATATAGCTCACGGACTCGATTACATAGATAGATCAAAAAGCAAAACTCAAAACTAGATCATGCCATAAACTTTATTCTACTAGATCAAGATACTACTAATAGGATCGAACTAAGAAAAAGGGTAAAGATAGGAGATGTGATTGTGATACGATACCGGGGCACCTCCCCCAAGCTTGGCAGTTGCCAAGGGGAGTGCCCATACCCATGTGATTATGTCTCCTTTGTTGGTGAAGAAGGTGGTGATGATGATGGATAGTCGCACATAGAGCGTAAGAGGTCCTCCAGCTTGCGGATAATTCCCTTGAGTGCAACAATATGCTCCTTCAACAAAATATTTTCACGTGTGAGATACTTGTTTTGTATACGAGCTAACTCAATCATCTTGAAAGCTTCGATCTCAGTTGGGGTAAGAAAATTATGATGAAGTTGAAGGATGTCTTCTGCTGCCGGAGCTTGTTCCTCCGTGGCCTTCTTGATCCCTTCATCCTTGTTGATCTCCATGGGTTGTTCCCTCTTCAGATCTATCTTCATTAGCCAAGCATCATTGTCACTATTGTTGGAGGAGGGGGACGACATGATGCTTGGCCTTGACAACCCTGAAAGAAAACAGCTCGAAACAAGAACAGAGGACAATTGCGTGATACGGGATTCAAAACCTTCGGGAGAATATATAATGAATATTTACCGACCAAAATACGTATCGTGCAAGAAAACGGAGTCCAAAAGGCAGACGAGGTGCTCACGAGGTAGGGGGGCGCGCCCAGGGGGGTAGGGCGCGCCCTCCACCCTCGTGGGACCCTCGTGTCCTTTCCGGACTGCTACTTATTTTTCCATTTTTCTAAATGTTCCAAAATGGATAAATATTGCCTTAAAAACTGTTTTGGAGTCGGTTTACTTACCGTACCACATACCTATTCCTTTCCAGAGTCTGAAACGTTCTGGAAAGTGTCTCTTATGTATTCCTTCGGGGTTACGGTTTCAATAATATTGGTTTCAACATTTATGGGATTACCTGATATATAATGTTTAATTCTTTGACCGTTTACCACCTTCGGATTTGTGCCTTCGAAGTTGTTGATTTTTATGGCACCGGAACGATAGACCTCCTTGATGACGTAGGGGCCTTCCCATTTAGAGAGAAGTTTTCCTGCAAAAAATCTTAAACGAGAGTTGTATAGCAATACATAATTACCTACGTTAAACTCACGCTTTTGTATCCTTTTATCATGCCATCTTTTAATTTTTTCTTTAAATAACTTGGCATTTTCATAACCTTGGGTTCTCCATTCATCAAGTGAGCTAATATCAAATAACCTCTTCTCACCGGCAAGTTTGAAATCATAGTTGAGCTCTTTAATAGCCCAATAAGCCTTATGTTCTAGTTCGAGAGGTAAGTGACATGTTTTTCCATAAACCATTTTATACGGAGACATACCCATAGGATTTTTATATGCAGTTCTATAGGCCCATAATGCATCATCAAGTTTCTTGGACCAATTATTTCTAGACCTATTGACAGTCTTTTGCAAAATTAATTTAAGCTCTCTATTACTCAATTCTACTTGACCACTAGACTGTGGGTGATAAGAGGATGCAATTCTATGATTAACATCATATTTAGCAAGCATTTTATGGAAAGCACCATGAATAAAATGTGAACCTCCATCAGTCATTAAATATCTAGGGACTCCAAACCTCGGAAAAATAACTTCCTTAAGAATTCTAATAGAGGTGTTATGATCAGCACTACTAGTTGGAATAGCTTCAACCCACTTAGTAACGTAATCAACAACAACTAAAATATGTGTGTATCCATTAGAGGCAGGAAAAGGTCCCATATAATCAAAGCCACAAACATCAAACGGTTCAATAACAAGTGAATAATTCATAGGCATTTCTTGACGTTTACTAATATTACCAATTCTTTGACATTCATCACAAGATAAAACAAACTTACGGGCATCCTTGAAGAGAGTAGTCCAATAAAAACCGAATTGCAATACCTTATGTGCAGTTCTATCTCCAGCGTGGTGTCCTCCATAAGCTTCGGAGTGACACTTGCATAGGATCTGTTCCTGTTCATGCTTAGGTACACAACGTCTAATAACATCATCTACTCCTTCTTTATAAAGATGCGGGTCATCCCAAAAGTAATGTCTCAAATCATAGAATTTTTTTTCTTTTGCTGGTATGTGAAACTAGGCGGTGTAAATTTAGCAACAATGTAATTAGCATAATCAACATACCATGGAGTACTACAAGAAGTACTTATAACATTTAATTATTCATCAGGAAACCTATCATAAATAGGTAGTGGGTCATCAAGAACATTTTCTAACCTAGACAAGTTGTCTGCAACGGGGTTCTCAGCTCCCTTTCTATCAACAATATGCAAATCAAATTCTTGTAGCAAGAGAACCCATCTAATAAGTCTAGGTTTAGCATCTTTCTTTTCCATCAGGTATTTAATAGCAGCATGATCAGTGTGAATAGTTACTTTAGAATCAACAATGTAAGGTCTGAACTTATCACAAGCAAATACAACTGCTAAGAATTCTTTTTCAGTAGTAGCATAATTTCTTTGAGCATTGTCTAGAGTCTTACTAGCATAATGGATAACATTTAATTTCTTATCAACTCTTTGCCCTAGAACAGCACCTACAGCATAATCACTAGCATCACACATAATTTCAAACGGTATATTCCAATCAGGTGGCTGAACAATAGGTGCGGAGATCAATGCTTTCTTAAGTATTTCAAATGCTTCTACACAATCATCATCAAAGACAAATGGTATATCTTTTTGTAGTAAATTAGTCAGAGGCCGAGAAATTTTTGAGAAGTCCTTAATGAACCTCCTATAAAATCCTGCGTGACCAAGGAAACTTCTTATACCTTTGATGTCCTTGGGGCATGGCATATTTTCAATAGCATCAACCTTGGCTTTATCAACTTCAATACCTCTTTCAGAAACTTTATGCCCCAAAACAATACCCTCATTAACCATAAAGTGGCACTTTTCCCAATTCAAGACAAGATTAGTTTCTTCACATCTCTGCAAAACTCGATCAAGATTGCTCAAGCAATCAACAAAAGAAGATCCATAGACGGAAAAGTCGTCCATTAAAACCTCACAAATCTTTTCACGAAAGTCAGAGAATATAGCCATCATGCATCTTTGAAAGGTAGCAGGTGCATTACACAAACCAAAAGGCATATATCTATTAGTAAAAGTACCAAAAGGGCATGTAAAAGTAGTCTTTGATTGATCTTTAGCCGACACGGGTATTTGAGAGAAACCAGAATAACCATCTAGAAAGCAATAATGTGTATGTTTGCATAATCTTTCTAGCATTTGATCAATAAAAGGTAAGGGGTAATGATCTTTCTTAGTAGCTTTATTTAATTTGCGGAAATCAATTACCATCCTATAACCCGTAATAATTCTTTGTGGAATTAATTCATTTTTATCATTTGGAACAACAGTAATACCTCCCTTCTTAGGGACACAATGAACAGGACTTACCCACTGACTATCAGCAACGGGATAAATTATACCTGCCTCCAGAAGCTTTAGTATTTATTTTCTTACCACTTCTTTCATTTTAGGATTCAGACGTCGTTGAGGATCACGAACTGGTTTGGCACCTTCTTCCAAATTTATTTTATGTTGACATAGAGTGGGACTAATGCCCTTAAGATCATCAAGAGTATACCCAATAGCAGCACGATGCTTCTTCAGAGTTTTCAATAATCTTTCTTCTTCATGCTCTGAAAGGTTAACACTAATAATAACCGGATATATATTATTTTCATCAAGATAAGCATATTTAAGATTGTCAGGCAACAGTTTAAGCTCAAACACGGGATCACCCTTGGGTGGAGGAGGATCCCCTAAGATTTCAACAGGCAAATTGTGTTTCAGAATGGGTTCCTGTTTAAAGAATAATTCATCTATTTCCCTTCTTTCATTCATAAACATATCATTTTCATGGTCTAGCAAATAATGTTCCAGAGGATCACTAGGAGGTACGGCAATAGAAGCAAGACCAATAATTTCATCATTACTAGGCAATTCTTCTTCTCGGTGTTGTTTACTATATTTAGAGAAATTAAACTCATGAATCATATCATCCAAGCCAATAGTAACAACATTATTTTCGCAATCTATCTTAGCATTGACAGTATTCAAGAAGGGTCTACCAAATATAATGCGACAAAAGCTATCTTGTGGGGAACTAAGAACAAGAAAATCAGCATGATATTTAGTTTTCCCACACAAGACTTCAACATCTCTAACAATTCCCATAGCTGATATAGTATCTATATTGGCAAGTTTAATTGTAACATCAATACCTTCTATCTCAGCAGGTGCAATTTCATGCTTAATTTCTTCGTACAAAGTATAAGGTATAACACTAGCACTAGCACCCATATCACATAAGCCATGATAACAATGATCTCCTATTTTAATAGAAATAACAGGCACGCCTACCACAGGTCTATGTTTATCTTTAGAGCCAGGTTTAGCAATTCTAGCAGTTTCACCACATAATTGAATAACATGCCCATCAATATTATCAGCCAAGAGATCTTTAACAATAGCAATATTAGGTTCTACTTTAACTTGCTCAGGAGGTGTATAAGTTCTAATATTGCTTTTACGAACCACAGTTGAAGCTTTAGCATGATCCTTTATTCTAAGAGGGAAAGGTGGTTTCTCAACATAAGAAGTAGGAACAATAGGATCATTATAAGTTACAGTCTTTTCTTCAACTTTAATAGGTGCAGCTATTTTTACTTCTATGGGAGGATGATATTTAAACCACTTCTCCTTGGGGAGATCAACATAAGTAGCAAAAGATTCATAGAAAGAAGCTACTATCTCAGAGTCAAGTCCATATTTAGTGCTAAAGTTACAGAAAATATCGGTATCCATAAAAGATTTAACACAATCAAACTTAGGTGTCATACCTGACTCCTTACCTTCGTCGAGATCCCAGTCTTCAGTGTTGCGTTTAATTCTATCCAATAAATCCCATTTGAATTCAATAGTCTTCATCATAAAAGAGCCAGCACAAGAAGTATCGAGCATGGTGCGATTGTTTTAAGAAAGCCGAGCATAAATTTTTTGGATAATTGTTTCTCTTGGGAGATCATGATTGGGCATGAATATAACATTGATTTAAGCCTCCCCCAAGCTTGAGCGATTCTTTCTCCTTCGCGAGGCCAAAAATTATATATATAATTTCGATCACGATGAACAAGATGCATAGGATAATACTTTTTATGAAATTCCAATTTCAGTCTTCTATAGTTCCATGATCTCGTGTCATCACATAGCCTATACCATGTCAATGCATCTCCCTTCAAAGATAAAGGGAAGACCTTATTCTTAAAAACATCATCGGGTATACCTGCAAGCTTAAATAATCCACAAACTTCATCCACATATATTAGGTGCTCATCAGGATGCTTTGTTCCATCTCCTGCAAAAGGATTAGCTAGCAGTTTTTCTATCATACCCAAAGGAACTTCAAAGGGAACATTTTCATTTTCAGTAGTTTCAGTAGGTTGAGGAGCAACTCTTTGCTCTACTGGTCGGGGTGAAGATACCCCAAACAAGCCCCTCAGAGGATTACTTTCCATAGTAACAAGTGACAGTAAATTCAGCACACTATATAAAATTTTCCTTACCAAATTCCACCTACCAAAGGCGCTTCCCACCCCAGCAACGGCGCCAGAAAAGAGTCTTGATGACCCACAAGTATAGGGGATCTATCGTAGTCCTTTCGATAAGTAAGAGTGTCGAATCCAACGAGGAGCAGAAGGAAATGATAAGCAGTTTTCAGCAAGGTATTCTCTGCAAGTACTGAAATAAGTGATAACAGATAGTTTTGTGATAGGATAAATTGTAACGAGCAACAAGTAACAAAAGTAAATAAAGTGCAGAAAGGTGGCCCAATCCTTTTTGTAGCAAAGGACAAGCCTGTACAAACTCTTATAATAGGAAAATCGCTCCCGAGGACACATGGGAATATCGTCAAGCTAGTTTTCATCACGTTCATATGATTCGCGTTCGGTACTTTGATAATTTGATATGTGGGTGGACCGGTGCTTGCGTGCTGTTCTTACTTGAACAAGCATCCCACTTATGATTAACCTCTATTGCATGCATCCGCAACTACAACAAAAGTATTAAGGTAATCCTAACCATAGCATAAAACAAGTGGATCCAAATCAGCCCCTTACGAAGCAACGCATAAACTAGGGTTTAAGCTTCTGTCACTCTAGCAACCCGTCATCTACTTATTACTTCCCAATGCCTTCCTCTAGGCCCAAATAATGGTGAAGTGTTATGTAGTCGCGTTCACATAACACCACTAGAGGCTAGACAACATACATCTCATCAAAATATCGAACGAATACCAAATTCACATGAATACTAATAGCAAGACTTCTCCCGTGTCCTCAGGGACAAACTTAACTACTCACAAAGCATATGCATGTTCATAATCAGAGGGGTAATAATATGCATATAGGATCTGAACATATGATCTTCCACCAAATAAACCAACTAGCATCAACTACAAGGAGTAATCAACGCTACTAGCAACCTACTAGTACCAATTCTGAACATGGAGACAAGAATTGGATACAAGAGATGTATAGGGTTTTGAGATGAGATGGTGCTGGTGAAGATGTTGATGGATATTGCCCTCTCCCAATGAGAGGAGCCTTGGTGATGATGATGGCGATGGTTTCCCCCTCCCGGAGGGAAGTGTCCCCGGCAGAACAGCTCTGCCGGAGCCCTAGATTGGTTCCGCCAAGGTTCCGCCTTGTGGCGGCGGAGTTTCGTCCCGAAAGGTTGCTTATTCTTTTTTCCTCATTGAAAGACCTCATATAGCAGAAGATGGGCATCGGAGAGCCAACAGGGGGCCCACAAGGTAGGGGGCGCGCCCAAGGGGGTAGGGCGCGCCCCCCACCCTCGTGGACAGGTGGGCCCCCCTCTGGTGAACTTCTTCCGCTGGATATTTTTTTATATTTTCCACAAATGACTTTCATGGAGTTTCAGGACTTTTGGGTGGAGAATAGGTCTCTAATATTTGCTCCTTTTCCAGCTCATAATTCCAGAGAATAGCCATAAGTATTGTGACATAATGCATAATAACAGCCCATAATGCAATAAATATCAATATAAAAGCATGATGCAAAATGGACGTATCAAGGATGTACTGTGGCATTCTAGGAACCAGGAGTACAGAGATCAGAATGTAATGAGCCATCCATCTCATGGTAGTGAGTGGAAAAGCTTCAATGATAAACACAAAGAATTTACTGCTGACCCGAGAAACATTAGACTTGGCTTAGCTTCAGATGGATTTAACCCATTTGGCCACCAGAGCGCCACATATAGCATGTGGCCAGTGCTTGTTATCCCTTACAACATGCCTCCAAATGTACGCACCAAAGAATCAAACTACATGATGGCCTTGCTCATCCCAGGTCCAAAAGTCCCGGAAAGGATTTTGATTTTTCATGGAGCCTCTTGTGGAGTAACTTCAACAGCTATGGAAGGGCATTCTGGCACACTTCTTAATATTGAAGGCAAGACGAAAGATACCTTAAAATCTAGGATTGATTTGACACACTGGTATCGAGAAAGGATTTGCGGTGCAAGATGAAGGTAAACCACGGGATATGGCACCACTGTGTATGCGTCTTGGACAAGGTAAAAAGAAAAGAATTCTGCGAGGTCTGTCACATGTGAGATTCCCACATGGATTTGCTTCCAACCCCGAAAGGAGAGTCGGCAGATGGAAACAAGGTACAAGGGTTGAAAACTCATGGCTGCCACGTCCTACTTCAAAGGGTTTTACCTGTTATCCTTAGAGGATTGGGCATACGACTTATCTGAGCGATTGCAGAGTTGGGAAAATTCTTGAGGAACTCTGTAGTAGGAATATCGGGATAGATGCTTTGGAGCGTCTTAGAGACAAGATACCAACTATCCTATGCGACCTTGAGAAGATATATCCTCCAGCCTTCTTTGATGTGATGGTGCATTTGGCTGTTCATGTACCTGATGAGGCACTACTTAGAGGTCCAGTACAGTATGGCTGGATGTACCCTATTGAAAGGTGGCTAGGCACTTTCAAGGGCTATGTTAGGAACAGAGCTAGACCCGAGGGTTCCATTGCAGAGGCCTACATTGCTACATAAGCGTTGACATTCTTCTCAAAATACATTGAAACAGCTGATCAACTTAGCAAAGAGGTGGGTGAAGACAATCCCGGGCTCAATGTTTTCGATTATTCTGTTCGAGTTACAGGAGAGAGTAGACAAGAGGACAAACCTAAAGATTTGGACAAAATGGTTTGGTATGTGTTGAATAACTATCCTGAGATACTACCTTATATCAAGTAAGTGCAGTACTGCAGCTTATACATCGTAATCTACTAAACTTGCAGCACATTCTTATATATTTAGATGTTTGACACGATCACTATGTTGTGCAGCATCTACAAAGAGGAGTTACTGCCGCAAAATCCAAGAAACATTGACAAACTGGTTATGGCAGGATTTGCGAAATGGTTCAAGAACCATGTAAGCTTTTGAAGTGCACTGTCAGTTTTTTAATATATTGAGTACATAAGATGATCAGCTTGTCTATTTTCTAACCATAGGTTAAGAAGATGCGGGAGGATGGGCAGGCAGTTGATGATGCCCTTTACTCACTAGCAATGGGTCCTGATACTCGGGTAAGACATTATGAATCTTGCGTTGTTGGAGATGTGCGCTACAACACCCTTGCACGAGACGAAGGCAGGAAGACACAAAACAGTGCCATCATGAGCACGGATCGTATGACAAAGAGACAACTGAAATGTATGCTAACATAACAGACATTGTTCAGTTGCGATATATCTCCGCCGAGGATCATCGGTGTGTGGTTCTGTTGTGTTGTCGTTGGTATAACCTGTTTTCCAGGATCGCAAAACCCAGAGCTGATGATTATTTCAAATCCATCAATGCCAAGGCGGCGTACCAGACCAACGAGCCTTTTATTTTGGCAAATCAAGCAACACAGATATTTTTCTTGGAAGACACATTTGCACGTAGTGATGACTGGAGAGTATTGCAAAGGTTTGAGCAGAGGAATTCGTTTAATGAAGTTGCACAACAAGATGATGCTTACAATGCTCTTGATGTACAAGATAACACAGATGTTCCTAATATCTTTGAGAACCATCACGTCAATGATGCCGGCGAAAAGATTGCCTGTCGTGCTGTGGACATACAAGAGTTGATCAAGAAGAAGCCAACGTTCGAGGACGTTGAGGACAAAGAAGAAGATGACACCGTGAGGAATTACGATTTAGACTGATACACATGGCGAAGATGTTGACGCTGCTGCTGTGGATGATGATTACATTGCTTTTGTCGTATTTGCCTGTCAGAAGACGTTTTTTTATATACTATGTGAAATTGTCTTTGCTATGACAACTGAAACCTGATGAACATGTTGTTTAGTATTTTGCTGTGAGAACATCACTTGTTATGTATGCTGATTTGTGTTTGGTGATTGTATGACAACTAAAACATGATGACATTGTTGTTTACTTGTACTCATATTTGGCTGTGAAACTTGAATTTGATGACATAGTTTGCTGTTGGACTGCAATTTGCTCGACGTCTTCGAATGAGAACAAAGCTGACCCGACAGGGCCTCTGCTATTTATTTATTTATATGAGCAAAAGGGGATACCCCTGATTTCCGTTAATAGAAATCATTATATGTTCACAACACTACACCCAGCCTGCTACACAGGTTTTATTCATTACTAGTTTCAGCAAAGTGCTCATGTCGTAGCCACTGAATACATCACGACTGCTACATACACTACAAATAAAGAGACAATCATCCTACAGAGCACATAGATTTTACCCATTATCTTCACAAGCTCTTTCATCTCCTCATTGCTGTCAAGGCCGTTCAGCAGCTGTTGCTTGGCCTGACCAGAGGAACTGCATCTTTAACCTTCGCTCTGCATCTTCCTCTTCATCGTTCCTTGATTACTTGTCCAACACCCCAACCTGCTGGTATTGGGATTCCTCGGCTAACCAAATAATCAGCGTAGTTGCATTCCCCCACATCAGCAACTTCCCAGAAATACAAATCACACGAATCTTCCCTTTTTTGCACGAATCAAATTGGAAGATCATCAACCAAACTATTAAAAAAAATCAGCAACTGAAAGCAGCAGAACAACACTTAAACATATTATTACCCCATGATTCGGGCATTTGTAGAAGACTTGGCCAGGGTTACGGATTGTGGTTGAGACGCGATGGATGACTCTGCGTGATTTGCAGCAGTGGCACCATACCAACGGCATCGGGTTGCGATGAGCAATCGGCTGCGGTGCGCGTGCCAGCGGGGGTGTGATGAGACCCACAGGCGATGGTATGGGTGGCGACTTTGCGCATATCTGGTTGTTGCCTGCTGAAGAGCAAGTGGACGAGCAGCCAGCGGACATGGTTGTTGTGGCCAGAGCTTCTGATGCTAGGCAGTAAGTAGAGAAGAGGAGAAGCGAACGTTGGATATGTCAGTTTCATTACTTGCAGAGTAGCATAGCACCATATATAGTCATAGTCTAGGTTTGGATTCGAACCAGCTACATGAGCACGTCTTTCTTTTTTCTAAAACTCGGCAACGTCTCTTTACTGTTACACTAGCTTGTTCTGTACGCCTTCCCAAGTCTTTGATTTTCTTTCCCTTTTTTGCGAGGAAGGAAGGAGGACAAAATTGAGAGTTCCTGGGACTCGAACCCAAGACCTCTCGGTTGAAAACCAAGGGTGCTAGTCACTTATGTGGCAAACGTTCCCTGTGAGGAGGACGGCAGACGAACGCATTTTCCTCGCAGTTTTATTCCTATATATAAAAAAGTATGCTACTTGGTGTCCGCTTAGTCAAGAAACGATTGTGCCAACCTTGACCATTGGATTGACATTCAACGTCTGTCGCGTTTCTTCAGTCTCTTCTTCCTCGAGCCGCCAAAGCCAAACCAGCGCCGGCGGGACCGCCTGCTCCCGCCTCCCACGGCTGGCTGTGATATTCCCCGGCTCCTGTTCGTTCTCGTCCAAGGCCTCACCATCGTCCTCCGCCTTGGTTTGCTCGCCACGGCGCCGCCCTCCGATGTTGTCAACAAGGTCAACAATCGAGAGGAATAAGGAGATGACTGTACATGGTGAGGATGACAGTAGGGACCCAGCAGCGCGCTCAGTAATTTTGTTTTTTCTGGACGGAGAAGGGTATCAACTGGGTTGTGCGGGACCCGTGGCCCATCTAGCCTGTGCTTTTATTTCATATGTTTAGCACATGACCAGCCCAGTTTGTTTTTTTTCCTTTCGAAAATGGCTAGCAGGTATTTTGTTTTTTGAGAATAACCAACGAGGCCTACTTGCTTTTTCGCCTGCTGGCGGAAATCTTCAGACGAGGAGGATGCATTTTGCCCGAAAATGGGCTATAAGTAATAAGAAATGGGCTATAAGTAATAATAAATGGGCTGTAAAATGAAAAAATACAGCAAACAGGCAATTAGTTCCAAAATATTGTTTTCTTTCGGATTTTGATATTTTAAATTTCATTGTTTTTGTGCGGGTAAAATTTCATTGAATTTAAATTAAGGTATATTTAGGGCATGTTCGGTAGCCCTCCAGCTTCACCAAATCCACGAATCTCGCTTCAATTTCTGGATGCCAGCTTCTTCTACGAAAACTGGATCGATGGAAACTGTTCGGCACCCTCGCTCTAGCTTCTTGTATGTGCCAGCAGGCCAAACTGCCTGGAAGGGCTAGAGCCCATCCAGCTCAATAGATAAGGTGGCCTTAGGCCCGGTTGGGCGTTGGAGGAGAGTGGCTGGGCTTGGCCCAATTCGGAAGGAAAGGTAGTCATGTCTCCATGTAGCCTCGTCGGGAGAATAGAACGTGACGTGAGAAGGGAGAGAGAAAGCAGCGAACCGGTACGCATCCCTCAGATCACTTGGCGGTGGCATCTGCCCGTAAATAAGGCCAACTCCAAGATTCCCGATTCTGGGATGGCCAAAACAGCAGCTCCAGGTTTTTGTACGTGAATACTGCTACGATCCAGGAAGCCAGCTTCCCGGAGCCGAGCCGTTCGGGCCAGCTTCGCTCGCTGATTTGCGGAAGCTGGGAGCTGGCAGGTTACCGAACAGGCCCTTAGATTTAAAATTAATTTGAATCTGGCTAGAAATTTTGGGCTGTATGCTGTTTGGGACAGATTTGGAGGCTGACTTGTGGGTCTACTAGGTTGACGTGTACTTTGCCTTTGTCAACTTAGTCCACAAGCGATTCTAGTAGCGATGACCGTTGGATGTTAATCCAACGGCCGTGCTTCTTCTTCAATATCGATCTTCTTGCTCCGGCCGCCCAAACCAGCTCGGTGGGACTGCTCGCTCCGCCTCCATGGCGGCTGTGCTGCCGCATGCCGCACCGCCCACCCTACTTCATTGCTGGCCAGGCCATTCCTCTACTCACCCACACCTCCTGTTATTTTCGGCGACGCTTGACCGGACCGAGAAACCCCGATACTCCCCACGCGTGGGCAACCATTGCCGAGTCTTCCCCGGCTCCGTGTCGTTTGATGACCCACAAGTATAGGGGATCTATCGTAGTCCTTTCTATAAGTAAGAGTGTCAAACCCAACGAGGAGCGGAAGGAAATGATAAGCGGTTTTCAGCAAGGTATTCTCTGCAAGTACTGAAATAAGTGGTAACAGATAGTTTTGTGATAGGATAATTTGTAACGAGCAACAAGTAACAAAAGTAAATAAAGTGCAGCAAGGTGGCCCAATCCTTTTTGTAGCAAAGGACAAGCCTGGACAAACTCTTATATAAGGAAAAGCGCTCTCGAGGACACATGGGAATATCGTCATGCTAGTTTTCATCACGTTCATATGATTCGCGTTCGGTACTTTGATAATTTGATATGTGGGTGGACCGGTGCTTGGGTGCTATTCTTACTTAACAAGCATCCCACTTATGATTAACCTCTATTGCAAGCATCCGCAACTACAACAAAAGTATTAAGGTAAACCTAACCATAGCATGAAACATGTGGATCCAAATCAGCCCCTTACGAAGCAAAGCATAAACTAGGGTTTAAGCTTCTGTCACTCTAGCAACCCATCATCTACTTATTACTTCCCAATGCCTTCCTATAGGCCCAAATAATGGCGAAGTGTTATGTAGTCAACGTTCACATAACACCACTAGAGGCTAGACAACATACATCTCATCAAAATATCAAACGAATACCAAATTCACATGACTACTAATACCAAGACTTCTCCCATGTCCTCAGGAACAAATGTAACTATTCACAAAGCATATTCATGTTCATAATCAGAGGGGTAATAATATGCATATAGGATCTGAACATATGATCTTCCACCAAATAAACCAACTAGCATCAACTACAAGGAGTAATCAACACTACTAGCAACCTACTAGTACCAATCCCGGACATGGAGACAAGAATTGGATACAAGAGATGAACTAGGGTTTTGAGAGGAGATGGTGCTGGTGAAGATGTTGATGGAGATTGCCCTCTCCCGATGAGAGGAGCGTTGGTGATGACGATGTCGATGATTTCCCCCTCCCGGAGGGAAGTGTCCCCGGCAGAACAGCTCTGCTGCAGCCCTAGGGGCCAGTTCTTTTGGGCGATTCTACCAGAATCGCCCCCCTCCCCAGCTTCTCCCAGAATCACTACTTCATATATTTTTTACAATCCTAGCTAATTAGACATTAACTAGATAGGATTGTAAAAAATATGAAGTGATGATTCTGGGAAAAGCTGGGAGGGGGCGATCTGGGAGAATCGTCAAAAGAAGCCCTAGATTGGTTCCAAGGTTCCGCCGTGTGGCGGAGTCTCGTCGAAAGGTTGCTTATGATTTTTCCTCATCGAAAGACCTCACATAGCAGAAGATGGGCATCGGAGAGCCAGCAGGGGCCCACGAGGTGAGGCGCCCCCACCCTCGTGGACAGGTGGGCCCCCTCTGGTGAACTTCTTCCGCTGGATATTTTTTATTATTTCCAAAAATGACTTTCATGGAGTTTCAGGACTTTTTGAGTTGTGCAGAATAGGTCTCTAATATTTGCTCCTTTTCCATCCTAGAATTCCAGCTACCGGCATTCTCCCTCCTTATGTAAACCATGTAAAATAAGATAGAATAGGCATAAGTATTGTGACATAATGCATAATAACAGCCCATAATGCAATAAATATCGATATAAAAGCATGATGCAAAATGGACGTATCAACTCCCCCAAGCTTAGACCTCGCTTGTCCTCAAGCGGAAGCCGATAACGATAAATATGTCCCCATGTTTAGAGGTAGAGGTGTCGATAAAAAAAATACGGACATGAAGGCATCATGATTATTCTCATAACAGCAACATATATAGATATTGTCATATGATTTCTTATGCTCAAGTAATAATCTATTCACAATGCCAAGGTACGAATCATAAACTTTATTGAGAACCAACAAACTATAATCTCAGTCATTGAAGCAATTGCAATTTATCATAACATCAGAAAGAGTCTATGTCAGAGCTTAATAGCAAGTCCACATACTCAACTATCATTTAGTCTTTCATAATTGCTAACACTCACGCAATACTTGTGGTTATGAAGTTTTAATCGGACATAGAGAAATATAGGGGCTTATAGTTTCGCCCCACAACCTTTTACCTCAAGGGTAATGTCAACAATAATAACTCATGCTCCCCTACATCCAATTAGGTACATATATCATGATCTTTCCAACATACTATGCTTTCCAAAGGATAAAATGAAAAAGGAAAGGTGAAGATCACCATGACTCTTGCATAAGGTAGAAGATGATAATAAAAGATAGGCCCTTCGCAGAGGGAAGCAGAGGTTGCCATGCGCTTTTATGGTTGGATGCATAAAATCTTAATGCGAAAGAACGCCACTTTACATTGCCACTTGTGATATGAACCTTTATTATGCATTCCGTCGCTTTTATTACTTCCACATCACAAGATCGTATAAAGTTTATTTCTCCCACACCAATCAATCATAAATATTTAGAGCAATTTTTACTGCTTTGCACCGATGACAACTTACTTGAAGGATCTTACTCAATCCATAGGTAGATATGGTGGACCCTTATGGCAAAACTGGTTTAAGGGTTTTGGAAGCATAAGTAGTATCTCTACTTGGTGCTGAGAATTTGTCTAGCATGAGGGGGAAAGGCAAGCTCAATAGGTTGGAGGATCCATGACAACATACTTTATCTCAGATATAGGAAAACATAACTCATTACGTTGTCTTCCTTGTCCAACATCAACTCTTTAGCATGTCATATTTTAATGAGTGATCCCAATCATAAAAGATGTCAATAATAGTATATTTATATGTGAACCCCTCTTTCCTTATTACTTCCTATTAATTGCAACGATGACCAAAACTATGTCTTCCAACTCCCAACAACTTCTAATCATCGTACTCTTTCTATGTGAAGTCATTACTCTCAATAAGATCAATATGCCCTCTTTGTTTTCTTTTATTCTTTTTCTCTTTTCTTTTATTCACTCAAGATCATGGCAAAATAATCAAGCCCTTGACTCAACACTAATCTTTATTATGCTCATGGACTCGATTACATAGAGAGATCATAAAGCAAAACTCAAAACTAGATCATGCCATAAACTTTATTCTACTACATCAAGATACTACTGATAAGATCGAACTAGGAAAAACGGTAAAGATAGGAGTTGTGATGGTGATACGATACCGGGGCACCTCCCCCAAGCTTGGCAGTTGCCAAGGGGAGTGCCCATACCCATGTGATTATATCTCCTTTGCTGGTGAAGAAGGTGGTGATGATGGATAGTCGCACATCGAGCGTAAGAGGTCCTCCAGCTTGCGGATAATGCCCTTGAGTGCAACAATATGCTCCTTCAACAAAATATTTTCACTTGTGAGACACTTGTTTTGAATACGAGCTAACTCAATCATCTTGAAGGCTTCTATCTTATTTGGGGTAAGAAGATTGTTATCAAGTTGAAGGATGTCTTCTGCTGCCGGAGATTGGTTCTCCGTGGCCTTCTTGATCCCTTCATCCTTGTTGATCTCCATGGGTTCTTCCCTCTTCAGCTCTATCTTCATTAGCCAAGCATCTTTGTCACCATTGTTGGAGGAGGGGGCGACATGATGCTTAGCCTTGGAAACCCTGATAGAAAACAGCTCGAAACAAGAACAGAGGATATTTGCGTGATAAAGGAGCCAAAATCTTCGGGAGAATATATAATGAATTTTTACCGACAAGGTACGTATCATGCAAGAAAACGGAGTCCTGAGGGCACACGAGGTGCTCACGAGGTAGGGGGCGCGCCCTCCACCCTTGTGGAGCCCTCGTGTCCTTCCCGGACTGCTACTTATTTTTCTATTTTTCTAAATATTCCAAAACGGAGAAATATTGCCTTAAAAATTGTTTTGGAGTCGGTTTACTTACCGTACCACATACCTATTCCTTTTTGGAGTCTGAAACATTCTGGAAAGTGTCCCTTATGTATTCCTCCGGGGTTATGGTTTCAATGATATTGGTTTCAACATTTATGGGATTACCTGAGATATAATGTTTAATTCTTTGACCGTTCACCACCTTCGGATTTGTGCCTTCGAAGTTGTTGATTTTTATGGCACCGAAATGATAGACCTCCTCGATAACATAGGGGCCTTTCCCATTTAGAGAGAAGTTTTCCTGCAAAAAAATCTTAAACGAGAGTTGTACAGCAATACATAATCACCTACGTTAAACTCACGCTTTTGTATCCTTTTATCATGCCATCTTTTAACTTTTTCTTTAAACAACTTGGCATTTTCATAAGCTTGGGTTCTCCATTCATCAAGTGAGCTAATATCAAATAACCTCTTCTCACCAGCAAGTTTGAAATCATAGTTGAGCTCTTTAATAGCCCAATATGCCTTATGTTCTAGTTCGAGAGGTAAGTGACATGCTTTTCCATAAACCATTTTATACGGAGACATACCCATAGGATTTTTATATGCAGTTCTATAGGCCCACAATGCATCATCAAGTTTCTTGGACCAATTCTTTCTAGACCTATTGACAGTCTTTTGCAAAATTAATTTGAGTTCTCTATTACTCAATTCTACTTGACCACTAGACTGTGGGTGATAAGGAGATGCAATTCTATGATTAACATCATATTTAGCAAGCATTTTGCGAAAAGCACCATGAATAAAATGTGAACCACCATCAGTCATTAAATATCTAGGGACTCCAAACCTCGGAAAAATAACTTCTTTAAGCATTTTAATAGAGGTGTTATGGTCAGCACTACTAGTTGGAATAGCTCCTACCCACTTAGTAACGTAATCAACAACAACTAAAATATGTGTATATCCATTAGAGGCAGGAAAAGGTACCATATAATCAAAGCCCCAAACATCAAATGGTTCAATAACAAGTGAATAATTCATAGGCATTTCTTGACGTCTACTAATATTACCAATTCTTTGACATTCATCACAAGACAAGACAAACTTACGGGCATCCTTGAAGAGAGTAGGCCAATAAAAACCAGATTGCAATACCTTATGTGCAGTTCTATCTCCCGCGTGGTGTCCTCCATAAGCTTCGGAGTGGCACTTGCGTAGGATCTGTTCCTTTTCATGCTCAGGTACACAATGTCTAATAACACCATCTACTCCTTCTTTATAAAGATGTGGGTCATCCCAAAAGTAATGTCTCAAATCATAGAAGAACTTTTTCTTTTGCTGGTATGTGAAACTAGGTGGTATAAATTTAGCAACGACGTAATTAGCATAATCAGCATACCAAGGAGTACTACGAGAAGTATTTATGACATTTAATTGTTCATCAGGAAAGCTATCATCAATAGGTAGTGGGTCATCAAGAACATTTTCTAATCTAGACAAGTTGTCTGCAACGGGGTTCTCAGCTCCCTTTCTATCAACAATATGCAAATCAAATTCTTGTAGCAAGAGAACCCATCTAATAAGTCTAGGTTTAGCATCTTTCTTTTCCATCAGATATTTAATAGCAGCATGATTAGTGTGAATAGTTAATCAACAATATAAGGTCTGAACTTATCACAAGCAAATACAACTGCTAAGAATTCTTTTTCAGTAGTAGCATAATTTGTTTGAGCATTGTCTAGAGTCTTACTAGCATAATGGATAACATTTAATTTCTTATCAACTATTTGCCCTAGAACAGCACCTACAACATAATCACTAGCATCGCACATAATTTCAAAGGGTAAATTCCAATCAGGTGGCTGGACAATAGGTGCAGAGACCAATGCTTTGTTAAGTATTTCAAATGCTTCTACACAATCATCATCAAAGACAAATGGTATATCTTTTTTTAATAAATTGGTCAGAGGCCGAGAAATTTTTGAGAAGTCCTTAATGAACCTCCTATAAAATCCGGCATGACCAAGGAAACTTCTTATACCTTTGATGTCCTTGGGACATGGCATCTTTTCAATAGCATCAACCTTGGCTTTATTAACTTCAATACCTCTTTCAGAAACTTTATGACCCAAGACAATACCTTCATTAACCATAAAGTGGCACTTTTCCCAATTCAAGACAAGATTAGTTTCTTCACATCTCTGCAAAACTCGATCAAGATTTCTCAAACAATCATCAAAAGAGGATCCATAGACAGAAAAATCGTCCATATAAACCTCACAAATCTTTTCACAAAAGTCAGAGAATATAGCCATCATGCATCTTTGAAAGGTAGCAGGTGCATTACATAAACCAAAAGGCATACTTCTATAAGCAAAAGTACAAAAAGGGCATGTAAAAGTAGTCTTTGATTGATCTTTGGCCGACACAGGTATTTGAGAGAAATCAGAATAACCATCTAGAAAGCAATAGTGTGTATGTTTGCATAATGTTTCTAGCATTTGATCGATAAAAGGTAAGGGTAATGATCTTTCTTAGTAGCCTTATTTAATTTACGAAAATCAGTTACCATCCTATAACCTGTAATAATTCTTTGTGGAATTAATTCATCTTTATCATTAGGAACTACAGTAATACCTCCCTTCTTAGGGACACAATGAACAGGACTTACCCACTGACTATCAGCAACGGGATAAATTATACCTGCCTCCAGAAGCTTTAATATTTCTTTTCTTACCACTTCTTTCATTTTAGGATTAAGCCTTCGTTGATGATCACAAACTGGTTTGGCATCTTCTTCCAGATTTATTTTATGTTGACATAGAGTGGGACTAATGCTCTTAAGATCATCAAGAGTATATCCAATAGCAGCACGGTGCTTCTTCAGAGTTTTCAATAATCTTTCTTCTTCATGTTCTGAAAGGTTAGCACTAATAATAACAAGGTATATCTTCTTTTCATCAAGATAAGCATATTTAAGATTATCAGGTAACGGTTTAAGCTCAAACACGGGATCACCCTTGGGTGGAGGAGGATCCCCTAGGATTTCAACAGGCAAATTGTGTTTCAGAATAGGTTCCTATTTAAAGAATACTTCATCTATTTCCCTTCTTTCATTCATAAACATATCATTTTAATGGTCTAGCAAATATTGTTCTAAAGGATCACTAGGAGGTACGGCAATAGAAGCAAGACCAATAATTTCATCCTTACTAGGCAATTCCACTTCACGGTGTTGTTTACTAAATTTAGAGAAATTAAACTCATGAATCATATCATCCAAGCCAATAGTAACAACATTCTTTTCGCAGTCTATCTTAGCATTAACAGTATTCAAGAAGGGTCTACCAAATATAATGGGACAAAAGCTATCTTGTGGGGAACCAAGAACAAGAAAATCAGTAGGATATTTAGTTTTCCCACACAAGACTTCAACATCTCTAACAATTCCCATCGGTGAAATAGTATCTCTATTGGCAAGTTTAATTGTAACATTAATATCTTCTATCTCAGCAGGTGCAATATCATGCATAATTTCTTTATATAAGTCATAAGGTATTGCACTAACACTAGCACCCATATCACATAAGCCATGATAAGAATGATCTTCTATTTTAACAGAAATAACAGGCACGCCTACCACAGGTATATGTTTATCTTTAGCATAAGGTTTGGCAATTTTAGCAGTTTCACCGCAGAATTGAATAACATGCCCATCAATATTATCAGCCAAGAGATCTTTAACAATAGCAATATTAGGTTCTACTTTAACTTGCTCAGGAGGTGCATAAGTTCTAATATTTCTTTTATGAACCACAGTTGAAGCTTTAGCATGATCCTTTATTCTAACAAGGAAAGGTGGTTTCTCAACATAAGAAGTAGGAACAATAGGATCCTTATAAGTGACAGTCTTTTCTTCAACTTTAATAGGTGCAGCTACTTTTACCTCTATGGGAGGCTGATATTTAAACCACTTCTCCTTGGGGAGATTAACATAAGTAGCAAAAGATTCACAGAAAGAAGCTACTATCTCAGAGTCAAGTCCATATTTAGTGCTAAATTTACGGAAAACATCGGTATCCATAAAAGATTTAACACAACCAAACTTAGGTGTCATACCTGACTCCTTACCTTCGTCGAGATCCCAATCTTCAGAGTTGCGTTTAATTCTATCCAATAAATTCCATTTGAATTCAATAGTCTTCATCATAAAAGAGTCAGCACAATAAGTATCGAGCATGGTTTGGTTATTATGAGAAAGCCGAGCATAAAAACTTTGAAGAATTATTCCTCTTGGGAGCTCATGATTGGGGCATGAATATAACATTGATTTAAGCCTCCCCCAAGCTTGAGCGATGCTTTCTCCTTCGCGAGGCCAAAAATTATATATATAATTGTGATCACGATGAACAAGATGCATAGGATAATACTTTTGATGAAATTCCAATTTCATTCGCTTATAGTTCCATGATCCCGTATCATCACATAGCCTATACCATGTCGATGCATCTCCCTTCAAAGATAAAGGGAAGACCTTCTTCTTAACAACATCATCAGGTATACCTGCAAGCTTAAATAATCCACAAACTTCATCCACATAGAGTAGATGTTCATCAGGATGCTTTGTTCCATCTCCTCTAAAAGCATTAGCTAGCAGTTTTTCCATCATACCCGAAGGAACTTCAAAAGGAATATTTTCATTTTCAGTAGGTTCAGTAGGTTGAGGAGCAACTCTTTGCTCTACTCGTCGGGGTGAAGATACCCCGAACAAGCCCCTCAGAGGATTACTTTCCATGGTAACAAGTGACAGTAAATTTCAGCACACTATATAAATTTTTTCCTTACCAAATTCCACCTACCAAAGGCGCTTCACTCCCCGGCAACGGCGCCAGAAAATAGTCTTGATGACCCACAAGTATAGGGGATCTATCTTAGTCCTTTCGATAAGTAAGAGTGTCGAACCCAACGAGGAGCAGAAGGAAATGCTAAGCGGTTTTCAACAAGGTATTCTCTGCAAGTACTGAAATAAGTGGTAACAGATAGTTTTGTGATAGGATAATTTGTAACGAGCAACAAGCAACAAAAGTAAATAAAGTGCAGCAAGGTGGCCCAATCCTTTTTGTAGCAAAGGACAAGCCTGGACAAACTCTTATATAAGGAAAAGCGCTCCCGAGGACATGGGAATATCGTCAAGCTAGTTTTCATCACGTTCATATGATTCGCGTTCGGTACTTTGATAATTTGATATGTGGGTGGACCGGTTCTTGGGTGCTGTTCTTACTTGAACAAGCATCCCACTTATGATTAACCTCTATTGCAAGCATCCGCAACTACAACAAAAGTATTAAGGTAAACCTAAATGTCGGTGTCAAAACCGGCGGATCTCGGGTAGGGGGTCCCGAACTGTGCGTCTAGGCGGATGGTAACAGGAGACAAGGGACACAATGTTTTACCCAGGTTCGGGCCCTCTTGATGGTGGTAAAACCCTACGTCCTGCTTGATTAATATTGATGATATGGGTAGTACAAGAGTAGATCTACCACGAGATCAAGGAGACTAAACCCTAGAAGCTAGCCTATGGTATGATTGTTATATGTTGTCCTACGGACTAAAACCGTCCGGTTTATATAGACACAGAAGAGGGTTAGGGTTACACAAAGTCGGTAACAATGGTAGGAGATCTAAATATCCTCATCGCCAAGCTTGCCTTCCACGCCAAGGAAAGTCCCTTCCGGACACGGGACGTAGTCTTCAATCCTGTATCTTCATAGTCCAGGAGTCTGGCTGAAGGTATAGTCCGGCCATCCGGACACCCCCTAATCCAGGACTCCCTCAGTAGCCCCTGAACCAGGCTTCAATGACGACGAGTCCGGAGCGCAGATTGTCTTCGGCATTGCAAGGCGGGTTCCTCCTCCAAGTACTTCATAGAAGATTTTGAACACAAAAGACAGTGTCCGACTCTGCAAAATAAGTTTCCACATATTGCCATAGAGAGAATAACATTTACACAAATCTAATCTGCTAACGTATTCCGTAGCGTGACATCACTCTACGGCCAAGCCTTTATTCGAATCGTTTTTACTCCCCCACCTCAGCGCATTTTGCAAGGCGGTTTCCTTGGCACGTCTTGTCAAAGCAGAGATCGTGTCCCCTCATTTACGGGATTCTCATCAATACGGACGTGGGTAACCTAACCGCACCATTTATCACGGTGCTTGGGAGATAAGCGAGTTTTACCAGGCTGGTGGGGACGCTTAACCGCATCCGCCCATATAAGGGGATAAGGATCCACCTTTTTACCTACGCCTTCTTCCTCCTTTGCATATCCATCTTCCACGCACTCGAGCTCCAGCGCCCAAGCCCGCACTTCCCACCTCAACCTTCTCCAGCCATGTCCGGAGCGGGAGGCAAGTGGATGGTCTCCTCCGTCACGGAGGGCCACATCAAAAAACTGAGGAAAGCCGGATACTTGTCTAACGACATTGCGCACCGGCTTCCCGAAAAGGGGCAGCTCCTCCCCACCCCAAGGCCCCATGAGAGGGTAGTATTCCTTCCCCACTTCCTCCGCGGACTAGGTTTTCCTCTCCACCCATCCGTTCGGGGGCTCATGTTCTACTATGGCCTGGATTTCCACGATCTGGCCCCGAACTTTCTCCTCAACATCTCGGCGTTTATCGTCGTGTGCGAGGCTTTCCTCTGCATCCGCCCCCATTTCGGCCTATGGCTCAATACTTTTAATGTCAAGCCAAAGGTGGTGCGCGGCAACCAGGCAGAGTGCGGAGGTGCCATGGCGGGCAAGATGGCCAACGTCCTATGGCTCGAGGGCTCCTTTGTGTAGACCCTGAAGGGGTGGCAGTCAGGGTGGTTTTACATCACCGAGCCACGCGACCCTGAGTGGGTCGCAGCCCCCGAGTTCCGGTCCTGACCCCCTACGCAGCTCACGTCTTGGAAAGAGACGGGCCTGTCGTGGGGCAACAAAGGAGAAGTAACCGGACTGCAAAAATGCATCCAAACCCTGGTGAACAAGCAGCTCAAGCTTGTCAATGTAGTCCAGGTTATGCTCGTCCGCCGGATCCTCCCGTGTCAACAACGGGATTTCAATCTGTGGGAGTTCGACCCGGCGCATCACCCAAACCTGAGCAGGCTCTTCGACACATCGTACGAAGACGCCTGGAAGGTGCTATTCAAAGGCGCCGAGGCTCCCGCATCCACTTCCGAGGACGGCGGATTCAGCACGCAGCGTCACGCTGGCGAGGTAAGCTATTTTTACCTTTTACAGGATGTTGGTTTTTCATAGTTTGACTCTATGCGGGATCTAAACTCCCTGTCCTTTGACAGGATTGGCAGGCGAAGTCCGGACAGATCGACTGTCCGGCCCCTTTGCCCGAAGACCCAGCCAATGCTCACTTAGCGAAGCTGCTGGCTCCGGCACCTTACGTGGTGCCCGAGAAGAAGGCCAAGAAGAAGGCCACAGGGACTCGAAAGAGTTCCCGACGCTTGGAGGTGTCGGATTCGTCATCCGACGAATCCGAGACGCGCTCCTCCCCTGAAAACGAGTAGGAGGAGGAAGAACCCTCTCCCCCTCCAGCGGGGGGAGGAAAGAAGAGAAAGGCCGCCCCAACAGGGGAGGCCGAGGGGTCCAGAGGGGAGGACCCCTCCTCCGGACTACTCCGCCGACGCCGACGACGGCGAAGAGGAGTGGCCACACAGGGCCAAGCGCCCGGCGAGACCGTAAGTTATTCGGATGTCGGAGTAATTTATGGTACTCTTTTATGGCACAGACTTTCCTTATGTCGAATATGATCATGCAGTCCGCCCAGAGCCGGGCTCGACGAGTCGTCGAGCGGCTCCCTGGATTCGTCGGATGTGAATTCCCTTCCGACGGCTACCTCCCCCCGCCCTACGGACGACGTCGAAGTGTTGTCCCAACAGGTTCCAAGCCAGGAGGAGGTGGTCCTGGAGGCGCCACAAGGCGACCTCCCGGACTCCAGGAGTAAAGGGGATAAGACCCCCCAGGGCTCCAAGTCCGGCTTTGAGCCGGACACCGCGCTGGAATCGTCAACGGTTCTAGACCGCAGTAGGCGAACTCCTTCCAAGATGAGCAAGCCTACTGAGCCGGCGGCCCCGTCCAACCGGAGGCGCCGGACAATCTGCTGGAGGTGCTTAAAGGCGCCTCCATCTACGAGGAGCACTGCACTATTATGAGTGCGGTGATCCAGAAGGTTCAGTCCACCAAGAGCGGACTGACTGAAGCTTGTGCCAGCCTTCTAACAGGCTTCGAGGTAAGTACAGAATGTGTAGAAAATATTACCGCATAGACAGTAGCCCCTGATGCTCTATTTGGCGTTCGGAAAGAAAAGCCGAATAGAGGATCTAATTAAATTCGCAGGAGTCTAACAGAAAAAGAGTCAATATGCGTATGCAGGCTTCTCTGCTGGCGACCGCCGCACTGACTGCGGAGGTGGGCACATTGAAGCAGGGCCTCGAGCGGTCCGAGCAAGAGCTCGGCCTTGCCAAGCGGCAGCTCGAGGAGAAAGAAGGTAAGAGATACCTTATAGAAAGAAAAAATATAAAAGTGCAATTGTAAAAATATGACAGGATTAACATGGCTATTGTAGGGGCCACAACTGAGGTGGCGACCCTCAAGCAAGCGCTGGCCGAGGCCAAGAAGAGAGCGGCCGCGGAGCGCACCGAGCGGGAGAAATATGAGGCGCGGGTTGGCGAGGTGCGGCAAGAGCTCCAGGGTTCTCATGGAAAAACATGAGAGTTTGGAGCTTGACTCAAAGACGCGAGCGTCCGAGCTCGCGGCAGCTATTGAAAATGCCAAGTCTGCCAAGGCTGAATCCCAGAAGGCCCTCCAAGAGTTGGATGCGGTGAAAAAGATAGCAGCGGGTAAGGCATTCTTTATGCAAAGCAAACATGTAAAAGTGAGCTTCTTGTTACTTACCCGAATCCGGAGCTCTCCAGGAGCATTCGCAGATCTTCCCCGTAGCGTGTCCGATGCCGCCGCATTCTACCGAGCCGAGGAGGGCAGCTCGACAGAGAAGGTGTTCTGGTCTCGGTATCTTGAGGCGGACACCAGTGTTTCGAGTGACCAGCTGAAGCAGCTGGTCGAGCTCCACAAGGTGGCCGAACAGGCCATGAAGGGCCTCATAGTTCGGTTGTGGCCCGGAGAGGCTCTGCCTGGGAGCTACTTCGGGCTGGTGCGGCGACTGGTGGAGGCATGTCCAAGGCTCGAAGTCATCAAGCGCTCCGTCTGCATCGAAGGTGCCCGGAGGGCCCTTGCCCTCGCTAAGGTGCACTGGGGCAAGCTGGACGGTGAGAAGCTTGTGAAGGACGGTCCACCGCCGGGGAAAGACCATCGCAAGCCCGAGAATTATTATAAGGACGTTCTGAAGGGTGCCCGCCTTATGGCGGATGAATGTTCCAGGGATGTAATTTTTGAGTAAACTCGCTCGTATTGTCCTGTGCGCTGAAAACTTGTTCATATGCGCTAAGCAATGCTTTTTGAATTTAAATATTACTTTACATGCGGCTGTTTATCAAAATTGAGAGATGACCATCGTCGTAAACTACGCCCCGTGCCACTAGTGCTGGGGTGTTCGGGATAAACCTGAGCGCTCTTTTTCCCATGTTTGGGTCCTTCGAGGGAGGCGCTGAACACAACGAACAAGGCAACCGGACTATAATGCTTGAACACTCTCACTTAGCCATAGAATTCTATAATTTTAAATTTTGGCGAAGCCCCTATTATTCGGAAGACCGAGTTTGTGGCGCTATCCACGCCTTTGGCCGGACAAAGCCGACTCCTCGCTCTAAGCGGCATAAGTCTTTAGGGACTCGAAGACCTCTCGAACAGCGACCAGTCTCTCGCTTCATCATGACAGTCAGTTTTAGCTTTCTGTACTGAGGTGCTCCGCCCAGCTCAACTGGGGCACAATCGCAGTAGTTCTCCTAGTGCTACCTTAGCCGATAAAACGGAACGTAAGGCACCAAAACATAGGAGCCGGGCAAACCCAACTATTGACCCAAGACATGATTCGGAGCCGATGCATATAATGCTATAAGTTCGGGGTGCCGCACTTGTTAAAGTGTTTGGACTTCTCACACCATATTGGGGGGGTACTGAAGCCCCTGGCATATTGACCGTACCAAAGTGTACGGGTGTAACATGTCGTTAATGAACATATATTTGTAAAAAAAGAGTAATGCAAAAATAGACAGAAGCTATGCATTGTTTATAGAAAGGCTGCGATCGAAGCTGAACGATACAAATAGTGCAATAAGCGAAAGCGGGACTATTTAACATGTCCTTTCCAGGGGCAGGCTACGGAATAGTATGCAAAACAGGTATATTGCTCGTGATAGAGACCACCTGGGAGTTCTATAATGCAGTGTAGCTTTACTGCTTCCCTGGTTCTTGCATAGTTTGTGCGGTAGTTGGATTGCCGAACAGGTCTTCCGAAGTATGGAGTCCTGAAAGTAAGAGAAAATAAAGAAATCGGCAGCCCCTAGTGCGGTTTAAGCCGTGTTTCGGGCGTGCCATAATGGTGCCCCTCCCCCTGTGCCCATGGTATTTTGAGAGCATAATTATGTACGCGAAGCACTGGTTTCGCTATTTCACGAGGGCTGGGGTTGGGGCCGCGTTGCTACGCCTGCTCGGAACATGCCAGGCAGTCTTGTTGTAGGTTACTCCGGGCGCGTTTGACAGTGTCCGGATGTTTAACGGCCGGACTGGAGAGCTGCCTTGAGAGGCTGCTTTGTGCTTCCGCTGCGAGGGTTGCCGTGTGCTCCTCCATTCGGAGGGAGCGTTCGGTGTTTCCATTGACCGCGATTACTCCTCGAGGGCCTGGCATCTTGAGCTTAAGGTATGCGTAGTGCGGCACCGCATTGAACTTTGCAAATGCGGTTGGCCCGAGCAGTGCGTGATAGCCACTGCAGAACAGGACTATGTCGAAGATTAACTCCTCGCTTCAGAAATTATCTGGGGATCCGAAGACCACTTCAAGTGTGACTGAGCTTGTACAGTTGGCCTCTACACCTGGTATGACGCCTTTAAAGGTTGTTTTGGTGGGCTTAATCCTTGAGGGATCTATGCCCATTTTCCGCACTGTATCCTGGTAAAGCAGGTTCAGGCTGCTGCCGCCGTCCATAAGGACTCTTGTGAGATGAAATCTGTCAATAATTGGGTCTAGAACCAATACGGCGAATCCTCCATGACGGATGCTAGTGGGGTGGTCCCTTCGATCGAAGGTGATCGGGCAGGAGGACCATGGGTTGAACTTTGGGGCGACTGGCTCCATCGCATATACGTCCCTTAACGCACGCTTCCGCTCCCTCTTGGGGATGTGGGTTGCGTATATCATGTTCACCGTCCGCACTTGTGGGGGAAAACCCTTCTGTCCACTGTTGTTCGGCGGCCGGGGCTCCTCCTCGTCATCGCTATGCAGCCCCTTGTATCTATTTTCGGCATTTAGCTTGCCTGCCTGCTTGAACACCCAACAATCCCTATTGGTGTGATTGGCTGGCTTTTCGGGGGTGCCATGTATCTGGCACAAGCGGTCGAGTATTCAGTCCAAACTGGACAGGCCCTGAGTATTTCTTTTGAATGGCTTTTTCCGCTGACCGGATTTGTAGCCTCTGAATCCGGCATTGACTGCCGTATCCTCGTTGCTGTCGCTGTTAACGCGGCGCTTTTGCTTGTTCCGACGCGACCTGCCACTTTTGTCCTTGTTGTCCGAATTACCAAGGTTCTTGGTCAAGTTGTTGCTACGAGCTAGCCAGCTGTCTTCTCCCGCGCAAAAGCGGGTCATGAGTGTCGTGAGGGTTGCCATAGATTTTGGCTTTTCCTGTCCAAGGTGCCGGGCAAGCCACTCGTCACAGATATTATGCTTGAAGGCTGCTAGGGCCTCTGCGTCCGGACAGTCGACTATTTGGTTTTTCTTTGTTAGGAACCGTGTCCAGAATTGCCTGGCCGATTCCTCTGGCTGCTGGATTATGTGGCTTAGGTCATCGGCATCTGGTGGTCGCACATAGGTACCCTGGAAATTGTCGAGGAATGCGGCTTCCAGGTCCTCCCAACAACCGATTGATTTTGTCGGCAAGCTGTTAAGCCAATGCCGAGCTGGTCCCTTAAGTTTGAGTGGGAGGTATTTGATGGCGTGTAGATCGTCGCCGCGGGCCATGTGGATATGAAGGGGATAATCCTCGATCCATACCGCGGGATCTGTTGTGCCATCATATGATTCGATGTTCACGGGTTTGAAACCCTCAGGGATTTGATGATCCATTACTTCATCTGTGAAGCATAGGGGGTGAACGGCGCCTCTGTATTGGGCTATATCACGACGCAGCTCAAACGAGCTTTGCCTATTGTGTTCGGCCCGGCCGGATTTATTATATCTGGAGTGACGATCACCGTCACGTGCCGTGGGGCACCCGAGCGATCTGTAGATCGATCTTGTTTGCCTCGCCTTGTCCTCCAATATGTCTCGCAGGTCTGGCGCGTTTTCCCGTGCCTTAGAATGTTTTGAGCGGCGCCGGGGTGCGGCTTGAGTGGAGGGCCGAGAGGCCTCTCTGTCGCGGCCACGCGATGGCCGATCGGCCGTATCATGCACTGGTGATGTAGGTTTAGGTGCTTCCTCCTCTAATCGGGGTAGCAACCTGCGCTTTGGGTAGCTCTTGGAGGGGCGTTCGAGTTCATACTCTTCGGCCGCAAGGACTTCAGTCCATCTGTCGGCTAGCAAATCTTGATCAGCTCTAAGATGTTGCTGTTAGATCTTGAGGCTGCTTGCCGTGGCCATGAGCCTGCGTTTGAAACACTCTTGTTCGACGGGATCCTCTGGCACGACGAATTCGTCATCGTCGAGGCTTGCCTCGTCTTCGGAGGGAGGCATATAATTATCATCCTCGACCTCTCTGTCTGCCGCTCTCTCATGAGGGCTGGCTTCTCCATCCTCCTGTGCTGAATCTTGCTGGAGGGGGTGTTCTCCGGCGCTATCCGGAGTATTATTATCTCCCGTGCCGGAATCACCATTTTTGTTTTGGCGGGATTTAGAGCGGCGCTGATGACGCCGGCGCTTAGGTTGTTTCTTGGAGGGGTCATCCCCCGCCGTTCCATCGCCATCTCCTTCTTTTGGGGTATCCACCATGTAGATGTCATACGACGAGGTGGCTTTCCAGTGCCCTATAGGTGTTGGTTCTTGATCGTCTCCTGCGTCGGCGTCCATACCGTCGATGTCTTCGGAGTCGAAGTCGAGCATGTCGGTTAAATCATCGACAGTGGCTACAAAGTGGGTGGTGGGTAGGCTTTGAATTTCTTCATCGTCCGTATCCCAACCTTGCTGGCCGCAGTCCGGCCAGGGCTCTCCTGATAAAGAGAGAGACTTTAATGACTTCAGAATATCGCCAAAGGGCGAGTGCTGAAAGATGTCTGCGTCGGTAAATTCCATGATCGGCGCCCAATCGGATTCGATTGGCAGGGGCATGGAGGGCTCGGAGTCCGGATAGGAGTCCGGCCCCTCGGAGTCACGGGCCTTGCGGAGTGCGGGGCTGGTGTTCGGCTCGATCGCCATTGGGATCGCAGCCACCAAGGCGGCGTCCAACCACTCATCCTCGATCGGCGCAGTTGGTTCCGAATCGAGGGTCGGAACCGATGCGTGTGCGGCCTCCGGGGCACTGTTCGGTGGCAGAGCTAGATCATGCCCATCGCGACAGTGCGGCACGCTCGGCTGTGGCTCGAATCCGTCGAAGATCAAGTCCCCGCGGACGTCAGCCGTGTAGTTTAAACTTCCAAATCTGACCTGATGGCCAGGGGCGTAGCTTTCGATCTACTCCAGATGGCCAAGCGAATTGGCCCGCGGTGCGAAGCTGCCGAAGACGAAGATCTGTCCGGGGAGAAAAGTCTCACCCTGGACTGCATCATTATTGATGATCGAAGGAGCCATCGGGCCTGAAAGCGACGACACAGAGGAACTCTTAATGAAAGCACCAATGTCGGTGTCAAAACCGGCGGATCTCGGGTAGGGGGTCCCGAACTATGCGTCTAGGCGGATGGTAACATGAGACAAGGGACACAATGTTTTACCCAGGTTCGGGCCCTCTTGATGGAGGTAAAACCCTATGTCCTGCTTGATTAATATTGATGATATGGGTAGTACAAGAGTAGATCTACCACGAGATCAAGGAGGCTAAACCCTAGAAGCTAGCCTATGGTGTGATTGTTATATGTTATCCTACGGACTAAAACCCTCCGGTTTATATAGACACCGGAGAGGGTTAGGGTTACACAAAGTCGGTTACAATGGTAGGAGATCTAAATATCCGCATCGCCAAGCTTGCCTTCCACGCCAAGGAAAGTCCCTTCCGGACACGGGACGTAGTCTTCAATCCTGTATCTTCATAGTCCAGGAGTCCGGCTGAAGGTATAGTCCGGCCATCCGGACACCCCCTAATCCAGGACTCCCTCACTAACCATAGCATGAAATATGTGGATCCAACCAGCCCCTTACGAAGCAACGCATAAACTAGGGTTTAAGCTTCTGTCACTCTAGCAACCCATCATCTACTTATTACTTCCCAATGCCTTCCTCTAGGCCCAAATAATGGTGAAGTGTTATGTAGTTGACGTTCACATAACACCACTAGAGGCTAGACAACATACATCTCATCAAAATATCGAACGAATACCAAATTCACATGACTACTAATAGCAAGACTTCTCCCATGTCCTCAGTAACAAACGTAACTACTCACAAAGCATATTCATGTTCATAATCAGAGGGGTAATAATATGCATACAGGATCTGAACATATGATCTTCCACCAAATAAACCAACTAGCATCAACTACAAGGAGTAATCAACACTACTAGCAACCTACTAGTACCAATCCCGGACTTGGAGACAAGAATTGGATACAAGAGATGAACTAGGGTTTTGAGAGGAGATGGTGTTGGTGAAGATGTTGATGGAGATTGCCCTCTCCCGATGAGAGGAGCGTTGGTGATGACGATGGCGATTGAGGGAGTTCCGGACTAGGGGGTGTCCGGATTGTTGGGTTCTACGGTAGGGTGCGTCGACTGCAAATTAAAAATTCCTACGCGCAGAACATCCAGGAACATGCTACGGGAGATGGATCACAGTTCGTTACCACTAGACGCGCAGTGCCGTGCAGCGGAAGAAGAGTTGGGGCAGCGCGTCCGAGTGTATCGTCTTCTCCTCGTCCGATCTCCCTCGAGCGGCCGGTCGTCCGATCCCACGTACGAGTTCGCCGGAGCGGCGCAAGTGCACCGCCTCTAAGGGTATCCGCGCGTGCGGGAGGAACGTCGTGCGGCGGACTGCTAGGTCCGATCACACAGTTGGCGGCGAGTGGAGGTGGCTATTCGCAACACATGCAAACCCTAGCCGCAACGCCGAAGCGATCAACCGCCTGAGTGTGCTGCACCTCCACTTTATATAGGCGTCCGTCGCGGGCTCAACACTTGGGCCTCGTGACGGACCCTAAAGCCCAAAGTCTATTCGGTCACGTTCCTAGTCCATTCGGATCACATCCGACCGGTGTCCCACTGAACTGACCTCGAGGTTCCTTCCCTTAAGCGCGCGACCCCTTAGGTTCAAGTCGGCTTGGTCACGATTCGGATCACCTCCGACATGCACGGTTGGTAGCGGCCTCTAGCAAGGCGTGCCGACCACCAAGCGAACTATGAAGCTGGTTAGGCGAAACTGCATAACGTGTCACACTTCATTCCCTTTGCCGCATGATATATGTTGCCGGGCTCAAAGCGAGACTGTCATCCTTGTGCTAGCCCGACCTCTTTCTTGTTCCAAAGGATACCGACCACCGTCCGGATTATCTCATAATCCTTGTCGCATGGCCATGCTGTTCTGGTCGAGATCACACGAGGGACCCAGAGTATATCTCTCCGATCGGAGGGGCAATCCCATCTTGCTCGACCATGTCTCGCAGCATGGGACTGGACAAACCGAAACCTACCTTTGTAACTACCCGATCACGGAGTAGCGTTTGGTCGGCCTAAAGCAAGTCTGTCACCATCCCAGTACATGCGTCACTCGGTCTTAGGACATAGAACGATATGTTGTACTAGAGACTCACAGATGACATATCGCTGCGCCTCATAGTTGGGTCTGTCCGACTCGACCTTATCTCGACTCGGATCCGACTATGTCGAATCCGACCAGACCTTTCCAAGTCCATATTATCCGGTTAGCATCCAATGCTCCATGGCTAGTGAGACCGAGCCATCGACCGTGTCATATGCTAGTCTAGTCGGCTGCGCGTCCACACAGCCCTTTCGACGAGGGACCTTTTAGGACAGTCATCATACAATGCATAGTCCCACAAACAAGTCACGTACTTGCTGATACACATCATTGATAATGTCCAAGGACTATCTTTATTCATAAACACATAGGAAATATCATCATACATGATTGCCTCTAGGGCATATCTCCAACACGGATAGCCGAACTATCATCATCGGCCGGACTCCAAGACTATGAAGATACAAGATTGAAGACTTCGTCCCGTGTCCGGATGGGACTTTCCTTGGCGTGGAAGGCAAGCTTGGCGATACGGATATGTAGATCTCCTACCATTGTAACCGACTCTGTGTAACCCTAACCCTATCCGGTGTCTATATAAACCGGAGTGTTTTTAGTCCGTAGGACGAACAACAATCATACCATAGGCTAGCTTCTAGGGTTTAGCCTCTTTGATCTCGTGGTAGATCCACTCTTGTAACACACATTATCAATATTAATCAAGCAGGACGTAGGGTTTTACCTCCATCAAGAGGGCCCGAACTTGGGTAAAACATCGTGTCCCTTGTCTCCTGTTACCATCCGCCTAGACGCACAGTTCGGGACCCCCTACCCGAGATCCGCCGGTTTTGACACCGACATTGGTGCTTTCATTGAGAGTTCCTCTACGTCGTCACCAACAGGCCCAATGGCTCCTTTGATCATCAACAACGACGCGGTCCAGGATGAGACTTTTCTCCCCGGACCAATCCTCGTGTTCGGCGGCTTTGCACTGCGGGCCAATTCGCTTGGCCATCTGGAGCAGATCGAAAGCTACGCCCCTGGCCGTCAGGTCAGATTTGGAAGTTTAAACTATACGGCCGATATTCGCGGAGACTTGATCTTCGACGGATTCGAGCCGCAGCCAAGCGCGCCGCGCTGTCTTGATGGGCATGATCTACCTCTGGAGCCGAACAGTGCCCTGGAGGCCGCACCAGAATCTGCTCCGACCCTTAATCCGGAGCCGGATTCCCCGATCGAGGACGAGTGGTTGGACACCGCCTCGGGGGCTTTAATCTCTACAGCGATCGAGCCGAACTCTATCCATGTCCTTTGCGAAGACCTCGACTCCAGGGTGCCGGACTCCGAACCCCCCGAGCCCCTACCAATCGAATCCGATTGGGCGCCCGTCATGGAGTTCACTGCCGCGGACATCTTTCAGCACTCGCCCTTTGGCGACATCCTGAATTCACTAAAGTCTCTCTCTTTATCCGGAGAGCCCTGGCCGGATTACGGTCAGGAAGGTTGGGATGCGGACGACGAAGAAATTCAACGCCCACCCACCACCCACTTTGTAGCCACTGTCGATGATTTAACCGACATGCTAGAATTCGGCTCCGAAGACATGGACGGTATGGACGACGATGCCGGAGACGACCAAGACCCAGCGCCTACAGGGCACTGGAAGGCCACCTCGTCATACGACATATACATGGTGGACATCCCAAAAGATGGGAACGGCGATGGAACAACGGAGGATGACCCCTCCAAGAAGCAACCGAAGCGCCAACGTCAGCGGCGCCGCTCTAAATCCTGCCACAGCAAAGACGGTGATTCCGGCACGGGAGATAATAACACCCCGGACAGTGCCGAAGAAAACCCCCTCCAGCAGGACTCAGCGTAGGAGGAGGGAGAAGCAAGTCCGCACGACAGTGCAGTAGAAAGAGAGGTCGAGGACGATAATTGTGCGCCTCCCTCCGGAGACGAAGCAAGCCTCGACGATGATGAATTCGTCGTGCCTGAGGATCTCGTCGAACAAGAGCGTTTTAGACGCAGGCTTATGGCCACGGCGAACAGCCTCAAGAAAAAGCAGCAACAGCTTAGAGCTGATCAGGATCTGCTAGCCGACAAATGGACTGAAGTCCTCGCGGCCGAAGAGCATGAGCTCGAACGCCCCTCCAAAAGCTACCCTAAACGCAAGCTGCTCCCCCGATTAGAGGAGGAGGCTTATGAACCCGCATCACCAGGAGACAATACGGCTGACCGACCACCCCGTGGTCACGACAGGGAGGCCTCTAGGCCCTGCACTAGAACCGTACCCCGGCATCGCTCAAAAAGCACACGGCCACAGGGGAACGCTCCGGACCTGCGGGATAAATTGGAGGACAAGGCAAGACAATCAAGATCGATCTATGGATCGCGTGGGCGCCCCACGGTACGTGACGACAACCGTCGCGCCGGACACAGTAAGTCCGGCCGGGCCGAACAAAACAGACAAAACTCTTTTGAGCTCCGTCGTGATATCGCCCAGTACAGAGGCGCCGCACACCCACTATGCTTCACAGACGAATTAATGGATCATCAAATCCCCGAAGGGTTTAAACCCGTCAATATAGAATCCTATGATGGCACAACAGACCCCGCGGTTTGGATCGAAGACTATCTCCTTCACATCCACATGGCCCGCGGTGACGATCTTCATGCCATCAAATACCTCCCCCTCAAGCTTAAAGGACCAGCCCGGCATTGGCTCAACGGCTTGCCAGCAGAGTCAATTGGGAGCTGGGAGGACCTGGAAGCCGCATTCCTCGATAACTTCCAGGGCACTTATGTGCGACCACCAGACGCTGATGACCTAAGCCACATAATTCAGTAGCCAGACGAATCGGCCAGACAATTCTGGACACGGTTCTTAACCACAAAACACCAAATAGTCGACTGTCCGGATGCGGAGGCCCTCGCGGCCTTCAAGCATAACATCCGTGACGAGTGGCTTGCCCGGCACCTAGGACAGGAAAAGCCGAAATCCATGGCAGCCCTCACATCACTCATGACCCGCTTTTGCGCGGGTGAGGACAGCTGGCTAGCACACAGCAACAACCTCAGCAAAAATTCTGGCAGTCCGGACTTCAAGGACCGAAATGGCAGGCCGCGTCGTAACAAAAACAAACGCCGCACTAACGCGACAATATTGAGGACACGACAATCAATGCCGGATTCAGAGGCTCTAAACCCGGTCAGCGGAAAAAGGCATTCAAAAGAACTACTCCGGGTCCGTCCAATTTGGACCGAATACTCGACCGCTTGTGCCAGATACACGGCACCCCCGAAAAGCCAGCTAACCACACCAACAGGGACTGTTGGGTATTCAAGCAGGCAGGCAAGTTAATTGCCAAAAACAATGACAAGGGGTTGCATAGCGATGACGAGGACGAGATCCAACCGCCGAACAATAGAGGATGAAGGTTTTCACAAAAGCGGACGGTGAACATGATATACGCAACGCACATACCCAAAAGGGAGCGGAAGTGCACTCGTGGATGTCTACGCGATGGAGCCGGTTGCCCGAAGTTCAATCCATGGTCCTCCTACCCGATCACTTTTGACCGAAGGGACCACCCCACCAAAGATCCGCCACGGCGGATTCGCCCGACTGGTCTTAGACCCAATCGTCGATGGATTTCACCAAACCGAGTCTTGATGGACGGCGGGCAGAGCCTGAACCTGCTTTACCGTGATATAGTGCGCAAAATGGGCATACACCCTCAAGGATTAAACCTACCAAAACGACCTTTAAAGGTGTCATACCAGGTGTAGAAGCCAATTGTACAGGCTCGATTACATCGAAGTGGTCTTGGATCCCGGATAACTTCCGGCGAGGAGTTAATCTTCAACATAGTCCCGTTCCGCAGCGGCTATCATGCCTTGCTCGGACGTACCGCGTTCGCAAAGTTCAACGCGGTGCCGCACTACGCATATCTCAAGCTCAAGATGCCAGGCCCTCGAGGAGTCATCACGGTCAACGTAAACACTGAACGTTCTCTCCGCACGGAGGAACATACAGCGGCACTCACGGCAGAAGTGCAATGCAGCCTCTTAAGGCACTTCTCGAGTCCGGATGTTAAGCGGCCGGACACAGCTAAGCGCGCCCGGAGTAACTTACAACAAGACCACCTGGCACGTTCCGAGCACGCATAGCAGTGCGGCCCCAACCCCAGCTCCTGCGAAACGTCAAAGCAGGTCCTTCGCGTACACCATTACGCTCTGAAGATACCATGGGCATGGGGAGAGGGGCACGACCACGATAAACCCAGACTGCTGCTCAACCACACCAGGGGCTCTCAAGTGTGTCGTTCCTTTTTCTTTTCTTTTTACCTTTTACTTTTTTACCCACAGGACTCCGTTTGTCAAAGGCCCTGTCCGGCAGCAGACCTGCCGAACTCACGATGCAACAGCCAGGGAAGGATAAAGGCTACAACGAATATACAGGTGGTCTCCATTACGAGCATTTTTATACACCAATCTGCAGCCTACCCCTGGAGGGGGACATGTTTAACAGTCCCATACCTTGCTTATCGCACTTTTTGTATCGTTCTGCATTCGTAGCAGCACTTATTGAATAAAACAATGCAGCACCTTTTTGCTTATAATTGCATTTCTTTTTCATACATATGTTCATTCACGGCATGTTGCATCTGTACACTTTGGTACGACTAATATACACTAGGGGCTTACGTTTCCCGCATTATGGTATGATGAGTCCGAACACTTTCACAAGTGCGGCACCCCGAACTTATAGCACTATATGCATCGGCTCCGAATCATGTCTTGGGTCAATAGTTGGGTTTGCCGGCCCCATGTTTTGGTACCTTACGTTCCGTTATATCGGCTAAGGTAGCACTGGAGAACCACCGCGATTCCGCCCAGCTTGAGCTAGGTTAACGCCTCGATGGAGAAAGCTAAAACTGACCGTCATGATGAGGCGAGAGCCGGTCGCTGTTCGAGAGGTTTTTTGCGAGTCCTTAAAGACTTATGCCGCTTAGAGCGAGGAGCCGGATACTGTCCGGCCAAGGCGTGATAGCGCCCCAAATTGATCTTCCAAGACTAGGGCTTCACCGAAATTTAAAATTATAGAATTCTATGGCTAAGTGAGAGTGTTCAAGCATTATAAGTCCGGTTGCCTTGTTCGTTGTGTTGAGCGCCTCCTAGATGGACCCAAAATGGGAACAAGAGCGCTCAAGTTTATCCCGAACACCCCAAAGACTTCGTGGCATGGGGTGAAGCCGACGACTTGCCATCTCTCGATTTGATAAACAGCCGCATGAAGGTAATATTTTAAATTAACAAGCGTTGCTTAGCGATATGAACTAAGTTTTCAGCGCATACAGGATAACAAAATGCGAGTCTCTTGAAATATTACATCTTTGGAGCACTCACCCGCAATAGTGTGGGCGCCCAAAGACACTCTTATAATACATCTCGGGCGTGTGATGCTCCTTGCCCTCTCCGTGGCGGGTCCGCCACGAGCCTCAGGCATCCATCTTGCCCTAGTGCACCTTTGCACGGGCAAGGCCCGACAGGCACCCTCAATACAAGCAGAATGCTTGATGACATCTACCACGGCACGCATCCATCAGCCGCCGCACCAGCCGAAGTAGCTCCTGTGCATGGCCTCCTTAGGCCACAACCGAACTATAAGGCCCTTCATGGCCTATTCGGCCGCCTTGGAGCTCGACCAGCTGCTTCACTGGTCGCTAAGGGCACCGGATGTCCGGCCTCGATATCGAGACCGAAGACCTTCTCCGTCGAGCTCCCTCCTCGGCCCGGTAGAATGCGGCAGCATCGGACACGCTGCGAGGAAGATCTGCGAACGTTCCTAGAGAGCTCCAATTCGGGTAAGCAAGGTAATTAACACTCACATGCTTACTTTGCATGAAAAATGCCTTACCGCTGCTATTTTCTTCACCGCCTCAACCTCCCGGAGGGCCTTGTAGGCTTCGCCTTAGTGGCTTTGGCACTCTCAAGAGCCGTTACAAGCTCGGACTCGAGTCTTCGAGTCACGCCCAAGCTCTCATGTTTTTCACGAGATCCGGAGCTCTTGCTGTACCTCCGCCACCCGCGCCTCCTGCTTCTCTTGCTCGGTGCGCTCGCGTCTTACGATACGCTCGCCGCTGCCATCGCCTCCTTCGTGGTCGCCACCTCGTTAGTGGCCCCTACAATACCCACGTTATCCTTGTCATTTTTCTTGCAACCAAATCCTTTTCTGTAAGGTACAATTTTCATAAGGTATTACTCACCTTCTTTTTCCTCGAGCTGCTTCTTGGCATGGCCGAGCTCGTTCTCGGACCGCTCGAGGTTTTCCTTCAAAGTATTGACCTCCGCAGTCAGTGCGGCAGAGGTCAGCAGCACAGCCTGCAATCCCATATTGACATATTTTTTATGACTCATGCGTTTATCTTTTTAAAGATCCTCAGTCCGGCTTTTCTTTCCGAACACCGAACCGAGCATTAGGGGCTACTGTCTATGCGGTACCATTTTACATATATTGAATTCTTACCTCAAAGCCTGTTAGAAGGCTGGTACAGGCTTCGGTCAGCCCGCTCTTGGCGGACTGAACTGTCCGGATCACCGCACTCATAACAGTGCGGTGCTCCTCCTCGATGGAGGCGCCGTTGAGCGCCTCCAGTAAGCTATCTGGTGCCTCCGGTTGGATGGAGGACATCGGCGTCTTACCCTTCTTGCGAAGGGATCGCTTGCCGGACTCCGGAACCGCTAAAGGTTCCGGCATGGAGTCCGGACAAGGGTCGGGCTTAGAGCCCCTGGGGGTCTTGCCCCCCACGCGCCTGGAGTCCGGGAGGTTGCCTTGTGGCACCTCCTGCGCCACCTCCTCGTGACCAAGGCCCCCTTGGGGCCCCACCGCGGCGTTGTCCGCAGCGTGAGGCGAGGAGGCGGTCGGAAGCGAAGTACTCTCCATTTCCGACGAGCCCAGGGACCCGCTCGATGAATTGGCGAACTCGTCTTTGGGCGGGCTGCACGATTGTTCGATATTAGAGAACACTCTGCAATAATAAAAATCCATGGGTATCCGGACACTTACGATCTCGCCAGGGGCTTGGCCCTTGTAGGCCAATCCTCCTCGTCGTTGTCGACGTTGGTGGAGAAGTCCGGAGGAAGGGTTCTTCCTTCTGGACCCTCCGGCCTCCCGGTGGGGCGGCCTTCCTTTCCTCTCCTCTCGCCGGGGAGAAGCTTCTTCTTCCTCCTCCTCGTCTTCGTGAGAAGATTTCGCTTGTAATCTGATAGCACTGGCGCGGGAGCTCCTTCGAGTTCCCGTGGCCTCCTTCTTGGCCTTCTTCTCCGGCACCACATGGGGTGCCGGAGCCAGCAACCCCGTCAATCGGGCGTCCGCTGGGTCTTCTGGCAAAGGAGCCGGACAGTTAATCTGTCCAGATGTCTTCAGCCAGTCCTGTCAAAGAATAGGGAGTTTTTAGATCCCACGTTGAGTCAATCTATGAAAAAAGAGTCCCGTAAAGGGTAAAATAACTTACCTCGCCGGCTTGACGCCGCGAGCTGTATCCGCGATCTTTGTTAGCGGATGCGGGGGCTTCGGCGCCCTTGAACAGCACCTTCCGGGCATCTTCATACGTAGTATCGAAGAGCCGACTCAAGGTTTGGTGTTGTGCCGGATTGAACTCCCACAAATTGAAGGCCCGTTGTTGGCATGGGAGAATCCGGCGGATGAGCATCTCCTGGATTACGTCGACAAGCCTGCGATTCTTGTCCACCAGGTTTCGGATGCATGTTTGGAGTCCGGATAGCTCGTCCGAATCCCCCCACTTCAGGTCTGTCTCTTTCCATGACGAGAGCCATGTGGGGAATCTAGATCTGAATTCGGGGGCCGCCACACATTCAGGGTCGCGTGGCTCGGTGATGTAGAACCACCCCGATTGCCACCCCTTTATTGTCTCCACAAAGGAGCCCTCGAGCCATAGGACTTTGGCCATCTTGCCGACCATGGCGCCTCCGCACTCCGCTTGACGCCCGCCCACAACCTTCGCCTGACTTTAAAGGTCTTCAGCCATAGGCAAGTGGGGCTGATGCGAGAAAGGCCTCGCATTACACGACGATAAATGCCGAGATGTTGAGGACGAAATTGGGCCAGGTCGTGGAAGTCCAGCCGTAGTAGAACATGAGCCCCGGACAAATGGGTGAAGTGGAAAACCTAGTCCAGCGGAGGAAGTGGGGAGAAATACCACCCTCTCATGGGGCCAGGGGTTGGAATGAGCTGCCCAGCGTGCCGGGCAGCTGTGTGTGATATCGCCGGACAAGTATCCGGCCTCCCGCAGTCTTGTGATGTGCCCCTCCGTGACGGAGGAGGCCATCCATCTGCCTCCCGCTCCTGACATGGTTGGAGAAGGTTGAGGAGGAAAGTGCGGACTTGGGCACTAGAGCTCGACTGCGCAGAAATGGATGAGCAAAGGAGGAAGAAGGCGTAGGTGAAAGGGAGGATCCTTATCCCCTTATATGGAGGGACGAAGCTATGCGTCCCCCACCAGCCTGGTAAAACTCGCTTATCTCCCAAGTGACGTAATCAATGGCGCGGATGGGTTACCCACGTCCGTATTGATGAGAATCCCGGAATAAGGGGGCACGATCTACGCTTTGATAAGACATGCCAAGGAAACCGCCTCGCTAAAACACGCTGAGGTGGAACAATAAAAAAACGATTCATATAAAGGCCTGGCCGTGGTGTGATGTCACGCCGCGGAATACGTCAGCAGATCTATGCAAAAATTTATTCTCTCTACGGTGTTATGTGGAACTTGTTTTGCAGAGCCGGACACTATCCTGGTGTTCACAATCTTCTATAAATTATTCAGAGGAAGAACCCGCCTTGCAATGCCGAAGACAACATGCGCGCCGGACTCGTCGTCATTGAAGCCTGGTTCGAGGGCTACCGAGGAGTTCCGGACTAGGGGTGTCCGGATAGCGAACTATCATCATCGGCCGGACTCCAAGACTATGAAGATACAAGATTGAAGACTTCGTCCCGTGTCCGGATGGGACTTTCCTTGGCGTGGAAGGCAAGCTTGGCGATCTGGATATGTAGATCTCCTACCATTGTAACCGACTCTGTGTAACCCTAACCCTATCCGATGTCTATATAAACTGGAGTGTTTTTAGTCCGTAGGACGAACAACAATCATACCATAGGCTAGCTTCTAGGGTTTAGCCTCTTTGATCTCGTGGTAGATCCACTCTTGTAACACACATTATCAATATTAATCAAGCAGGACGTAGGGTTTTACCTCCATCAAGAGGGCCCGAACCTGGGTAAAACATCGTGTCCCTTGTCTCCTGTTACCATCCGCCTAGACGCACAGTTCGGGACCCCCTACCCGAGATCCGCCGGTTTTGACACCGACAGCGATGATTTCCCCCTCCCGGAGGGAAGTGTCCACGGCAGGATAGCTCTGCCGGAGCCCTAGATTGGTTCCGCCTCATGGCGGCGGAGTCTCGTCCCGAAAGGTTGCTTATGATTTTTTTCCTCATCGAAAGACCTCATATAGCAGAAGATGGGCATCGGAGAGCCAACAGGGGGCCCACGAGGTAGGGGGCGCGCCCCCACCCTCGTGGACAGGTGGGCCCCCTCTGGTGAACTTCTTCCGCTGGATATTTTTATTATTTCCAAAAATGACTTACGTGGAGTTTCAGGACTTTTGGAGTTGTGCAGAAGAGGTCTCTAATATTTGCTCCTTTTCCAGCCCAGAATTCCAGCTGCCGGCATTCTCCCTCCTTATGTAAACCTTGTAAAATAAGAGAGAATAGGCATAAGTATTGTGACATAATGCATAATAACAACCCATAATTCAATAAATATCGATATAAAGCATGATGCAAAATGGACGTATCATCGTTCCCTTCCTAGGCCTCACCGTCGTCCACCGCCATGGTGCTCTCGGCACGGCCTGGTCAACATGGTCAACGAACGACATCCATCGGCCATGGACTGTGCGTGCAAAATAATGATTCCTCCACCTGACAGCTGGGACCCACTGAAAGGGCCTCCGTATTTCGCGAAAAAGATGTTCCCCCCGCTAACATGTCGGACCCACCAGCTATATCTTCGCACGCAAGGAAGTGCCTCCTTATTACGCACAAAAAATGAATACCGCCTGCTAGCTGGGACCCACCATAGTGGGAGGATGACTTGTGGGCCAACTAAGTTGACGGGGACGGAGGGATTTGTGAACTTAGTCAATATGAACGATTCTAGCTCCAGTGACCGTACGATGTCCATCCAACGGCCGTAATGCTTCTTCAACCTTTGGTCTTCTTGCTCCAGCCTCCCAAAGCAGCGTCGGTCGTGCCGCATGCTCCTGCCTCCCGTGGCCGGCTGTGCTGCCGCGGAGGCCTCACCGCCCTACTATTCCCATGGCTGGCCAGGCCTGCGGGCGACGGCAGCCTCACACCACACCGAACCGGTGAACCTCGTACTCCTCTCCGTGCGGGCTTCCATCGCCGCGTCTTCCCGGCTCCGTGTCGCCCCTTCCTAGGCCTCGCCGTGCCGTCCACCGCCGTGGTGCTCTCGCGCGCCTGGTCAACATGGTCAAGGAAAGACTTCCATCGGACGTGGATCAGACGTGGAGAGGCCGATACCTGGGTCCACGGCCGCAAAGAAGGAAGTGCCTCCTTATTACGCTGAAAATAATGATTCCTCCACCGATAGCTGGGACCCACCGGACGGGCCACTGTATTTCGCGGAAAAAAACCTTCCCCCTGACTGCTGGGACCCACCAGCTTCATCTTCGCACGCAAGGAAGTGCGTCTGGGCAAAAAAAAACGATTTGCCCCCCGACTGCTGGGACCCACCAGCTACACCTTCGCACGCAAGAAAGTGCGTCCGGGCGAAAAAAACGATTCGCCCCCCTGACTGCTGGGTGATGTCTACTACACAACCTTCTTCTTGTAGACGTTGTTGGGCCTGCAAGTGCACAGGTTTGTAGGACAGTAGCAAATTTCCCTCAAGTGGATGACCTAAGGTATATCAATCCGCGAGAGGCGTCGGAGGAATATGGTCTCTCTCAAACAACCCTGCAACCAAATAACAAAAAGTCTCTTGTGTCCCCAACACACCCAATACAATAGCAAATTGTATAGGTGCACTAGTTAATGAAGAGATGGTGATACAAGTGCAATATGGATAGTAGATATAGGTTTTTGTAATCTGAAATAATAAAAACAGCAAGGTAACTAACGGTAAAAGTGAGCGTAAACGGTATTGCAATGATAGGAAACAAGGCCTAGGGTTCATACTTTCACTAGTGTAAGTCCTCTCAACAAGAATAACATAATTGGATCATATAACTATCCCTCAACATGCAACAAAGAGTCACTCCGAAGCCACTAATAGCGGAGAACAAACGTAGAGATTATGGTAGGGTACGAAACCACCTCAAAGTTATTCTTTCAAATCAATCCGTTGGTCTATTCCTATAAGTGTCACAAACAACCCTAGAGTTTTTACTAGAATAACACCTTAAGATACAAATCAACCAAAACCCTAATGTCACCTAGATACTCCATTGTCACCTCAAGTATCCGTGGGCATGATTATACGATATGCATCACACAATCTCAGATTTATCCAACCAACATAAAAGTACTTCAAAGAGTGCCCCAAAGTTTCTACCGGAGAATCACGACGAAAACGTGTGCCAACCCCTATGCATAGGTGCATGGGTGGAACCCGCAAGTTGATCACCAAAACATACATCAAGTGGCACGTGAGATCCCATTGTCACCACAAATACACACGGCAAGGCATACATCAAGTGTTCTCAAATCTATAAAGACTCAATCCGATAAAATAACTTCAAAGGGGAAACTCAATCCATTACAAGAGAGTAGAGGGGGAGAAGAAACATAAGATCCAACTATAATAGCAAAGCTCGCGATACATAAAGATCGTGTGAAGTCGAGAACACGAGAGAGAGAGAGAGAGAGAGAGAGAGAGATCAAACACATAGCTACTGGTACATACCCTCAGCCCCGAGGGTGAACTACTCCCTCCTCGTCATGGAGAGCGCCGGGATGATGAAGATGGCCACCGGTGATGGATCCCCCCTCCGGCAGGGTACCGGAAAGGGGTCCCGATTGGTTTTTGGTGGTTCTGGAGGCTTGCGGCGGCGGAACTCCCGATCTAATCTCTGTTCTGGAAGTTTTAGGGTATGTAGGTATATATGGGTGAAGGGAGAATGTCGGTGGAGCTACGGGGGCCCCACGAGGCAGGGGGCACGCCCAGGGGGGAGGGGCGCGCCCTCCACCTCGTGGACAGCTCTGGGCTCCCCTGGCGTGCACTCCAAGCCCATCAGGTTGGTTTCCTTCCAAAATTAACTTCTCCAGTTGATTTCGTTCCGTTTTGACTCCGTCTGTTATTCCTTTTCCTCGAAACACTGAAATAGGCATAAAACAGCAAATCTGGGCTGGGCCTCCGGTTAATAGGTTAGTCCCAAAAGTAATATAAAAGTGGATAATAAAGCCCAATATTGCCTAAAACAGTAGATAAAGTAGCATGGAGCAATAAAAAATTATAGATACGTTGGAGACGTATCAAGCATTCCCAAGCTTAATTCCTGCTCGTCCTCGAGTAGGTAAATGATAAAAAAGAATTTTTGATGCGGAGTGATACTTTGGCATAATTTCAATATAAATCTTCTTACTTGTGATATGAATATTCAGATCCGAAAGATTTAAGACAAAAGTTCATATTGACACAAAAATAATAATACTTCAAGCATACTAATCAAAGCAATCATGTCTTCTCAAAATAACATGGCCAAAGAAAGTTCATCCCTACAAAATCATATAGTTAGGCTATGCTTCATTTTCGTCACACAAAATGCCCCCATCATGCACAACCCCGATGACAAGCCAAGCAATTGTTTCATACTTAAATAATCTCAAACTTTTTCAACCTTCACGCAATACATGAGCGCAATCCATGGATATAGCACTATAGGTGGAATAGAATATAATGATGGAGGTTATGTGGAGAAGACAAAAAAAAGTCTCACATCGACGCGGCTAATCAACGGGCTATGGAGATGCCCATCAATTGATGTCAATGCGAGGAGTAGGGATTGCCATGCAACGGATGCACTAGAGCTATAAGTATATGAAAGCTCTACAAAAGAAAACTAGTGGGTGTGCATCCAACTTGCTTGCTCATGAAGACCTAGGGCATTTGAGGAAGCCCATCATAGGAAGATACAAGCCAAGTTCTATAATGAAAAATTCCCACTAGTATATGAAAGTGACAAAATGAGAGACTCTCTATCATGAAGATCTTAGTGCTACTTTGAAGCACAATATATGAGACTCACTACATGAAGAACAAGGTGCTACTTTGAAGCACAAGTGTGGTAAAAGGATAGTAGCATTGTCCCTTCTCTCTTTTTCTCTCATTTTTTTGGGCCTTTTTTTTGGCCTTTCTGTTTTTTTATTTTTTTTATTTTTTTTCGTCCGGAGTCTCATCCCGACTTATGGGGGAATCATAGTCTCCATCATCCTTTCCTCACTTGGGACAATGCTCTAATAATGATGATCATCACACTTTCATTACAACAACTTGATATTACAACTCGAAACTAGAACAAAATATGACTCTATATGAATGCCTCCGGCGGTGTACCGGGATGGTGCAATGAATCAAGAGTGACATGTATGAAAAATAATGCATGGTGGCTTTGCCACAAATACGATGTCAACTACATGATCATGCAATGACAATATGACAAAAGTAATGTATGTCATAATAATGATGATGGAAGTTGCATGGCAATATATCTCGGAATGGCTATGGAAATGCCATGATAGGTAGGTATGGTGGCTGTTTTGAGGAAGATATAAGGAGGTTTATGTGTGATAGAGCGTATCGTATCACGGGGTTTGGATGCACCGGTGAAGTTTGCACCAACTCTCAAGGTGAGAAAGGGCAATGCACGGTACCAAAGAGGCTAGCAAATGCGGAAAGGTAAAAGTGCGTATAATCCATGGACTCACATTAGTCATAAAGAACTCATATACTTATTGCAAAAGTTTATTAGCCCTCGAAGCAAAGTACTACTACGCATGCTCCTAGGGGGATAGATTGGTAGGAAAAGACCATCGCTCGTCCCCGACCGCCACTCATAAGGATGCACAAGCCAGGTACACTTCATGTTTCAAATTTGTTACACAACTTTACCCATACGTGTATGCTACGGGACTTGCAAACTTCAACACAAGTATTTCTCAAATTCACAACTACTCAACTAGCACAACTTTGATATTATTACCTCCATATCTTAAAACAATTATTAAGCATTAGATTTATCTTAGTATTCAATTCACTCAAAAGAAAGTTTCACATATCTTGAACACTAAGTATATTAACATTAAGCGAATTACCATGCTATTTAAGACTCTCAAAATAATATAAGTGAAGCATGAGAATTCATCTATTTCTTCAAAATAAAACTACCACCATGCTCTAAAAGATATAAGTGATGCACTAGAGCAAATGACAAACTACTCCGAAAGATATAAGTGAAGATCAATGAGTAGTCGAATAATTGTGCAACTATGTGAAGACTCTCTAACATTTAAGAATTTCAGATCTTGATACTTTATTCAAACAGCAAGCAAAGCTAAAGAAAATGACATGACGCTCCAAGCAAAACACATATCATGTGGCGAATAAAAATATAGCTCCAAGTAAAGTTACCGATGAACGAAGACGAAAGAGGGGATGCCTTCCGGGGCATCCCCAAGCTTAGGCTCTTGGTTGTCCATGAATATTACCTTGGGGTGCCTTGGGAATCCCCAAGCTTAGGCTCTTGCCACTCCTTATTCCATAGTCCATCGAATCCTTACCCAAAACTTGAAAACTTCACAACACAAAACTTAACAGAAAACTCGTGAGCTCCGTTAGCGAAAGAAAACAAAACACCACTTCATGGTACTTTAATGAACTCATTATTTATTTATATTAGTGTTAAACCTACTGTATTCCAACTTCTCTATGGTTTATAAACTATTTTACTAGCCATAGATTCATCAAAATAAGCAAACAACACAATGAAAACAGAATCTGTCAAAAACAGAACAGTCTGTAGTAATCTGTAACTAACGCAAACTTCTGGAACTCCAAAAATTCTAAAATAAATTGGTGGACCTGAGGAATTTTTCTAGTAATCATCTGCAAAAAGAATCAACTAAATAGCACTTCCCAGTAAAAAGTTGAAGCTAATCTCGTGAGCGCTAAAGTTTCTGTTTTTTACAGCATGATCATAAAGACTTCACCCAAGTCTTCCCAAAGGTTCTACTTGGCACAAACACTAATTAAAACATAAAACCACATATAAACAGAAGCTAGATCGATTATTTATTACTAAAAAGAACCACAAAGCAAGAAACTAAAATAAAATTGGGTTGCCTCCCAACAAGCGCTATCGTTTAACGCCCCTAGCTAGGCATGATGATTTCAATGATGCTCACATAAAAGATAGGAATTGAAACATAAAGAGAGCATCATGAAGAATATGACTAGCACATTTAAGTCTAACCCACTTCCTATGCATAGGGATTTTGTGAGCAAACAACTTATGGGAACAAGAATCATCTTGCATAGGAAGGTAAAACAAGCATAACTTCAAGATTTTAAGCGCATAGAGAGGAAACTTGATATTATTGCAATTCCTACAAGCATATGTTCCTCCCTCATAATAATTTTCAGTAGCATCATGAATGAATTAAACAATATAACCAGCAACTAAAGCATTCTTTTTATGATCTACTTGCATAAAATTTTTACTACTCTCCACATAAGCAAAATTCTTCCCTTGAATAGTAGTGGGAGCAAACTCAACAAAATAACTATCATGTGATTGAAAATTAAGATCAAGATGACATGTTTCATGGTTATCATTATTATTTAAAGCATACATGTCATCACAATAATCATCATAGATAGGAGGCATGCTTTCATCATAGTAAATTTGCTCATCAAAGCTTGGGGGACAAAAAATATCATCTTCATCAAACATAGCTTCCCCAAGCTTGTGGCTTTGCATATCATTAGCATCATGGATATTCAAAGAATTCGTACTAACAACATTGCAATCATGCTCATCATTCACATATTTTATGCTAAGAATTCTATGTAATTCTTCTTCTAGTACTTGAGCACAATTTTCCTTTCCATCATACTCACGAAAGATATTAAAAAGATGAAGCGTATGAGACAAACTCAATTCCATTTTTTTGGTAGTTTTCTTTTATAAAATAGACTAGTGCTAAAACAAGAAACAAAAAGATTCGATTGCAAGATCTAAAGATATAACTTCACTTACCTAGCCTCCCTGGCAACGGCGCCAGAAAAGAGCTTGATGTCTACTACACAACCTTCTTCTTGTAGACGTTGTTGGGCCTGGCAAGTGCACAGGTTTGTAGGACAGTAGCAAATTTCCTCAAGTGGATGACCTAAGGTATATCAATCCGCGAGAGGCGTAGGAGGAAGATGGTCTCTCTCAAACAACCCTGCAACCAAATAACAAAAAGTCTCTTGTGTCCCCAACACACCCAATACAATAGCAAATTGTATAGGTGCACTAGTTCGGCGAAGAGATGGTGATACAAGTGCAATATGGATAGTAGATATAGGTTTTTGTAATCTGAAATAATAAAAACAGCAAGGTAACTAACGGTAAAAGTGAGCGTAAACGGTATTGCAATGATAGGAAACAAGGCCTAGGGTTCATACTTTCACTAGTGTAAGTCCTCTCAACAAGAATAACATAATTGGATCATATAACTATCCCTCAACATGCAACAAAGAGTCACTCCGAAGCCACTAATAGCGGAGAACAAACGTAGAGATTATGGTAGGGTACGAAACCACCTCAAAGTTATTCTTTCAAATCAATCCGTTGGTCTATTCCTATAAGTGTCACAAACAACCCTAGAGTTTTTACTAGAATAACACCTTAAGATACAAATCAACCAAAACCCTAATGTCACCTAGATACTCCATTGTCACCTCAAGTATCCGTGGGCATGATTATACGATATGCATCACACAATCTCAGATTTATCCAACCAACATAAAAGTACTTCAAAGAGTGCCCCAAAGTTTCTACCGGAGAATCACGACGAAAACGTGTGCCAACCCCTATGCATAGGTTCATGGATGGAACCCGCAAGTTGATCACCAAAACATACATCAAGTGGCACGTGAGATCCCATTGTCACCACAAATACACACGGCAAGACATACATCAAGTGTTCTCAAATCTATAAAGACTCAATCCGATAAAATAACTTCAAAGGGGAAACTCAATCCATTACAAGAGACTAGAGGGGGATAAGAAACATAAGATCCAACTATAATAGCAAAGCTCGCGATACATCAAGATCGTGTGAAGTCGAGAACACGAGAGAGAGAGATCAAACACATAGCTACTGGTACATACCCTCAGCCCCGAGGGTGAACTACTCCCTCCTCGTCATGGAGAGCGCCGGGATGATGAAGATGGCCACCGGTGATGGATCCCCCCCTCCGGTAGGGTACCGGAAAGGGGTCCCGATTGGTTTTTGGTGGTTCTGGAGGCTTGCGGCGGCGGAACTCCCGATCTAATCTCTGTTCTGGAAGTTTTAGGGTACGTAGGTATATATGGGTGAAGGGAGAACGTCGGTGGAGCTACGGGGGCCCCACGAGGCAGGGGGCGCGCCCAGGGGGGAGGGCGCGCCCTCCACCCTCGTGGACAGCTCGGGGCTCCCCTGGCGTGCACTCCAAGCCCATCAGGTCGGTTTCCTTCCAAAATTAACTTCTCCAGTTGATTTCGTTCCGTTTTGACTCCGTTTGATATTCCTTTTCTTCGAAACACTGAAATAGGCATAAAACAGCAAATCTGGGCTGGGCCTCCGGTTAATAGGTTAGCCCCAAAAGTAATATAAAAGTGGATAATAAAGCCCAATATTGCCTAAAACAGTAGATAAAGTAGCATGGAGCAATCAAAAATTATAGATACGTCGGAGACGTATCACTGGGACCCACCAGCTACATCTTCGCACGCAAGAAAGTGCGGTCGGGCACAAAAAAAACGATTCGCCCCCCTGACTGCTGGGACCCACCAGCTACATCTTCGCAGGCAAGAAAGTGCCTGACAGTCGGGACCCACCTGGTCGAAGCGTACGTAACGTTGTCATTCTGGTCGCGAACGTGTACGTACATAATGGTCGATGTAGAGGCGCGACACGTCGAAAGCAGAGGCGCCGCACGTAGCATGTACACGCACGCATGCCGCCTGGGTGCAAGAAAGAAAATACGGCCACGTATGTGTACATACGGGCGGGGTCTCGAACGCCTACTCGCACATACGTACAGCCAGGGCTCGTGTACATGTCTGGGTCGGAACGGAGAAACATCGTTGTCGTCGTGTTCATGGGGAGGCAATGGAATGCGTCGTGTTCATGGGGAGGCAACGGAATGCGTCGTGTTCATGGGGAGGCAACGGAATGCGTCGTGTTCATCGGGAGGCAACGGAACGCGTGGGAGCCAACCGGCTGGGTCGGAATGGAATGCGTGGTCGTGTTCATCGGGAGGGCTTGGATGGAACAAGCGATGGAAACGAGGCCTGGCTTACCGCAAAACGGAGAAAACGGACCTCCTACGTTCGGAACGGGGTCCTGTTGATTGGGAGGGGTGTGGCGTACCGCAAAACGGAGGAAACGGACCTCCTACGGTCGAAACGGGGGTCCTGTTGATAAGAAGGGTGTGGCGCATCAAAAGCGGATTTAAACGGACCTCCTACGGTCAAACGGGGTCCTGTTGATCGGGAGGGTGTGGCGCATCGCAAAACGGATTTAAACGGACCTCCTACGGTCGAAACGGGGTCCTGTTCATCGGGAGGTGTGGCGATCGCAAAACGGACTCCACGGATACTGTTCATCTTCACCGTCGACCTCCTCCAGCCTCCACGGGCTACCGTCGACATCCTCCAGCCTCCATGGCTCCTGCTCATCCAGCCTCCACCGCGCTACTCCGGCCATCGCTCAACCACCCTCCACGGGCACCCCTCCACCGTCATCTGCTCATCGAGCCCTCCACACCACGGGTCCTGTTCAACCACCCTCCACGGGCACCCTCCACCGCTCTCGCTCATCCAACCTCCACACCACGGGTCCCGCTCAACCACCCTCCACGGGCACCCTCCACCGCTCATCGCTCATCTAGCCCTCCACACCACGGGTCCTGTTCATCCAGAGGCAACGCCACCGCCACCCACCCCGCAACGCCATCGCTTATCCAATCGATCGGCTTCATTAGCAGCGAGAGCGGCGAATCGCCGATCGGGTTCGATTAACAGCCATCGATCGATCGCTCGGGTTCGAAGAACGCGTAGCTCGCGGGTAATCGCTCTGGTTCGATTAGAGCCCAACGCCTCGCTCGGGTTCGATTAGAGCCAACGCCGCACACACGCACGCACGTGTACGAGAAAACGCGCATAGCTCGCCCCCAACCTCCCACCGTAACTGGAACTCCCGAAATTTTCCTCCCCTCGCTTCTACCACGGTTTTTCCATCATGGACGGCCCAAAGAATGTCATGCAGCTGCGTCTCCGCCCGCCCAGACGAAAAGCCCATTTTCGTCATGATTTTTGTCATAGAAGTAGGAGCCCACCACATCTATGATGATACCGGGTTTTGTCACAATTATCGTCATAGAAGTGTCATACGTATGACAGAAAAAAATTCTTTCGGCCCAAAATGTCACGGATGTGTCTTTTTTTTGTAGTGCACTAGACTAGGGGGGCTTTTTTCTTCCACCTCTCTCTTTCTAACCATTAGTCTGAGGACATAGCTCAGGCATGGAGATCCGCTCTCCCCTCTCTCTCTCAAACACACATTGTAATCTCTGGATACATACTCAGATAAAATAAAGCCTCTCCGGAGCACGAGACGTAGGGTTGTTATCTCCACCGTGAGAGGCCCGAACTCGCTGTCGTGGTTCTAACTCTGACAGTAATGTAGGGGGTAGGTATGGAGAGGCAAGATCTTAGCTATGGAGTAGTTGTAAGCACACGAGGTTTACGAGTTCAGGCCCTTCTCGGAGTAAGTAATAGCCCTACGTCTCGGAGCCCGGAGGCGGTCGACTGGATTATGTGTGTCTGGATTACAGGGGCGCGAACCCTTTACACTGAGGAGGGGGTGGCTTATATAGAGTTCGCCAGACCCCTCCAGCCCTCAGTTATGCAGGGTTTAAAGTACATTAAGGCTGGGCGCATCGTAACGCCTAATAAAGTGCTATAATGACCATAAAAGCTACTCAATGACCGACCGTTAGCGTGTGGAGTGGCTTTAGGTCTTCTGGTCGTCGAGTGGTTGGATCTTGGTCGAGTGATTGCTTCATGGTCGAGTGTCTTCGAGTCTGTCGAGTGGAACACCTCCAAGTCGATTGAAAGGTGATTTCTTCTAGAGATGTCCTTGGGTAGGGTAGTTAGGACAGGTCCATGACCCTACCCTAGGTACATGGCTTCATCACTCGCTAAAACCACCGTGTCACCCATTTGCATCTCGATAGATCATGCTCCTTTATCCTACCCCTCTCTTATTGTCGGAATCGTTACCACGACAGAACCTGGATGCTCATATTGGCTCCTACATATTCTACGAAGATCTGTATCGGTCAAACCGCATAACAACATATGTTGTTCCCTTTGTCATCGGTATGTTACTTGCCCGAGATTCGATCGTCGGTATCTCAATACCTAGTTCAATCTCGTTACCGGCAAGTCTCTTTACTCGTTTCATAATGCATCATCCTGCAACTAACTCATTAGTCACATTGCTTGCAAGGATTATAGTGATGTGCATTACCGAGAGGGCCCACAGATACCTCTCCGACAATCGGAGTGACAAATCCTAATCTCAATCTATGCCAACTCAACAAACACCATCGGAGACACCTGTAGAGCACCTTTATAATCACCCAGTTACGTTGTGATGTTTGGTAGCACACTAAGTGTTCCTCCGGTATTCGGGAGTTGCATAATCTCATAGTCATAGGAACATGTATAAGTCATGAAGAAAGCAATAGCAATAAACTAAACGATCATAGTGCTAAGCTAACGGATGGGTCTTGTCCATCACATCATTCTCCTAATGATTTTATCCCGTTCATCAAATGACGATACATGTCTATGGTTAGGAAACTTAACCATCTTTGATTAACGAGCTAGTCAAGTAGAGGCATACTAGGGACACTTTGTTTTGTCTATGTATTCACACATGTATCAAGTTTCCGGTTAATACAATTCTAGCATGAATAATAAACATTTATCATGATATAAGGAAATATAAAATAACAACTTTATTATTGCCTCTAGGGCATATTTCCTTCATCTCCCTCATATAAAATTGCAAGAATGATTACCGGTACTTGCTATTGATTGCCTAGGGACAAATAACTTTCTTGGTGACACAAACCCTTTTACTAAACACCTAACTTTTATTATCTTGCAAAGTACTTCTAGTTTTATTCTTGCAAAGTAGTTCTGGCATCACTCCTACAAACTAGTTTCATACTTGTTTTCGGTAAAGCAGACGTCAAGTGTGCGTAGAGTTGTATCGATGGTCGATAGAACTTGAGGGAATATTTGTTCTACCTTTAGCTCCTCGTTGGGTTCGACACTCTTATTTATCGAAAAAGGCTACAAACGATCCCCTATACTTGTGGGTTATCAGCAAGCATCCACAACTATGAGAAAAGTATTAATAATAAATTCTAACCATAGCATTAAACTTTTGGATCCAATCAGTCCCTTACGAAATAGCGCATAAACTAGGGTTTAAGCTTCTGTCACTCTCGCAACCCATCATCTAATAACTACTCCACAATGCATTCCCTTAGGCCCAAATATGGTGAAGTGTCATGTAGTCGACGTTCACATGACACCACTAAGGGAGTCACAACATACATACTATCAAAATATCAAACACATATCAAGTTCACATGATTACTTGCAACATGATTTCTTCCGTGACCTCAAGAACAAAAGTAACTACTACTCACAAATGATAATCATGCTCAAGATCAGAGGGGTATTAAATAGCATACTGGATCTGAACATATAATATTTCACCAAATAAACCATATAGTAATCAACTACAAGATGTAATCAACACTACTAGTCACCCACAAGCACCAATCTATAGTTCCGGTACAAAGATTGAACACAAGAGATGAACTAGAGTTTGAGATGAGATGGTGCTATTGAAGATGTTGATGGAGATTGTCCTCCCCAAGATGGGAGAGTTGTTGGTGATGATGATGACGATGATTTCCCCCTCCGGGAGGGAAGTTCTCCCGGCGGAATCGCTCATTGGAGGGCAAAAGTGCTCCTGCCTGTTCCGCCGAGACGGCGGCGCCCGTCCGAAAGTCCTCTCATTATTTTTTTCTAGGTCAAAATAACTTATATACCAGAAGATGGGCACATGAGGTGGCCCGAGGAGAGCACAACCCACCAGGGCACGCCTGGGCTCCCTGGCGTGCCCATGTGAGTTGTGCCCACCAGGTGGGCCCCCTCTAGTACTTATTGGCTCCAATATTCCTCATATATTTCATAAAAATTCTCCGTATAGTTTCAGCGTGTTTGGAGTTGTGCAGAATAGGTAGCCTGACGTAGGTTTTCCAGGTCCAGATTTCCAGCTGCCGGAATTCTCCCTCTTTGTGTGTTATGAGAGAAGCATTAGAATTACTCCAAAAAGCATTATTATGCATAAAAACATCATAAATAACAGTTGGAAAACGTGACGCAAAATGGACGTATCAACTCCCCAAGCTTAGACCTCGCTTGTCCTCAAGCGAAAACCGAAATCGAAAAACATGTCCACATGCTTAGAAAGAGAGATGCGTCGGTAAAAATAAAATACAGACATAGAAGCATCATGTAGATTATTATAATAGCAACAAAACTGATTGCATGCATTGGCAATGGAAAAACTGCCCCAGAGGTTTGATGAGAATGTATCAACGACACACCAAAGATGCCATCATCATACTAGAAACGGTGACATCACATGACTTGTGGATTTGATGTGCTTTCTTTGGAATACCGGGATCTCACAACGACATCAAACGTGCTTCAACGATCTCCAGTGTTCAGAAGGCTTTGCAATGGGGAATCGTCGCCATGCAACTACACTGTCAATGACCATGAGTACACACATGGGTTACTATCTTGCCGATGATATCTATCCTCAGTGGGCGGTGTTTGTGAAGACCATATCCGAACCACAAGGCAACAAACAAAACCACCTTGCAACAATGCATGAAGCAATTAGGAAGGATGTGGAGAGGCCATTCGGAGTGCTTCAAACTCGTTGAGGAATTGTTCATGGAGTTGCATTGATGCGGGAATCAGAAAATTTGTGGTAGCTCATGACATGTTGTGTTACTTTGTACAATATAATTGTCGAGGATGTGGATGATGGTGTAGCCCAAACCAAAATTTTGAAGCACCTGGAGAGCAAGTTCAAATCCCGAAAGATTAAGATGCGGCTCAGGTTATGAACTTTCTGCAGATACATCAGAATCTTCGAGATCATGAGGTGCACGCGCCGCTACTCAATGATCTTGTGGAGCATATGTGGACCCACTATAGAAACCAAAAAGCTAATGTTTGAGTTGTGCACTTAAATAAATTTTATATAAGACATATGTATTCTCGGTACCAACATTTGTTATTTACGTGCGATATTGACGTGTATGATGGACGCGCATAGATTTGAGAGTCCGAATTTAGGGTCTATTTGATTTAAAGGATTTTCATAGGATCTTTGAAGGATTAGAATCCTTAGGAATTTTTTCTATGTTGATCGTTTGATTCGTAGGATTGAATCCTGTAGGGTTTTTTTCTAAGGATTCATTTGTACTACATTTTACAGGAATTCTAACATCCACTTCAACCTCTTGGAAGAAATCCTTTGTTTTTCCCGTAACACAATCAAACAAACTCAAATCCTATAGGGATCCAATGGACATGCCATTCCAATCCTACGTTTTTCCTATTCCTGTATTTTTGCAATCCTATGAATCAAAGAGGCCCTTAGGCTGGTCATAGTGGGGAGTAACTTAGACTACTAACATGCATATGTTACTAGTCTATATTACTACCTCTATAGTAGTATCATAGATTAGTATCATAGGTGGTCTCATTTATTGCCATGCATGACACATAATACCATCACATTTATTATGTTACGGTATCTATCTATGTTACTATAACCATCTCTCTCTTCTTTATTTCTCTACCACGTAAGCATGTTTGCGAGTCTCAAGTGCATGATACTACTTATGTTACTCCCACTATGGCCAGCCTTAATATATGTGGATGGCTGATACAAGATATGAGGGGACTGATAGAGTGCCGGATTTGCCAATTCCGGTTGTACATACTCTAACAACACTCGTACTGTTGTTTGGCAGAAGTCTGTTGTCACAGCCCTAGATCTTTGTTTGTAATTAGTTGCATCTTCATCCATGTCATCATATTTAAATTTCAGTTAAACTTGAAATGGGGATTGTTGAAACCCTAGCGCCAATTGAAATCAACTAGGTTCAATAAAAATAGTTTCAATGAACCCAAAATGCCCTGTGAAAATGTTCATGACTAATGGATAAAGGTGAAAGCCTCTTCCAAAAATGATGAACATATCTTATAGGTCATTCCTGGATTTTTGAATTAAATCTTAAACCATTTGACTTTGGGCATTTAAACACTATAAATAATTTAAATGCTCAAATAATGTTGGAAGTATTTGTGGGCCATAGAAATAATTCGGAAAGTGCCCGTGAATATTTTCAGGATTTATAAAATTGCTTTGGTTTTTTAAAAAAAAAACTGGATCAAAAACAAACTACAGAATATTAGAAAACTAAAACAAATAAAAAGAGAGAGAGAAGAGGCCCCAGGCCACTTACCTGGCCTCACCTGCGCAGCCACCCGGCCCAGTTTCCTTCCCCCCCTCCCCACGCTGGCCCACTCCAGCGGCCCAGCCCACCTCCGCTTCCTTCCTGTCGCCTTCCTCCTCTGCCAGGAGGACGGGCGCGTGCCCGACGCGCGCACCGCCGCGCCGCGCCACCTCCACCCTGCCTGCTTCACCCCCGACGCCCTGGACGCCTCCCCGAGCGCCACGCGACCCCCTGGCTCTCTCTCACTCTCTCCCGACCCCTCCCCCTTCCTCTGTCTCGCTCTCTCGAGCTCACCGAGAGCGACCGCCGCCGCCGTTCGCCATAGCCACGCTCCCCGGCCACCCCTCTTCTCCCAGCCATGCCCAGGCGCTCCGCCTCGTCGCCCCGGACCTCTCCGCTGACCCACGCGACTCCAAACGCCTTCGAGCGCCGACCTCGCCTCGTCTTCAACCTCGGCACCCGAGCCGCCTCCGTCGATTCGGCGCCGCCAGACCTCCCAGAGCTCATCGACTCCCTCTCCGGCCCGCCTGTGAGCTCCTGCCCTTCTCCCTTCTCCGTTTGCCTTATTGCGCACCACAACGACCACACCGAAGCTCGGCCGCACCGCCGCCGCCATCAAGACGTCGCCGTCGTGGCCACAGCCACGATGGCTCGATTCGAGCACGCCATCGTCTTCACCGCACTCGAGGAGTCCGTAGCACCCACCCTTTCGGCCTGTTGTGCCCCTAGCGCCAACTCCGACCTCGCCGAGCTCCGGCAGCCGCCAAGGTCGCCGCCGCGACGCTTCCGCGACCGGCCAATCACCACCACCACTGATGCGGCTCACTTCCGCATCACGTGAGCGTGTTCGCTTCGCCAAACCGTGCTCAGAGGCCAATTCGCGGCAGCCACCGCGTCGGCCTCGCCCGGCGGCTTAACGCCGGTGGGGTTTGACCCGCTGACCTCGCCGGCCCGTCGGTGGGCCTCAGGAGTCGGTGATTAGCTTAAGGCTAATCACCAACTAACCTACCCTCGACATCGACGGTGGGCCCCGGCGCCACTAACGACTTTAATTAAACTAAACTAACCCCCTGTTTAACTCGTGTCACCGACGTGTGGCCCCACACGTCAGGTTTGACCCAGCCAGCCCTGTTAACTCCGACGTCACATTGACGTCAGTCGACATAATAATTAGGTTTCAGATTTAATTTAGTTCAAGAATTTCGAAAATACTCTAAACTTCTAAAAATCATATAAATTCAACCGTAACTCGGATTGAAATAATTTATATATGAAAATGATCAGAAAAATATGAAGAATCTGTTTATGCCATGATCATGCATGTTTGAACAAGTTAACCTCACTGAATAGGATGAATCATGATTAGGTAATTTATGAAATAGCATTTGGAGTTGAGTTCAACCTTGTTTGAATTCCACTTCAACTAACTTGGATTATTATTGCATTAGGTGAATTCAGTACCTTAACATGATCATGCATCATATATGTGCATTGCATTGATTGTGTTCTCTCTTGTTTGCCGGTAATTGTCCCCTCTCGGTAGACGACGTACCGACGATGAACTCGATGACACCGATGAAGAACTATATTATCTTCAGAAGTGCCAGGCAAGCAAAACCCCCTTGTTCATTCCGATACAATCCCACTCTCTCGCTCCTGCTCTATTTTACTGCATTAGGACAACAACGACTCATGTGTTACTTGCTGCGGTAGCTGAACCCCTTGATCCTTTGCATGACTGTCATTCCACAAGAATTAGATGAAACCCACTAGCATGAGTAGGAGTTGTTTGAGCCATGTTGTGCCTACTCATTTATGCTTGTTTGTCATGCACTGCTCGCTTAGAGTTGAGTCGGGTCCGATTCATCGGGAATGAATTGGAATTGTTATGAACATGTCCTATTGAGTGTAAGCTAAGTGTGGTGAACACGATTTGGTAAAGGTAGCGGTGAGAGGCCATGTAGGAGTACATGGTGGGTTGTCTCATTGCAGCCGTCCTCGTGAACTGAGTTCGTGTTTGTGATCCATGAAACAGTTACTACCACGCATTGGGCCCAAACCAATGGACCCTCTCGGCTTCTTGACCACCCTTGTCCTCATCCGGAGTTGCAAGTAGTTTCGTGTTTGTAGCATGTTGGGGGCACGCAACGCTGAACTTAGGGGTGGGTTGTGTTGCGGTAGGCACCGTGGCCCTGTGTACCGAAAGTGCCGCTTGGTATCTCGGGAACCCTGCACACATCGTTCGGGCTGTATGGGAAACCTCGGCGGACTCCTGCGGATGGAACCCGAATAGGCGATAAACCTGGACTAGGGACTTGAGTGTTTAGGTAGGCCGTGGCCGACACCCACGTTGGGCTTCCGCTGAAGGTTGCCGAGTACATGTCGTGTAAACGGCGTAAGTGGTGAGCGTGTGCGAAGAAGTACACCCGCAGGTTTAATATGATCTATTCAATAGCCGTGTCCACGGAGAAGGACTTCGGGTTGCCTATATCGGTTCATAGACAAGTGAAAGTGGATACTCTAAAATGCGCAAGATAAGCGTGAGTGCTATGGATGGCGTTCTCGTAGGGAGACGGAGCGGGTCCATAGTGGTGTATTGATGTGGTGAATATGTGGACTCGTGTGCGCCACCTCAAAAGAGTTACTTGCAATGAGTTCGGGATAGCCACCGAGTCAAAGCTGGCTTGCTGCGGTCAAACTCCACCACCCCCTTGATAATGTTGCATATGTAGTTAGTTACGATGTAAGTCTTGCTGAGTACAATTGTACTCACGCTTGCTTATTTTATGTTTTGCGAGAGACGTCGGTCTCGCTAGTAGTTCCACGTGGACTCGACGCTTAGCTTGTTACCTCAGCTACGATCTTGTGCCCTCGGCAGATCTCGGTAGATAGTCGCTTCTCAGCCTTTTTCATTTATAGTTTGCGTACTTTCGAGACATGTTTAGCTTCCGCTTGTGCTTTGACTTGTATGCTTTCGAGTGTTGGGTCATAAGACCCATATTTGTAATATCTCGCTCCTCGGAGCCTAATAAATAATATTTGAGTCGAGAGTTATGTTGTGATGTCATGTTGTATCTACGCATATTGAGCATAATGTGTGTATGTTTGAAATGCTTGGTATGTGTGGGATCCGACAAACTAGTTGTTTATCCTTGGCAGCCTCTCATATGGGGAAATGTAGTCTCGTGATTTACGGCGATAGTAGTCCGCTACAGCCGGTTCACGGAGTCCTGCTAGCCCAAAGACTACTGCTTGGACACTTGATCGGCCGGCATGTGTTTCACTTCGTCCCTATGTCCGTCCCTTCGGAAATGTCACGCAGTGTTATTCGAGTCCTGCCTAGCCTGCTACTGGTCCGGGATACCGAGTCTGTTAGCCAGTGCTACAGCCCGAATATATACGTTGATGACCGACATGCTCGATGTGATTCATGTATGCCTGTCCCCATAGGTTAGCGCCGCTTTGGGTTCACGACTAGCCATGTCGGCCCGGTTCTTTGTCATATGGATGCTAGCGACACTATCATATCGTGAGCCAAAAGACGCGAACGGTCCGGGCCATGGTAAGGCGACACCGTGGGAATACCGTGCGTGAGGCCGCAATGTGATATGAGGTGTTACATGCTAGATCGGTGTGACTTAGGATCGGGTCCCGACAGCGTTGGTATCGAGCTTTGATTGCTCAGAGGATTACCAAGCCAAACTGGTCAAGTTGTGTCTAGAAATGCTTTAGTTATGTAAGGAATTGATTGTGGAAGGAACGTAAGGCTCTTTTTACTCCTTATACCTCATGGCCTTCTGATCTGAGTCATCCTCTTCTCTTCTACGGGGTTTAAGAACTAGGCTTCCCATCTATCTATTAGGATGACGTGTTACTAATCCATCGACTTATAAGATTGTCGGTTTTAAGCCTCAGTTCAGTTCCTACTATTTCTGTATGATAATGGTTGATCCCAGAATCTTGTTATGATGTTGTTGAGTGGTTATGCCACCATTTTCTGCAGGATGTCTCAAATCATTGTGAGCATTTACAGCCGTTATGCTGTCCGAGTCCTCCCAGGTCTCTAAATAGTCTGATGCATTTGCAAATCCCTTCTTCCGTTTCGATGTCCTTTTGGTCAGAATAAGCACACTAACCAGTCGGTTGAGGTACTCTGTTGCCTCGACACATATGTTGGAACTATTATTATGACCCTAGGTGTTTAGGAAGTCACCTAGCAATTTAGCAATGCTTCATATCCCGGTGTGATGATTACGCCAAGATTCTTGAAAGCATCCCGTGATGCCATTTAGTAGTAGGCATTCTACTCCTGGGTTTCTGGACCCGAGATTCATCCTACTTCATGTCGTTAGTATTTGCTAGTGCCTTTGGGATATTAGTAACCTTGCGATAGTCCTCAAGTCCGTGGTATTCTCCTTCTTCCAAATACTACGAACCGCTTATGGCAGAAGTTCTTTTGAGCCAAAAGATCACAATAAGAGTGCTCTTGAGGAGTTCTCCATTTATAATTGTGAATCTGCCAATTCTACCTTTCTGCATGGGTTATCCGGAAGAAATGTTGAGCTTGCTCGACATACTAATCTGTGCATCCACAACTCAGAAAATTATATGTTCCTTTGAGTTGTTCTCTTAGATGCCTTCTGACCTTCATCTATCAATTGATAGCCAAGGGTATGTGTGCATTTGTGTTCATCGATGCATTTTATCCTTGTGGTCCGTCAAGCCATTCTATTCCGGAATGACTAGGAGAAACAAACTCCAGTACCTCATCCATTTCTAGGATTGGGTCAAAGTAGTTGTATCCCGCAGATCAAAATGCCACTTCAGCTTTTGATTCTGTTCTACCCTGAAGTATTGCCATCTTATGTCAAGAAAGTCATGGGAATTGCACAACCTCCTAGGAATTCTTGATGCAGTGATACTTCTCACCATCATTGTTCATTTCTCGGTTCCGTGTTGATGCAACCGGAAAGCCGACAAGTGAATTGTGATGTGTGAAATCAATACCCCGAGCAACTTGTTGCTTGGTAGTGAATGGACAAAATTCTCATCCTTAGCGTGTTGGTTATTAAACCATCATCCTAAGATTGATCGTGCTACCTAGTCCTTATTTACGGTGCACTCTTCGATTGATGAGTTAGAACCTTGTCAAGTCCTCACTCATTTGATAATATCGTCTTGCCCTGAAAAGCAAGATTGTTCTCGAGCTTAGTAACATACCGGTAGTTCGTGACTTTCCAAATATTTTCTTGGAAGTGTTACCGGGTTGTTCCCTGACTGTTATGTTGAGCTCGTGATCAAGTTGGTTTCTTGTGAACCACCCCTTCTCCAAGAATCTGTGTTGGATACCCCTGAGCTAGTCGGTTAAGCTAGACAACAACTTGGAGAGTTGGAAGATAAAAGCTTGCCCAGCTTAGTTCGTTCCAAAGGGATATTCTTGTGTAGTGTGTGTTGAAGAAGGATGATATCTTCATCAATTGGTCCTCGTGATCAGTTGTTGGACCTATTGTCCTACCAATTTTTTGATTTGAGTATGGGCCATTGTCAAGTCAAATCAGAACCAATGATATTCGTAATGTTGTCTTACTCGTGGTTGATTCCTCGAGCGTACACCATTACATCTTTGGTCTGACCAATACTATCACGTGTTCACATGATGGTGGAAGTCCAGTGATATGGAAATTCCGATGAGTTGCTGTTGAGCCCATCAGTAGCATTTTGTCTCCCCCATGAGTCATGTTGAGCATCAACGTAGTATAGGAAACTTGTGCAAGCATTTCTTCATGTCTCGTTCATGAAGCATATGTTTGGATGAAAGTAGTGACTTCCTCTAGTTCATGTGCATCTGATGTAAGTTGCCGCCATGAACTTGAGAAAGGTTTGTTTTGCCTCCTGTGGAATCATCCCAAGTCCGTCATGCATGTGCGAAGTATTCTATGGTTTGATAGACTGATCATCTTCATTCCGTATGTATCCCTAGCACACCAAGCCACTGATTTGATTTGTTCAAGGAAAAGGAGTTCTTCCATAAGAGCTAATCATGACTTATGTTAAGACTTCAATGTCCTCGATGATGGTTCCCCCACCCGAACTCGGTAGTGTTTTATTATAAGACTACCATGTGGTCATGCTTGTCTGGGACAACATGTTCACATGTTTGTAGCAAAACCAGCTCATGTTTTGGAGCTTGCTATCGTAGTTCATATCCCGAGAATCTCGCAACATCTTCTCGTTGATTTGTGTTGCAAACTTTCATTTTACTTCTAGACTCGATGAGTCTGGAATATCTTAACACCAACCAGATCCGAATCTCAGGCAGATATGATGGTTGGAACATTCCTAGCTTTTGCATTTTGTTCCCAGCTTGCACCGTCCTTGTGCTATCTCGCTATAGACTGTCTTCTTAGCAATTCTTGTCCAGGTTTATCTTCAAAAGTGGACTTACCATGGGTCCCCCCCCACCTTCGATGATAAGCAAAATCATCCATTGCGTTGTCTTCAACAAGGTAGTCCACATCATCCATTCTAATCCGGGTGTACCACTCCTTTGCATTCCACCTCATGATCGCTGTGATTGCCTTTGGCTGGTATCAGAGTTCCAATGATCTATGGATCAAAAGTAATTCTTTTTGCCACTTAAGGGAATAGTTCTTGCGTCACCTTTCTCGAGGTGTCCCGTTACGGGATCATGATAAATACTTCCTCGCCACCTTGACACCATCCACCATCTCCCTAAGCGTGGAATTGTTGCCACCAATCAAACCCCGTTATTGTTCTTCCATCCCCCTCGACGTATTTTGAGTCTCAACCCGAGATATGTCACCGTCTCAGACCGTGAGTCAATCGTGTTTACTTGATCTTCGTGAAGATCGTGTCATGAAAGGTTTCCCCTTTCTTCCTGTTGTCGTGTCGGGTGAAGATCTCGAAGACATCAAGACCAAGATGATGGAATGAATCAACATCTTCGCGAAGGGCAGATGGATCATGAAGATTGTGATAGCTTGTGACCTCCCTTTTCCTCTTACCTCACGTCTTGAATCTCGGGGCGAGATTCTTGTTTAGTGGGGGTGAGTTGTCACAGCCCTAGATCTTTGTTTGTAATTAGTTGCATCTTCATCCATGTCATCATATTTAAATTTCAGTTAAACTTGAAATGGGGATTGTTGAAACCCTAGCGCCAATTGAAATCAACTAGGTTCAATAAAAATAGTTTCAATGAACCCAAAATGCCCTGTGAAAATGTTCATGACTAATGGATAAAGGTGAAAGCCTCTTCCAAAAATGATGAACATATCTTATAGGTCATTCCTGGATTTTTGAATTAAATCTTAAACCATTTGACTTTGGGCATTTAAACACTATAAATAATTTAAATGCTCAAATAATGTTGGAAGTATTTGTGGGCCATAGAAATAATTCGGAAAGTGCCCGTGAATATTTTCAGGATTTATAAAATTGCTTTGGTTTAAAAAAAACTGGATCAAAAACAAACTACAGAATATTAGAAAACTAAAACAAATAAAAAGAGAGAGAGAAGAGGCCCCAGGCCACTTACCTAGCCTCACCTGCGCAGCCACCCGGCCCAGTTTCCTTCCCCCCCTCCCCACGCTGGCCCACTCCAGTGCCCAGCCCACCTCCGCTTCCTTCTGTCGCCTTCCTCCTCTGCCAGAGGGGCAGGCGCGTGCCGACGCAGCAGCGCGCGCGCCCGCGCCACCTCCACCCTGCCTGCTTCACCCCGACGCCTGACGCCTCCCGAGCGCCACGCGACCCCAGCTCTCTCACTCTCTCCCGACCCCTCCCCCTTCCTCTGTCTCGCTCTCTCGAGCTCACCGAGAGCGACCGCCGCCGCCGTTCGCCATAGCCACGCTCCCCGGCCACCCCTCTTCTCCCAGCCATGCCCAGGCGCTCCGCCTCGTCGCCCCGGACCTCTCCGCTGACCCACGCGACTCCAAACGCCTTCGAGCGCCGACCTCGCCCTCGTCTTCAACCTCGGGCACCCGAGCCGCCTCCGGTCGATTCGGCGCCGCCAGGACCTCCCCGAGCTCACTGACTCCCTCTCCGACCCCGCTGTGAGCTCCTGCCCCTTCTCCCCTTCTCCGTTTGCCTTATTGCGCACCACAACGACCACACCGAGCTCGGCCGCACCCGCCGCCGCCACTGCACGTCGCCGTCGTGGCCACAGCCACGATGGCTCGATTCGAGCACGCCATCGTCTTCACCGTACTCGTAGGAGTCCGTAGCACCCACCCTTTCGCCTCTTTGTGCCCCTAGCGCCAACTCCGACCTCGCCCGAGCTCCGGCAGCCGCCAAGGTCGTCGCCGGCGACGCTTCCGCGACCCAAGCCAATCACCACCACCACTCGATGCGGCTCACTTCCGCATCACGAGGCGTCTCGCTTCGCCAAACCGTGCTCAGAGGCCAATTCGCGGCAAGACGCGTCGGCCTCGCCCGGCGGCTTAACGCCGGTGGGGTTTGACCGCTGACCTCGCGGCCCGTCGGTGGGCCAGAGTCGGTGATTAGCTTAAGGCTAATCACCAACTAACCTACCCCCCCTGACACTGACAGTGGGCCCCAGCGCCACTAACCTGACTTTAATTAAACTAAACTAACCCCCCTGTTTAACCCGTGTCACTGACGTGTGGCCCCCACACGTCAGGTTTGACCCAGCCAGCCCTGTTGACCCGCTGACGTCACATTGACGTCAGGCTGACGCAATAATTAGGTTTCCAGATTTAATTTAGTTCAGTAAATTTCAGAAAATACTCTAAACTTCTAAAAATCATATAAATTCAACCGTAACTCGGATTGAAATAATTTATATATGAAAAATGATCAGAAAAATATGAAGAATCTGTTTATGCCATGATCATGCATGTTTGAACAAGTTAACCTCACTGAATAGGATGAATCATGATTAGGGTAATTTATGAAATAGCATTTGGAGTTGGAGTTCAACCTTGTTTGAATTCCACTTCAACTAACTTGGATTATTATTGCATTAGGTGAATTCAGTACCTTAACATGATCATGCATCATATATGTGCATTGCATTGATTGTGTTCTCTCTTGTTTGCGGTAATTGTCCCTCTCGGTGAGCGACGCATCGACGATGAACTCGATGACACCGATGAAGAACTATATTATCTTGAAGTGCCGTGCAAGCAAAACCCCTTGTTCATTCCGATACAATCCCACTCTCTCGCTCCTGCTCTATTTTACTGCATTAGGACAACAACGACTCATGTGTTACTTGCTCATGTAGCTGAACCCCTTGATCCTTTGCATGACTGTCATTCCACAAGAATTAGATGAAACCCACTAGCATGAGTAGGAGTTGTTTGAGCCATGTTGTGCCTACTCATTTATGCTTGTTTGTCATGCCCGCTCGCTTAGAGTTGAGTCGGTCTGATTCATCGGGAATGAATTGGAATTGTTATGAACATGTCCTATTGAGTGTAAGCTAAGTGTGGTGAACACGATTTGGTAAAGGTAGCGGTGAGAGGCCATGTAGGAGTACATGGTGGGTTGTCTCATTGCAGCCGTCCTCGAACTGAGAGTTCGTGTTTGTGATCCATGAAACAGTTATTACCACGCATTGGGCCCGAAACCAATGGACCCTCTCGGCTTCTTGACCACCCTTGTCCTCGGTCAAGGAGTTGCAAGTAGTTTCGTGTTTGTAGCATCTTTGGGGCCGCACGCAACGCTGACCTTAGGGGTGGGTTGTGTTGCGGTAGGCACCGTGGTTGGTGTACCTGAGTGCCCGTTTGGTATCTCGGGAACCCCGCACACATCGTTCGGGGCTGTATGGGAAACCTCGGCGGACTCCTGCGGATGGAACCCGAATAGGCGATAAACCTGGACTAGGGACTTGAGTGTTTAGGTAGGCCGTGGCCGACACCCACGTTGGGCTTCCGCTTGAAGGTTGCCGAGTACATGTCGTGTAAACGGCGGTAAGTGGTGAGCGTGTGCGAAGAAGTACACCCTGCAGGTTTAATATGATCTATTGAATAGCCGTGTCCACGGAGAAGGACTTCGGGTTGCCTATATCGGTTCATAAACAAGTGAAAGTGGATACTCTAAAATGCGCAAGATAAGCGTGAGTGCTATGGATGGCGTTCTCGTAGGGAGGCGGAGCGGGTCCATAGTGGTGTATTGATGTGGTGAATATGTGGACTCGTGTGCGCCACCTCAAAAGAGTTACTTGCAATGTAGTTCAGGATAGCCACCGAGTCAAAGCTGGCTTGCTGCGGTCAAACTCCACCACCCCCTTGATAATGTTGCATATGTAGTTAGTTCGATGTAAGTCTTGCTGAGTACAATTGTACTCACGTTTGCTTATTTTATGTTTTGCGAGAGGCGTCGGTCTCGCTAGTAGTTCCACGTGGACTCGACGTTTAGCTTGTTACCTCAGCCACGATCTTGTGCCCTCGGCAGATCTGGTAGATAGTCGGGCTTCTCGGCCTTTTTCATTTATGGTTGTGCGTACTCGGACATGTTTAGCTTCGCTTGTGCTTTGACTTGTATGTTTCGAGTGTTGGGTCATAAGACCCATATTTGTAATATCTCGCTCCTCGGAGCCTAATAAATAATATTTGAGTCGTAGAGTTATGTTGTGATGTCATGTTGTATCTACGCATATTGAGCATAATGTGTGTATGTTTGAAATGCTTGGTATGTGTGGGATCCGACAAACTAGTTGTTTATCCTTGGCAGCCTCTCATATGGGGAAATGTAGTCTCGTGATTACGGCGATAGTAGTCCGCTTCTGACCGGTTCACCGAGTCACGCTAGCTCAAAGACTACTGCTTGGACACTTGATTGGCCGGCATGTGTTTCACTTCGTCCCTATGTCATCCCTTGGGAAATGTCACGCGGTGTTATTCGAGTCCGCCTAGCTGCTACTGATCCAGGATACTGGAGTCTCATAGCCAATGCTACTGACCGAATATATCGTTGATGACCGACATGCTCGATGTGATTCATGTATGCCTGTCCCCATAGGTTAGCGCCGCTTTGGGTTCACGACTAGCCATGTCGGCCCGGGTTCTTTGTCATATGGATGCTAGCGACACTATCATATACGTGAGCCAAAAGACGCGAACGGTCCCGGGCCATGGTAAGGCGACACCCGTGGGAATACCGTGCGTGAGGCCGCAATGTGATATGAGGTGTTACATGCTAGATCGGTGTGACTTAGGATCGGGGTCCTGACATCTTTTCTTTGAGAAATTATACTAATATTATATCAAAACTATATAATCCCCATGATAAAGCAATTAATTTCTTTTCCCACAAAAAAATCACACTGTTAACTTTTTTCTTCAAAAGATCCTCGTTAGCCAAATCCACCTAATCTAGTATTCGAATCGGCGCTCGTCTGAATCAAAATTAAATACTACTCTCTCCATTTTCTAAATATAAAGTTTTTAGATATTTTAATATGAACTACATGTGGGCACATTTAAAGTGTAAATTCATTTATTTTTGCTTTATACTCCTATATAGTCCATATTAGTATATCTATATAGAATGACTTATATTTAGAAACAGGGGGAGTACAATGTAAAATACGATAGTAGACGTTATCCGTTCGAATCCGATCCTATTTCACCGATACCTAGATCGCACCGTTAGTTTTTCAATTTTTTTTAAAGAAAATACTCGTTAACACGAGCGCCGGAGTCCGGGGAAGCGGGCTCACCGCTCAAGCCGTTCGTCCACCTGTGCGTACGTGTAACGAAGAGTCGAAGATTCCGAGTAAAAAACAAATGACTCGAAGATTTCCGTATGTATAAATGTCTCCAAATCCGCGAGCAAATCTTCCGGTCGAAGTTTTTACGCTTAATTAAGTCGCGGGGTAATACTAATAGCCGCGGCAACCTCCCCATTTCCCCCCAAGCCCAAAACCCAAACCCCAAATTTCCCTCTCCCCACAACGTCCCAATCCGCATTTCCTCCCCGCCGATCGGCGGCGCCGGCGCCTCGGATGACGATGGGGGCGGCGGCGACGGCGGCGGCGAAGAAGGCCGGCATCGACATCGACTGGTTAGATGCGTTCGGCGCCTGCCCCGACGGCGACGATGACGTCTGCTTCGCCTCCCCTCCCTCGGCGTCCGGGAAGGGAAAGGGGAGGGCCAAAGGGAATGCGTCCGCCCGCTCCTCCCCCGGCTTCGGCGACGGCGAGGGATTCGTCTCCCCTCCCCCGGCGCCGGCCAAGGGGAAGGGGAGGAGGGATGAGGGGGCGGAGGCGGAGGGGGAGTTCTCTGGTAGATCGAACGACGGGCTGCGGCGGGACATCGCGGATTTGTCGGACGAGGCGCTGCAGCTTGAGATCGCGTACGCCCGCAGCACGCACCCCGCATTCGGAGGCCTAATCGAGCAGGAGAAGAGGGAAGGCCGCAAACGCCTCCTCCGGCTGTTCGAGGAGGAGGCGCGGCGCCGGGGGATCGATACGAACAGCGCCAAGGTTCGATCCTGCGCTCGTGTCTGATTGCCCCCCCTCTGCCTCTCGCAACTTGTTTACATGGCCATGGTGTGTTTATTCGCAGGATGGCGGTGCTTCCTATCGGGATCCTGGTTCTGATGCTTACTTATTTGGTAAGTTTTTTTTGCTTACTGCATGTTCAGTTATGAGCTTATACCTTAGCAATGTCGAGAGATGGATTGGCAAAGTATGGGTACATGGGAGCTCTGAATGAAGTTGGTACAGCAAATGCAATGTATGCAGTTTGCTTTGAACATCTAATGAAAATATGATGACTGTCGAATCTGTTCCAGCTAATTTGCTCATCATTACGGCTAACCATGCTAGGGCAATTTTAAGTGTAATGTGCCCTTTTTGCAGATATTGATGATTCAGAGGCAGAACGTGCTGCCCGGAGATACCATCCGAAGTCATCTCCCATTCCCATTCGCTCGACAAAGAAAAACTACGGAGAGGTATATAGTAATTACATGCATGTGTTCTTGCTGTTGATAATCTGTAAAAATCTCTTCTAAATTAGGATGAAATGGCGATGAATGCAGCTAGGTCTGTTTTCACGCAGAAGTTTCAAACAACCTGGACGAATGAGACCTATACCAGAGGATAAGATGTACTCAAGCAAAACATCTCCATCTACTTTATCTGGGCATAAACAGAGAGTCCGTGCCGTTGATCCAAAGGAACATGATAGAGAAAAGCGTCGGCAGATTCAAAGCAACTTTTTCAGCAATCCTGCAAATAGGTATGTGTCAGATTTTCAGAAAATCAGGGCAACAACCTTTATGCATTTCTAACAGAAATGAAACATGCCATCCCGTGTTAAGCTTATTAGCACACCACATGAGTGCCCATTTTTAGTTTTGACTGTCCCTGCTCCCTGCATCCCTGCACAACCTGTTTTAGGATCTCCGTGTTACTAATTTACAATATTTCTGTCAATGTGTACTGCACTTTACTAGTATTATTACTACTTGTGTTTGGCAATTACAAGAGACTCCATTTACAGCTCTTTTATGATTTAGTTTCAAATACCAACGAATTTTTAAGCTGCACTTTTAATAGGAAGTCACTGTTTTGTAAGAAAGTATATTGACGGAATTATGTATGTATATGGCTACTTGGTTCTGTTTTGTTCTGGAATTGTGCAGACTTGGTAGCCGTAATGGAGTTCTGAGACAGGAATCTTGATCATTTTTAACAAATGATAATAGTATCACTTTACTTGATTCAGATTTCAAGCATATGCTGTTTTGCTTTCTGCAAGGCCATGACTGTGCCATTCTTGTAGGAAGAAAATGCTTCTGTCTTGTTTTTTAGGTGCACTGTGCACTTATACATCAGCAGTATTAATATCAGTACTCCACTTTGTTAAGACCTGCTTGACATAAGTTATTGGAAATGTGTGGAATACATATTCTGGTGAAATCTTATATATCCAATTCTGTTATACTCCCTCCATTCCTAAATATAAGTCTTTTTAGGGATTTCAATATGGACTACATACGGATGTACATAGACGTAGTTTAGAGTGTAGATTCACTCATTTTGCTCCGTATGTAGTCCATATTGGAATCTCTAAAAAGACTTGTGTTTAGGAACGGAGGGAGTAATAAGCATTGTGGATATTATTCACATACGTCATACAGTCTCTCTCAGGACTTCTATACAATACATCTCAGTATAGTGTTACATTTAATCAAAATATTAAGCTGAGATTCCTTTTCAATTCTTCGACACAGGTGGAATGTACAGCATGGAGACTCATCTGGTTTATATTCTCGAAAGGTGGGTACGCTGACAACGTGACAATCATCTAGACCAATGAAATTACTATTCTACTCCCTCCCTTCCAAAATAAGTGTAATGGTTTTAGTTCAAAAGTTCAAATTTGAACTAAAGCCAAACTAAAACTACGACACTTATTTTGGAACGGAGGGAGTAAAAGTAAACTTACTTTTTGCCCCTGTACAAATGATCCTTATTTCCTATTGCTTGAGTGGTCAAGCTACAAAGCTGTCCTATTGCATGCAGTGTGAGTGCATTTGAGCTGTTTACGATTAATGACATTTCACTTGTTACATGATGCTGGCTTCTGCAGAAAACTGGCCTCCTCCATTTATGTACACTGCCACACTTCCCATTAATAGTTTGGCCGTGCTAATTAATTCTAGCACTGGGTCTGTCCTTTAAGTTAGGTCATCATCATGAAATAAAACCAGGATGTTTTTTGGACAGTGTACTTTCAGTAGTAGATTGATCATCATGCCACTTTTAGATACAAATTTGACCTTACACAGCTACATTATTATATTGTGTACCTATACTAGGTTAAAGATGTGGTTTTCGTGGATGACGAAGATGCAAAATCTGATGAACCAGTAGACTGTCGGGTGCCAGAGGAATGGTAAGTAAGGAGCTTCACCACCAACGTGTTTTCTGTTATGCATACTGAGCTACAGTTTTGATTTACTATCTGATAAAACAATGGGTTTTTCAGGAACGACTCAAAAATTTACTATCCATCAAGGTGAACACTGCATTTTTTTAAGACCTTCAGTTCATGGCAGTGAAATTTTCTTTAGTTCTGTCATTAACACTAACCATTTGAACAGAGATGATCCAGAAGCTGTAGAGCTCACCAGTTCGGATATCAAATGCCTTGATCCTGGAGTATATTTGTCGTCCCCTGTAATAAACTACTACATTCAGTAAGAATATATGTCCCTATCTTTCAAGTTTTGCTTTGTATCATTCTATGATCTCCTTTTAGAGACTGCTTGAGCACATCATGTGTCTTTGAATAATACCCCCTCCATTCACCATTATAAGATGTTCTAACTTTTTTTTTTCTAAATCTGATGTATATAGACGCCTTTTAGTGTGTTTGTTCACTCATTTCAGTCTGAATCTAGTCTATACTGAATTATCCAAAATGTCTTGTAATAGTGAACGGGGGGAGTAGGAAGCAACCAATTCTTTATGATTGAGAACATTTAGGTGTTAATGCACCTAGTTGTGCTGCCTGTTGGTATTGATATGTCCGGAACATCATCAAGCTATCTATTTGAGCTGTTGAGCTTGACGAATTAGTAAAAATAGCATCATGTGAATTTTTAGTTATCCACTTACACAGAGATGTTAGAATTGTTTAAAGTTAGGACTTGTGAATTCTGTTCATAACAACTTTGCTTCTAAATGGATGTTTCTGTTTAACTCTTTGTATGATATTCTTCTGGCAGATACATCAAAAGAGACAAATTTCAACGTGAAGCTGCCAGAAACAATTTCCACATGTTTAACACATATTTTTACAGCAAGCTTCAAGAAGCATTATCTGGGAAGGTAAGATTGTTTTTCTATTGAATGACTTGAATACTGCCGCTAAAATATATGTTAGTCTTCTCCAATTTCTATTATTCATGGTACATGAGAGTACTTTGGAGATAAGCTTTTGTTGTTTGCTTGGTAAAATGTGATAGTGTAACCTAGTACTCCCTCCATACGGAATTACTTGATGCTCAAACGGATGTATCTAGCACTAAAATAGGTCTAGATACATCCGTTTGAGCGTCAAGTAATTCCGGACGAAGGAAGTACTATACTGTGTTGTAGTTGTCCTTTCTTAGTATCTTGAGTTCTTGACTCTTATATATTTAATAGTCTTTTATGATTTATCTTTCTTTTTTATGTAGTGTTGTACTATTTTCATACGATGTTTTCTCTGAATCTTATTGTTAGTGATACGTGAGTACTCTGGACATATGCTTTTATTGCTTCCATGTTAAGATGCGATAGTAACAGGCATATGTCCAGAGTACTCTGAATTTTTGGACAATGTGTTGTAGTTGTCCTGTCCTAGTACTTCACTACTTGTTTCTTATAAAGTACTCCCTCTGTAAACTAATATAAGAGCGTTTAGATCACTAAAATAGTAATCTAAACACTCTTATATTAGTTTACGGAGGGAGTACTGTTTTGATATCTCTCTTGTTTGTGAAGTGGTATCTTCATATGATAATTTTAGATTGTAATGCTCCACTTTTTCTAGGGCGAGTTCGTGAAGTTGAGAAGATGGTGGAAAGGTGTCAATATATTTCAGAGAGGATACATTATACTGCCAATCCATGGAACGTAAGTTAGTTACTGGAATAGGAATTCTAACATGTTTGTTATTTATATGCTTGCAAATATAATTGACGGCTCATGTTATTGATTATTTTATCCAAATGCACTCTTGGATAAGTTTTATAACTCCATGCTCCATCTGGATCTGCAGTTTCAGATTCCTAAGTATCAATCCTTTAGTAATCTGATGAATTGTTTTACAAGCATTGGGTTGTGGCCTATGAGGTTAATAACATTATGCGAACTTCTTTTGGTATTTCTGCTAAATGCTTTTTTGTCTTTGTTAATTAGGGCACACTGGAGCCTGGTGATTATCTGCATTCCTGCAAAAGAGAGTAATTCAGGACCAATCGTACTTCATCTGGACTCCTTAGGGATGCATCCTACTGATGACATTTATTGTACAGTTAGGAGGTAAGTGACATAACGACTATTATCTAACTTTGGGTGCTGGCTCACTTGTTGATGAGTTCTATGATTTTGATAGCGAATAAACTCTTCATAACGCTGATGTCATCAACTGTATGTAGATTCCTTGAAGAGGAATGGAAGCATTTAAGGAAGAACCCTCCTTCTGACATTTCTATTTCAGACATAATATGGGAGGATCTTCCAAGGAATATACACAAGGAAAATGTTGAGGTAAGTGTTATGATGGGTGGATACTTTATAGAAGCAGACGATGCAGGCGTGTCTTAAAAGCAATGAGTTGATTATGGAGAAATACAGCATAGTTCATAAGCAAGGAGGCATTTGATAACGAAAAGCGAGTTGTTTCTTCTTGCTTGACTTATCACCTAGGAGGCTAGTACTCAAAACTCTTTAGATCGCTAACTATCCAGGTCATTGAATTTATAGATTTTTTTTTGGTTTGGGATTGGTTCCTGGATTTCTACACTCAAAGTTGTTTAGATTGTGGTCTGCAATTAAATTACATTTTTATCTTGGTACATTCTTATAAATTGTTACAATGACCAGGTTCCAGGGCAGAACAATGCATATGATTGTGGCATCTTCATGCTTTACTATATTCAACGGTTTATAATTGAAGCACCAGAAAATTTCACAAGAGATAGACTTGTCATGGTTAGTGGTGCCAACTCCTTTCTGTATTTCTCAGTTCTTATAATGCTTTGTCTGTTTAGCTTAGCGAGTTTCTTTCTCAAGGGTTTAACACTGAGCTTGTATTGGCTTTACAGTTTAGTCGCAGTTGGTTTAGATCTGAAGAGGCTTCTAATTTACGAAACAAGATACGGAAACTACTGCTGAAAGAGTTTGAAAGTGCGAGGGTCGATGATGTTATGTCTGAGGCAGCTACAGCTGATGGCTCTGATGATGACTGTTTCATGAAGGAAGGAGAATCAGAGGCACCTACAGCTGATGGCTCTCATGGAGACTGTGTGATGATGGAAGGAGAATCAGAGGCGGTTACACCCTGTGCCAGTTCAGGCATGTGCGCAGATGATGTTAAGCCAGGGGCAGCAACGTCTGATGGCTCTGATGAAATCTTATGGAAAGGAAAATCAGAAGCAGTTGCATCTGGTGACAGATTAGAAATGGTGGTAGCAGGTGGAGACACATTTGAAGGAACACCTTGGAGCACCCGCAAAAGTGATGGAAGGAACAGAGTATGTGTTCTTTCTGAAGAGGCTACATTGCCTGGTAGCGCGGTGAAGGACGATGAATATACCATGAAATCAGATCCTGACAGCTCAGAAAGTGAAGAAGTTGTTGAGTTCTTACCTTCTGACAATGACAATGACAATGAAGAGGTCATGCATAGAGGAACACGGCCGGATTTATTTTATTGTGATGACAGCTGTGACAGTGAAGCAGAAGAGGTCACAGGTGCTTGGAAGCGAAGATCAAGAACAATGAAGAGGCCAGACAGAGCCAGTGACGTGCAGATCATAGAAGATAGAAAGCCAAGAGCTAAATGGGATGTTTGCCACATGACGTGACATGAAGGGCTCATCCACCCATTTCCAGGATGACCGAAAATCAATCCGCGATTTTGGGGTGCCTGTTACCATGTGCGAACGGTATAATAGTAGGTGATGAAAGGCATAATGTATTGCCCGAATGCATGATCGATCGATCTCCACCTAGCTCTTCTTGCCCATGGTGATAAAGTTTTGGTAGTAAGGCCATGGGCGTGGGCTGGGAGGGGGATTTATAGTGTACAGGTTAAGCATATAGAGCATATCCAGACTGCAAGTTCCGGAGCTACCTATACCCAGGACTATCTTATGCAAATATAAGCTATTGAAATGCCAACGAAATGTTTGTGTTATCATTACATACCGATTAGTCGTATGATCATTTCACAAACGATATTGTCTGGCGCCAAGAATTGTGTTCTGAAGCAAGGAGGCATTGGACCCTTGCCATTCTTTCACTCCATTTCTTAGCCATTGTGTTGCTGCAAGTCTTTTTGTTTGTTTAGTTGAGAAGATCAACATTTGATGCCATGTCATTTGACGCTCCATCTGGCGATGCTTGCAATCGAGAAGCGTAGTGTTAGTACCTCACATCACAACTCTCCACAAGTGCATGATGCGAGTTGACTGATGTCTAATACTCCTAGATAACATTCCCTCTGTCTCATAATATAGTGAGCGCTGATTTTCATGAACATCAACAACACTGATGTCTAATACTCCTAAGTAATATTCTCTCGGTCTTGTAATATGGTGCGCGGTGATTTTCATGAAAGTCAAGAACTTAACCATGCTTATAGGAAAATCATCTACCATATGAAATATAGATATATTCCCGCTCAAACGTAGCCAAACAAAAAACTAAGGGCATTGTAGGATAGTTGATAAGGCGGTCTTTTCTTGTGCAATTCATGTCATTTTGCTAGAGAAGACAAAAGCATGTTATAAAATAGATTATTTTTTAGTGTTATCTATAACAAATGTTTGCATGTTCATAAAATAATGGGATGATTAATAAAGTAAAAGATATGTAGCTAGTAGATGACATCTTGACAAAAGAGAGAATTGTCTTGTCTTCCTTAGTCAGAGGTCATCTCTTACCTAAGAGAAGGCAAACTCTTTCTTATTTCTCTCTGTCCCAACCTAGCAATTATATATCCTATATGACATTGATAGCACCCTTGTACGTGAGAACGGCGATGGTGTGCTTGGGCTCGTGCGCTCTCGATGCGTGTACGAACCAGACATTGACGCATGTACGATTGAATTTAATGCTATCATGTGCGTAGACGAGAGTGTAGCTACCCCGCCGTCCCCTTTCGTCCCTTACGGAGAAGCTTTGCGTCAAACTGTAGCGGTTTCGCATAAGGGGATCAATCGGCTGTTAGGATTGGGCCGGCCCGTTTAGGCGTTTCAACGTTCCCGATTTTGGGAACCTTCTAGAGGTTTCCAGCCGGTTTTCTACGGTTTTGGGAAACTTCTAGAAGGTTCCTGAACCGGCTTTTTTCTACTCTGTTTCTTTTTTATGTTTCTTATTTCTTTTTCCTCTTTTATCTCTCCTTTATTTTTATGTTTCTAGTCTGTTTCTTTTTTATGTTTCTTATTTCCTGAACCGATTTTGGGAAACTTTTAGAAGGTTCCTGAACCGGTTTTGGGAAACTTCTAGAAGGTTCCTGAACCGGCTTTTTTCTACTCTGTTTCTTTTTTATGTTTCTACTCTGATTCTTTTTATGTTTCTTATTTCCTGAACCGGTTTTGGGAAACTTCTAGAAGGTTCCTGAACCGGCTTTTTTCTACTCTGTTTATTTTTTATTTGCTTCCAATTTAAAAAAATGTTCAGAAATTTCAAAAAATGTTCTTATTTTCAAATGTTGTTCGCAATTTTAAAAAATGTTCCTGTTTCAAAAAGTCTGTCAGGAATTTCTTAAAATGTTCTTTTTAAAATATTGTTCACAATTTAAAAAATGTTCCAAAATTCAAAAAGGTTTCTGTTTTTAATTTTTTTCAGATGTTTAAAAAAGCTTATTATAAATAATTCATATATTTGAAAAAATTTCTCCTTTCAAAAAATGTTCCTGTTTCAAATTTTGTTCACAAACTCAAAAAATGTTCGTATATTTGAAAAAAAGGTTTGCCATTCAACAAAAGATCGTAAGTAAAAAAATCCTGCTTTCAAAATTTGTTCACTAGTTCAAAAAATGTTCTTGATTTTCCAAAAAATGTTTGCATATTTCTAAAAGGGTTCACCTTTAGAAAAATGTTCATAAGTTCAAAAACGTATCCTGTTCTCAAATTAATTCATAAATGCAAAAAATGTTCGTCGTGTTTACGTCTCAAATTTTGTTCAGACTTTTATTTTTTGCTCACAAATGAAAAATTGTTGTTTTTATCCAAAATATTCCTTTTTCCAACATTTGTTCAAAATTCAAATAAGTTTCCATTTTAAATTTGTTTGCAAATTCAAATATTGTTAACCAATTTGTTATCTTCAGAAAGCGTTTTAAATTTGTTTGCAAATTCAAATATTGTTAAAGGTAGCCTCGTTGGTTTCTGGAAAATGTTTCAGTTTTTTTATCTCCAATTTGTTAACTAATTTGAAAGTTTTGCGTTTCACAAAACATTAGGTTTTTTCCAAAAAAAAATTGCTCGAAATTTCAAAAGTATATGGGATCTGCGCTGCCGTTTTGTTCTTAAGGACTTGCGCTGCTTTACCACCTCTGAGGCTCGATAGCTCAACTAGTATTGTCGCTGAGTCTTTCGCTAGGTTTCCTGGGTTCCATCCCCAGCAAGTGTGCTTTTTTTTTAGCTACAGTATATGCGATCGCGGCCAGTCTGTACTTCATGGGCCGGCCCAACTGTGGACTCCCTGTGCGTTCGGGCGACAAACTGCCTTTCACGAGATCACCGTCACCAGCGTTCTAACGTCGGGCCCCACTCCGTCTACCACGCCGTCCCGTGACCGTCACGACGACGTATAAACTCGCCTAACCAACAAACGGTCCCACCACGAAAACTATGCATCTCAGGGAAAACGAACGCCTCCAGATACCGATAGCGCGCGAGCTCGTCCGCGCCGATCAATTTTCGCCTTGTACGTGCCCTAATAGTTTTATTCATGTTCTTGCTTTAGTACAACCCGATAATAGTAAGTACATCACATATGATCAGCGGACCAACAAACAAATAACAACTTAATTTGCTCTTATATATCCAGGTGAACCCTAATCACATAAAAACATTACAACAATAAGGTATCAAAAGTACCGAAATCACTCTATAATTGCATTATTGTTGCTTGTGAAATACAGGCAGCAAGGCGGTATAAAAGTTTGTGTAAGGATAGAAAATCTTCCTACACATGTAGTTTCTTTTAGAAATTTTCCGGATGTGCGTCGGCTCAATCTGGAGCAAGAAGTCACCAATCACCGTAGACAGAACAATCACGCTAGTGTCCTCATTACACCCCACCATGAGCACCCTTTCGTGACCACTACACATTCTCCATGGAAAGAGCAACTCCAGCGGAATGGTTTTCTGCAATAGCTCCCAACTAGCAACACCATCATAGCTCAATTTCCTCTCCCATAATTGAATGCTCAGCTTCTGCTTCGACAAAACGGCGAGTCGAAGGCTACCGTCCTCGGTCCGCAGGAGTTGAAGAGACCAATAGTCGGTATAGCTGATCCAAACTTCCGCGGGCGCCTCGATCACACGAACGGCCTCCCTTTCAAAATCAAACTCAAGGATGACGCACCCAACCAACCAACAGAGTGTGTTCCCTGCCAGGATGCTGGGTCTTACCAAACAAATGTTATCTCTAGTGGTCGTAGAGACAATGTCTCCCCATCGGCGAGACTCCGACTCGTAGAGGCAGGCGGATGCATGCATGCGTCCCACGGAGATCAGGGCCACTTTGAACGGGCTCGAGAGGCAATCGCCGTGCACATGCCCATCTTCGGGGTCAGCGCAGAGCACGGCGGCGTGCCGGTACCTCTTCCCGTTGTCGACGTCGTCAAGCCCCCGTGGAAAAGCCACGGCGCGTTGCTGGTCGGTGAGGGGATCCCAGACGACGATCTCGCGCCGTGACTCGTTGATCAGGACGGCGAGGCTGTGGCGGCAGTCGACGAAGTTCCACTCCTCGCAGGGGCTGTGGCGCCATGGCAGCGGGAAGCGCGCGGCGGGGATGCGGTCGGGCGGGTCGAGGACGGGGGTGAAGGCGTGGTTCCTGCTGTAGTTTCCCCCGGCGAAAAAGCCGAGCAGCGGGGGGTTCTGGTGGTGTCTACGGAAGAGGTCGAGGAACTCGGGGTCCGAGAGGATGCTACGCCAGTGTTTGCAGACCAGGGAGAGGCGAGGGAGCAAAGATGGATGTGGAGGGAGGCGGAGAAAGATGTCCTGGAGAAGGTCTTCGACGTCCAGCCGGGGCACAGGCGCCCGCGAGGAACGGCGCCGGCGGCTCATCATCTGATCTACGGCTGGACCGTACGTGGTAGGGCGTTAGGCTCAGAGAATATATGCCCTCCGTTAGAAAAAGTGTAGTACTAGTATGTTTCGGTTGTTGATGCCTGGATTCTCAAGTGTCCTGGACGAACTGTCAAAAAAAAGTTTCCTGGACGAAGAAGCCACAGTTTATGACCGTTGGTTCTTAAAGGAAACAGTTTATGACCGTGGATGAACGATGCTCCACGCAAACAAAACCGAGGTTCATTTTTTTTTTCGGGAAAAACTTCCAATCTATTCATCTTCAATCATGGCAGTACAACGAATACCAGAAATAAAAATTACATCCAGAATCGTAGACCACCTAGCGACGACTACAAGCACCGAAGCGAGCCGAAGGCGCGCCGCTGTCATCATCCCTCCATCGCGGAGCCGGGCACAACTTTTGTAGTAGACGGTCGGAAGTCGTCGTCTAAGCTAAGGCCTCATAGGACCAGCACCCCGAACAGCAACCGTCGCCGATGAAAAATAACGTAGATCGGAAGGATCCAAACCGAAGACACACGAACGTGAGCGAACAACGGCGAGATCCGAGCAAATCCACCAAAGATAGATCTGCCGGAGACACACCTCCACACCCACCAACGATGCTAGGACGCACCGCTGGAGCGGGGCTAGGCGGGAGACCTTTATTCCATCTTGAGGGAGCCGCCGTCTCGCCTTCCCGAGTAGGACACAAACCCTAGCAAGATTGAAAAAAACGACTAAAAACGGAGCCCTCCCGCCGGCCCTTGCCAGGATCCACCGCGCCTCCATGGCCCTAGGGCCACCGGAGACGAGGCGGACCTGCGCCGGCGCCGGCGAAAGGCACAAACCCTAACTTTCTTTCTTGGAAGAGGAGGAGGAGGTGGAGGAGAAAACCGAGGTTCATTTGAAACCACTAATAGTGTAACACTATGCAATGATGATGGGAATATGTACCTAAGATTGTTTGCCATCCATCACCAACGGTTCAGGGGGGTTGGAGAAATCAGACCACGCTACAGAACAACACGAAAGAAGATATCGAAGTCACGACATCAATAGCCGACCAATAGCTCTCCTTGGAAGACACATCAACTGCCAAGATCTGTAGGAAACCAACAGATCCGAGGACACAAAAATCTCACTGTGCCTTCTTCAGCATGGATCAAGCGTCGTCAAGGTAGAAAAAGACTGAAGAGACCTTATTCCAACATGACATTACCGCTACTACCTTGTTGATGTCGCTAGAGAAACAAAAACCTAAGATAGAGATATTTATATAGACGGATCTCCATTCCTCTTGTCTCGGGACTACAAAGGGGAGGGGTGCCGAGGTGACGGCGTGTGGGAAGCTACGACGGCGACGGCTATGGTTGGGAGTCGCAGGAGCCACATAACATGTGCCTATTTCTTGAGTGTCGCATTGGTCTGGAGCCTTTTTTGTGCTCTCCACTTGCTTGATGATTTGATACATAGTACTTCTGTTTAGATTAGGAGTCGCGGGAGCCACGTAACATGTACCTATTTCTTGGGTGTCGCATGGTCGGGAGCCTTTTTTGTGCTCTCCACTTGCTTGATGATTTGATACATATACTTCTGTTTAGATTGAGAGTCGCGGGAGCCACATAACATGTGCCTATTTCTTGGGTGTCGCATTGCTCTAGAGACTTTTTTATGCTCTTCACTTGCTTGATGATTTGATACATAGTACTTCTGCTTCAAAATTATTTATTGCTTAAACGGATGTATCTAGTAATTTTAAACGGAGGAATTACTATATTCCACACTGGCTGATCAGCGTTCGCCATGTGACTCCTCATTATGATCATATCATCCTCCATTGACGACATATATTATTCGGTGTAAACTCTTTCCTAAATCAAGATGCTGGCAACTAGTTAGATGCCATGTTGACGACGAATACTTTGTCCGCTGATATGTGGGTTACCTACGCATTCAATAGCAGCAGCTCTTGGTGGATGCACGGTCATGTGATGAACACATAAACAAATCTGAGATCGATTTGGAATCGCAACTTTGGCTTTGTTGGGCACAAAGGTAGATGCTGCGTAGGATATGATGAACACAGACCGGGTAGCCTGATGCCCTGTTTCTGGCAAAGACATATTTTCCAGAAGCAGAAAAGAGGCACACTTATCTTGGATGATGAGGATTTTAATTGGTACTACCTCCATTCCTCAAGCGTTAAAATGAATGTATCTAGCATTATAGTATAAACTTACGCACATGTATCAGCTTACTCTGTTTCACTTGATTAATATACTACTCTGTCTCATACCAACTCTGGCTCAAACAGATGTATATACAGCTATATACACCCCTTTGAGTGACAATTGATATGGGATGAAGGGAGTACATCTAAAATTAACTGTCCTAAGATTGTTTTAAGTAAAAGAAAATTTCAACCAATCCAAGGGAAAAATGTACTCCCTCCGGTGAAAAATATCAACATCTACAGTACCAAATATATATACTATATGAAACAAAATTTCATAATGAATCTTACAATATTGATTTGGCATTGTGAATGTTAATACTTTTTTTATATGTTTGGTCAAAGTAGAGATACTTTGACTTCGGATATAATTTATATGCTAACGAAAAAGGATCGGATGCAGGGGCGGGCCTAAGATTTGAAGACTGTGTATTCAAAATTTCAAAACATATTTTTAGAAGGCTAAATCCTTGTTTTTGACGATTATAACCGATTCTAGCACCATATTCCGTATATATATGCAATGTAATCATATACTGAAATAAAAAGTTAATTAGCCAGATTAACCCACCCTTGTACAGATGTATTGTTTATGAGCAAACATTAAAGTCTTTGGTTCATGGGCAATGGAAGAAGTACTGAAGTCTGGGGCGTGTTTGGTTGCCCGCATAAGGTCTAGCCAGGCCCGCGCGGGAAGGATCCGGCCTATTTGGTAGCCTGCATACACTATTGGGCCTGCATCGCACGCTTTTTAAAGCACCTCTGAGCCTGGCTCGCTGGAAACGCAGGAATCGGCACTGGAGCCAGGCCAAGCGGAAGCGCAGCAAGCGGGCCCGTGCACAAGGAGAAACGGGAAGGATGCGAGTTGTTTACCTGGTGTCTTCTTCAACCTCCACTAAGTTCCTCTCTAATCTCCTCTCTTCCATGTCCCTCTAATCTACACAACGGTGCTTCGATTTGAGGTAAGGTCTACACGAAAAAGATGCACATCGATGCTACCGTTTCATTCAGGCGATCGGTTTGTAGTTTCGTCGACCATACATGCTCAATCTCTTGTTACAGTTTGGAGCTGTTTTGGACGAATTTTGTCAGATTCGTCGCACACGATCGATTGTTTGAAATTTTCTTTGACCAGTAGCCTAATCTCGCCGTTTTGCACAACATTCATGTTGCAAGTTTCCTGTTTCGACGATCGTAGACGAGAAGATCTATATATTTCTCATGGCTATACATATGGATATGTGTACTGTGATTTAAGACACTGCTTAATTATTCCTCTAGTCGGCGTGGTTTCTCTCGGTCTCCTCCCTCCCATCTTGCTGCGGTAGCGTCATCGTCGCCGTCGTTCATCTCGGCCTTTTCTCCATGATCCTACTGCAGTTCAGCCGCCATGGCGCGCACACTGACGGAGTTCTTCTCCTCTGTTCTCTGCCACCGACGGGGTCGATCATCTCGGCCTCCTCTCTCTCGTCCCACTACAATGGAGTCGTTCTGGCGTCGATCATCTCGGCCTCCTCTCTCGTCCTACTGCACGGACGATACCATGGCGCGATGTAGGACCTTGAAGTATGTCTAGAGGGAGGGGGGGTGATTAGACTACTTGACCAATTAAAAACTTAACCTTTTCCCAAATTTAGACTTTGGCAGATTTTAGCTATCTTTGAACAAGTCGAGCAATCTTCACTCAATTCAAGCAAGCATGCAAAGAGTATATTGGCAGCGGAAATTAAAGCATGCAACTTGCAAGAATGTAAAGGGAAGGGAGGATTCAAACGCAATTGGAGACACGGATGTTTTTGTCGTGGTTCCGATAGGTGGTGCTATTGTACATCCACGTTGATGGAGACTTCAACCCACGTAGGGTAACGGTTGCGCGAGTCCATGGAGGGCTCCACCCACGAAGGGTCCATGAAGAAGCAACCTTGTCTATCCCACCATGGCCGTTGCCCACGAAGGACTTGCCTCACTAGCGGTAGATCTTCACGAAGTAGGCGATCTCCTTGCCCTTACAAACTCCTTGGTTCAACTCCACAATCTTGTCGGAGGCTCCCAAGTGACACCTAGCCAATCTAGGAGACACCACTCTCCAAGAAGTAACAAATGGTGTGTTGATGATGAACTCCTTGCTCTTGTGCTTCAAATGATAGTCTCCCCAACACTCAACTCCCTCCCACAGGATTTGGATTCGATGGAAAGAAGATTTGAGTGGAAAGCAACTTGGGGAAGGCTAGAGATCAAGATTTATGTGGTTGGAATGGAATATCTTGGCCTCAACACATGAGTAGGTGGTTCTCTCTCAGAACTGGTAAGTTGGAAGTGTAGGTTTGTTCTGATGGCTCTCTCTACAAATGAAGAGGAGGTGGAGGGGTATATATAGCCTCCACACAAAATCTAACTGTTACACACAATTTACCAAACTCGGTGGGACCGAATCAACAAACTCGGTCGAACCGATTTAGTAAACCTAGTGACCGTTAGGGTTTTGATGGGACCGACATGCATCTCAAGTGGGACCAATATGGTTAGGGTTAGGGCATAACGTAATCTCGGTGAGACCGATTACACAAACTCGGTGAGACCGATTTTGGTAATTAGCTAACCGAGAGTTGGTCGTAAACTTCGGTGGGACCGATTCGCTCTTTCGGTGAGACCGAAAAGTTATGAAAGGGAAGCAGAGAGTTTACATTGTAATCTCGGTGGGACCGATCACTCACTTGGTTAGACCGAAATGTTACGAAGGAAGCAGAGAGATTACAATCCCATCTCGGTGAGATCGAGATCCCTATCGGTGAGACCGATTTGCCTAGGGTTTGTGGCAGTGACTATGACATTTGAACTCGGTGGCGCCGGATAGAAAGAATCGGTGGGGCCGAGTTTGACTTTAGGTTTAGGTCATATGTGGATGTGAGAAAGTAGTGGAGGGTTTTGGAGCATATCACTAAGCACATGAAGAAGGAGGCTCATTAAGCAACACCTCATCCCTTCTTGATAGTATTGGCTTTTCCTATAGACTCAATGTGATCTTGGATCACTAAAATGTAAAATGTAGAGTCTTGAGCTTTTGAGCTTGAGCCAATCCTTTGTCCTTAATATTTTGAGGGATCCACTTTCATCATCCATGCCATGACAATCATTGAGCTTTCCTGAAATATTCGTCTTGGAATAGCATTAGCTCAATGAGCTATATGTTGTTATGAATTACCAAAACCACCTAGGGATAGTTGCACTTTCAATCTCCCCCTTTTTGGTAATTGATGATAACATATAGATCAAAGCTTCGACAAATGATAATAAGATTGAAAAACATCGTCGCTTTGAGAAGTATGTGATAAGCAAGAGCTCCCTCTAAATTTGTGCGTATTTTAAGATTTGCTTTGGACTGCAAATGCACAAGGAATTAGGCTCATGGGTTACTCTTCCATGTCACATACATCTTGGTGGAGCGCTCAAAATAATAAAGATTGAATACACGCACTCATCACCAAGCATAGTGAATGATCATATAAGGATAAATAAGATAATATCATAACAAGCATAAGTGTAGCTTATGATCAAACACATGATCATCAATGTCTCACAGGTAAAAGCATAGTATCTCAAGCAACCAAAAGCAAATAAAGTTCAACCAAGAAGACAAGAGAGAACAAAAGCAAATATCTCTCTCTCTCTCGAAGCCTATGATCTATACATTTTTCTCCCCCTTTGGCAACAAGTTACCAAAAAGTTCCTAGAAAATGCATAGGACTATGTCGTCTCTCAGGCTTGGTCTTCTAGTGGTGGTGTAGATAGGACTCCAAGGACGAAGGCATCAGTAGACGTGGAAGGAGCTGAAGGAGTTGGTGCTGGAGCTGTAGCTGGAGCTGAAGAAGTGGCTCTAGTGTCTGTCACTGGCACTGCAGCTGACCTCTGAGCTCTAGGCACTCTGGCAAATGCCTCAGTTGTTGTCTTGCCCTTCCTCTCCTGCATATCATCTTGTAGCTGCTCCACAGCTGACTGAATCTCAGTCACTTTGACATCAAGATCATAGAATTTTTGTTCCATGATTCTCTCGAGGCTCTCTGGTTTTGAGCTAGGGTGGCCAACCCTTCTCAATCCATGATGTTGATGCTATCAAGTAACCAAGTTGCTCCTGCTTGTTCTTCAGAAAGTATTCAGATGCCTCTGCTAGAGTGGGCATCTTGGCAGCCTTCTCTTGCCTTGCCTTCTCCTTCCTCTCTTGAGATTGTACTGATGATGGTTCATTCTCAGTCATGACAACTCGATTGTCCTCAAATTCAGGATAGAGAACCATGCGTTCCTTATCCAACAGATACTTCCCTGTGCCCATCTTCGAGTTAATCAACTCCTGAATCTGTGGGGCATATCCACAACTCCTCTTCTGGTCTGCTGCTGTCCTCTTAATAGTCTCAACTATGAGGCTCATGACCTTGAATTTCTGAGGCACATAAAAAATGTGAAGCAAATTGATTGCATGCCCTCTGATCATGTTATGGTCACCTGATTTGGGCAACAGAGTATGCCTTAAGATCCAGTTGATCGTAGGCAGCCCTGACAAGAGAAAATGGACTGATCCAAACTTGAAAGTCTCAAGTGCATCATCTGGGATCTCCTTGTACATCTGTGACATTGAGTTGTGACCCATCTTCTTCTTGGCATAAATGTCCAAGTCATCTTCACTTTCCTTTGGGGCATTGATCAGACTTGCCCATTCCTCTATGGTTGACTGGTATCTCGTTCCTTCTGACATCCAAACTATCCTGCCATCTGGATAGAAGTGTGTTGTGGAGTAGAATTGCATAATGAGCTCGTCATTCCAGTTTGTGAGCTTCTGCCCAACAAAATCCGCAACTCCACACGCACTGAAGCTGTCATACACTCCAGGATAGTGTTCTGCATTCTCCTGAATGTAGGTCCAGTCGACCCACCTCATATCACAAACTATGGGCTTCTTATCCAACAAAATAGTCTCATAGAAGTCCTGCTGATCCTTGGTGTGGAACCTGTAATCTACAGCAGTCCTTCTCCTGGTGGCATACAGATCTGCCTCTCTCCATAGCCTCAACCCTAGATCTCCCCTGATCTTCATGTTCTCAGCCACAGGATGAGCAACATTATGGTCTGGGATCTTGGGTTTGAGCTTCCTTAGGACCTGCCCTTCTTCATCTTCCTCAGCATCAACATCTGACATTGGGGCCTTGGTCTTTTCAGCTGCAGGTATGCTCCTGGTATTCCTCTTAGGTGCACTCTTGGGCTTGGGGGCAGCTTTGGGCTTTGAAGTTGCAGCCCCTGATTTGATAGCATCACCCATCAGCTTTTGTGCCTTGGGTGCTAGTTCAGCAACCTCTTTTTCTTCTTCCTCTTCCATCATGGAAGAATTTCCAATCACTCTGGCCATGGTCTTCTTGACCCTTTCTTTCCTTTTCTTTCCTTCAGCAGCAGCGGGCTCTTTGGGTTGAGATTCCAAAGAAGCTTGAGTAGAGACTCTGGCTTTGGACATTGGTTGTCTACCTGCTGGCCTTTGATCTTCAATCCAGGCTTAACTGCTGTTGAGCTTAACTCCTTCTGAAGCACTTTCTTCTTTGAGCTTGCCTCATCCTCAACTGCCACATAATCCTCATCCTCAGACTCTGAGGTCTTCTTCTTCCTTGTCCTTGTGGCAGCCTTGGGCAAGTTGCTGGGAGTGCTTCTGCTCCCTTCATCTGAGCTGCTTGAGGGACTAGTGCCCTCACTCAATTGGATTTGCTCTTCTGATTTGTTCTGGCTGTCACTTTGGTCTGACATGCTGCTCACACTGACTGTTGACCCTGTGAATAGTTATAGATGAGGTAGAGTGGATAAGCATCACAAAATGCAGAGATTTTTGCAAAAGAATGATTTAAAAACTTAGTTTTAGTTTCCCACTGAAAGCATTTCGGATCTACCGATTTTCAAACTCGGTGATACCGAAGCAATTTTGGAACCTAAACTAGTGAACTCGGTCAGACCGAGTCACAGTTCGGTGGCACCGAGACTTCTAGGGTTTCACAAATTTTAAAAAATCGGTCACACCGATTAGCAATTCTTGTTCGGACCGAGACTTACTAGTGCAATGGCGTTAGCCAAGTCGGTGGGACCGAGTTTTTCAACTCGATGGGTCCGAGATGGTTTCGGCGGAAACCTAACCCTAAATTTTCGAATCACAACTATTCTAAGGATTGATTTGACTGGATAGGAGTGTTTCAATCATGGCAAAATGCATAACGAACACAATGTACTGAGAATCAGACGAGGAAAGCACTGTGATCGAGTTCATACCCTAGTTCGGCGGGAACTCGCTACGGCGGCAACGGCGGAGAAGAATTCCGTTGACGGCGGCGGAGACCAGCGACAGGAGGTGGCTGGCGACGAAGTCGACGATCCGTGGACCAAGTAGGCAGAGCGAGCTATGCGCGGGCGAGGAGTTTCGGAGAAAGATTTCCAAAATTTGTCCGTGTGAATATATAGCCCGACACTGTCGGTGTGACCGAGTGGTACAACTCGGTGGCACCGAGATGCATAACTGTTAACAGTTACGGCAACTCGGTGTGACCGAAAAGTACAAATCGGTGGCACCGAGATGAAAACCTAGATCGACTCAGTAATCTCGGTATGACCGAAATGGAGGAATCGGTCAGACCGAAAATCACAAAGAAGTTTTGGAAGTTTAAGTCTATGACGAATCGGGGACTCCGAGTGCTCCTCACACAGAGTGGTTCGAATCTGACTTGATCAAATTTTGTGATGTAGCATGAATAGAGTTTGAGACGAGAAAAGCATAGATAGCTAGAGAAGGTTCTTAGGCATTCTTGTCCATCCACACTAGTAGAAAAAGGGTCATACGTGAAGCACATTAGTGCCGGTTTGAATTTGAGCCGGTACTAATGTATACATTAGTGCCGGTTCGTGGGGCCGATCAATAGCACCGGTTCGTGGCGAACCTTTAGTACCGGTTCATGCCACGAACCGGTACTAAAGAGGTGTGTCGACTGCTGTCGAAGCTATGGCCCCACCATTACCATTTAGTGCGGTTCGTACCACGAACCGGTACTAATAACGTTAATGGCAGGATGTTTTAATTAGTCCCACCTCGCTCCCTAACAAGCCTTTTACCACCTTAAATATGTTATTTCTCAAACTATCATAAGCACTTGGTCTTCATTGAACTCTATGTGTAGAATTTGTGGCCTCAATATGAGTCTTCATCGGTTTATAAATCGTTGATGACTCATATTGACAATTCAGATTGTACACACAAAGATCATTGATGATCAAAGTATTTTTGATGTTATATGATCATATTGACAATTTAGATCTGTAAAGAAATATAAGATCATGATGTAAATGCTCTTATATTTTTTGCGTTCAATATGCACCATTCAAAGCGACACCATCAACTTTCAACCCTTTCGCCTTCATTTGCTATTTTTCATGCATTCAATGATTTGTTTTGAGAACTAAATGACCTGGAAATTGAAAAGCACTACAAATGAACTCTGAAAAAGTTGAAACTTGGCATGGTATCATCATTTCACCCACATAGATTGTTCAAAAAGTAGAGAGGTTACGACAAAACTAGATGCACTTCGTTCACAAACTAGACAATCTCTTTCAAGTATTCAGGTTTGGACGAAATTAAACTCATCTGTTATACAAAGGCATTTCATTTTTTAAAATTATTACAACTCCAGACTTTTGTGCATTCGGTATGCACCATTCAAAGCGACGCCATCAACTTTCAACCATTTCTGCCTTCATTTGCCGTAACTGTTTTAAGCGCACCACCTTTAGTGCCGGTTGGTGGCTCCAACCGGTACTAAAGGGTGACCAGTACTACAATTGCTTAGGAAGCTGTTTTTAGTCCCACCTCGCCAAGAGAGAGGGACTAGGAGCGGTTTATAAGCCACGAGTGCGAGAGCGATGAAGAAGAGGCTCAATGCTCACGTTGCTTAGCTTCAAGCCTTGCGGAATATGGTAGATTGCACGGAGCTATCGTGAGTGCAGTTTACACTATTCGAAAGGCTTGAAGCAAATTAACGAGCATTGCACCTCTTTTTATTTTAATAACTTATTACAACTCGGACTTCTTTCGTTATGGCAAAAACTAATTGCACGTCGGCATTTCTTTTTTTAACTTTGGTTATAACTCAGACTTTGACCATCAAGTTTTGCACTACAAAATGAACTCGAAAATGTTGAATTTTGGCAAACTAGATGAAAAACTACTCAGAAATAAATAGAACAAAATAAATATAGCAGAAAAGAAAAACTTCTCAGAAATAAATAGAAGAAAAATAAAGCAGAAGAGGAAAAATTATATTTGCTATTTTTCAATCGTTTACAAAATGACCGTGAAATTGAAAATCACTACAAAATGAACTCTGAAAATGTTGAATTTTGGCAAACTAGATGAAAAACTACTCACAAATAAATAGAAGAAAATAAATATAACAGAAAAGAAAAAACTGCTCAGAAATAAATAGAAGAAAAAATAAAGCAGAAAAGGAAAAATTATATTTGCTATTTTCAACCGTTTACAAAATGACCGTGAAATTTAAAATCACTACAAAATGAACTCTGAAAATGTTGAATTTTGGCAAACTAGATGAAAAACTACTACAAATAAATAGAAGAAAATAAATATAACAGAAAAGAAAAACTATACAAAAACTACACAGAAAGAAATAGAAGAAAATAGCAGAAAAGAAAAAACTACAAAAAAATTTGGGCGCTGCCTGTGGGCCTGCTAGGCCACAGAGTGCAATTACAGGCCTTAAAGGCCCAGCAGACTCACAGGGCAGCAGCAGCAGAATTTAGGCCCACAAGCCTGCTATATAGAGGAGTTGAAGAGGTAGCCGCTGCTGGGTTTATAAACCTGTGCGGCTGCCCTTCGCTGGCGAGTGGGAATAAACTTTGGGGTGGCAGCTTGAGGCCTTTAGTACCGGTTGGTGGCTCCAACGGTACTAAAATCACCCTTTAGTACCGGTTGGAGCCACCAACCGGTACTAAAGGCCTGCTCTTCCCGCCTCTTTGCCTGGCCTTTAGTACCGGTTGGTGGCTCCAACCGGTACTAAAGGCTCACCCTATATATATAGCACTTATGAAATTTCAGTTACATCTCCCCACTTCTTTCGTCAACCTCTCTCGCGCGCCGCTCCCGTCGTCGCCGCCCGTCGCCGTCGTCGTCGTTGTCGTCCCCCGCCGCCGCCGAACGCCGCGCGCCTCGTCCGTCGTCGTCCCGCCGCCGTCCGACGTATCTCTCTCTCGCAGATACCGGCCGCCGCCGCCGTCCGCCGAACACACGCCGCCGTCCGTCTTCGCCGCCGCCTTTAACGCTGGCACCCGCCAGTCTGTGGCGCCCCTTTCAGACGTCTGCGGGCGGCGGACGGGCTGGCCACACACACACACACATATATATACACACACACACACACACACATACACACATACGTACGTACTAGATTAATGTCGAATGTTAGATGAATTAGCTAGGTAGATAGAAAAATTGTCGAACTAGAGATTAGAACTAGTTCAATAATTAATATAACTAGTTTATTTTAGTAAGAAAATTTAGGTATATGATATTTGAACTAGTTCAATAATTAATATAACTAGGTTAATGAGTTTTTTGTTTATTTAATTTTTATATATTTTGAGTTTATATAAATGTTAGATTAATGTGAATGTTAGATGAATTAGATTTGAACTACTTAGAAAGTGTTTAATGGACTTAGTTAGAACTAGGAAACTTGTTTATTTTTAGTAAGTACTACATTATTCTATTTATAGTAAGTGCTTAGTAGTTGAACTAGTTGATTTAATAAAACTGGTTCATTTTACTATAGAAGTAGTTTATTTTTAGCAAGAAAATTAGTAAAACTGGTTCTAGCTGTCTTGGCGATATGTATGATATATAGTATTCGACGTGTATTAGTGATAATATTCGATGTACGGACACATGGAGATGATGTAGTTTTTCTTATAATTGAAGGCATCCTAATTTGAATACTACTTAATTTTGCGATTTGATTTTTCTTATTGAATGCTCAAATTGGAGAGCACTATGCAAGGCATATGCATATGATTAGTTGAATAATAATGATCTAATTTAGTCTTTGAATTATGAACGTATAGGAAATGTCATCATCGGAGGACGAAAGTCTCCTGGGAGTGCGATTGGTGCCGGGGCGATCGAGGTGAGTCGACAGGCCTCACACGGGCGATGGTCGGTGCTTGACATTAAGCTCGAGGAGACCTTGAAGTTGAAAGCGATGCATAGCGACGACAAGTGTTTTTTTTCATAATTAAGCATGACTTCAACTATTTGAGCGTGTAATTTTCATCTTTTACAATTCGAGTATAGTTAATCCCATGCCATGCAAGACGCTATGTCTTGAGAGGATGGATTTTGAAGACCATGAAAATTTTGAAACGAAGAAAATTCACCTAAGGACCCATCATGATGTGGATTTTGAAGTAAAGTTGTATAATGCTGAGGCGTAACCCATTTTGGTTGCAAAATTGGGAAGCATTTTGCAAATTGTATGGTTTTGATGAGGGTATGCTTGTCACCATGGATCTTGGTGATCCTGAAATCGAGCAAGACAATATGGACATTTGGGTCCTTGTTGATACTCCTCTAGTTCTACCGCTATGTGAGTTTCTCAAACATAGTTAATTATTAATAGAACTTATATTGTTCATTTCAAAATAGTTGACAGCTTATTTCCATTGACAGCTTATTTTAAAGTATCAAAGAATGTGCGAGAAGATGGTAGATAGAACTTACTACACGATGGCTCTGAGTTAACTTACAAGGAGAAAACTCATCTAGTTGGATTTTGTAATGATATTGAGAATTACAATATCTACAATCGAACTCCTCAACATTATGGTCAATACGTGCCACTAGTGCACGTGTTGAACTCTGATAACTACCATGGAGATGCCCTGGTAAGTTTTATTACTATTACGACATCCGTGCATCTTTTGCATACTTCTAAAACTAGTACATCATTGCTAACTACGAAGTTATTACTATGTTTTCAACAGAGAATCCCAGAGGATTGTGTGCCTCATTTGATGTATCGAATGGCGGCAACCTTCGTGTTTTGAACATATATCCAGGTCATCCTCTGAATCTCAACTGTCCATACGGATTTCTAAAACAAGTGGAGACATGACAATCAAAGGATGGAAAAATGTATGGACAGTCGTAAGGAGCTTCTTGGAAGCAAAAGGAAGCGGCGCAAGAATTGGAGCAGGATGATCTCCATTCTTCATAATGGAGAGTCCGGGTCTATATTGTTTTATGCTATTTTACCTTAAGTGTGTTTAGGTCCGATCCTACGATCTTGATGATCATGTGCTAAGAACAATTATGTAGGGTTCGTTTCGATGACTATGAGGATGATGATCGTATGACTTATTATTAATAACGAGTAGAAGTTGTATGATGATGCTTGATTAATAGCTAGTAGGACTTGTTATTATATATGATGATGTATGATGCGAGCATGCATGAGTTATTATATATATATATCTCTGGGTGAAACGAAAAAGAATTAAAATGGAAAACACAAAATTAAATGAAAAGAAATCATAAAACCAAAACCCCCAAACATTTTAGTACGGTTGGTGTTACCAACGGTACTAAAAAACTCCGACCCCGAGCTGGCTCGTGCCACGTGGTTGCCCTTTAGCACCGGTTCGTGCTGAACCGGTACTAAAGGGAATCCTTTAGTGACCACACTTTAGTGCCGGTTATGTAACCGGCACTAAAGGGCCTTACGAACCGGTGCTATTGCCCAGTTCTGCACTAGTGCCACTTGGCCAAAGAAAAAGAAGCCAATCAATCAAAACAACAAGTGGATGTCCTCGAATGAGTAACATATGCAACCAACATGCTCACAAAATAAATTGACAAATGAAATATGTGACAAAGCATGCACAAACAATTCTAGCATCTATCAAACAATTGGCGATGACTAGGTCATCTATATATGAGTATATTGACTTAGGAGTCAAATGAGAACATTTGATCATAGGTCATACTCATCGTTTAAGCTCAAGTGGGGTTACCACTTTTACATAAAGCATTTATGTGTTCACATCATTAGAGTTGCTTTGACTCAATTCTTAGAGTTAAGCTCCCCCTAGATGTGGGATCCCCCCTTAGAGGGATGAACTAACCTTGGGTTTTGTCGATGATGACTTCATGTAGGTGTTGAAGATGTGGATGCTCAATGTTGATGTAGATCTTTTGGAGCAATCCTTTGGAGTGATTTGCACTTTCAATACCTACATGGGTTAGTCCCACAAGGAACAAACAAGAATATCCATAGACATAGAGTGATGCACACACAAAATGATGTCCATGAAAACATTAGTTTACCTTGTCCCTTGCCTTACCAACATGAGGGTTTGTGACTCCTTGAACTAGTGCAAGATTTGGAAGTTGATTGCACTTGTCCTTGCCATAATCATATGAGTGAATAATGTTGGCGGAGTCACCCTCAAGAACTCTCTAGTTCTTCTTCTTCGGGATCCACATCATCTTGATGGGAATCCTTGGTGTAGTAGTTGTACTTGATGAAGTAGAACTTGACGTAGTCTTGGGAACCCACTTGACCAAGGCCTTAGGAGCTTCTTAAAATGCATCAATCTCCTCTTGAAGCTTGTCCTTGCCTTTGTTCTTGTGGTCTTGTGGTGGAAGATCATCTTGTGCTTGTGTTCCCTTGAAGGAAGTAGGATCATACTTCACTTGTTGAGGAACAAACTTCGTCTTGGGGTATTGATCTTCTTCCCACTCAACTCCATTGGCATTGAACTTCCGTTCAAAACCAACACCTTGATTCTTCCGGTGTCTTCCTTGCTTGCGTACAATTTCCTCGAATTTCTTACTCCCGGCAAGGCTCTTGTATACACCTTTCTCTATAATTCCCTTCAATAAGCTGTTTTCTTGCTCAAGTGTAACTTGGCTAAGAGGATCATTAGTGGAATCAAGAGAACTACTAGAAGCAACAATATTGGAATTAGCATTATTATTGTTACTACTAGTGGAAGAGTCTTTCTTGTTCTTGTTACTATACTTGACTTGAGGCATGTAAGCAGATAAGAGTAAACGCTTGGCAATGTAAGAAGAACTTTTCTTACGGAGATCATCATTGATTGCCTTTAAGAACTCATGCTCTTGCTCAAGATTGAGCTTTTCAAAGCGTAACTTCTCATGAGCCCTTAAAAGTTCTCGATGATCTTCGAAGATAGTTTCATGAGCTAACTTAAGAGTGTTTAGTTCTTTGGTTAGACGCTCAATCTTCTCCTTATCATTGTCATTCGTTTCATCTTGATTAGCATGATTAATTGACGTTTCATCATAGTATTCATCACTAGAGTTGTCAACAAGTAAATCATCATCACCTAGCAAGTCATCTTCATCACTATTAAAATCAACATACTGGGTGTGTTACCTTAGGACCTTTGGCCATGAAGCATCTACCAATTCCTTCATTTGGTGATTCAAATATGTCGTAGGAGTTGGTTGACACAAGTGCGGACCGGCAACACCTTCATCTTGAGTGTATTGGTCGGAGTGATAGCTTCTCTCGGAGTGATTGTCGAGTCGGAGCTGGATACCCATTCACCAACATGAGCTTGATGTCTTCGTTTTGTGTAGCTCTTTGATGACTTGTCCTTCCTTTCCGAATCCTTGCTTCTCCGTGAGGGTCTTCGTTCATAACGATCATCTCTACTCCTTCTCTCTCTTGGGGGTGATTCTTCTCTTCTACTTCTTCTCTTGGGAGAATCTTCTCTTCTTTTGTAGGGTGCCGTACACTCATTGGAATAGTGTCCGGGTCTCCCACAATTGTAGCAATTGCGCTCTCGACTAGAAGATCTTTTGTCATTGTAGGACCTTGACTTAGAGCTTCTTTCTTTGCTTCTACTCTTGTAGAATTTGTTGAAGTTCTTCACCATTAAGCTCAACTCTTCATTGAAGGTTTGTTTCTCACTTAATGATGTGGGGGCTTCACATGAGGCTTTGTAAGCACCACTTGACTTGTTGTGAAGTTCCTCCTTATCCTTGAGTGACATCTCATGAGCAATAATTCTTCCAATGACTTCCGTTGGCTTGAGAACTTTGTAATTTGGCATCATTTGGATCAATGTGCACACGGTATCATATTTTCCATCCAATGCTCTTAGGATCTTCTTGATGATGAATCTGTCGGTCATCTCTTCACTTCCTAAGCCGGCAATCTCGTTTGTGATAAGAGCAAGTGTCGGTGTCAAAACCGGCGGATCTTGGGTAGGGGGTCCCGAACTGTGCGTCTAGGCGGATGGTAACAGGAGACAAGGGACACGATGTTTTACCCAGGTTCGGGCCCTCTTGATGGAGGTAAAACCCTACGTCCTGCTTGATTAATTTTGATGATGTGTGTTACAAGAGTAGATCTACCACGAGATCGAAGAGGCTAAACCCTAGAAGCTAGCCTATGGTATGATTGTTGTTCGTCCTACGGACTAAAACCCTCCGGTTTATATAGACACCGGATAGGGTTAGGGTTACACAGAGTCGGTTACAATGGTAGGAGATCTACATATCCGTATCGCCAAGCTTGCCTTCCACGCCAAGGAAAGTCCCATCCGGACACGGGACGAAGTCTTCAATCTTGTATCTTCATAGTCTTGGAGTCCGGCCGATGATGATAGTTCGCTATCCGGACACCCCAAGTCGGAACTCCTCGGTAGCCCTGAACTAGGCTTCAATGACGACGAGTCCGGCGCATGTTGTCTTCGGCATTGCAAGGCGGGTTCTTCCTCGAATAATTTATAGAAGATTGTGAACACCAGGATAGTATCCGCTCTGCAAAAATAAATTCCACATACCACCGAGAGAGAATAATATTACACAAGATCAATCTCACGGCGTATTTTGTGGCATGACGTCGCACCACTACCAAGCCTTTACTCAAATTGTTTTTATTGTTCCACCTCAGCGCGTTTAGCGAAGCGGTTTCCTTGGCACGTCTTGTCGAAGCAGAGATCATGTTCCCCTTATTCCGGGATTCCCATCAATACGGACGTGGGTAACCCAACCGCGCCATTGATTGTGGCGCTTGGTAGACAAGCGAGTTTTACCAGGCCGGTGAGGACACATGTTTTTTGTCCGCCCATATAAGGGGATAAAGATCCAACCCTTTTACCTGCGCCTTCTTCCTCCTTGGCTTATCCATCTCCGCGAACTCGAGCTCCAGCGCCCACGTACGCACTTCTCACCTCAACCTTCTCCAACTATGTCCGGAGCGGGAGGCAAGTGGATGGCCTCCTCTGTCACGGAGGGGCAGATACAGAAGCTGCGCGACACCGGATATTTGTCCGGCAACATCGCACATCGGCTCCCCGACGAGGGAGAGCTCGTCCCCAACCCAGGCCCCATGAGAGGGTAGTATTTCTTCCCATTTCCTCCATGGACTGGGCTTCCCTTCATCCCTTTGTCCGGGGCTCATGTTCTACTACGGCCTAGATTTCCATGATTTGGCCTGAATTTCATCCTCAACATCTCGGCGTTTATCGTCGTGTGTGAGGCATTCCTCTGCATCCAGCCCCACTTGACATGGCTCAAGACCTTGATGTCAAGCGAAGGTTGTGAAGGGCTGCCAAGCGAGTCGGAGGCGCCATGGTGGGCAGGATGTCCCACGTTACGTGGCTGGAGGGCACTTTCGTGGAAACCATCAAGGGGTGGCAATCGGGGTGGTTCTACATCACCGAGCCGCGTGAGCCTGATTGGGTAGCGGCCCCCGAATTCAGATCTGGCATCCCCACACGGCTCACCTCCTGGAAAGAGAGTGGCCGAATTTGGGGGGATTCGGAGGAGCTGACCGGACTCCAAGCCCGTATCCAGAAGCTGGTGGACAAGAAGCTCAAGCTTGTCAACATAGTCCAGGTCATGCTCATCCGCCGGATTTTCCCGTGCCAGCGACGGGGCTTTAACATGTGGGAGTTTGATCGGCGCAGCACTAGACCTGGCGGGCTCTTGACACTACGCACGAAGATGTCGGAAGCTGCTGTTCAGGCGCGAAGCTCCGCATCCGCTACGAAGATCGCGGATTCTGCTGCGCAGCGTCCAGTGACGAGGTAAGTGATTTCACCACTTGTTTTCCATAGTTTGGCTCTATCACGGGATCTAAATTCCTTTACCTTTGACAGGAATGGCTGGCGAAGGCGAGCGGATACCTGTCGGTCCAATTGCCGAGGACCCAGCGGACGCCCGCCTAACGGGGGCTGCTGGCTCCGGCACCACGTGGTGCGGAGAAGAAGGTCAAGAAGGCGGTCACGGGACTTGGAAGAGTTCCGTTTTCAGGTGCTATCGGATGATGAATCGAGGCCGACTCCTCCCACCAAGGTGAGGAGGAGAAGAAGAAACCTCTCCCCGGCGGGGAGGAAAGAAAGGAAGGCCTCCCCAACAAGGGAGGCGAAGAATCAGAAGGAAAAACTCTTCCTCCGGACTGCTCCGCCAACGCCAAAGATGACGACGGCGAAGATCGGCATCCAAGGGCCAAGCCCTGGCAAGATCGTAAGTATCCGGACTCCCGAATAACTTCAAGGTTTTTCTTTTAGCCACATAATGTCTTTCTAATGCCGCATACAACCCTGCAGTCCCATGAGGATGATCTTCCCGCTTCGTCGAGCGGGTCCTTGGGTGCGTCGGATATGGATTCCCTTCCGACTGCCTCCACCCCCCGTGCCACGGACGACGCCGAGGTGGGATCCCAGAAAAGGACCCACCAGGAGGAGGAGGCCCCGGAGGTGTCACGGGACACCCTCCCGGACTGTGCACCGGACTCAGCCCCGGAGGCCACAGTGGCTCCGGAGTCCGGCGGGTGACCCCTTCGTAAGAAGGGCAAGACCGAGACGCCGGCTGCCTCCGTCCAACCGGAGGTGCGGATAATTGCTGGAGGCTCAACGGCGCCCTCCAAGAAGAACACCGCCTTTATTATAAGTGCGGTGATTGAAAGGTTCACTCACCAAGAGCGGGCTGACCGAAGCCTGCAGTAGCCTTCTAACAGGCTTTGAGGTAAGAATTTCAATATATGTAAAATGGTACCGCATAGAAAGTAGCCCCTGATGTTCGGTTCGGTGTTCAAAAGAAAAGCGGATGAGGATCTTTAGAAAGATAAGCGCAGGAGTCATAAAAATATGTCAATATGGGATTGCAGGTTGTCTTGCTGACCTCCGCCGACCGATCATGGAGGTCAATACTTTGAAGGAAAACCTCGGCGGTCCGAGGCGAGCTCGGTCATGCCAAGAAGCAGCTCGAGGAAAAAAAAGAAGGTGAGTAATACCTTATGAAAATTGTACCTTGAGAAAAGGATTTGGTTGCAAGAAAAATGACAAGGATAACGTGGGTATTGTAGGGGCCACTAACGAGGTGGCGACCACGAAGGAGGCGGTGGCAGCGGCGAATGTAATCTGACATGGAATGCACCGAGCGAGAGAAGCAGGAGGCGCGGGTGGCGGAGGTACAGCAAGAGCTCCAGGATCTCGTGAAAAACATGAGAACTTGGGCGTGACTCAAGACTTCGAGAGTCGAGCTTGCAACGGCTCTTGAGAGTGCCAAAGCCGCTAAGGCGAAGCCTACAAGGCCCTCCGGAGATTGAGGCGGTGAAGAAAATAGTAGCGGGTAAGGCATTTTTCATGCAGAGTAAGCATGTGAGTGTTAATTACCTGTTGCTTACCCGAATTGGAGCTCTCGAGGCGTCAGTAGATCTTCCTCGCAGCGTGTCCGATGCTGCCGCATTCTACCGGGCCGAGGAGGGAGCTCGACGGAGAAGGTCTTCTGGTCTCGATATCTTTGAGGCGGACATCAGTGCGCCTTAGCGACCAGTGAAGCAGCTGGTCGAGCTCCACAAGGCGGCGAACAGGCCATGAAGGGCCTCATAGTTCGTTTGTGGACTAAGGAGGCCATGCACAGGAGCTACTTGCCTGGTGCGGCGGCTGGTGGATGCGTGCCGTGGGTTGAAGTTATCAAGCATTCCGCTTGTATCGAGGGTGCCCGTCGGGCCTTGCCGCGCATAAAGGTGCTTTGGGGCAAGATGGATGCCTGAAGCTCGTGGCGGACCCGCCACCGGAGGGCATGGAGCATCGCACGCCCGAGATGTATTATAAGAGTGTCTTTGAAGGGCGCCCGCACTATTGCGGGTGAGTGCTCCAAAGATGTAATATTTGAGTAGACTCGCATTTTGTTATCTGGCGCTGAAAACTTAGTTCATATCGCTAAGCAACGCTTGTTAATTTAAAATATTACCTTACATGCGGCTGTTTTATCAAATCGAGAGATGGCAAGTCGTCGGCTTCAGCCCCCATGCCACAGTCTTTGGGGTGTTGGGATAAACTTGGCGCTCTTGTTCCCATTTTGGGTCCATCTAGGAGGCGCTCAACACAGCGAACAAGGCAACGGACTTATAATGCTTGAACACTCTCACTTAGCCATAGAATTCTATAATTTTAAATTTCGTGAAGCCCCTAGTCTTCGAAGGCGAATTTGGGGCGCTATCACGCCTTGGCGGACAGTATCCGGCTCCTCGCTCTAAGCGGCATAAGTCTTTAAGGACTCGCATAAAAACCTCTCGAACAGCGACGGTCTCTCGCCTCATCATGGCGGTCAGTTTTAGCTTTCCATCGAGGCGTTAACCCGGCCGAGCTGGGGCGGAATCGCGATGGTTCTCCGGTGCTACCTTAGCCGATATAGCGGGCGTAAGGTACCAAAACACGGGGCCGGGCAAACCCAACTATTGACCCAAGACATGATTGAAGCCGATGCATATAGTGCTATAAGTTCGGGGTGCCGCACTTGTGAAAGTGTTCGGACTCATCACACCATAACGCGGGAAACATAAGCCCCTGGTGTATATTAGCCGTACCAAAGTGTACGGATGCAACATGTCGTGAATGAACATATGTATGAAAAGAAATGCAATTATAAACAAAAAGGTGCTGCATTGTTTTATTCAATAAGTGCTGCTACGAATGCAGAACGATACAAATAGTGCGATAAGCAAGGTATGAGACTGTTAAACATGTCCCCCTCCAGCGGTAGGCTGCAGATTGGTGTATGAAAATGCTCGTAATGGAGACCACCTGTATATTCGTTGTAGCCTTTATCCTTCCCTGGCTGTTGCATCGTGAGTTGGCAGGTCTGCTGCCGGACAGGCTTCGACAAGCGGAGTCTGTGGGTAAAAAGTAAAAGTAAAAAGAAAAGAAAAGGAGCGACACACGTGAGAGCCCCTGGTGTGGTTGAGCCGCGATGCTGGGTTTATCGTGGTCGTGCCCTCTCCCCATGCCCATGGTATCTTTAGAGCATAATGGTGTCTGCGAAGGACCTGCTTTGACGTTTCGCGGGGCTGGGGTTGGGGCCGCACTGCTCTGCGTGCTCTGAGCGTGCCAGTGGTCTTGTTGTAAGTTACTCCGGCGCTTAGCTGTGTCCGGCCGCTTAACGGCGGACTCGAGAATTGCCTTAAGAGGCTGCATTGCACTTCGCCGCGAGCATTGTATGTTCCTCCGTGGGGAAGAGCGTTCGGTGTTTCCGTTGACCGTAATGACTCCTCGAGGGCTGGCATCTTGAGCTTGAGGTATGCGTGGTGCGGCACGCGTTGAACTTTGCAAGCGCGATGCGTCCGAGCAAGGCATGATAGCCGCTGCGAGCGGGACTATGTCGAAGATTAACTCCTCGCCCGGAAGTTATCCGGGATCCGAAGACCACTTCGGTGTAATTGAGCCTGTACAATTGGCTTCTACACCTGGTATGATGCCTTTAAAGGTCGTTTTGGTAGGTTTAATCCTTGAGGGTTTATGCCCATTTTGCGCCTTGTATCACTGGTAAAGCAGGTTCAGGCTGCTGCCGCCATCCATCGGGACTCGGTTAGGTGAAATCCATCGACGATTGGGTCTAAGACCGGTCTGGCGAATCCACCGTGGCGGATCTTTGGTGGGGTGGTCCTTCGGTCAAAAGTGATCGGGCGGAGGACCATGGATTGAACTTGGGCAGCTGGCTCCATCGCGAGACATCCACGAGTGCACTTCCGCTCCCTTTTGGGTATGTGCGTTGCGTATATCATGTTCACCGTCCGCACTTTTGGGGGAAACCCTTACATCCTCTATTGTTCGGGCGGTTTGGTCTCGTCCTCGTCATCGCTATGCAGCCCTTGTCATTGTTTTCGGCAATTAACTTGCCTGCCTGCTTGAATACCCAACAGTCCCTGTTGGTGTGGTTAGCTAGCTTTTGAAGTGCCGTGTATCGCACGAGCGATCGAGTATTCGGTCCAAATTGGACGGACCCGGAGTAGTTCTTTTGAATGGCTTTTTCCGCTGACCGGGTTTAGAGCCTCTGAATCCTGCATTGACTGCCGTATCCTCAATATTGTCGCCGTTGATGCGGCGTTTGTTTTTGTTACAACGCGGCCTGCCATTTCGGTCCTTGAAGTCCGGACTGCCCGAATTTTTGCTGAGGTTGTTGCTGCGTGCTAGCCAGCTGTCCTCACCCGCGCAGAAGCGGGTCATGAGTGATGTGAAGGCTGCCATGGATTTCGGCTTTTCCTGTCCTAGGTGCCGGGCAAGCCACTCGTCACGGATGTTATGCTTGAAGGCCGCGAGGGCCTCCGCATCCGGACAATCGGCGATTTGGTTTTCTTGGTTAAGAACCGTGTCGAGAATTGTCGGCGATTAAATCGGCTGCTGAATTATGTGGATTAGGTCATCGCGTCGGTGGTCGCACATAAGTGCCCTGGAAGTTATCGAGGAATGCGGCTTCGAGGTCCTCCCAGCTCCCAATTGACTCTGCTGGCAAGCTGTTGAGCCAATGTCGGGCTGGTCCTTTAAGCTTGAGGGGGAGGTATTTGATGGCATGAAGATCGTCACCGCGGGCCATGTGGATGTGAAGGAGATAGTCTTCGATCCAAACCGCGGGGTCTGTTGTGCCATCATAGGATTCAATATTGACGGGTTTAAACCCTTCGGGGATTTGATGATCCATTACTTCGTCTGTGAAGCATAGTGGGTGTGCGGCGCCTCTGTACTGGGCGATATCACAATGGAGCTCAAAAGAGCTTGGTCTTTGTTCGGCCCGGCCGGACTTACTGTGTCTGGCGCGACGGTTGTCGTCACGTACCGTGGGGCACCCACGCGATCCATAGATCGATCTTGATTGTCTTGACTTGTCCTCCAATATATCTCGCAGGTCCGGAGCGTTCCCCTTTGGCCGTGTGCTTTTTGAGCGATGCCGGGGTACGTTTCTAGTGAAGGGCCTAGAGGCCTCTCTGTCGCGACCACGGGGTGGTCGGTCAGCCGTATTGTCTCCTGGTGATGCGGGTTCGTAAGCCTCCGCCTCTAATCAGGGAAGCAGCTTGCGTTTAGGGTAGCTTTTGGAGGGGCGTTCGAGCTCATGCTCTTCGGCCGCGAAGACTTCGGTCCATCTGTCGGCTAGCAGATCCTGATCAGCTCTAAGTTGTTGCTGCTTTTTCTTTAGGCTATTTGCCGTGGACATAAGCCTGCATCTAAAACGCTCTTGTTCGACGGGATTCTCAGGCACGACGAATTCATTGTCGTCGAGGCTTGCTTCGTCTTCGGAGGGAGGCATATAATCCTCTACCTTTCTTCTGCCGCTCTCTCGTGAGGGCTGGCGTCTCCATCTTCCTGCGCTGGATCTTGCTGGAGTGGATTGTCTTCGGCACTGTCCGGTGTATTGTTATCTCCGGTGCGGAATCTTCATTCTTCTTTGTGGCGGGATTTAGAGCGGCGCGCCGACGCCTTGGCGCTTGGGCTGCTTCTTGGAGGGTCATCCTCCGTTGTTCCATCGTCGTTCCCATCTTTTGGATGTACACCATATATATGTCGTATGACGAGGTGGCCTTCGAGTGCCCTGTAGGCGCTGGGTCTTGGTCGTCTCCGGCATAAATCGTCCATACCGTCGATGTCTTGAGTCGTAGTCTAGCATGTCGGTTAGATAAATCGACAGCGGCTACCAAGTGGGTGGTGGGTGGGCGTTGAATTTCTTCGTCGTCCGCATCCCAACCTTCTGTCCGTAATCCGGCCAGGCTCTCCGGATAAAAGCGAGACTTTAGTGAATTCAGGATGTCGCCAAAGGGCGAAGTTGAAAGATGTCATGCGATGAACTCCATGACGGGCGCCCAATCGGATTCGATTGGCAAGGGCGTGGAGGGTTCGGAGTCCGGAGATGAGTCCGGCACCCTGGAGTCGAGGTCTTCGCAAAGGACAGGGATGGAGTTCGGCTCGATCGCCGTAGAGATTAAAGCCCCCGAGGCGGTGTCCAACCACTCGTCCTTGATTGGGGAATTCGGCTCCGGATTAAGGGTCGGAGCGGATGCAGGTGCGGCCTCCAGGGCACTGTTCGGCTGCAGAGCTAGATCATGCCCATCGAGACAATGCGGCGTGCTTGGCTACGGCTCGAATCCGTCGAAGATCAAGTCTCCGCGGATATCGGCCGTATAGTTTAAACTTCCGAATCTGACCTGACGGCCAGGGGCGTAGCTTCGATCTGCTCGGATGGCCAGCGAATTGGCCCTTGATGCAAAGCCGCCGAACACGAAGATCTGTCCGGGAGAAAAGTCTCACCACGGACCGCGTTGTTGTTGATGATCAAAGGAGCCATCGAGCCTATCGGTGGCGACACGGAGGAACTCTCAATGAAAGCACCAATGTCGGTGTCAAAACCGGCGGATCTTGGGTAGGGGTCCCGAGCGTGCGTCTAGGCGGATGGTAACAGGAGACAAGGGACACGATGTTTTACCAGGTTGGGCCCTCTTGATGGAGGTAAAATCCTCGTCCTGCTTGATTAATATTGATGATGTGTGTTACAAGAGTAGATCTACCACGAGATCAAAGAGGCTAAACCCTAGAAGCTAGCCTATGTTATGATTGTTGTTAGTCCCCACGGACTAAAACCCTTCGGTTTATATAGACACGGATAGGGTTAGGGTTACACAGAGTTGGTTACAATGGTAGGAGATCTACATATCCGTATCGCCAAGCTTGCCTTCCACGCCAAGGAAAGTCCCATCCGGACACGGGACGAAGTCTTCAATCTTGTATCTTCATAGTCTTGGAGTCCGGCCGATGATGATAGTTCGGCTATCCGGACACCCCCTAGTCCAGAACTCCCTCAGCAAGCCTCGACTACATTTCAGCGACACCTTCACCATCCTTTATTTTGAACTTGTCAAGATGACTTTGGAGCACATCCAACTTGGATTCCTTGACGGAGTCGGTACCTTCGTGCATATCAATCAAAGTATCCCAAATTTACTTTGCATTCTCAAGACGGCTGATTTTGTTGAACTCTTCGGGGCACAAGCCATTGAAGAGGATATCACAAGCTTGAGCGTTGTATTGCAGCATCTTCAACTCTTCCGCGCTAGCTTCACGGTTCGGTTCTCTCCCATCAAAGAATTCACCTTGCAAACCAATACACACAATAGCCCAAACGGCGGGGTTATGTCCGAGAATATGCATTTTCATCTTATGCTTCCAACTAGAAAAATTAGTGCCATCAAAGTAAGGACCTATACGGTGATAATTTCCCTCGCTAGACGCCATACTCTCCTAGGTTGTGAAACTAAGGCTATGACCACCAAAAGCTATGGAAATCAAAACAAATGGAGACGAAAGCTCTGATACCACTTGTAGGACCTTGAAGTATGTCTAGAGGGGGTGATTAGACTACTTGACCAATTAAAAACTTAACCTTTTCCCAAATTTAGACTTTGGCAGATTTTAGCTATCTTTGAACAAGTCGAGCAATCTTCACACAATTCAAGCAAGCATGCAAAGTGTATATTGGCAGCGGAAATTAAAGCATGCAACTTGCAAGAATGTAAAGGGAAGGGTTTGGAGGATTCAAACGCAATTGGAGACACGGATGTTTTTGTCGTGGTTCCGATAGGTGGTGCTATTGTACATCCACGTTGATGGAGACTTCAACCCACGAGGGTAGCAGTTCTTGTGAGTCCATGGAGGGCTCCACCCACGAAGGGTCCACGAAGAAGCAACCTTGTCTATCCCACCATGGCCGTCGCCCACGAAGGACTTGCCTCACTAGCGGTAGATCTTCACGAAGTAGGCGATCTCCTTGCCCTTACAAACTCCTTGGTTCAACTCCACAATCTTGTCGGAGGCTCCCAAGTGACACCTAGCCGATCTAGGAGACACCACTCTCCAAGAAGTAACAAATGGTGTGTTGATGATGAACTCCTTGCTCTTGTGCTTCAAATGATAGTCTCCCCAACACTCAACTCCCCCCCACAGGATTTGGATTTGATGGAAAGAAGATTTGAGTGGAGAGCAACTTGGGGAAGGCTAGAGATCAAGATTTATGTGGTTGGAATGGAATATCTTGGCCTCAACACATGAGTAGGTGGTTCTCTCTCAGAACTGGTAAGTTGGAAGTGTAGGTTTGTTCTGATGGCTCTCTCTACAAATGAAGAGGAGGTGGAGGGGTATATATAGCCTCCACATAAAATCTAACTGTTACACACAATTTACCAAACTCGGTGGGACCGAATCAACAAACTCGGTCGAACCGATTTAGTAAACCTAGTGACCGTTAGGGTTTTCGGTGGGACTGACATGCATCTCGGTAGGACATAAGTTAAACAAGTTTGCCTTAAGAAGGCTAGCACAAACTGGGATACAGATCAAAAGAGGCGCATGCCTCCTGCCTGGGATCCTCCTAACTACTCCTGGTCGTCGTTCGCGGGCTGCACGTAGTAGTAGGCACCTCCGGTGTAGTCGTCATCAACGGTGGCGTCTGGCTCCTGGACTCCAACGTCTGGTTGCAGCAATCGAGTAGAGATAGTGGGAAAAGGGGGAACAAGGCAACCGTGAGTACTCATCCAAAGTACTCGCAAGCAAGGAGCTATACTACATATGCATGGATATATGTGTAAAGGGCCATATCAGTGGACTGCTGCTGAGAATGCCGAATAAGAGGGGATAGCTAGTCTTATCGAAGACTACGCTTCTGGTCACCTTCGTCTTGCAACAGGTAGAAGAGGGCAGTCTGAAGTCCTCCAAGTAACATCACATAGCAATAATCCTACCCGGCGATCCCCTCCTCATTTCCCTGGGAGAGAGCAACCACCGGTTGTATCTGGCACTTGGAAGGGTGTGTTTTATTAAGTATCCGGTTCTAGTTGTCATAAGGTCAAGGTACAACTCCAAGTCGTCCTGTTACCGAAGATCACGGCTATTCGAATAGATTAACTTCCCTGCAGGGGTGCACCAACTTACCCAACACGCTTGATCCCATTTGGCCGGACACACTTTCCTGGGTCATGCCCGGCAGCGGAAGATCAACACGTCGCAGCCCCACCTAGGCATAACAGAGAGGTCAGCACGCCGGTCTAAACCTAAGCGCACAGGGGTTTGGGCCCATCGCCCTGAGCACACCTGCACGTTGCGTCTGTGGCCGAAGCAGACCTAGCCTAGTGGCGTTCGGTCCAATCGGTAGCGCCCGCTCGGTCGCCGACGTCACGAAGTGCCGGTACCGATACCATGATTTGGGATACCCATAACTACTCCACGTAGATGGTTAGTGCGTTTAGGCTCGAGCCGACTCAGATCAAATACCAAGATCTCGTTAAGCGTGTTAAGTATCCATGAGCGCCAAGCAGGGCCAGCCGACCTCTCTCTAGGCGGTCTCAACCTGCCCTGACGCTCCGCCACAAAGATCCACTCGCGGGTGCTCCACCGGCCGACCCGACTTTAGTCACCACATGTATCATGTATAAGTATATAGTATATACCGTGATCACCTCCCAGTGATCACGGCCCGATAATATAGCACAATGAGACGGACAAGAATGTAGGGCCACAGATGGATATACTAGCATCCTATACTAAGCATATAGGATTGCGGTAAAGGTAACAAATGATAGTAACAAGGACAGGCTATGCATCGGGATAGGTATAACGAGCAAGAGTAACATGCTACACTCTGTAATGCAAGTAGTATAGAGTAGAATAGGCGATATCTGGTGATCAAGGGGGGCTTGCTGGTTGTTACGGGCAGAGAGAGGGGTCGTCAACTCCGTAGTCGGTAGGCAGCAGCAGCGTCGGTCTCGTAGTCTACCGGAGAGAAGAGGGGAAGAAACAATGAATACCATGTAAACACATGCATATCGATGCATGACAAGACAAATAACGATGCTAGGCGTGCCCTAACGTGGTATGAGGTGGTACGGTTAAGAAACATCCGGAAAGTATTCCGGTGTTTAGCGTTTTGAGCGAGAGGCGGAGGAAAGTTGCGAGTTCGATAGGTTAGGGGGGTGTGGCGGACGAACGGATTGCTTATCCGGAATCGTCTCGTCGTTCTGAGCAACTTTCATGTTGAAAATATTTTAATCCGAGTTACGGATTAAAAGATATGATTTTCTAAAGATTTTATTAATTTCTGGAATTTAATTAATTATTTAATCAACATTATCGAGAATAGTCAATCTTGGCGTCGGCATGACATCGTGGTGATGTCAGCAGATCAACGTTGACCATTGACCTGGTCAACCTGACGTGTGGGTCCAGTGGGACCCACCTGTCATTCTCTGTTTAGCTTAACTATAGATTAGTTAATTTAATTAGTGATTAGGTTAATCTAATCAAGATTAAATAACTTAATTAATTACTTAATTAATTAATTAATTAATATTTTAATTATTTTAGTTATTATTTATTTAATATATATATATATTTATTTATTTCCTTTTAAAAAAAACGTCCTGGGGTGGGGCTCCATTGTCATAGGGCCCTTTGGGCCTTAGCGAACACCCGGCGGTAACGGGCGCAGGGCGAAGGCCGTTATTCTTGAGGCACCGGCTGGGCAGCAGCCAACTGAGCCACGGCAAAAAACGCCGATTCGGCGCCCGGCGTGGCAGTGGCGACGCACGGCGAGGCATAACGGAGGAGCAAAGCGGGCGTCGAAGCGCCGGAGGTGGCAGCAGGCGTGGCGCCTTGCGCAGCTTAGCGCTGAGAGCGCGCGGGACGAGACGATAAGCGCGACGACAAGCGAGCTAAGCGTGGGTGTGGCGTGCTCACCGCGAAAGCACGAGCACTGGCGGCAGCGTGAACGACCATGGGACGGGCGCGAGAGCAACATCGGGGCGCCGGGCGCGGCGGCGGGCGTGGCGCGGCGTTGGCGCGTCATCTTGGCGAGTGCAGCCGGGAGCGCAGCGTGTTGATGACGAGAATAGAGGGGGAAGAGGCGTGCTCACGGCGGGAGTAGGGCAACGGCAGTGGGCTCGGGGCGGTCGGGGTCCGATGAGGAGAGGGCGAGGACGGCGTCGGCGGTGGTTCTGCTGGGCTTGGCGGCGCCTAATCGGCGAGGGCGGCGCGGATCGATCCGGCGGCCTCGAGGTTAGTGGCGGGACAAGGCGACGGCGGCGATGCAGGTGGGGGCGGCGGGCGCCCGGCGTTAGGTGGTTCTGGGGGGGGCGGTGGTCTCCTCCCGATCCAGATCGGGAGAGGGGATATTCGAGGGGGGGGTCTGTCGGTGGGGAGTGGGGGGAGGTGGATAAGGGAGAGTGGGAGCCGACTGAGCCGGCTGGTTGGCCCGATGGTGGTGGGCCATGATCCGGCAGAGGGCTTTCTCCCCCTTTTTGTTTTTTTTGTTTTCTGTTTCTCTTTTGTATTTTATTTTTTAATTATTTTCTTTTCTGTTTTAGATCATTTTAAATTACTTAGACATTTGATAAAAATGTGTTGACTCCACCATAATTACCGATGCAATATTTGGCAACCCCCGAACATTTTAGTTTTAATTTTTGAAAACTTTTATTGCTATCATAAATTTGAATTTGAATTTCGAAACAGTTTTGAATCAACCCGTGATGAACTACAGTGACAGAGGTGACGTGGCACCATCAACGTGAGATTACTGTAGCATGATTATCCGGGCGTTACAAATCTCCTCCACTACAAGAAATCTCATCCCGAGATTTAGGAGGTAGAAGGAAAGAGTGCGGGGTATTCATCACGCAGACGATCCTCTCGTTCCCAAGTGGCTTCATCTTCAGAATGGTGCGACCACTGGACTTTGAGGAACTTGATCGCCTTCTGGCGTGTGCGGCGTTCAGCTTGGTCGAGAATGCGGATCGGATGCTCTTTATAGGAGAGGTCATGTTGCAATTCGAGCACTTCATGGTCCACTGCTCGGATTGGGTCCTTGAAGCAGCGTCGGAGTTGTGACACGTGGAACACATCGTGAACCTGAGAAAGGTTCGACGGAAGCTCCAGTTGATATGCCACTTTTCACGCCTTTCCGAATAGTGAATGGGCCAATATAGCGAGGAGCTAGCTTGCCCTTGATCCCGGCGGTGAGCACCCTTCATTGGTGTAGCGAAGATAGGCCTTTTCGCCAGGTGGATAGACCATGTCTTTATGATGATGGTCATAATTACTCTTTTGACGTGACTGAGCAGTCTTGAGATTCTCGCGAATAATGCGGACTTGTTCTTCGGCATGTTGGATAATATCCGGACCGAAAAGTGGATGTTCCCCAGTTTCTGACCAGTTCAGAGGGGTTCGACACTTTCGTCCATATAACACTTCGAAGGGGGCCATCTTCAGACTAGCTTGATAGCTATTATTATAAGAGAACTCAGCATACGGGAGAGATTCCTCCCATTTCTTGCCGAAGGAAATAACACAAGCTCGAAGAATGTCTTCGAGAACTTGGTTGACACATTCAACTTGCCCTTGTGACTGCGGATGAAACGCAGTACTGAAAGATAAGTGAGTACCCATAGCTTCTTGAAAACTTGCCCAGAATCTTGAAGTGAATAAGCTGCCACGGTCCGAGCTGATAACCAGTGGAATACCGTGAAGTGAAACAATTTTGGACATATAGAGAGTTGCAAGCTGACTAGCAGTGATCGTTTCTTTGACCGCCAGAAAATGTGCAACTTTAGAAATCCGGTCAATGACGACAAGAATAGCATCATTACCTTTCTGCGACTTGGGAAATCCAGTGACGAAGTCCATTTCAACATGGTCCCATTTCCATTCAGGAATAGAGATAGGTTGCAGAGTTCCAGCAGGCCTTTGATGTTCTACTTTGATACGACGGCAAACGTCACATTCAGCAACATAACGAGAAATGTCTTGCTTCATATTAGACCACCAGAATCTCTGACGGATGTCTTGGTACATCTTTGTACTACCAGGATGGATACATAGAGGCGTATCATGAGCTTCTTTCATAACCTCCTGAGTCATATTCAGGTTTTCCTTCTTACACGTCAGCACTAGGCGTCCTTTGAAGTACAAGGCGCCATCATCAGCAATAGTGAAGAATGAGGGCTTTCCTTCTTTGAGGTCGCGCTTAATCTTGTAGACTTCAGAGTCATATCCCTGCATTGTCTTGATGGAGCTCACGAGATCGGGTTCGACAGCCAGGGTAAAGAGGGAACCCTGGGAAACAACACGGAGATTCATCTTGCGGAACTCCGGAGGAGGGGGAGCGAGTGCACCCGGAGGAACAATATGGAGGTTCAGCTTTCTGAATTCTTCAACGAGTGAGGGCTGAACTTTGTGAACCTGGAGGTGGTTGTAGTAAGACTTGCGGCTCAAGGCATCAGCCATTACATTAGCCTTGCACGGTGTATAGGAAATACCCAAGTCAAAGTCGCAGCAGTCTCCATCCATCTCTGCCGACGGAGGTTCAAGTCTGGCTGAGTAAAGCAGATACTTCAGACTTTGGTGGTCGGTGAAGATCTCATAGCGATTACGAGAAGGTAATGTCGCCCTTTGCTTGATGCATGAATGACAGCAACAAGCTCGAGGTCGTGAACTGGGTAGTTCTCTTCGTGAGGCGTAATTGCCGAGAGGCATAAGCAACCACTGCGCTCTTGCATTAGGACACAGCCTAATCCTTGACGGAAGCGTCGCGATAAATGACGAAGTCCTTCTTAGTATCGGGAGGAGCTAATCTTTGGGGCAGAAGTCAACTTGTCTTTGAGTGCACGGAAGCTTTCACGACATTTATCATCCATTGGAACTTGACGCCCTTATGCAGCGGGTTAGTCGAGGCTGGCAATCTTGGAGAAGTTCTCGGCGAATCGACGGCAATAGTGGCGAGACCGAGAAAACTTACTTGCTTAACGTTCTTGGAGGAGTCAATCGAGAATAGCTTGAACTCGTTCGGGGTTGGCGACAATACCATCCTTAGAGATGACATGCCCAAGATAGGTTACTTGGAAGCCGAATTCACATTTGGAGAACTTGGCATAAAGTTGATGCTCTCGTAACTTTCCGGCACAAGGCGAAGATGTTCAACATGTTCTTCTTCATTCTTGGAAAATATCAGGATATCATCCGGATAAACCACGCACGAACTTGTCGAGGTAATCCATGAATATATAGTTCATCAAAGCGAGAGAAGGTGGCTGGAGCATTTGTTAAGCCGAAAGACATGACGGTGTACTCGTATGAACCATAACGAGTCACAAAGGCGTTCTTGGGGATATCCTCCTCACGAACACGGATCTGGTGGTAACCCAACCTCAAGTCGAGTTTAGAGAACACTGATGAACCAGCCAGTTGATCATACAGATCATTGATCCGAGGAAGGGATACTTATTCGAATGGTAGCTTGGTTTATAGGGCGGTAGTCTTGGACCAATCGGTTTGTCCCATCCTTCTTCTTGACAAAAGAGAAGGTGCTCCCCAAGGAGAGCAACTTGGGCGAATGAAACCACTTGAAGAGATTTGTCGATTTCCTCCTTGAGCTCAAGGAGTTCATGCGGTGGCATCTTGTAGGGTCGCTTGGCTATAGGAGTGGTGCCTGGTTTCAAGTCGATGGCGAATTCGACAGCTCTAGCGGGGAATCCCTGGAAGTTCTTCAGGAAAGACGTCCTGGAAGTCGCGAACGACAGGAATGTTTTCAATGCCCTCGAGGGTGCGGCGTTCAATGCATTCAATGCATAGAGCCTTGCCTCGGCATTCGAACCAGACGAGCATTGTAGCTTATTATTTCATCGAAGGGTGTAGCAGATGGGCGGTCTTAGTGGCACAAGCGATTGAAGCGGTATGCGCTTTCAACCAATCCATCCCCAAAATGAGGTCGATGTTAGGCGTCTTGAGGATAATGGGTGAGGCATAGAATTCCAGCCCTTCGATTTCCACGGGGCGTCGGCGCCAACCATGGAGGTTTGACATTGTCCCAAAGGGGTTTTACCACTATCGAAGAGTTCATCTCCTCACACTTAACGTCGTGCTTGTATGCAAAATCTTGACATGAATGAATGCGATGCTCTGAATCGAATAAAACAGATGCAGTCTTGAATTTACGAGGAGTGTACCCATCACAAGATGTGAGGCTGGTCTTGAGCTTCGTTCAGATCAACGTGGTTGGCATGAACTTCGACCATAAGGCTTGGCATTGTTGTTGCGGGGTTGGTTGCTTCCACGGCCGATCATTTGGAAGGGCCACTGATTCGGTTCTGGTTGCACTCTCTAGCACGGTGCCTGGTTGTCCACACCAAGCACAAACCATTATTGGGGGTGGGAACATGAGCTTGGGGTGGTGGAGCTGGAAGCTTTGGCTGCCTAGTTGGAGTAGGCAGATGAGGTGCAACATAGCTCGCCTTGGGGCAGGTGCATTCGGCTGGTACATGCTGTTGGGAATTCATATCTTACAACCTGCGAGGACGGGCTCAAGATGAGCCCGTGTCACGGTTCTGCGCTGTTAGAGCTCTGGTATTCCCGCAGAACAGTTTCGACATTGATAGCTTTGTTCACCAAGGTGGCAAAATCAGCAAAGTCGTGCACTAGAAGTGCGAGCTTGATGTCAGCTTGAAGGCCGTCACGGAACTTCTCCTGTCTGCGTGCATCAGTTGCAATGTCCTCTTCAGCATAGCGAGACAAGTCCAGGAACTCCCGCTAATAAGCTTGAACAGTCTTGTTGCCTTGGGTGAGGTTGCGGAACTCACGCTTCTTCCGGTCCATGACTCCTTGAGGGATGAAGCGGGCACGGAAAGCAGCTTGGAAGTCTGGCCAGGTGATGATTGTTCCAACTGGCAGAGTACGCATGTGGCTGTCCCACCATTGAGCTGCGGGTCCCTCAGGAAGAAGGAAGCAAAAGTGACATAGCTGGCGGGGGCTACATCGCAGACTCCATCTCATAGGTGATGTCACGGAGCGATCATCGACATCCAGCGGCTGGGTTGAGCTGCGGTACACACTTGGGTTGAGGCGTATGAAATCCTGCAGAGTTCTTGTGTTTGGCTCTTTGGTTCATATTGGGGCGAAAGGCGAGCCATCATGTTTTCCATGGTGGCGATTCATCTCAAGCTGTTGGATCATACCAGCCATGTACTCGGCGGTGGTGGGAAGTTGCCACCACGACCACGACCAGCTGGTCTAACCATCCTGCTAATACATAGCAGGGGTAGTTCAACATTTGAGAAATTTGCAAGGACAAGAATCACTCATGATCAAACATGCATAATGAAAGCAAGACGATAGAAACTACTTAGTAGTCGGCATATCTTACAAAGGGATCATGCATAGAGTTGGTACATAGAGTTCATTACATAGACTAAGACATCATAGGCGGCACGCAGAGCTCATGACGAATGCATCTAACACTAACAAGCAAGCCTACATCAGTCCCACGATATCTGCGGAGGTAGCTGTAGCCTGAAAGCTGGTAGTGTGGCAGCGGATAGTCCTCCACGTCGGTGACACTGGGGCAGCGGATACTCAGTGCAGAACCCGACGCCCAAGTGGCGAAGAGGACCAAGTCGCGGAGAGTAGCCTCCACCTCCGCCAACCGACACCACAGGGCATCACGGTCCGGGCTGGGTAGATCGCAGAATCGGCAGCTCTGGATCGGACAAAGGGTGCAACAGCGTCGAGCACAGTAAAGGTCTTGACGGGTGGTGTACAACTCGTGGCGAAGAGCTCGGTTAGCTCGGTCTAGCCCATCAGCATGCAGAACAAAGTTCTGATGGTAGAAGGGCTCTCTAGTGACAGTGGAGTAGGCAGCAGTGTAGTAACCCTCCTCACCAACATCAGATGCGATAGCAATGTGCCTGAAGGGGGAGGTGTCCAACTCGTGATACTCTCCACGAAGACGTGTCAGAGCAGCATAAGCAGCATCGTGGACTGCCATATCGATAGTCACCCCAACACCATGTGCGGTGTGCAGCACAGTAGTGGAGTCATACTCCCGAGAGTAGAGGTGGACGACGGCTCGGTACTGCTCCTGGTTAAAGTCCTGGTACTCCTCAAAGACGGTGTACTCAGGGTGCCAGCGATAACCCAGATAGGTCATCATCTCTGCTAGCACCGCAGGTGATCCCGAGGCACCAATTGCCGTCGTGTGGCGCACGACCTGCCTCGTGGGTTCCATATGAAAACAAAGATGTTTCAAAGGAGTCAAATGACAGTGTGGAAATTGATCAAAATACAATTCCAAGGAATAACTATGGCTTTATCCAACTTTGGGGTGAATGTGGTCACGGGATCCTAGTGTTAGTCAGTAAATTCGTTTAACCCGAGTAGAAGAGAGTTCAGAGTCCCAGAGTAAAGGTCGAGGAGTAAAAGATCCTAGTACCACCCGATGGCGACGTGGACCCGTAAGGCACACAGCCAAGTTAGTAAAAGTTTTTGTAATGTCTAGACTCGACTTCGGCCAAGGAGTGTGGAAGGGGGATTCCTACAGGCAGTCGGCTCTGATACCAACTTGTGATGCCCGCGATTCAATCGTACACTAATCATACACGCAAACGTGTACGATCAAGATCAGGGACTCACGGGAAGATATCACAACACAACTCTAAAATAAAATAAGTCATACAAGCATCATAATACAAGCCAGGGGCCTCGAGGGCTCGAATACAAGTGCTCGATCATAGACGAGTCAGCGGAAGCAACAATATCTGAGTACAGACATAAGTTAAACAAGTTTGCCTTAAGCAGGCTAGCACAAACTGGGATACAGATCGAAAGAGGCGCAGGCCTCCTGCCTGGGATCCTCCTAACTACTCCTGGTCGTCGTCCACGGGCTGCACGTAGTAGTAGGCACCTCCGGTGTAGTCGTCATCAACGGTGGCGTCTGGCTCCTGGGCTCCAACGTCTAGTTGCAGCAATCGAGTAGAGATAGGGGGAAAAGGGGGAACAAGGCAACCGTGAGTACTCATCCAAAGTACTCGCAAGCAAGGAGCTACACTACATATGCATGGATATATGTGTAAAGGGCCATATCGATGGGTGAACTACGAGAATGCCGACATAAGAGGGGATAGCTAGTCTTATCGAAGACTATGCTTACGGTCACCTTCGCCTTGCAACATGTAGAAGAGGGCGTCTGAAGTCCTCCAAGTAACATCACATAGCAATAATCCTACCCGCGATCCCTCCTCATTGCCACGAGAGAGAGCGACCACGGTTGTATCCGCACTTGGAAGGGTGTGTTTTATTAAGTATCCGGTTCTAGTTGTCATAAGGTCAAGGTACAACTCCAAGTCGCCCCAGAATCAAGATCACGGCTATTCGAATAGATTAACTTCACTGCAGGGTGCACCAACTTACCCAACACGCTTGATCCCATTTGGCGGACACACTTTCTGGGTCATGCCCGCAGCGGAAGATCAACACGTCGCAGCCCCACCTAGGCATAACAGAGGTTGAGACGCGGTCTAAACCTAAGCGCGCCGCAGTGCAGGCCCATTGCCTCGAGCACACCTGCGTTCGCTCTGTGGCCGGAGCAGACCTAGCCTAGTGGCGTTCGGTCCAATCCGGGCGCGCGCGCTTCGGCCGACGCGTCACGAAGTGCCGGTGATACCACGACGCGGGATACCCATAACTACTCCCACGTAGATGGTTAGTGTTTTTAGGCTCGAGCCGACTCAGATCAAATACCAAGATCTCGTTAAGCGTGTTAAGTATCCGCGAGCGCCGAACAGGCCAGGCCCACCTCTCTCCTAAGCGGTCTCAACTGCTTACGACGCTCCGCCACAAAGATCCACTCATGGGTGCTCCACCGGCCGACCCGACTTTAGTCACCACATGTATCATGTATAAGTATATAGTATATACCGTGATCACCTCCCGAGTGATCACGGCCCGATAATATAGCACAATGACGGACAAGAATGTAGGGCCACAGATGGATATACTAGCATCCTATACTAAGCATATAGGATTGCGGTAAAGGTAACAACAGTAGTAACAAGGACAAGGCTATGCATCGGGATAGGTATAATGAAAGCAAGTAACATGCTACACTACTCTAATGCAAGCAGTATAGAGTAGAATAGGCGATATCTGGTGATCAAGGGGGCTTGCCTGGTTGTTACGGCAAGAGAGAGTCGTCAACTCCGTAGTCGAACCGGGCAGCAGCAGCGTTGGTCTCGTAGTCTACGGAGAGAAGAGGGGAAGAAACAATGAATACCATGTAAACAGATGCATATCGATGCATGAAAAGACAAATAACGATGCTAGGCGTGCCCTAACGTGGTATGAGGTGGTACCGGTTAAGAAACATCCGGAAAGTATTCCGGTGTTTCGCGTTTGAGCGAGAGGAGCCGGAGGGGAAAGTTGCGAGTTCGATAGGGTAGGGGTGTGTGGCGGACGAGCGGATTGCGATCCGGAATCGCCTCGTCGTTCGAGCAACTTTCATGTTGAAAATATTTTAACCGAGTTACGGATTAAAAGATATGATTTTCTAAAGATTTTATTAATTTCCGAATTTAATTAATTATTTAATCCAACATTATCCGAATAGTAAATGTCGACGTCAAGATGACATCGAGGTGATGTCGGCAGTCAACATTGACCATTGACCTGGTCAACCTGACGTGTGGGTCCAGTGGGACCCACCTGTCATTCTCTGTTTAGCTTAATTACAGATTAGTTAATTTAATTAGTGATTAGGTTAATCTAATCAGGATTAATTAACTTAATTAATTACTTAATTAATTAATTAATTAATATTTTAATTATTTTAGTTATTATTTATTTATTTAATATATTTATTTATTTTTTTAATTCCTTTTTAAAAAAAACGTTCTGGGGTGGGGCCCCATTGTCATAGGGCCACTGGGCCTTAGCGGGAGGGAGGACCATGGATTGAACTTCGGGGCAACTGGCTCCATCGCGTAGACATCCCTGAGTGCACGCTTCCGCTCCCTTTTGGGTATGTGCGTTGCGTATATCATGTTCACCGTCACTTTTGTGGGGAAACCCTTCATCCTCTATTGTTCGGCGGTTGGGTCTCGTCCTCGTCATCGCTATGCAGCCCCTTGTCATTGTTTTCGCAATTAACTTGCTCGCCTTGAATACCCAACAGTCCCTGTTGGTGTGGTTAGCTAGCTTTTGAAGGTGCCGTATCCGCACAGCGGTCGAGTATTCGGTCCAAATTGGACGGACCGGAGTAGTTCTTTTGAATGGCTTTTTCCACGACCGGGTTTAGAGCCTCTGAATCCGGCATTGTGTCGTATCCTCAATATTGTCGCCGTTGATGCGGCGTTTGTTTTCTACGCGGCCTGCCATTTCGGTCCTTGAAGTCGGACTGCGGAATTTTCTTGAGGTTGTTGCTGCGTGCTAGCTGGCTGTCCTCACCCGCAGAAGCGGGTCATGAGTGATGTGAGGGCTGCCATGGATTTCGCTTTTCTGTCCTAGGTGTCGGGCAAGCCACTCGTCATGGATGTTATGCTTGAAGGCGCGAGGGCCTCGCATCCGGACGATCAACGATTTGGTTTTCTTGGTTAAGAACCGTGTCGTAATTGTGCGGCGATTCGTCTGGCTGCTGAATTATGTGGCTTAGGTCATCAGCGTCGGTGGTCGCACATAAGTGCCCCGGAAGTTATCGAGGAATGCGGCTTCAGGTCCTCCCAGCTCGAATTGACTCTGGCGGCAAGCTGTTGAGCCAATGCGGGCTGGTCCTTTAAGCTTGAGGGGAGGTATTTGATGGCGTGCGATCGTCACCGCGGGCCATGTGGATGTGAAGGAGATAGTCTTGATCCAAACCGCGGGGTCTGTTGTGCCATCATAGGATTCAATATTGACGGGTTTAAACCCTTGGGATTTGATGATCCATTACTTAATGCATGAAGCATAGTGGGTGTCTTGGCGCCTGCATTCGGGCGATATCACAATGGAGCTCAAAAGAGCTTGGTCTTTGTTCGCCCGGCGAACTTATCGTGTCCGCGCGACGGTGTAAATCACGCGTGCCGTGCGGCCCACGCGATCCATAGATCGATCTTGATTGTCTTGCCTTGTCCTCCAATATATCTCGCAGGTCGGGCGTTCCCCTTTGGCCGTGTGCTTTTTGAGCGATGCCGAGTGCGGTTCTAGTGAAGGGCCTAGAGGCCTCTCTGTCGCGACCACGGGTGGTCGGTCAGCCGTATTGTCTCCTGGTGATGCGGGTTCGTAAGCCTCCTCCTCTAATCGGGGAGCAGCTCGCATTTAGGGTAGCTTTTGAGGCGTTCGAGCTCATGCTCTTGACGCGAGGACTTGGTCCATCTGCCGGCTAGCAGATCTGATCAGCTCTAAGCTGTTGCTGCTTTTATTTAGGTTGTTCGCCGTGGCCATAAGCCTGCGTCTAAAACGCTCTTGTTCGACGGGATTCTCGAGCACAGCGAATTAAATCGTCGTCGAGGCTTGCTTCATCTCCGGAGGGAGGCATATAATCCTCTACCTCTTCTTACGCCGCTCTCTCGTGAGGGCTGGCGTCTCCATCTTCCTGCACCGGATCTTGCTTTGGAGTGGATTGTCTTCGCACTTGTCCGGTGTATTGTTATCTCGGTGCGGAATCTTCATTCTTGCTGTGGCGGGATTTAGAGCGGCGCCGCTGACGCCGGCGCTTGGGCTGCTTCTTGGAGGGGTCATCCTCCGTTGTTCCATCGTCGTTCCCATCTTTTGGGATGTCCACCATATATATGTCGTACGACGAGGTGGCCTTCCGATTGCCTGTAGGCGCTGGGTCTTGGTCGTCTCCGGCATCGTCGTCCATACCGTCGATGTCTTGGTCGTAGTCTAGCATGTCGGTTAGATCGTCGACAGCGGCTACCAAGTGGTTGGTGGGTGGGCGTTGAATTTCTTCGTCGTCGCATCCCAACCTTCTGTCCGTAATCCGGCCAGGCTCTCCGGATAAAGAGAGACTTTAGTGAATTCAGGATGTCGCCAAAGGCGAGTGCTGAAAGATGTCCATGACGTGAACTCCATGACGGGCGCCTAATCGGATTCGATTGGCAAGGCGTGGAGGGTTGAGTCCGAGAGGAGTCCGGCACCCAGAGTCGAGGTCTTCGCAAGGACAGGGATGGAGTTCGCTCGATCGCCGAGAGATTAAAGCCCCGGCGGTGTCCAACCACTCGTCCTTGATTGGGAATCCGGCCCGGATTAAGGGTCGGAGCGGATGAGTGCGGCCTCGAGGGCATTGTTGGCTGCGAGCTAGATCATGCCCATCGAGGCAGTCAAGGGCGCTTGGCTATGGCTCGAATCCGTCGAAGATCAAGTCTCCGCGGATATCGGCCGTATAGTTTAAACTTCGAATCTGACGACGACGCCAGGGGCGTAGCTTCGATCTGCACCGGATGGCCTGCTTAATTAGCCCTTGATGCAAAGCCGCCGAACACGAAGATCTGTCCGGGGAGAAAAGTCTCACCTTGGACCGCGTTGTTGTTGATGATCAAAGGAGCCATCGAGCCTATCGGTGACGACACAGAGGAACTCTAAAATGAAAGCACCAATGTCGGTGTCAAAACCGGCGGATCTCGGGTAGGGGTCCCGAACTGCGTGCGTCTAGGCGGATGGTAACAGGAGACAAGGGACACGATGTTTTACCAGGTTGGGCCCTCTTGATGGAGGTAAAACCCTCACGTCCTGCTTGATTAATATTGATGATGTGTGTTACAAGAGTAGATCTACCACGAGATCAAAGAGGCTAAACCCTTGAAGCTAGCCTATGGTATGATTGTTGTTAGCCCCACGGACTAAAACCCTTCGGTTTATATAGACACGGATAGGGTTAGGGTTACAGAGTCGGTTACAATGGTAGGAGATCTACATATCCGTATCGCCAAGCTTGCCTTCCACGCCAAGGAAAGTCCCATCCGGACACGGGACGAAGTCTTCAATCTTGTATCTTCATAGTCTTGGAGTCCGGACGATGATGATAGTTCGGCTATCCGGACACCCCCTAGTCCAGAACTCCCTCAGCAAGCCTCGACTACATTTCAGCGACACCTTCACCATCCTTTATTTTGAACTTGTCAAGATGACTTTGGAGCACATCCAACTTGGATTCCTTGACGGAGTCGGTACCTTCGTGCATATCAATCAAAGTATCCCAAATTTACTTTGCATTCTCAAGACGGCTGATTTTGTTGAACTCTTCGGGACACAAGCCATTGAAGAGGATATCACAAGCTTGAGCGTTGTATTGCAGCATCTTCAACTCTTCCGCGCTAGCTTCACGGTTCGGTTCTCTCCCATCAAATAATTCACCTTGCAAACCAATACACACAATAGCCCAAACGGCGGGGTTATGTCCGAGAATATGCATTTTCATCTTATGCTTCCAACTAGCAAAATTAGTGCCATCAAAGTAAGGACCTATACAGTGATAATTTCCCTCGCTAGACGCCATACTCTCCTAGGTTGTGAAACTAAGGCTATGACCACCAAAAGCTATGGAAATCAAAACAAATGGAGACCAAAGCTCTGATACCACTTGTAGGACCTTGAAGTATGTCTAGAGGGGCGTGATTAGACTACTTGACCAATTAAAAACTTAACCTTTTCCCAAATTTAGACTTTGGCAGATTTTATCTATCTTTGAGCAAGTCGAGCAATCTTCACACAATTCAAGCAAGCATGCAAAGTGTATATTGGCAGCGGAAATTAAAGCATGCAACTTGCAAGAATGTAAAGGAAGGGTTTGGAGGATTCAAGCATAATTGGAACACGGATGTTTTTGTCGTGGTTCCGATAGGTGGTGCTATTGTACATCCACGTTGAGGAGACTTCAACCCATGTAGGGTAGCAGTTCTTGCTGAGTCCACGGAGGGCTCCACCCATGAAGGGTCCACGAAGAAGCAACCTTGTCTATCCCACCATGGCCGTCGCCCACGAAGGACTTGCCTCACTAGCGGTAGATCTTCACGAAGTAGGCGATCTCCTTGCCCTTACAAACTCCTTGGTTCAACTCCACAATCTTGTCGGAGGCTCCCAAGTGACACCTAGCCGATCTAGGAGACACCACTCTCCAAGAAGTAACAAATGGTGTGTTGATGATGAACTCCTTGCTCTTGTGCTTCAAATGATAGTCTCCCCAACACTCAACTCCCCCCCACAGGATTTGGATTTGATGGAAAGAAGATTTGAGTGGAGAGCAACTTGGGAAGGCTAGAGATCAAGATTTATGTGGTTGGAATGGAATATCTTGGCCTCAACACATGAGTAGGTGGTTCTCTCTAGAGGCTGGTAAGTTGGAAGTGTAGGTTTGTTACGATGGCTCTCTACAAATGAAGAGGAGGTGGAGGGGTATATAGCCTCCACACAAAATCTAACTGTTACACACAATTTACCAAACACGGTGGGACGAATCATCTAACTCGGTCGAACCGATTTAGTAAACCTAGTGACCGTTAGGGTTTTGATTGGACTGACATGCATCTCGGTAGGACCAATATGGTTAGGGTTAGGGCATAACGTAATCTCGGTGAGACCGATTACACAAACTCGGTGAGACCGATTTTGGTAATTAGCTAACGAGAGAGTTGGTCGAGTAAACTCGGTGGGACGATTCGCTCTTTCGGTGAGACCGAAAAGTTACGAAAAGGAAGCAGAGAGTTTAAATTGTAATCTCGGTGGGACCGATCACTCACTTCGTTAGACCGAAGCGTTCTAAGGGAAAGCAGAGATTACAATCCCATCTCGGTGAGACCGAGATCCCTATCGGTGAGACCGATTTGCCTAGGGTTTGTGGCAGTGGCTATGACATTTGAACTCGGTGGCGCCGGATAGAAAGAATCGGTGGGGCCGAGTTTGACTTTAGGTTTAGGTCATATGTGGATGTGAGAAAGTAGTGGAGGGTTTTGGAGCATATCACTAAGCACATGAAGCAAGAGGCTCATTAAGCAACACCTCATCCCTTCTTGATAGTATTGGCTTTTCCTATAGACTCAATGTGATCTTGGATCACTAAAATGTAAAATGTAGAGTCTTGAACTTTTGAGCTTGAGCCAATCCTTTGTCCTTAATATTTTGAGGGATCCACTTTCATCATCCATGCCATGCCAATCATTGAGCTTTTTCCTGAAATATTCGTCTTGGAATAGCATTAGCTCAATGAGCTATATGTTGTTATGAATTACCAAAACCACCTAGGGATAGTTGCACTTTCACGCGAGCACTGCAGTCTCCTCCTCTGCCCACTGTCTTTGCGCGAGCACCACGACTAGTTCGTCGACGGTGTCGCTTGCCGTGCCGCCGACGGGGTCGCTCGTCCACGACTCCATGCTCGTCATGTCGGACACGGCGCCACGGCCACTATCCACCGCAGTCGCCATGGTCCGGCGCACACTGCATTTCTTCTCCCACTTCCTCTGCTATCTCTTAACCCTGTGTGCTAAGTGCAAGTGCTAGCTCTTAATCATACCCCACGCGGGCAACCAAACAGCGTGTAGTTGCATGCGCCGAGACAATGCAGGCAACCAAACAACGTGCCAAAGTTGATCCCCTAATGCAGGAAGTCCATATGCAGGCAACCAAACAACTCACAGATGTCGCATATGAGGTTATTTTTCCATAGCCAGGCTGGGTTGAGATGTCTATGCAATGCAACTACTATTCATTACGGCAACCAAACACGCCTCTGAAGAACAACGGCGCAGGACATCCTCTCGGATAATGAGACGCAGCACGCGGGGTGTCTGAATTGTGCGGCTGCGCCGCCGCCGGCCGTGCGCCCCTGCCGCGTGATCAACCCTATCTCGTTTGGCGGCCGCGCGCGAGATTGAAATTTGGGGGCGAGCGATGCATCGATTCTCTGTGTTTATGCGGCAAAAACTAGAAATTTGACCTGTAGATGAAAAGAATTCACAAAATGAACTGCTCTTGAAAAAATTTCACTGCGTCGACCCTTTCGTGTAGCGCCCGACAGTAAGGCGTCACACTACACTATGCAACACCTGACTGACAGGCGCTACACACCTAGCCAGCGTCGAACCTCAAACTGACTGAAAATTCTAAGTTAATGCGCAACGCCTAAGAGTTAGGCGCTACACTATACAGTGTAGCGTCTAACGCCTGGGCGCTACACTGATGTCCAGTTAATTAAAAGGATTCGCATTTAGCAGCACAAAAGATCCAAACAAGCACACGACACTCATGCATGCAGTACGTTGCTGTAGGCCCTACCAGGCTCTGGCCACGCATGCACGCACACGACATGCATGCACGTGATTTGGTGATCCGTCCGTTGCGTGTAGTTGTCAGCGACTCTTCCTAATCTATGGACGACGGGCCGTCACTCTTGGGCCGGGCCTGCTTGGAAGGACAAGGGACAACAAGTACAAATATGTGGACAAGGCATCGTGGAGAGGCGGCTTGGACGGAAGGCTTCGCCTTGGTGGCGATCTCCTCTCTGTATCTACAGAGCGTGTTCTTCCTCCTCTGTCTCCTCCCTTCCTCTGCTCCCTCCTCCTGTAATTCTCGATTTGTAGCCAAACCATGGTGATTGAGTGAAACTAGTAGCTGGATCCTAACAATTGGCATCAGAGCCGTTTTGATCCTCCTATAAATTCCTCAAAAATTCCACCAAATTTTTGTTCTGCATCCTCCGCTTGCAACCCGTTCGACAAAATGCCCAGCCACAAATTCGCCTGTCCTGAGGGTGTTCTTCACGCCCGAATCTGCGATGTTCGCCATGCGGTCACTATCGAGTCGATTTGCCAGCTGTTTCGTCGCTCCGGTGATGGATATGTGGTCTGCGCGTACGAGCGGGTGGTGGACGGGCTGTACGGCGTGGAGGCCTACGTCGAGTTCCGGTCCCGATGGAGGGCGGCCCGAGCGCGAGATGCCCTGGATGGCCATGCTATCTACGATGGTTGTTGCATCCTGTCCATCGACCTCGTCCGCGGTCTACACCACCATCACCATGCTCGATGACGACGGATGACACCTCGTACTTCTCGACGACACTCCCCCACGCGGAGTGGGCTGCAGCGTTAGCGCGGTCGGCGCCATGATGGCGCTGCTACATCCACCGGCGACCTCCAAGTCAAAGGCGTCCATGAGCACCGTCGGTAGCGACTCCGTCCGAGCTTCGCCGCGCCTCGGCACCAACTCATCTCGATCACGACAACGCCGTCGTGGAGCTCAGTGAGAGCGACCAGGGGCTCAAAGTGGACGACACCAGCAACGCCGCTTCGACGCCCACCACCTGTTCGACGGGGTGTCCAAGCTGCACCACGGCCGAGGAGTCGGCGCTCACCTCGTCTGCGGAAACACCATCATCCATGACCACCGTCGGCTTCGTTCCTGAGCTCGCTACACCAGTGGACAATGATGACTCCATTTATGTTGTCAACACTTATGTCGCTGCACTGGCTGTGTTCCCTATCAATGGCAGCGTCAGCATCACCAACAAGCAAGCAGAAGAAACGGGTAATCCTCACCTTCTCAAGGATTCTGTACTGATGAATTCAGGGTTCAAATTTTGCCAAGTGAAGTTATTGTTGCAAGATGATTATACTCATAAACCTCAGTCTGACTGCCACATTATTGACACTGGCTTTACTCAAAATGAGAACGACTTTGAACTAGTGTGCAAAACACTTTCCAGATGCTTCCCCAGTATTTCAGATTTTGCCTGGGTTGATAGAGTTTCATTCCCATTACCTAAGTCTGTTGTCAGGTTAGAAAATCACATTGAGAAGTTGCAGAAGTATTTCGTTTTCCTGGAAGCACTGAAGCCATGGCCTTCATGTGAGCTACTCATGTTGAGTGTGACATTGGCAAGTGTTGTATCTGACACCGATCACAAGCTTGTGCTGCTTCAACGAAAAATTGGAGAAAGAGCAGTCAATATGCAATTTCATGGACCATTGCATGAGGTACATGTCAGGACCCCGATTCTAAGTCACATCGACCTAGCCGGTAACACCTCATATCACTTTGCGGCCTCACGCGCGGTATTCCTCTGGTGTCGCCTTACCATGGCCGGGACCGTTTGCGCCTTTTGGCTCACGTATATGATAGTGTCGCTAGCATCCATATGATGAGAACCGGGCCGACATGGCTAATCGTGAACCAAGCGGCACTAACCCATGGGGACAGGCATACATGAATCACATCGAGCATATCGGTCATCAGCGTGTGAATCCGGGCTGTAGCCTTTGGCTAACAGGACTCCGTAACCGGCTGTAGCAGGCTAGGCAGGACTCGGATGTCACCGCTTTGATGGCCGACATGCTCAATGTGATTCATGTATGCTCGTCCTCATGGGTTAGTGCCTCTTGGGTTCACGACTAGCCATGTCGGCCCGGTTCTTCGTCATATGGATGCTAGCGACACTATCATATACGTGAGCCAAAAGGCTAAACGGTCCCGGCCATGGTAAGGCGACACCGTGGGAATACCGCGTGAGGCCGCAAAGTGATACGAGGTGTTACCGCTAGGTCGATGTGACTTAGAATCGGGTCCCGACAGCGTTGGTATCGAGCCCGATTGCTCAGAGGATTACCAAGCCAAACTGGTGAAGTTGTGTCTAGAAATGCTTTAGTTATGTAAGGGAATTGATTGGGGAAGGGAACGTAAGGCTCTTTTTACTCCTTATACCTCATGGCCCTCTGATCTGAGTCAACCTCTTCTCTTCTACGGGGTTTAAGAACTAGGCTTCTCATCTATCTATCAGGATGATGTGTTACTAATCCATAGACTTTTAGGATTGTTGGTTTTAAGTCTCAGTTCAGTTTTTACTACTTCCGTATGTTCATAGCTGGTCTCAGAATCTTGATATTGTAATGTTGAGTGGTTATGCCACCATTTTGCATGATGTCTCAAATCTTTTTGAGCATTTACAGCCGTTATGCTGTCCGAGTCATCCCAGGTTTCTAAACTATCTGATGCATTTGCAAATCCCTTCCTCCCATTCCTGATGTCTTTTTGGGCCAGGTTAAGAACACTAATCGGTGAGTTGAGGTACCCTATTGCCTCGATATATATGTTGGGGTTATTATTATGACCCTAGGTGTCTAGAGTATCACTTAGTAATCCAGCCATGCTTTGTGTTTCCAGTGTGATGATTCTGGCCAATATTCTCGAAAGCATCCCGTGATGCAATTTAGTTAGTAGGTATTCTACTCCTGGGTTCTTGACCCAAGAATCACCCTACTTACCTCGTGTTGATAGTGTTGCTAGTTCCTTTAGGATATTAGTAACTTTGCGATAGTCCTCGAGGTCCGTGGTATATCGTTCTTCCAAATACCATGAACTATCCTTGGCAGAAGTTCCCCGTTGAACCAAAAGGTCACAACAAGAGTGCTCTCGATGAGTTCCCCATTCTACATTGTGATTCTGCCAGTTCTATCATTCTGCATGGGTTATCCGGGAGAAATGTTGAGATTTGCTCGATATACTAATCCATGCCTCCACAACTCGAAAAGTTATATGTTCCTGAGTTGTTCTCTTTAGTTGTGTTCCGACCCCCTATCATTTGATACTCAAGAGTATGCGTGCATTCGTTGTTGATGCCCATTATTCTTGTGGTTTGTCAAGCCATTCTATTCCGGAATGACTAGGAGGAACAAGCTCCAGTACCTCATCCATATCTAGGATTGGGTCAAAGTAGTTGTATTCCGCAGATCAAAATGCCAACCCAGCTTTTGAGTCTGTTCCATCTGGAGTGTTACCATCTTTATGTCAAGAGTGTCATGAGAGTTGCACCACCTCCTATGGATTCTTGACGCAGTAATACTTCTTGCCATCATTGTTCATTCCTCGATTCCGTGTTATCGTAACGGAATCTGACAAGTGTCTTGTGATGTGTGAAATCGATACTCCTAGCAACCTCGTTGCTTGGTAGCTAATGGACAATATCCTCATTCTTAGCGTGTTGGTTATTAAATCATCATCCTAAGATTGATCGTGCTACCTAGTCCTTATTTCGGTGCACACTTGATTGATGAGTTAGGATCTTGTCAAGTCCTCGCTCATTTGATCATATCGTCTTGCCCTCAAAAGCAAGATTGTTCTCGAGCTTAGTAACATACCGGTGGTTCGTGACTTTCCAAATATCTTCTTGGAAGTGTTACCGGGTTGTTTCCTGACTGTTATGTTGAGCTCGTGATCAAGTTGGTTTCTTGTGAACCACCCTTTCTCCAAGAATCTGTGTTGGATACCCCTGAGCTAGTCGGTTAAGCTAGACAACAACTTGGAGAGTTGGAAGATAAAAGCTTGTCTGACTTAGTTCATCTCCAAGGGATATCCTGGTGTGTGTGTGCTGAAGAAAGATGATATCTCCATTGATCGGTCCTCGTGACCAGTTGTTGGATCTGTTGTCTTGCCAAAATTTTGACTTGAGTATGGGCTATCGTCAAGTCAAGTCAGAACAAACGATATTCATAATGTTGTCTTACTCGTGGTTGATCCCTCGGGCATACACCATTATATCTTTTGGTCTGACCAATGCTATCACCGTGTTCACATGATGGTGGAAGTCCAGTGATATGGAAATTCCGATGAGTTGTTGTTGAGCCCATCAGCAGCATTTTGTCTCCCCCATGATTCATGTTGAACATCAACCTAGTGTTGAAAACTTTGTAAGCAATGCCTTCGTGTTCTGTTCATGAAGCCTATGCTTGGATGGAAGAAGTGACTTCCTCGAATTCATGTGCTTTAGGTGTAAGTTGCCGCCATGAATTTGAGAAAGGTTTGTTTTGCTTCCTCTGGAATCATCCCAAGTCAGTCATGCCTGTGCAAAGTATTCTATGGTCTGATAGACTGATCATCTTCATTTCATATGCAATTCCTAGCACACCAAGCCACTGATTGAATTGTTCAAAGAAAAGAAGTTCATGCGCTAATCCTGAAGGGCCCGGACGGATATGCACAAGGCTTCGTTATCTCAATGATGGTTCCCCACCTGAACTCGGTAGTGTTTTATTATAAGACTACTGTGTGGTCATGATTGTCTCAGACAACGTGTTCACATGTTGTAGCAGAACCAGCTCATGTTTTGGAGCTTGCTATCGTAGTTCATTCCCGAGAATCTCATAGCGCCGTCCTCGTCGATTTGTGTTGCAAACTCTCATTTTTCTTTCTAGACTTGATGAGTGCGGATTATCTGACACCAGCCGGATCTGAATCTCGGCAGATATGATGGTTGGAACGTTCCTCAAGAACTATAATATTGGTCTCCCTGTAACCAAGTAAGGTGGATGTTGTGGCCAACACACCCAACCGGAAGACTTATTATTGTAGTATCTTGATTGAGAAAGTTGGCCACCTCCCCATAAGGATCTCGTAGAATTTATTCCAATAGTTGTTCCTTATGGATTTTTGTGTTCCCGAAGTCCGATCTTTTACTTGATGTTCTAGATATCAAACCATATCTATGAATGGATTACGCTAGCACATCAAGGAGAACATTAGAAGTGGAGTGCTAAATGTCTCTCAGTCGATCATCCAGATTCTGTTCCTTAGCTTCGCTAAGGGGAAGTCTGAGAAGGTGTTATCTTCCTTTGTATCCGCATCATCCATCACCAGTCATCATGGTAGTATGTCGTGTTGCCAGGATCCTTGCCACGGATGTTGGTAGAACCTTGATGAATTTGGAAATGCTCAAGTTCTTGAGAGCACGCGCAAGCAAATCATTCCTTGCGTTGTCTTCAACAACGTAGTTCACATCATCCATTCTAGGCCAAGTGTGTCGTTCTCCCGAACTCCGTTAAACGATCGTTCGTAAATTGCCTCAGGCTGGTGAGAAGAGTTTCAATGATCTTTGTATCAAAAGTAATTCTTTTTGCCACTTAAGGGAATAATTCTATGAGTCACCTCTCCCAAGGTGCCCCGTTATGGGATCATGGTAATTGTTTCCTCCCTACTTTGAAACCCTCGTCAAATTGTTACATCCGTCCCTCCTGATGTATGTTTGCCTCTCATCTCCAGAGATGTTTCTATGTCCCATTCCGTGAGTTGATCGTGAATTGCTCAATCTTCGAGAAGATCGTTTCCTGTAGAATCTCTTTTGTCTTCGTCAAGTTGAATGAAGATTTCGAAAGCAAAGATGTCCAGAGCAACGTATGCAACGAATCAACAACCTTATGAGGTGCAACCTGTATCGCGAAGATGGTGTTGGTCTTGTGCCCCCTCTGTATTCTTACCTCATGTCTTGAATCTCGGACGAGATTCTTGTTTAGTGGGGGTGAGCTGTCACAGCCCCAGATCAGCCCTTGCTTGACTTTGCCCGCTCATCATGTCATCATGTTTAAATTCCTAAGAAACTTGAAATGGGGATGTGGAAACCCTAGCACCAAATGAATTCAACTAGGTTCAAACTTAAAACTTTTCAATGAACCCAAAATGCCTTCATAAATGTTCACCATCTTTGGTCCTGGCTAAACCCTCTGCCAAAAATGGTTTCATATTTTTGGAGGCTATTCTGGATTTTTGAATTAAATCATTATGTATTTGAATTTGGGCATTTAATTGCTATAATTATTTTAAGTGCTCAAATAATTGTGAAATTAAATGAGGGCTGTTGGAAACAAATTTACAAGTGCCCACAATTAATTTCAGCATTTTAACAAATGGTTTAGTATTTTTACTAAATCAAAACTTACCGCAGAAAATAGAAAACAGAAACTTAAATAAAGAGAGAGAAAGAATTACCTGGCGCTCACCTGGCAGCCCATCTGGCCGGCCCAGCCCACCAGGGGCAGGGAGGTCTTCTTCCTCCCGCCAGTCGGATGCACAGCGCGTGCCCGACGCGCACACGGCCACCGCACGGCCACCTCCTGCTTGCCGCGACGCCTCGACTCTTCTGGATGCGCCACGGAGACGCCCGAGACCTTCTCCCCCTGTTCCCCTCGCAGCTCTCTCTTCCCCCTCCTCTGACACTCTCTCCCGTGACTGACCGTACGCACCCGAGACCGCCGACGAGAACCACCGCAGCCACCGTGCTCCCCTTGCCCCTCTGCCCTGTCCAACGGGTCTACCTCGACGCCGTGAAGCACCAAGATGAAGCACGCGCCCACGGGATGCCTGAAATGACGCCATCGTCTTCGTCTTCCTCGTTGAGTACCGCGGATCTCCACCGTTGATGTGCCGCCGTCCGAGCTTCCCCGAGCCCGCTTCTACGGCCCCTGCAACCGCTGTGAGGCCATGATCCTTTTCCCCCTAACCCCGTGCTCGATTGCCTACCCTAACCGCCCTAACCACCTTGCGGCGAAGCGCCTCGCCCGGCTATGGTGCCGCCAGCAACCACAGCTCTTGTAGCTTCGCGTCCGAGCCCATAAACACGCTCGGCACACTCCCGAGCACGTAGCACTCTTCGTCTTCCCTCTTGTGCACCGTAGCATCGACACCGTCGCGCCCGAACTCCGGCCGCCGCCGAGGTCGATGCGCGCTCGACTCGCCACCCCGCCGCTAACTCCGGTCGATTGGATGCGGAAGAGCACCAAGCACGCGTAGAGCCCCTCGATCGCCCGATTTGGTCGCGGAGGAGCGTTTCGGCGCCCTCCGCCGTTCTTTGGCGTCACCGGCGGCGAGCTGCGGGTCAACTCCAGCGAAGTTTGACCGGGTTTGACCGCACTGACCTTGACACTTTTAGTTAGGATTAAATTAGCACTAACACTCCTGTTAATTAGCCTAGTCAGCGACTAGTGGGTCCCAGCGTCGCTTTGAGCTGGTCGGCGCTGTTGACCTGCTGAGGTCAACATGACCTAATCTGACACGATAAACATTTTACGGAACAAAAATAAATCGAAATGATTTATAATTTGAGAAAATGATCTAAACTCTAAAATTCATAGAAATTCAACGTAACTCCAAATTAAACAATTTATATATGAAAATGATCAGAAAAATCCAATCTATCCATATGTATCATTTTCATGCATGTTTAAACAACTTAAATCTGATGTATACAACAATTTGAATAAATGGCATTTGAAATGCCTCATGTGGAGTTTGAATTTGAACCTAGGGTTCAAACAAACTTCATTTAACTTGCTGCTAGTTGCATTAGCTCAAAACCACAGCATATTGCCATGTCATGATCATGCATCATATTGTGGCATTGCATTGATTGTGTTCTTTCTCAGTTGCCGGTGTTTGTCCCTCTCGGTGAGCGGCGTATCGGCGATGAGTTCGATGACACCGATGAAGAGCTATAATATCTTGAGAGTGCGGGCAAGCAAAACCCCTTGTTCATTCCGATACAATCCCACTCTCTCGCTCCTGCTCTCTTTTACTGCATTAGGACAACAACGATTCTGTTACTTGCTGCGGTAGCTGAACCCCTTTATCCTCTGCATGACTGTCATTCCACGAGAATTAGATGAAACCCACTAGCATGAGTAGAAGTTGTTTGAGCCCGTTGTGCCTACTCATTCATGCTTGTTTGTCATGCCTGCTACTGCTTAGAGTTGAGTCAGGTCTGATTCATCGGGGATGAATCGGAGGTGTGTGAACATGTCCTACTGTGTGTGAGCTAAGTGTGTGGACACGATTTGGTAAAGGTAGCGGTGAGAGGACATGTAGGAGTACATGGTGGGTTATCTCATTGCAGCCGTCCTCAGGAACTGAGTTCTGTGTTTGCGATCCATGACCAGTTACTACCACGCATTGGAATGCTTAAGTGCCCCTCTCGACTTCTTAACCATCCTTGTTCTCTGTCCAGGAGTTGCAACTAGTTTCTGGTGTTTGTAGGATATGTGTTGGAGGCCGTGCGTAGCGCTGACCCTAGGGGTGGGCTATGATGCGGTAGATACACCATGGCCCGGTGTACCAATTCGGCCGTTTGGTGTCTCGGGAACCCTGCACACATCGTTCGGGGTCGTTAGTGGAAACCTCGGCTGGACTCCCTGCGGATGGAACCCGAATAGGCGATAAACCTGGACTAGAGACTTGAGTGTTTAGGTAGGTCGTGGCCGACACCCTCGCTGGGCTTCCGCTTGAAGGTTGCAGTACATATCGTGTGCGGCGATAAGTGGTGAGCGTGTGTGAAGAAGTACACCCCTGCAGGGTTAATATGATCTATTCGAATAGCCGTGTCCGCGGAAAAGGACTTCTGGGTTGCCTATAACAGTTCATAGACAAGTGAAAGTGGATACTCTAAAAAGCGCAAGATAAGCGTGAGTGCTATGGATGGTGTTCTCGTAGGAAGACGGGATCGGATCCATAGTGGTGTATTGATTGGTGAATATGTGGACTCGTGTGCGCCACCTCAAAAGAGTTACTTGCAGTCGTAGTTTAGGATAGCCACCGAGTCAAAGCTGGCTTGCTGCAGTCAAACTCCACCACCCCCTTTGTTGATAATGATGCATATGTAGTTAGTTCTGATGTAAGTCTTGCTGAGTACGTTTGTACTCACGTTTGCTTATTTTATGTTTTGCAGAGAGACGTCAGTCTCGCTAGTAGTTCCGCTTGGACTTCGACGTTTAGCTTGTTACCTCAGCTATGGTCTTGTGCCCTCGGCAGGATCTGGTAGATAGCCAGGCTTCTCAGCCTTTTTCATTTGTAGATGTCTGTACTCAGACATGTTAAGCTTCCGCTTGTGCTTTGACTTGTATGCTCTGAGTGTTGGGTCATGAGACCCATGTTTGTAATATCTCGCTCCTCGGAGCTTAATGAATAAATATTTGAGTCGTAGAGTTATGTTGTGATGCCATGTTGTATTTACACATATTGAGCATATTGTGTGTATGTTTGAAATGCTTGATATGTGTGGGATCCGACAATCTAGTTGTTTATCCTTGGCAGCCTCTCATATGGGGAAATGTAGTCTAGTGCTTCCTGAGCGATAGTAGTCCGCTACAGCCCGGTTCACCGGAGTCCTGCTAGCCCAGCACTACTGCTCTGGACACTTGACTGGCGACATGTGTTTTTCGCCGTTCCTGTGTCTGTCCCTTGAAATGTCACGCGGTGACATCCGAGTCCTGCCTAGCCTGCTACAGCCGGGTTGCGAGTCCTGTTAGCCCAGTGCTACAGCCAGTTCATACGTTGATGACCGACATGCTCGATATGATTCATGTATGCCTGTCCCCATGGGTTAGTGCCGCTTTGGGTTCACGACTAGCCATGTCGGCCCGGGTTCTCTGTCATATGGATGCTAGCGACACTATCATATACGTGAGTCAAAAGGCGCAAACGGTCCCGGGCCATGGTAAGGCGACACCCGTGGGAATACTGTGCGTGAGGCCGCAAAGTAATATGAGGTGTTACCGGCTAGATCGATGTGACTTGGAATCGGGGTCCTGACAGTACAGGTATACTGGTCATTACCATTTTCCTCTAGCTATCATTCGATGGATACTTGGTTTTTCCAGTATGGTAGCTGCAGCAGGCTTAGGTCCGAAGGTACTAAATATCTTGGTCCTGCATATTTTCTCTGCATAGTGGTATGGTTGTTTGTGAAATCATCTGATGCTCGTACATATTTTGGAGGAAGATGGATTCTTATGAACATGTCTGGTATTCTTTCCTTCTCCCTGCCACCACCAAAACCACCTGACACTTATGGAAATTTTGGTGCTCTTATGGCTCCTCATAGTAGGCTGGGTGTTATAATTCTTGGAGTTGTTGTAGTATGGTTACACTTGAAAATGGATAAGATCTTTGAATACAAATCTGGAGTCTCAGTTGATGCATAAGTTGTCTGTAGAGTTAATGTGACTTGAACCTTGGCCCTCATGGCAACAGTATTTATCAATCTTTACTGTGATGGTCTGTCCTTGCTGTGATATCTCATTCTGGACTCTTCATGATGTCCAGTTAATCAGAACAAATACTTATCTGTTTTCCTCGGATTCAAGGGCTCTTATGGTGTAGTCATCTAGTTCAAAAACATTTCAATGGAAGATTGCTTGGTCATTTTGCTATGAGTGTTCTCTGTTCGACAATATATCAATGTGGTTCATATGCGAGCGCTCGGTGGCTGTGAATTGGTGCATATTCTTTCAAGGGCATGTTGAGTTCTCTGGCAACATATATCTGCAAATAATGGTTCCGTGCTCTTCTCTTGAGATGAAATTTTTGCTTTGCACTGCTGGAGAGTCTCCAACCTCCAGTTCTCAAGTATCACAGTGGATTGTTGCTCGGTATTTCTCTGTATCTGCTGTTTTGGAGGACACTGCATGTTCAGATTTTGGAGAAGTTAACACTTCTATAGACCTGTTACTCTTTTGTGGGGTCGAGCTGCTTGTCTATAATTATAAAATTTCCCAATGGATAATAGCTTGGTTTCTCAAGTTGGGGCACTCTGCTGGTGCTTTCACGTTGAGGTCGATGGCTCTTGCAAAGGGGAAGTTCATAAGTAGAGGAAAATTATACTGGAGTCTTGGTATTTTCTTGGGCTTAAGAAATTGCAGAGGGCTGGAGCACTGGGCACTGGAGTCTGAATTGGAAGTGAGTCCAATACCAGTTTCAGAGATTAGAACGAGTGGAGCACTAAACATCAGAATGGATATTGCGTGCCGACCTCTTCGTCTGTGCCAGAAATATTTTCTTGATGGGAGGATTGCTATCTTGTCCATGATCAAATATATGTGGGTGGAGGGTGACAACTGTACATGTCTGTTTAGTCCAGAGCAGTTCTATACCAGCCTTCATGGAGTTATGTCGTTCGTATGGGACTTGGGTGACTCCATCGTGGTTACAACCTGTGATTTTGCTCCTTATAGGCCTGCCAGATGTATTCGGGCCAAACTTGTTATGCTGGAAGTGGTGCAGTTGACTTGGGATCCAGGCGACTCTGAAATTGTGTTTGACTCTGCCTTGATCTCGAAGAATCTTGCTGTCATGCCTGCTACTGGTCATGGTGCCAAAGATGATACTGTGAAGGGCGGCATGCCAGTGATATGGGATCCTGGAGGGCTCCCACATTGTCGGCTTGAGGGCAAGCCGAAATTTAAGGGGGAGGGATTGTCAGCGACTCTTCCTAATCTATGGACGACGGGCCGTCACTCTTGGGCCGGGCCTGCTTGGAAGGACAAGGGACAACAAGTACAAATATGTGGACAAGGCATCGTGGAGAGGCGGCTTGGACGGAAGGCTTCGGCCTGGCTGGCGATCTCCCTCTCTGTATCTCTGTAGCGTGTTCTTCCTCCTCTGTCTCCTCCCTTCCTCTGCTCCCTCTGCTCCCTCCTCCTGTAATTCTCGATTTGTAGCCAAACCATGGTGATTGAGTGAAACTAGTAGCTGGATCCTAACAGTAGTGCGTTGGTACACGGCCTTGCTTTGTCCCTCCTGTAGCTGTTAGTGCAGCGCCTCTTAGGCGTTGCACATTAACTTAGGAATTTTCAGGCAGTCTGAGATGTGACATAGGGTAGGCGTGTAATAGTGTGGCGCCTGGCTGACGGGCGCTACACGAAAGGGTCAGCGGAGTGAATTTTTTTCAAGAATAGTTTATTTTGTGAATTGTTTTTGTCTACTGGTCAAATTTGTAGTTTTTGCCCGTTTACGCGACGGATCGCTTCTAATTGTCTTCGTGCGCGAGCAATCAGGTCATCATGGCTTGGCAGTAGCCTAACTAGCTATTCACAGTTTTGAAAAAGAAAACTACTCTCTCTGTTTCTAAATATTTATCTTTTTAGAGATTTAAATGGACCACATATTTTAAAGTGTAGATTTACTCACTTTGCTTCATATGTAGTCATTTGTTGAAATTTCTAAAAGGATAAATATTTAGGAACGGAGGAAGTATATAGCTATTCACGTATTGGGTTTGGCCATGTGGGGTGGGAAGGCAACCCGTTGACTTTAATCCAATAATTTTCTCCTTTTATACAACATTTTATCACAACCTTCACATGCTTTATTTGTTTTCAATACAGGGAACGTACCAAAAATTTCTGGTGATAAAAGTATAAAAAGAGAAAAATTCTGGTGATAAGAAGAGCAAATGTTGATTAGCAACGTGTGAGGCATCATCTAGTATATATAGGGCACGTACCAAAAGGGACACTTGATTAGCCAGACCTGCCTTTTTCTTGTACCAACACGTAAAACTGCTGATAAGATGCCACCGAATCGATGTGATCAAGCTGGATTAGTATTGATTCTAAAAAAAAGAGCAGCTGGATTAGTATTGATTCTAAAAAAAAGAGCAGCTGGATTAGTATTGATCACAGGCGAGCAAGATAACGATGAGGCTCCATCCCAAGATTAGAGAACACTACTAGTTGAGGATTACGCAGACAACTCATACGTGCACGCATTGAGCAAAGGGTGCGCATTCAGCAAACGTCTCTTCCAAAACAAGCATTGCAATTCCCAGTGGACTCATCTCTCCCTCCCCGGAAAAAGAACACTTCTCACCGGAGGCGTGACTGCACGTACCACAGTGCTCTACATTTACAGGTGGGGCCTCGGATTTCCGGAAAAACATAGCTGGACCTAGATGGAATGTAAGCTTCTCGATAATGGTCGAAGATGACCCGAACCACGACATAGACCTGGAATTAAGGCACCATCGTGGCCGCGTCCGCGTCCAGGTACAATGAACGTGGCACGTCACGTCCTTGGCATTCCTCTTGTGTATAAGCTGCCGGTTTTCTCGTCAGAGAGCTCATCTTTATTTTTTACGAGAAAACTTTCAATCTATTCATCTTCCATCACGGCAGTACAACGAACACTAGAAATAATAAAAATTACATCCAGATCCGTAGACCACCTAGCGACGACTACAATCACTGAAACGAGAAGGCGCGCCGCCATCATCGCGCTCCTCGCGGGTCGGGCACAACTTGTTGTAGTAGACGGTCGGGAAGTCGTCGTCTAAGGCCCAGAGACCAGCGCATCGAACAGCAACCGCCGGTGATGAAGAATAACGTGATCGAAAGGATCCAACTCGAAGACACACGAACATAGAGCGAACCACAACCAGATCCGAGCAAATCCACGAGGATAGATCCGCCGGAGACACACCTCCAAACGCCCACCAATGATGCTAGGCGCACCACGGAGCAGGGGACTAGGCGGGGAGACCTTTATTCCATCTTGAGGAGCCGCCACCGTCTCGTCTTCTGAGTAGGACACAAACCCTAACAAATTTTGAAGGAGCGACTAACAGCGGAGCCCTCCGCGGCCCTTGCCAGATCCACCACGCCCCCATGGCCCTAGGGCCACCGGAGACGAGGCGGACCTGCGGCGGAGCCGGCGAGAGGCACGAACCCTAACTTTTCTTGGAGGAGGAGGCGGCGGCTAGAAAGAGGCGAGCTCATCTTATCACACACTTCCGTTGGTTTCGATACGTCCCCGTCCACCTATGCTCCACTCATGGCGGCCGGCGATCTGCGGTGCTCCGCAAAAAAAGGAATTTTTTGGTATGACGACACCGACCGAGGGGAACGAGCGAAGCACATGGGTCCACCATAGGGAAAGCGCTAAGGCGGTTGGGGGCGAACGCGAGGCGATCGTGCTCCAGCGCTAGGGTTAGGGTTTTCTGCTGGGGGTGGCGTGCTTCTGACGGCGGCTAGGTCTGCGACGGTGCAGCCCTAATCATTGGTTGGCGACGCTGTCCTCTGCCAGGGGCGGTGCCATGGCGGAGCGGGCGAGTGGAGAGGCAACTGCTGCCAGGGAGAGACATGCAGTCCCGGGTTCGTCGACGGCTGCTACCCCGACGAAGAAGATCAGGGCTTCTGCAAGCCGGGGAACTTCTCAGTCTCCGGCCGAGTGCAAGACTCCCGACCCGGCAGCAAGCCTCTCAGCAAGGATGGGTGGGATGGTTCTCCTTGACAAGGAGGCCGATGGGCTAGTCTTCGAAGAGCCAGATCAATCGCTTCCTAAAGCGTCAAGATGGTCTGCCATTGGCAAGGTATGCTAGCTGAAACCGTTGAAGAAATCTGTGTTGGAGAGAACCATGCCCCGGGCTTGGGGGTTACATAAGGAGGCGAAATTCAGAGACATGGGATCCAATATTTTTGTTGTTCACTTTGGTTCGAAGGAGATTGGAGACATGTGATTCACAATGGACCTTGGCAGTTTGATTTCTCTATTCTGATCATGAAAGACTATGAAGGTGGTGTGCGGCCATCGGAGATGGTGTTTGATAAGATTGACATATGGGTTAGGGTTTGTGATCTACCACCTGACAAAAGGACCGAGAAGTTTGGGAGAGCACTAGGCAATTGGCTTGGATCTGTGGTAAAGGTGGATGTTGATAATGAAAGCATTGCTCGGGGTCAAAACCTTCGCGTCAGGACGACGATATCAGTTTTCGAACCTCTGATTCGCTATTTCAACTTGAAGAAGTCCAAGGAAGACAAGGAACGGACATGGTATGATTTTCACTATGAGAAGATTCCTCACTTCTGCTTTGACCGCGGAAGGCTTGTGCATGTGGGTGGGGTGTGTACTCCACCTGATGATACCTCTGTCCATTGGGGGGAGTGGTTACGCGCTTCGCCGGGGAAGAACACCTATGGGAAGGATGGCTCGACAAGTGCAGCGGCTAGTAGCAGCAACAGTTTTGTGAGCTCGTAAGGAATGGAGGGGCTTGCTGCTGGGATAGCCTACCCCCGTATCAGAGATATCCCAACCAAGAGGAATCTGTCCTCTGACTTTACCTCTTCTACTGTAGCCCACACTGGTGGACGCTCTAAGCAGGAAGGGGATCGGGGCGCTGACCGTAGATCGGGGGAGGACAGATATGTGTACCCACAACAAGCTGATCTAAGAGATGGATTGGAACGGAAGAAAGAAAGAGATTTGAGGGAGAAGTTAGAGGAGTAGTATACCCATAGGCGCAGAGAGGCTGACCGGGACGAGGGCTATGACAGGAGAGGCAAAGGTAATCTCTATGGCCAGGGATATGACGGCTACGAGGAGAGGTACTCGGGCTATCGGGCGCATAATGAGGACAGAACGGGTGCACCCGTTATGCATGGCAAATCAGATATGCATGAGGAGAGGCAACGCCGTAAGGGATATTATGTAAGAAAACCTAGGAAGGAGTCTGATGCCATGCATGGAAGCTCATCGCACTCAAGGATAGATGCTGATAGTAGGAAAAGAAGGACTAAGCAAGTGTGGGTGGCGAAGAGCGACAATGACAAGCAGGGTGGTAGTGATGTGTTCATTCGCGATACAAGACGCAAGACGTCCTCAGTGTTTGACCGCATTGTGGAGAAGGATGATGGATCGGCGGACCCGAACAGCCGGGCCCGTCGGGAGCAATGAATCTCCTTGCCTGGAACTGTCGAGGACTGGGGTTGGACTCGACAGTTGGCGAGCTCAGAGACCTGATACGGTCCCACAACCCAGCGGTGGTGTTTTTGAGTGAGACGAAGAAAACGGCCGGGGCTATGAAGAAGCTTAAGTGGAGCTTAGGCTTTAGAGAGGGGGTGGCTGTTGATTGGAAGGGGAAAAGTGGTGGTTCAGCGTTGTGGTGGAGAGACAATGTGCAAGTGACTATTCGGCCGTGGTGCCAATATATTATTGATGCTGCGGTGATCTTCGAAGAAAAATCGTGTAGAATCACTGGATTCTACGGCGAACCTAAAACTGACCTCAGGGGCAAATCTTGGGAGGCACTACGATTTCTTCGAAGACAGGATGATCATCCATGGATTGTTCTTGGTGATTTCAACGAGGCCCTCCTCTTGACCGAGCAGCACGGTGGTAATATGAGAAGTTTTGCACAAATGGATGCCTTTTGGGAGGGCTTGGCGGATTGTGGTTTAGCTGACTTGGGTTTCTTGGGTTACCCGTTTACGTGGGATAACAGAAGAGAGGGTGCTGAGAATATACAAGTTCGCCTAGATAGAGTTGTGTGCAATGATGGTTTTCTAGCCATGTATCCTCACACTATGGTGGAACATGTCATCACCGAGGAGTTTGATCACAACGCCATAGTTGTTAAGGCTAGGGAGACGGCTCCCGATGCCCGGCAGAACGGACCACGCAGGTTTATCTTTGAAGAGATGTGGACAAAGCACGAGGGCTATGATCCCATGATCACTGAGGCATGGAACCAGGTGGCTGCAAACGGACTAGGAGCGGTGAGCATGTGTGATAAATTAAAGGCCGTGACCGCTGATATGCAGCAGTGGGGCAGAACTGTTTTTGGAGCGGTGCGGCGACAAATTAAAAAGCTCAAAATTGACCTTGAACATGCTCGACAGCGAGCTTTTGTCTCCGGTATCTCACTGGAGGTCCGGGACTTGGAGAGCCAGCTTCGTGAGCTTTACGAATGGGAAGAGATCATGTACAAACAACGGTCTCGTGTTGGATGGCTCAAGGAGGGGGGCCAGAATACACGTTATTTTCAGAATAGAGCCAGTCATCGGAGGCGGAAAAATACGGTGCGAGCCCTAAGAAGAGAGGATGGCAGCAGGTGCACCTCGGATGAGGATATGAGGGCTATGGCAGCGTCATTCTATGCTAATCTTTTCGCTTCAGAAGGCTCGACCGGAGCGGGCAGGGTCCTTTCACTCATGGACGAGGTGGTTACTGGCGACATGAACAATGACCTCACGGCGGCTATTTCAGATGAGGAGATTGAACGAGCTCTATTTCAAATGGGTGCTACGAAAGCCCGGGCCGGACGGCCTGCCTGCTTTATTCTACCAGAGACACTGGTCTCTCCTGAAGACGGATGTGTGCGCGGCTGTACGCGACTTTCTTGGCGGTGGTGCTACGCCGGATTCCTTCAATGACACCATTCTGGTCATGATTCCTAAGGTTACTTCTCCGGAGTTGCTAACCCAGTTCCGCCCCATCAGTCTCTGCAACGTCCTGTACAAGGTGGTTGCCAAGGTTCTTCCAAATAGGTTAAAGTGTATCCTCCCAGTGATGATTTCTGAGGAACAAAGCGCATTTGTGCTTGGGAGGCTCATCACAGACAATGTTTTGGTTGCATATGAGTGCGTACATGCGATCCGCAGGCGTAGAAGGAAGAAACCGCTTTGTGCTGTCAAACTAGATATGATGAAGGCATACGATCGTGTGGAGTGGACCTTTCTGGAACAAGTTATGCAGCGGCTTGGCTTTGCTCAGGGGTGGGTGGACATGATTATGAGGTGTGTTCAGCTAGATTTTCTGTCAAGCTCAACGGTGGCCTATCTGAGCTATTTCTTCCCACCCGGGGACTCAGACAGGGGGATCCGCTCTCGCCATATTTGTTCTTGTTGTGCGTGGAAGGTTTCTCTGCTCTTCTTAAGCGGGCACAGCTGGAAAGGAGCATCAGTGGGGTTTCTTTTGGTGGCACTGGCCCCCATGTGACCCACCTCCTCTTCGCGGATGATAGCATCATCTTCCTGGAGGGTTCTCAAGGCAACCTCGACGCTCTCAGGGATATCTTACAAGTGTATGAGCAGGCTTCGGGGCAGCGAGTAAACCTCCAGAAATCCTCTATTTTCTTTGGGAAGGGATGTTCGGTGCATAACAAAAACGTTCTGAAGGGAGTAATTGGCATAAACTCTAAGGCCCCCAGCGAGAAGTACCTCGGTCTACCGACGGCGGTGGGCAGATCCAAAGACGGCACCTTTCGATATGTGAGAGAAAGTTCAAAAGGCAAGGTGCTGGGGTGGAAAGGACAGGGTCTATCTAAGGCTGCGAAGGAAGTGCTAGCTAAATCCGGGTTACAAGCGACACCGACGTTCACCATGAGTTGTTTCCAACTATCCAAGAAAATGTGCCGGAACCTGACCTCTATCTCCTCTAACTTCTAGTGGGATTCATCTCATGGTGAGAACAAGGTGCATTGGGTGGCCTGAGACAAGATGTGCCTGTCCAAGAGAGAGGGAGGCATGGGGTTCAGAAACTATGAAGCTTTCAACCAGGCCCTCCTTGGCAAGCAAGCTTGGAGGATCTTGCAAGTCCCGGACTCGCTTTGTGCTAGGGTTCTACGGGCTAGATACTTCAAAGACTCGTCGATTATGAGTGCAACATGTCCTGCCAATGCGTCTTTTACTTTCAGAAGCATCCTTCATGGGCGGGATCTACTGCGGGAAGGTGCGGTTTGGCGCATTGGGGATGGTGCAAAGGTGCATATTCACCATGACAATTGGATTCCCCGCAGAAGCAGTCTTCGGCCACTGGGCCAGACTTTCATTCGCGGCTCGACCCGGGTTGCTGACTTGCTCTCGAAGGAGGGAAACGCTTGGAATGAAGCCAAGGTTGATGCGATGTTCACGCCGGACGATGTTGCTGACATCAAGCAGATCCCGATCGGTGGCCAGGGAGTAGACGACTACCTTGCCTGGAATTATACCAAGGATGGAGTCTACTCAGTCCGGCCAGCTTACCACCTAGCAATGCATTTGAGAAAGGCCACTTCTGGACACCCGAGATCGTCATCATCTGTCAATTCTCACAGGAACTGGTTAGCCATGTGGAGTACCCATGTCCCTAACAAAGTTAAAGTTCATACGTGGAGAGCCATGCGCAACGGACTGGACACTGGGTCTGAGCTGCTGCGCCGATGAATCAAACCGGGCATCTTTTGCACTGCGTGTGGAAGAGAGGAGACACCACTGCACCGCTTTTGGAGCTGCCCTCACGCGCGACAGTTCTGGGCGGACTTGGCGGACAGACGCGACATCCAGGCCCCATTTCCGCCGGTAGGCCTTGACTCTAATCAGGCCATTGTAAGGTGGCTCTAGAACTGGATGGGAGAAGCTCGGGAGGAGGAGAAAGAGATGCTCATCCAGGGGCTATATGGCCTGTGGCTAGCAAGAAACGAGGCGCGGGATGGGGCTCGCATCAAAAACCCTTCAGCTGTTGCATGCTCGGTAGCGACACTAATGGACGAATGGGCTGAAGTGGTGACGAAGAAGGCTCGTGTCGTTGCGCCACCGCCTCCTGAAAGATGGAACCCGCCCGAGACCGACTGGATCAAGGTGAATGTGGATGGCGCGGTCTCTTCTGCCATGGGGAACGGTGACGGCGGGGTGGTTGTCCGGGATCACACGGGTGCCTTCCGGGGTGCCCTGACCCAGCTCTTCCCAAACAAGACGAAGCCGGAGATCGTAGAGTTGCTGGCGTGCCGAAAGGCCTTGGAGTTTGGCCGGGAGCTTGGTATCCATAGGATTCATGTGGAGATGGATTGTAAGGAAGCTGTTAGCATGATTATCTCTGTACCCCGGAACTTGTCAGTGGCGGGACCTATCGTGGAAGACATCAAAGAACGTATGCAGGGCTGGACGGGGTGCAAGATCACTTGGCACAGACGAACAGCTAATCGGGCGGCTCATACTCTGGCTAAAGTAGCTGTAGGCGATGGTGTTTCTTTGGTTTGGAGGTTTACTCCCCCTGATTGTATCCTTAGTGTATTAGCGGACGAAATCCCATACTTTATTTAATTTAAGTAAGATGTTTCCCTAAAAAAAGACACCGACCGAGTGTGCCGTTTCTCCTATCGCACGCACAACAGACAACGCCGTGGACTGTGGAGTCTCTCGTGTGGAATCCGTTGGAATTGTGATCTGTTGACAGTGTCAGCGCATCTCGGCGACACCCAAACCACCCGCATGCGTTTGAACCGCACGATCCAAACATGTTTTACATCCAAAGCAAACATGTATTGATCCGCTCAACGATCCGGACTCATTTTTTTTTCAAAAATCAGAGATAAATTTGGGTTCTTTGCGGGCGTTCGGATCGCTGCCACGTCCGCTTCTGACTGCCCTAACCCATCATCAACGCCCTTCCTCGCCCGCGCGCTTCCAGCCCAAAATGATCAGTGCCATATTCATGCCTAGCAAGAGCGGACACGACCTCTCCCTGCTGCCGGCATTGAAGAGACGCCTCGGCCGACAGAGCGCCGCCCGCGCCACTTTTTGGTCCATGCGTCTGCTCCACGTTCAAACAAGACCACGAAAGTCCGTCGCCTAAAGATATGCAGTTGTCGAGGAACCTACTTCGACACCACCCATCCGTCTGTGTGCCGCCCACCATTGTCATCTGCTCGCTATATAAACTCCAGCCCCGGCCATAGCCACAATCATCCTCCTCCGGCCCTTCTCCTCTCCACACCATGCCCACCATGGCATCCTCGTTCTCCAAAGCCCTCTGGGACAACCTTTCATCCGACCAGAAGAAGCAGATGGCCGCCATTGCCGCTGTTTGGGAGGCCTGCAGGCAAACGGAGGCCGATGATGTTTCCAATGGAGGATGCGGGCGAGGATGAGCCGACACCACCCTCCTCCTCGGTGCATGCCGGCATCACCATCAGCGAGGCACGTGCCCACTATATGAACATGGTGCGGGGGAGCGGGAGGCCAAGTTCCAAGAGGCGCAGACCGACCAGACCTATGACCTCCATCTTCTCGGCAAGCACCGGCAAGCGGAGGAGCAACTCACCGCCGGCATGGCTATCACGCCGAACACGGACATGGTGGAGCAGGTGGCGCTGCTCGACTCCTATTGATCCGCTCACTTGCGACCGCAGCCGGTGCCACAAATATCAGGCGGAAGTAAAAGCCTCCTACAAGGAGATGGACAAGGTGACGAATGAGGTGTTTGGCAAGAGCGACGAGGACGAGGACATCACCGGCTCCGCCAAGGCCGCGCCCCGCTGCCACAACCATGAAGCGAGCACATCTGCGGGCACCGCCGACATCGAGGAAGAGTAGTGCATGGTAGGTCACCGCCGCTTGAGTCCCAGGAAGGCTACCGCTCTTCCCCTCCAGTTGAAGCCAAGCTTGGCGGGATGAAAATTGTTGGCTGATTAGCCGCTCAGCCCGCGGAGGTAGAGCTGGAGAGCACCAATGTGGAACTTGAGAAAGCAAAGGCAAGAGCCAGAGGTTAGGTTCTCGGGGCTCATGGCCGGACATGGGAATGGGCGCCGACGATCATTTAGCTTAGGTTTAGAGTAAGGTTTAGTTAAAAATGGTCCAAAATATAATGATTTTCATCCGGTTTATATGAAAAATATTTGAATTGTAATGAATGTGCTCCGGTTTATATGAAAATATGATGTGTTTGCATGAATTTCATCATGTTAGTTGAAACCCGACTTAAAATGTATGTGGTGTGACGCCCGGGTAATTAAGCTACAGTGCTCCTCTGCTAATGATGCCACGTCACCTTAATTATAGTTGCTAATCTTGAGTTAGTTCGAAACCGATTCAAATTCAAATTCAATATCAGGCAAACGATAAAAGTTTTCAAATATTAAAACTAAAATGTTCGGAGTGAACCAAATATTGCATAGATAATTATGATGGAAAAACCACACTTGTATAAAATGTGTAAATACTAAAAAATGAATAAAACAACAGCAAAAGAAATTAATTAAATGCCTTTTGTATTTTGTAAAATATTAAACTATTTTATTTAGCTGTTCAAATTAATGTGGCAGTGGTATATTTAACATACTACATTTAGGTGTTGTTCTCACATTCTATAAAATTGAAATAAATTAAAACTTTAATAAAACCGAAAAGAAGAAATAAAAGAAAAGACAAAACAGGAAAAAGAAAAGGAAAAACACCCTTCATTTGGACCACCCGGCCCAGCCAGCGGCCTACCAGGCCGGCCGACCGACCCTGCCTTATCCCCAAGAGAAACCCTAACCCACTCGCTCCCCCACTCCTCTCGCCCCCACGCCTCCCGATCCATCTCGCTCCCCACTCCCGATCCCTCTGGATCGGGGGCCAGGACCGAACTGCCGCCGACGCCGCCCTGGCTCCGTGCTCGAGCCCCGCGTCGCCCGGCGACCCTACCGCGGTGGACGAGCCACCCGCCGGTGACGAACCCCTCTCCCTCGCGCCGTGCCACGGCCTCTTCCTCACCGGACCCCGCTATCGTCGCCGTCACCTCGTCGCTGGACGCCATCGCCGGCCTGCTTCCTCCCGTCGCCAGTCGTCCCGTCGACCTCCTCAACCCCATTGCCCGAATCCCTACCGGCCCGTGAGCACGCGCCTATCCCTACTCTCTCTCCCTCGGCCCGATGTGCTCCTCCGCGTGCACCGTGCTGCGCCCCGCGCCACGCCGCCCGCTCCTACTTGGTGCTGTCGGCCACGACTGCCGAACGCCTCGGCGTCCACACCGACGATGGCGCGCCCTGCTCCTCTGTGAGCCCCTGCGCCCGTTGTGCTACTCTCCCTATGGCCGGACTGCTCACCGCCTGCGCGCGCCCGCCTGTCTTGCGCGCCCACCGTGGCCGCCTCCCTGCTGCTGCTCTTGCCGCCCTCCGTGGCGCCGCCCTCCGTTCCTTGGCCGACATCGTGGCGCCTTGCCACGCCTTGGTGGCCTTTCCACGCCCGTGGCTGGCGCCCCCCTGCCTGTCGATCTGGGCACTCGCCCAGTTGGGCGCCGACACCCAGCACCTGCAAACCCGCATCGGCCCCCTGGCCCAATGACAATTGGGGCCCACCCCAGAACGTTTAAAAAAAGGAGTTAAAAAATATATATTAAATAAAGAAATAAATAATAATTAAAATAATTAAAATATTAATTAATTAAGTAAGTAATTAATTAAGTTAATTAATCTTGATTAGATTAACCTAATCACTAATTAAACTAATTAATCTGTTTTAATTAATCTTAGTCAATGACAATGGGACCCACCTGTCAGGTTGACCAGGTCAGCAGTCGCGTTATTCGCCGACGTCATCTTGGCGTCGGCAAACACTATTCGGATAATGTTAATTTAATTAATAATTAATAAATTAGAAAATGATTTAAAGCTTTAAAATTAATATAAAATAATCCGTAGCTCGGATGAAAATACTTTCTACATGAAAGTTACTCGAGCAGCGAGATGAATCCGGATCGTGATCCGTTAAATCGCCACACACCCCTAACCTATCGAACTCGCAACTTTCCCCCTCGGCTCCTCTGCTGAAAACCACGAAACACCGGGATATTTTCCGGATGTTTATAACGGTACCACCTCATACCACGTTAGGGCACGCCTAGCATCGTTACTTGTCTTGTCATGCATCTGTTTACATGGTATTGATTGTTTCTTCCCCCTCTTCTCCCCGGTAGACCACGAGACCGACGCTGCTGCTGCCCAGTTCGACTACGGAGTTGACGACCCCTCTCTCTTGCCAGAGCAACCAGGCAAGCCCCCCCCTTGATCACCAGATATCGCCTATTCTACTCTATCTGCTTGCATTAGAGTAGTGTAGCATATTCTTGCTTTCCGTTATACCTATCGATGCATAGCTTTGTCCTTGTTACTACTATTGTTACCTTTACCTGCAATCCTACATGCTTAGCATAGGATGCTAGTATTTTCATCTATGGCCCTACATTCTTGTCCGTCTGCTGTGCTATACTATCGGGCCGTGATCACTCGGGAGGTGATCACGGGTATATACTATATACTTATACATGATACATGTGGAGACTAAAGTCGGGTCGGTGGTGGAGCACCCATGAGTGGATCTTTGTGGCGGGGCGGCAGGCAGGTTGAGACCGCCTAGAGAGAGGTGGGCTGGCCTGTTCGGCGTTCGTGGATACTTAACACGCTTAACGAGATCTTGGTATTTGATCTGAGTTGGCTACGAGCCTATCGCACTAACCAACTCGTGGGAAAGATATGGGCACTCGGCGTCGTGGTATCACCGGCACGCCCGTGACACCAGCGATCGAGTGGCGCGGCGGATTGGGCGTAAGCCTGCTCTTGTATTAAGGGGCTAGTTACGCTTTCGGCTGTGTACGCAATGTCTTGGTGTGCTATGGGCGATGGGCCCGGACCCTGGCGCTTAGGTTTAGACCGGCGTCTTGGCCTCTCTGTTGAGCCTAGGTGGGGCTGCGGCGTGTTGATCTTCCGCGGCGGGCATGACCGAGAAAGTGTGTCCGGCCAAATGGGATCAAGCGTGTTGGGTAAGTTGGTGCACCCTGCAGGAAGTTAATCTATTGAATAGCCGTGATCTTGATAAGCAGGGCGACTTGGAGTTGTACCTTGACCTTATGACAACTAGAACCGGATACTTAATAAAACACACCCTTCCAAGTGCGGATACAACCGGTGGTCGCTCTCTCTCGGGGCAATGAGGAGGGATCGCCGGGTAGGATTATTGCTATGTGATGTTAATTGGAGGACTACAACCTACCCTCTTCTACTGTTGCAAGGCGAAGGTGACGAAGCGTAGTCTTTGATAAGACTAGCTATCCCCTCTTATTACGGCATTCTGCAGTTCGGTCCTCGATATGCCCTTTACACATATATCCATGCATATGTAGTGTAGCTCCTTGCTTGGGAGTACTTTGGATGAGTACTCACGGTTGCATTGTTTCCCCTTTTTCCCCTATCTCTACTCGATTGCTGCAACCAAGCGTTGGAGCCTGAGGAGCGACGCATACCGTCGATGGCGACTACTACCACGGAGGTGCCTACTACTACGTGCAGCCCGCTATCGGCGACACAGAGTAGTTTAGGAGGATCGAGGCGGGAGGCCTGCGCCTCTTCCGATCTGTATCCCGGTTTGTGCTAGCCATCTTATGGCAACTTGTTTAACTTATATACGTACTCAGATATTGTTGCTTCGCTGACTTCGTCTATGATCGAGCACTTGTATTCGAGCCCTCGAGGCCCCTGGCTTGTATTATGATGCTTGTATGACTTATTTATGTTTTAGAGTTGTGTTGTGATATCTTCCGTGAGTCCACGATCTTGATCGTACACATTTGCGTGCATGATTAGTGTCGATCGAATCGAAGCGTCAAGATGATATCGAGCCCATTGCTGTAGAATCCCCTTCCACACTCCTTGGCGAAGTCGAGTCTAGACATTGCAAAACTTTTACTAACTTGGCTGTGTGCCTTACGGGCCCACGTCGCCATCGGGTGGTACTAGGATCTTTTACTCCTCGACCTTTACTCGGGACTCTGAACTCTCTTCTATTCGGGTTAAGCGATTTTGCTAAAAACAAAACTAACTTTAGGTTCTCGCAAGTACTTTCTCCGGAGAGCCCCTCACTTCAGATGATCGCTTTGCTACATCGGAAGATTCGAAGATACTCTCGATGTTCTCTCGAGACTTTGTGCCCATCATTTTGCTATTCGACCACCGATAAATCCGTATGGATAACTACTTACACTTGCCATTCATAAGATCATCCCCATTGATCTTGTTATTACAAGATACCCGAAGTTTTCTCTATTGTTCCGAGAATACTTTGTGCCTCTTGCCTAGCAGTTCTTTGCCACATGAATACCCCTTCAAATAAATCCTCGCACTTGTCGAGTATCCGCTCATCGATTGTTCATGTGTTTCACAAAAGTCTTCAAAATAATATTCGATCTTCGAAAATCCTTTGGGGCCTTTGGCTCTTGAAATTCTTGCTTGCTTGCATTATGGTTAATCCCATAAGTCTCGTGGTCATATTGACATTCCTTGTCATTATCATTTTGAGTCTGTTGACTCAATATGTCTATGATACACGCAATCATCATTGATCCTTATAAATTACTTTTCGGCTGAGCTGCCATTCTTTTAAGCTGGAATTGGTTCTCGACCAATCCAATTGTCTTTGATTGTACCCTAAGTCTATTCAACTTATCCACCCCTAATCGAGCATTGCTTGATCCCTTGATTTAAATCATAATTCCTTTGCATTTGACAATTGAGTTAGTCAGTTGTTTCTATAATCTGCTTCCTCTAGTTGAGTACCGATGCTCACATCAGATCCCGTATGGACCACCAGATCCTTTGTTGGATTTATCTGACAACGCCCTTCATATTCAATAACCTTGTGAGCCTTTCCTCGGATACATAATGCCTTTGGTAAATTGTATCCTCTGCTTTTCTCAACCATGCTCTGCCTTCGAGTTTGAGTTAATTACTCCTAAAGATTGTGGTATATGTTTCTAAGAAGCCCCTATGGGTTGAACATATGCCTTCTCTAAACCGTGTGAACCCGAAAGTTTTCACGATTCATACTCTTCTGGTGCTTCGCTAGATAAAATTTCAGCCCTGCAACTTCATCGAACGCGAGAAGTGAATGAAAGGTTATGCATTGGAGAAGTGGGAGTCGACATTGAACTTTGTGTTCATGCCCATGGACACGATGTAGATCCTATCATGGAAGCTTCTTGTAACTATTTCCTGGAAATAATATCTTTTGGTATCGGTGAATTGATCCTTTGCAATCATGGTTCCGACCATGTTCTCCTTTAAATACCATTTCCTGTGCAAGTTTAAGCACTTGTCTACTGTGGATCAATACCCCGGTACAACCTCTACTTTGATCTGTCGTCGAGTAATACCCCCTGGTATCTCGAGATTATCTTGGAACTGCATAACTTCTTATGAGTTCTTCATCAAGTGCTACATTCCACTGATTCCAATTTTTCACGGGCTCTGAGTTATTAAACACTCAAAGACACCAATAACTGAACCGAGTCCGCACTACGGTTCAACAACTCTTCGGTAAGCTTCTATAAGTACGAGTTTGTACCCGATCACATCATTCCTAGCCTGATCGGCTATATCATTATCATGCTAAATTTTAACTATGCTACCGGGTCCTTCTCGGAGCACAAATTTCGACGGTGAGCTAATCTTACAATCGATCTCCCTCGTCATACCGTTTGACCTTGTACAGCAAGCTTGATTTCGAGTTTGTGTCATACCCATGGTTCCAATGACTTTTGGCTTCATCATTCCTTTGACTTGATGTAAATGCTGATTGATTACTTCTTGGAAATCAGTCGACAAATGTGTCGTGATCCACATCAACCTTATGAGCTCTTCCGGGATATCAATTGAGATCATGATGAGAAATACCATCCTTGCCCCGATGATTTGGGTTATCTTTGACCACTTTATTGCCTTCATTCAACACAAACTTGTTCGTGTTTCGTGTTATACCTTGAGATCCTTACTATCCAACATTTGTTCTTCTTTATCTTGGAGTATTACCCTCTTTTATGACAAGAATGTCATGAGGATTACTCCACCTCTTAAGAATTCTTGGTATAGTGATACTTCTCACCATCACCATTCTTTCTTGGTTCCCGTGTTAATTCTAACCGAGGTACCTACAAGTGAACGGTGTTGTTTGGATTCTGTACTTCTAGCAACCCTATTGCTCTGAAGTTAATGGTCAACCGTTCATTCCTAGACTATTGATTATTGAATCATCATTTCGACGTTGGTCGTGCAACCCAGCCCATATTTCGGTGCACCTCTCATCCAATGTTTAACTGTGTATGTTCTCCTCGAGCATACACCATTTTATCATTTGATCCGACAAATGTTACCTCCTTGTTCACATAACTGTGGAAATCCACCTTTTTGGAAATCTCGAGGATTTTCGTTGATTCCATCAGCTACCCCCTCATCCTCTCCTTGGTTTAAGGATGAATTATTGCTTCAAGAACCCGCTCCCTTAGTTCATTTCCTGAGAATCTTGAAATGTCATTTCGTCTATTTGTGTTGCACCTTTTTCTTCTCGGACATCCTGAGTCTGAGGTATCATGACACCAATTGGATCTAAATCTCGGTCAGATATGATGGTTGGGACAACTTTCCAGGAGTTAGGTTGTTGGTCCTTTGATGACCCGGTAACATGATGTCATGCCTAGCACCCCCCCCCCCCTGGGTGGAGGACCGATCATTATAAATTCTTTTGCAAAATAACCATTCTTCCTGGAGGAAATTGTAAGACTTATCCTACAAGTTGTTCCTAATGGATCCTTCCTATATCCAAAGTCTGAACTTTGCTTGAAGACCATGTCAATGCTATCTCGAAGCATGTCTGTGGTAATCTGATTTTCAACCAGAACATTTGAAGCCCAATACTAAATGTTTCTCGCTCAGTTATCCAAACACCGTTGTATGGGTAATGTCATGAAAATTCTCTCCCCTACCTAAAGAGTTTTCTGCATTTAACCTGTCATGGATATCATGCTCTTCTTATCCTTGGGAAGGATATAACCCTGAAATATGTGTTTAAACACATTTTCCTTGCCATTGTTCTGTGTAATTTGATAACCATATTTCCTTTCCATTGTTTGGTTTAACCTTTCTTGAGATCTATATGATCTAAGAAGTATTATTCTCCTGCTTATGTAAACACCTCGGTGTACAAGTCATCGGCAAGACCCTGTTTCTATTGTTGATGACATTCAGGTAACCACCGATGGACGAGAACTTTGCCTATTGGCCCGCCTCGTTCAACGAGCAGGAAATGGTTCTCTTCGTCCCTCGCCCTTGGTATCGATGTTGTTGCCGACATAACTGATAGGCTACCCTCTGACATGCCTTGCTATCGTGATCGTACAAGATGTCAACCCCCTTTCTACTTTTAACCCACATGGTGGGCCCATAACCCATAGTTCCACAGGATCGGAACCTGACTCTCCTGTACAACCTGATGTCAAAGTTATTCCTCGTGCTTGACTTTGTATGTAATTCACGGGCCACTTGCCTGTTGATCTATTCTGGTATCGGAAACAATAATTATTCCGTTGCTTGAAACCCCTTTCACCTTATGGCTAGGCGTTGAACGATTGCCTGGTTGCTTGAAACTTCTTGTTGGACCTTCCAACTTTACTCTCGTTGTGTTCTATTTGTTCAACTCGAGAGGTACTCATATGCTCATTCATGGGTTAATCCCAGGTTATTACCCTTATAGCATTCTGTCGTTTCCGATCTACCCCGTTACCTATTCGTAAATACGATGAAGATCCCGAAGGAAGGATGCCGACTTCATCATGATGACCTTGAGAAGATCAACTTAATGGATCGACCTCCTCGAGAAGAGTAACCAAGACCAACAAGACCCGTTAGAATTTCGCAACCTAATCCCTTCCCCGCACTTCCCCTCTTAAATCTCGGGACGAGATTTTCTTGTAGTGGAGGAGAATTGTGACGCCCGGGTAATTAAGCTACAGTGCTCCTCTGCTAATGATGCCACGTCACCTTAGTTATAGCTGCTAATCTTGAGTTAGTTCGAAACCGATTCAAATTCAAATTCAATATCAGGCAAACGATAAAAGTTTTCAAATATTAAAAATAAAATGTTCGGAGTGAACCAAATATTGCATAGATAATTATGATGGAAAAACCACACTTGTATAAAATGTGTAAATACTAAAAAATGAATAAAACAACAGCAAAAGAAATTAATTAAATGCCTTTTGTATTTTGTAAAATATTAAACTATTTTATTTAGCTGTCCAAATTAATGTGGCAGTGGTATATTTAACATACTACATTTAGGTGTTGTTCTCACATTCTATAAAATTGAAATAAATTAAAACTTTAATAAAACCGAAAAGAAGAAATAAAAGAAAAGACAAAACAGGAAAAAGAAAAAGAAAGGAAACACCCCATTTGGACCACCGGCCCAGCCCGGTCGACCGCCTGCCTTATCCCCAAGAAGGAAATCCTAACCCACTCGCTCCCCCACTCCTCTCGCCCCCACGCCCTCCCCGATCCATCTCGCTCCCCCACTCCCCGATCCCCTCTGGATCGGGGGCAAGGACCGAACTGCCGTCGACGCCGCCCTGGCTCCGTGCTCGAGCCCCGTGCCGCCCGGCGACCCTACCGCGGTGGACGAGCCACCCGCCGGTGACGAACCCCTCTCCCTCGCGCCGTGCCACGGCCTCTTCCTCACCGGACCCGCTTATCGTCGCCGTCACCTCGTCGCGGACGCCATCGCCGCCTGCTTCCTCCCGTCGCCCGGTCGTCCTCAGACCTCCTCAACCCCATTGCCCCGAATCCCTACCGGCCCCGTGAGCACGCGCCTATCCCTCCTCTCTCTCTCCCTCGGCCCGACGTGCTCCTCCGCATGCACCCGTGCCGGCCACGCGCCCACGCCGCCCCGCTCCTACTTGGTGCTGCCGGCCACGACCTGGCCGAATGCCTTGGTGTCCACACCCGACGCATGGCCGCGCCCCCTGCTCCTCTGTGAGCCACTGCGCCCGTTGTGCTACTCTTCCCTGCGCGCCCGGACTGCTCACCGCCTCGCACGCGCCCCGCCCTGTGCGCGCCCACCGTGGCCGCCTCCCCTGCTGCTTTGCTCTTGCCGCCCTCCGTGCGCGCCCTCCGTTCCTTGGCGGCGTCGTGGCGCGGCTGCCTCGCCACGCCTTGCCGTGGTGGCGCCCCCACTGTCGATCTGGGCACTTTCGCCCGATCGGGCGCCGACACCAACACCGCAAACCAAGATCGACCCACAGCCCAATGACAATTGGGGCCCACCCCAAAACGTTTAAAAAAAGGAGTTAAAAATATATATTAAATAAATAAATAAAAATAATTAAAATAATTAAAATATTAATTAATTAAGTAAGTAATTAATTAAGTTAATTAATCCTGATTAGATTAACCTAATCACTAATTAAACTAATTAATCTGTTTTAATTAATCTTAGTCAATGACAATGGGACCCACCTGTCAGGTTGACCAGGTCAGCAGTCAGCGTTGGATTGCGGCGTCGACAAATACTATTCGGATAATGTTAATTTAATTAATAATTAATAAATTAGAAAATGATTTAAAGCTTTAAAATTAATATAAAATAATCCGTAGCTCGGATGAAAATACTTTCTACATGAAAGTTACTCGTAAGCAGCGAGATGAATCCGGATCGCAGATCCGTTCGTCGCCACACACCCCTAACCTATCGAACTCGCAACTTTCCCCTCGGCTCCTCGCTAGAAAACCACGAAACACCGGGATATTTTCCGGATGTTTCCTTAACAGTACCACCTCATACCACGTTAGGGCACGCCTAGCATCGTTACTTGTCTTGTCATGCATCTGTTTACATGGTTTTTTGTTTCTTCCCCTCTTCTCCCGGTAGACCACGAGACCGACGCTGCTGCTGCTGCCCGGTTCGACTACTGAGTTGACGACTCCTCTCTCTTGCGAGCAACCAGGCAAGCCCCCCGATCACAGATATCGCCTATTCTACTCTATCTTGCTTGCATTAGAGTAGTGTAGCATATTCTTGCTTTCGTTATACCTATCTGATGCATAGCATGTCCTTGTTACTCTGTTGTTACCTTTACCCGCAATCCTACATGCTTAGCATAGGATGCTAGTATTTTCATCTGTGGCCCTACATTCTTGTCCGTCTCTGTGTGTTATACTATCGGGCCGTGATCACTCGGGAGGTGATCACGGTATATACTATATACTTATACATGATACATGTGGAGACTAAAAGTCGGGTCGGCTGGTGGAGCACCATGAGTGGATCTTTGTGGCGGGCGGCAGGGCAGGTTGAGACCGCCTAGAGAGAGGTGGGCCTGGCCTGTTCGGCGTTCGTGGATACTTAACACGCTTAACGAGATCTTGGTATTTGATCTGAGTTGGCTCTGAGCCTATCGCACTAACCAACTCGTGGGAAGATATGGGCACTCGGCGTCGTGGTATCGGCCGAAGCGCCCGTGACACCGGTGAGTGGTGGCTACCGGATTGGAGCGTAAGCTGCTCTTGTATTAAGGGGCTAGTTACGCTTTCGGCCGTGTGCGCAATGTGCAGGTGTGCTATGGGCGATGGGCCCGGACCCTGTGGCGCTTAGGTTTAGACCGGCGTCTGGCCTCTCTGTTGAGCCTAGGTGGGGCTGCGGCGTGTTGATCTTCAGCGGCGGGCATGACCGAGAAAGTGTGTCGGCCAAATGGGATCAAGCATGTTGGGTAAGTTGGTGCACCCTGCAGGTGAGTTAATCTATTGAATAGCCGTGATCTTGATGCAGGGCGACTTGAGTTGTACCTTGACCTTATGACAAGCTGGAACGGATACTTAATAAAACACACCCTTCCAAGTGCGGATACAACCGGTGGTCGCTCTCTCTCGGGCAATGAGGAGGGATCGCGGGTAGGATTATTGCTATGTGATGTTAATTGGAGGACTACAACCTACCCTCTTCTACATTTGCAAGGCGAAGGTGACAGAAGCGTAGTCTTGATAAGACTAGCTATCCCCTCTTATTACGGCATTCTGCAGTTCGGTCCATTGATATGCCCTTTACACATATATCCATGCATATGTAGTGTAGCTCCTTGCTTGCAGTACTTTGGATGAGTACTCACGGTTGCATTGTTTCCCCTTTTCCCCCTATCCCTACTCGATTGCTGCAACCAGGCGTTGGAGCCTGGGGAGCGACGCCACCGTCGATGGCGACTACTACCACGGAGGTGCCTACTACTACGTGCAGCCAGCTGTCGGCGACACAGAGTAGTTTAGGAGGATCGAGGCGGGAGGCATGTGCCTCTTCGATCTGTATCCCGGTTTGTGCTAGCCATCTTATGGCAACTTGTTTAACTTATGTCTGTACTCAGATATTGTTGCTTCCGCTGACTCGTCTATGATCGAGCACTTGTATTCGAGCCCTCGAGCCCCTAGCTTGTATTATGATGCTTGTATGACTTATTTATGTTTTAGAGTTGTGTTGTGATATCTTCCCGTGAGTCCCTGATCTTGATCGTACACATTTGCGTGCATGATTAGTGCACGATTGAATCGGGGGCGTCACATGTGGGTAGCGTTGGACGGTAGCTCTCACATCCGTGTCCGTGGACGGATGCGGGATAGAATTTGCGGGTCAGCATTGGAGATGCCTTTACTCTACTTATTTTTATTGTTGTCGAAGTGTGTTATCCACACACCAGGGATCAAGGATATCCTATATTTGTGAGTTCGGCCAGGGGCTAAACACCTTGTCACTCCACTACGAAAGGCATACAATAAAATTGGGACACGAGGGGGGGGGGGATTTTATACAGGTTAAAGTCACCATGTTAGCATAAAACCCTACGTCATGTTGGTATTGACATAAACTGGGGAGTACAGGTGCTCAAGTGTTACAAAGGTGGTGGTCGGGGTACTAGCTAGAATGTCACATCCTAGCTAGACCATGCATTAGTGTGTGCATCATGTTTAAATTTCATTTGAATTTGAAATGGGGAAGACAGAAACCCCAGAAACCCCTTTGAATCCAACTAGGGTTTACTAAAATTATTTTCAGTGAACCTGAAATGCCCTTCAAAAATGCTCATCACCTTTGCTTTGGTCCAGAGCCTCTGCCAAAAGTGGGGCACCATTTTCCAGGTCATCCAAAGGTCTTTGAATTAAATCATAGCTATTTGAGTTTGGGCATTTAAAATTATATAAAATATTTCAAATGCCCAAATATTCCCAAACAGAAATGTTTCATGTTGGAAATAATCCAACTATGGACCAGGTCCAGTTTGGTGATTTTTGAAGCTGTTTTAGTATTTTTTTTAAACTCCACAAAGATGCAGAAAAACAGAAAAATAAAAACAGAAAGGAAACTTACAGCGCCTCTGGCCGGCCCACTGCTGCCCAGCCCAGCAGCCGCAGGCCGTGGCTTCTTGGCTCGGCCAGGCAGGCAGCCAGGTGCTCGGCGGCGAGCACCGCATGGGTGCCACGCACCTGGTCGCCGCCTCGCCGCTCCTCTCACCCAGTCGCGACGCGGATCGCCTCCCCTCTCTCCCCCGAACCCCTCGGACACCTCCTCTCCTCCCCGGCTCCTCTCTCTCGCGCTCCCCAGCCATGGCCGACGCCACCGCCGCCGCACCATCGCCGTAGCCGCGCTCCCCGCCGTCCGTGCCCCTCCTCACCGTGTCCAGGAGCTCCGCCACCCTCTGTTACCCCGAGCTAGCCGAGCCCTGCATGCTCAAGTAGCCCGAGTCGACCGCACCGACTTCGCCCGAGTCCGCCGTCGCCGGAGATCCCCTTCAACGCCGTCGTCGCTCCGGCCCGTCCCCGACCGCAACGAGAGTTTCTCCGAGTTGCCCGTGAGTCCATCTATCTCCCCTTCCCTTCCTCTCTCGCTCTCGAGCTTTGTAGCGACCGAACGGAGATCACCCGCACCCACCGCCGCGGAGCTCGTCGCCGACGTGCTCCCGGTCACCCTCCGGCCACCTCTTGGTGTCCATCGTACTCACCACACTCCGTGGGGTCTAACCATGCACTCCTCGCACCTCACCGACCCCCCTAGCCTCGAGTTCGCCTTCGGCCGAACTCCGGCGGCCGCCTAGGTCATCGCCGGCGCCGATTCCGGCCGCCCCGACCCCAACCAACTCCACCAAAAGCTGCGGCATGTTCCCAGCTACCCATAGCCACCCTCCGCGGCTCGTTTGGTTGCGAAGCAGCCAAACTCACTTCGCCGCCGCGTCGCTCGCCCGGCGGCTAGAGCGCGCGGTGCAGCCGATGTTGACCGACCACGATGGGCCTGGTTGACTCGATGAGTCAATGGCGGTGGGGCCCAGCCTGTTAACTAAATAGGTTTAGTTTTAATTAAACTTTAGCTAAACTAATTACCACGACACCTGGACCCACAGTCAGGTTTGACACTGGGCGTCTCCGTTGACCACGGCGTCATTACGGCGCATGGTGACGCAATAAATTAATTTCTGGATTTATTCTATTACGGAAATTCCAGAATATAGTTCAAACTTCAAAAATTCATAACTTTTAATCTGTAACTCCAAATGCAAAGATTTCTATATGAAAAATGATCAGAAAAATCCATTCTATCCACTGGTACAGGTTTCATGCATGATAAAACAAGTTAACCCTGCTGTTTAAGTAGAATAAGATATTACCCCTTTAGGGCTATTTTAAATGAGCTAGCATTTGAATCTTTGATTCAAATGAGTTCATCCCTTTTTGTTTCAGCTTGCATTAGGCCAACACACATCCATACTGCCATGTCATAGCATGCATCATATTGTTGCATATTGCCATGTGTGTTTATTTCGGTGTGTCTTTCATGATAGGTTACGCCTCAGGATAACCACGAATATCCGTCGAAGGCGTATCCTACCACCACTCCATCAGGCAAGCAACCCATTGATCATTCCGATACAAACCCATGTTCTCGCTTCTGCTCTCGTTTACTGCATTAAGACAACGCGATTCAAACTGTTGTGTGCTGCGGTAGTTGAACCCACTTCATTTGCATGACCTGTCATTGCCACAGTAACTAGATGAAACCCACTAGTATGTGTAGGAGTTGATTGAGCCATGTTTGTGATTTCTACCATGCTATGCTTGCTATGCTTAGAGTTGTGTCAGGTCTGGCTCATCGGGATGATGAACTAGAGTGAAAGTTTGTGTTGGTTCGAGAGTGAAAGTGTTGAACACGTTTTGGTAAAGGTATCGATGAGAGGCCATGTAGGAGTACATGGTGGGTTGTTTCATTGAAGCCGATCCTAAGAACTGAGATCTGTGTTTGTGATCCATGAAGCAGATTACTACCACGCATTGGGATCCTTAATTGACCCTCTCGGCTTCTTAACCACCCTTGTTCTCGGTCCGGGAGTTGCAAGTAGTTTCGGTGTTTGTAGCATCTTTGGGGCCGCGCATAACGCTGACCTTAGGGGTGGGTTGTGTTGCGGTGCACACGTGGCCTGTGTACCGAGTGCCGTTTGGTATCTCGGGAACCCTGCACACATCGTTCGGGCTGTATGGGAAACCTCGGCGGAATCCTGCGGATGGAACCGAATAGGCGATAAACCTGGACTAGGGACTTGAGTGTTTAGGTAGGCTGTGGCCAACACCCACGTTGGGCTTCCGCTTGAAGGTTGCAGTACATGTCGTATGGCGGCGGTAAGTGGTGAGCGTGTGTGAAGAAGTACACCCTGCAGGGTTGATATGATCTATTGAATAGCCGTGTCCACGGAGAAGGACTTCTGGGTTGCCTATATCGGTTCATAGACAAGTAAATGGATACTACTAAAAGCCTCAAGATAAGTGTGAGTACCGCGGATGGCCCTCTCGTGGGTGACGAGAGAGGATGCACGGTGGAGTATTGTGATGGTGATTAGTGGACTCGTGTGCGACAAATGCCTTTCAAGTGGTGTCACGTAGGATAGCTTAGCCAAGAGTCAAAGCTGGCTTCTGCAAATAACTCCACTACCTTCTTGAGAATGTGCATGTATGATAGGATTACGTGGTAAGACTTCTGAGTACCTCCGTACTCATGTTTGTAATTAATGTTTTTAGACGACAACACTGCCCCTCCGATGGGTTTTATGTAGACCTTGACATCGACAGTGAACTAGCCACCCGGTGGCGATCCAAAGGCTTGTGAAGGGCCCTTTGTAGATAGAAAGGCTTCAACAAGCTTTCTTTCTTTTTAGAGTCTGTACTCAGACTAGTTTGCTTCGCATGTGCTTGTATGTTTGTATGACTTGAGTGTTGGGTCATGTGACCCCTACCTGTATGGATATGTTATGTATGGCTCCTCGGAGCCTTTTAAATAAAGTACTTTGAGTTGTAGAGTTTTGTTGTGATGCCTTGTTGTATTTACTCATATCGGGCATATTGCGTGTATGATTGAAATGCTTGGTATGAGTGGGATCCGACAAACTAGTTGTTTATCCTTGGCAGCCTCTCATATGGGGAAATGTAGTCTTGTGCTTACGGCGATAGTAGTCCGCTACAGCCGGTTCACGAGTCCTGCTAGCCCAGCACTACTGCTTGGACACTTGACTGGCGGCATGTGTTTCACCGTTCCTATATCTGTCCTTCGGGAAATGTCACGCGGTGATATTCGAGTCTGCCTAGCCTGCTACAGCCGGGATACCGGAGTCCTGCTAGCCCGATGCTACAACCCGAATTCATACGTTGATGACCGACATGCTCGATGTGATTTATGTATGCCTGTCCCCATGGGTTAGTGCCGCTTTGGGTTCACGACTAGCCATGTCGCCTCGGGTTCTTTGTCATGTGGATGCTAGCGACACTATCATATACGTGAGCCAAAAGACGCAAACGGTCCCGGGCCATGGTAAGGCGACACCCGTGGGAATACCGTGCGTGAGGCCGCAAAGTGATATGAGGTGTTACCGGCTAGGTCGATGTGACTTGGAATCGGGGTCCTGACATAGAATGCGCGAACACTCGTAACTATTCTCCTTCTTTCAGCTACTAGGCTTTGATTTTGCTCATAGTGGCAGGTGTTTGTTGTGGGTGTATGTTTCCTTGTCCTTATTTCGACCTTCGCCCTTCCCTTATATTGGTTTGGAGGTACCATATTTGGTCCATAGAATTATACAAAATGATATACGAACAATGGTCGGTTGGGGCAGTCCACTCGCTCTTGCCGTGCCGCAGTAGATGAACTCCTCACTGCTACTGCGGTCACCATGTCCTCGCGTCGTTCTGCCCCACGTAGCTTTGCTCCCCTTTGTACTACTTTCCTCCGCCCCGTCCATAATGGCAGAGCTGGGGGTCTTCCTGGGAATTCCCATGAATACCATAGAATTTGACGCAAAAAATTACTATATGTATTATATGGTCAAGACTTGGCCCACCGGCCCAAACGTACCACGATAGCCACGCACGGCACCAGGGTGAGCATATAAACCGATGACCGAAGTACCGAACTGAACTAACCGTGACCGAACCCGAAGTCACCGAAACCAAATTCTTCAGCCATAAATTCGGTCAGCTAATCTGAAAAACCGAACTCTCTTCGGTCAATTCGGGTGTACGTATCGAGTAACCGAATACACCGAAGTACCGAAGAAATTGATGGACTCGAGAGAAACCTACGTAGTCACAGGCCCATAGCCCGCAGCCCACAACCCAACTACTCGTCCTCGAGAGCCATAAATCCTTCTCCCAATCCTTGCCGCATCCACATCCGCATCCACATCGGCACCTCGACCGCATCCCTAGCCGCCGCCCGCTAGTCTCTTGACCGCCGCAACAACTAACCATATCCATCTCTCTCTCACTCCTCACCTGCTGCCGCTGTCGCCGGTGGCGATGGAGACCTCCCTGCGGCTGCGCGGCGCTGACTCCACCTTCGGCCAGCAGCTCGGCCTCCGCATCCACGCCAAGCAAAAGGTGCCCCTTGCCTACAACGCACTCCTACAGCTCGCAATCTTGCCACCCCATGTCTTCTACTTCTACTGATCCCCGTGGCCGTCGGCGCGGTCCACTTCCACCTTCTCAGCCCCGACCCTCCTATCCATCCGACGGCAGTGCTCCTGCTCGTGGAGATGGAAGATGACCGACCAGGCAGTGACCGTCTCTTCTGCTCAAGCCCGATGCATAGATCTGTGTTGGAAATCTTGGTATGTGATGGAATAAAGAAGGGAGTGGGTAGGCGCATGGATCTGGGGCTCTAATTTTCAACAGCGGGGGTGGAGATGGATGAGGTGATGGATGAATTACAGCTTGTAATTAGCGTGTATTTTTGCTATAATTGATCTTGATCGATGTCATATAGCCTGGATGTCTGAATCTCTGTTGCATGCTTTGTTTTCCTTTTGTCACTTACCCTCAAGACTGTGATTCTGTTTTGTTTTTGAGACCGAAGTTGGTCTTGCAGAACATCGGCGTTCTTCGATCTTGACTGAGACCCGAACCGAAGTGTACGTGCACCGTTTTGTCGGTTAGTGCTTACTCCCTCCGTCCCAAAATAAGTGTCTTAACTTTGTAATAGCTCTAGTACAAAGTTGTACTAAGCTTCAGACAGTTAGTTGTACTAAGCTTCAGACAGTTAGTTGTACTAAGCTTCAGACAGTTATTTTGGGACGGAGGGAGTATTTAGGAAACCGATCGGTCAGCAAAATCTAATAACCGATTTTTGTGGAAACCCGAAGCATCGAACCGATCGGTCCGGGGGAACCGAACGCCCAGGCCTCCAGACACGAGCGACCTGGGCGTCTGGCTAGGCGCGCGAGCAACCGACTGCCCGAGCCCGAGCACCTCGTCTCCCTCCCTCGATTCCAAATCCAATCGATCCCCTTTCCCCACCCAACCTAGCGCTAGCTGAAGCGGCGGCGACAAGCGATTCTAAGTCCAGCTCCGGCGGCCGGCCCTCTCCTACCTCTCCCTTGGTCCCTCCCCTCCCCTCTAGCCAGCCATCTCCCTCCCCTGCCCTCGGCCTCCAACGTCCGGCCCTCTCCTCCGCGGCTTTGCCAGGTGCCAGGCCGCTTCCAGCCTCCCTGTCTCCCCAGCACGGCAGCAGCCGGCAGCGCCCTCCGGGCACTGTCCTCGGGCCTCCTCGGCGCGGCGGCAGCGCCATCCATTCATCCAACAGCTTCTCCGGCCTCCGTCCATTCTACAATCTGCATCCATCCACAGGGGATTGGAATATTGGATCTATTCTTTCCCTCTGTTTCTAAACAAATCTGAAGATTATTCAGTGATTGATTGTAAATTGAAATTGAAATTGATTCATTTGCTGCTTATGATCATAAATGATTGCTACTTTGTAATTCACTTGCTACTTACTATGGAAATTGAAATGTTTGTCCAGTGTACATCAGTCCATGCCACATTGCTACCGCCACTAATTTCGACTATGTTTATGTGATTGTGATGTAGATGAAGAAGAAGGATGTTAGCATATTTGAAATGTGGTACAAATCTTCAAAGGCAAGGAAAATAACTTCTACATCCACACCATCTCCTTTTTCCGTTGAGGTTGAGAGCAATCTGTAGCTAGTTCTAGTGCAAACACATGACGAAGCTCTGCAACCGGAGAGGAGAGAGGCTCCCCGACCCCAATTGTAGAAGATGATGAATCAATGCCCCAATTTGAAGCAGATTTGGCAGCTTTGGAACGTGATCCCGGCAAGCGACTTCCCATATCTTCGTATCATGCCAATGACCAGGATAGAGTTAGAAGGACATACATTGACTTGGGTGCTTGTCAACCAAAGGATCATAAGTTTGAGATTAGAGATTTTAGTGGACATCCCCGTCGCTTTTGCCCTACTTGGTTTAAGGATCATAAGTGGCTTGAGTATACTGTGCAAGAAGAGGTTGCTTTCTGCTTTGTTTGCTACTCCCTCCGCCTGAAAAAGCTTATCCCAAACCTGTCCCTCAAATGGATGTATCTAGCACTAACTTGGTGCTAGATACATCCATTTGAGGGACAAGTTTTTTCGGACGGAGGGAGTACTTGTTCCATTTGTGAACGGTGCGCTTAATAATTGGAACATGAAAGCAAGATTCAAGAGGCATATTGGTGTTGTTAGTAGTGCTCACGCTGAAGCTCAAGAAAAATATGATATGTTCACTACACCTACAACATCAATTAGGGAGTCCATTGCTTCAAACACCACACAATACAAGGTTCTATATAAGTTCCGTGTGACATGGACACTCAAGTGTTTGAGATTCCTCTTGCACCAAGGTTTGGCATTTAGAGGGCGTGATGGAAGTGATGACTCACTAAATAAAGGAAATTTCCTTAAGCTTTTAAATTGGCTAGCAGGAAACTTTGAAGAGGTTGATAGAGTGGTTCTAAAGAATGTTCCACAAAACTGTAAGATGACTTGCCATGATTGTTGGGAAATGTAGTATGCAATTTCAAAAAAAAAAAATCTACACTCATGCAAGATCTATCTAGGAGATGCATAGCAACAAGAGGGGAGAGTGTGTCCACGTACCCTCGTAGACCGAAAGCGGAAGCGTTTGACAACGCGGTTGATGTAGTCGAACTTCTTCTCGTTCCGATCGATCAAGCGCCGAACGTACGGCACCTCCGAGTACTACACACGTTCAGCTCGATGACGTCCCTCGAACTCTTGATCCAGCAAAGTGTCGAGGAAGAGTTCCGTTAGCACAACGGCGTGGCGACGGTGATGGTGAAGTGATCCGTGCAGGGCTTCGCCTAAGCACAGCGAAGATATGACTCGAGGCGTAAACTGTGGAGGGGGGAGCCGCACACGGCTAGCAATTGTTGGTGTGTCCTTGTGAGGCGCCCCCTCCCCACATATATATAGGTGGGAGGGGACGAGAGCTAGCCATGCGAGTCCTAGGGTTGGATGCAGCCCCCTAGGGGCCCTGCCTTGCCCTGCCCCCCTTTCCATGTATGCATGAAGGGGAAGGAAAGAGGAGGGGGGTGAGGGAAGGAAGTGGGAATCCTAATCCACACTTTCCTTGCCCTTCCCCCCTTTCCTTCTCCTCCTCCTATAGCCATACATGGCGCACCAGCCCCTTGGGGGCTGGTGTGTTCCTTCACAAGGCCCATATGGCCCATAGGATTGCCGGGGGTACCCGAAACACCTTCCGGTGACCTGATAAGTACCCGATACCCTCCAGAACACTTCCGGTGTCTGAATACTATTGTCCTATATATCAATCTTTACCTCTCAACCATTTCGAGACTCCTCATCATGTCCATGATCTCATCCAGAACTCTGAACAATATTCGTTCACCAAATCACATAACTCATATAATACAAAATCGTCACCGAACGTCAAGCGTGCGGACCCTATGGGTTCGAGAACTATGTAGACATGACCGAGACACCTCTCCGGTCAATAACAAATAGCGGAACCTGGATGCTCGTATTGGCTCCTACATATTCTATGAAGATCTTTTATCGGTCGAACCGTTATGACAACATACGCTATTCCCTTTGTCCATCGTTATGTTACTTGCCCGAGATTCGATCGCCGGTATCATACCTTTTTCAATCTCTTTACCGGCAAGTATCTTTACTCGTTCCATAGTACATCATCCCGTAACTAACTCATTAGTCACTTTGCTTGCAAGGCTTCTTATGATGTGTATTACCGAGAGGGCCCAGACATACCTCTCCGATACTCGGAGTGACAGATCCTAACCTCGATCTATGCCAACCCAACAAACACCTTCGGAGATACCTGTAGAGCATCTTTATAATCACCGAGTTATGTTGTGACGTTTGATAGCACACAAGGTAATCCTCCGGTATCCGGGAGTTGCATAATCTCATAGTCGAAGGAATATGTATTTGACATGAAGAAAGCTATAGCAATAAAACTGAACGATCAATATGCTAAGCTAACGGATGGGTCTTGTCCATCACATAATTCTCCTAATGATGTGATCACATTCATCAAATGACAACACATGTCCACGGTTAGGAAACTTAACCATCTTTGATTAACGAGCTAGTCTAGTAGATGCTTACCAGGGACACGGTTATTTGTCTATGTATCCACACATGTATCAAGTTTCCGGTTAATACAATTCTAGCATGAATAATAAAAATTATCATGATATAAGGAAATATAAAATAACAACTTTATTATTGCCTCTAGGGCATATTTCCTTCAGTCTCCCACTTGCACTAGAGTCAATAATCTAGTTCACATCGCCATGTGATTTGACACCAATAGTTCACATCTTTATGTGATTAGCACCCATAGTTCACATCGCCATGTGACCAACACCCAAAGGGTTTACTAGAGTTAATAATCTAGTTCACATCGCTATGTGATTAACACCCAAGGAGTACTAAGGTGTGATCATTTTTTGCTTGTGAGAGAAGTTTAGTCAACGGGTCCGACACATTCAGATTCGTATGTATTTTGCAAATTTCTATATCTACAATGCTCTTCATGGAGCTACTCTAGCTAATTGCTCCCACTTTCAATATGTATCCAGATTGAGACTCAAAATCATCTAGATTAGTGTTAAAGCTTGCATCATCGTAACCCTTTACAACGAACCCTTTATCACCTCCATAACCGAGAAACATTTCCTTAGTCCTCTAAGGATAATTTTGACTGTTGTCCAGTGATCTACTCCTGGATCACTATTATAACCTTTTGCCAAACTCATAGCAAGTCACACAATAGGTCTTGTACACAGCATGGCATACTTTATAAAACCTATGGTCGAGGCATAGGGAATGACTTTCATTCCCTTTCTATCTTCTACCGTGGTCGGGTTTTGAGTCTTACTCAACTTCACACTTTACAATACGGGCTAGAACTCCTTTGACCGATCCATTTTGAACTCCTTCAAAATCTTGTCAAGGTGTGTGCTTCGTGAAAGTCTTATTAGGCGTCTCGATCTATCTCTATAGATCTTGATGCCCAATACATAAGTAGCTTTACCGAGGTCTTTTATTGAAAAATTATTATTCAAGTATCCTTTTATGCTATCCAGAAATTCTATATCATTTTCAATCAACAATATGTCATCCACATATAATATCAGGAATGCTACAGAGCTCCCACTAACTTTCTTGTAAGTACAAGCTTCACCATAACTCTGTATAAAACCATATGCTTCGATCACCTTATCAAAGCATATATTCCAACTCCGAGATGCTTGCACCATTCCAAAGATGGATCGCTGGAGTTTGCACCCTTTGTTAGCACCTTTAGGATCGACAAAACCTTTTGGTTGCATCATATACAACTCTTCCTTAAGAAATTCATTAAGGAATGTAGTTTTCACATCCATTTGCCAGATTTCATAAAATACGACAATTGCTAACATGATTCGGACAGACTTAAGCATCGCTACGAGTGAGAAAATCTCATCGTAGTCAACACCTTGAACTTGTCAAAAACCTTTTGCAACAAGTCGAGCTTTCTAGATAGTAACACTACCATCAGCGTCCATCTTCCTCTTGAAGATCCATTTATTCCCTATGGCTTGCCGATCATCGGGAAAATCCACCAAAGTCCACACTTTGTTCTCATACATGGATCCTATCTCAGATTTCATGGCCTCAAGCCATCTGTCGGAATCTGGGCTCATCATAGCTTCTTCATAGTTCATAGGTTAGCCTTGTTCTAATAACATGACTTCCAGGACAGGATCACCGTACCACTCTGGTGCGGATCATGTTCTGGTTGACCTACGAGGTTCTGTAGTAACTTGATCCGAAGTTTCATGATCATCATCATTAGCTTCCTCTCTAGTTGGTGTAGGCATCACGGGAACAGTTTTCTCTGTTGTACTACTTTTCAATTCGAGAGAAGGTACAATTACCTCATCAAGTTCTACTTTCCTCCCACTCACTTCTTTCAAGAGAAACTCCTTCTCTAGAAAGGACTTATTCTTAGCAACAAAGATTTTTTGCCTTTGAATCTGTGGTAGAAGGTATACCCAATAGTTTTTTCGGGTATCCTATGAAGATGCACTTCTCCGCTTTGGGTTCGAGCTTATCAGGTTGAAGCCTTTTGACATAAGCGTCGCATCCCCAAACTTTTAAGAAACGACAACTTAGGTTTCTTGCCAAACCACAGTTCATACGATGTCGTCTCAACGGATTTAGACGGTGCCCTATTTAACATGAATGCAGCTGTGTTTAATGCATAACCCCAAAACGATAGTGGTAAATCGATAAGATACATAATAGATTGCACCATATCTAATAAAGTACGGTTACGACGTTCGAACACACCATTACGTTGTGGTGTTCCAGGTGGCGTGAGTTGTGAAACTATTCCACATTGTTTTAAATGAAGGCCAAACTCGTAACTCAAATATTCGCCTCCGCGATCAGATCGTAGAAACTTTATTTTCTTGTTACGATGATTCTCCACTTCACTCTGAAATTCTTTGAAATTTTCAAATGTTTCAGACTTGTGTTTCATTAAGTAGATATACCCATATCTGCTCAAATCATCTGTGAAGGTCAGAAAATAACGATACTCGCTGCGAGCCGCAACACTCAACGAACTGCATACATCGGTATGTATTATTTCCAATAAGTCATTGGCTCGTTCCATTGTTTCGGAGAACGGAGTTTTAGTCATCTTGCCCATGAGGCACGGTTCGCAAGTATCAAATGATTCATAATCAAGTGATTCCAAAAGCCCATTCTTCATGCGCTTTAGACCAATATGACCTAAACGACAGTGCCACAAATATGTTGCACTATCATTACCAACTTTGCATCATTTGGCATGAATATTATGAATATGTGTATCACTACGATCGAAATTCAATAAACCATTTACATGGGGTGTATGACCATAGAAGGTTTTATTCATGTAAATAGAACAACAATTATTCTCTCACTTAAATGAATAATAGTATCGCAATAAACATGATCTAATCATATTCATGCTCAACGCAAACACCAAATAACATTTATTTAGGTTCAACACTAGTCCCGAAGGTAGAGGGAGTGTGCGATGTTGATCATATCAACCTTGGAATCAATTCCAACACTCATCGTCACCTCGCCCTTAACTAGTCTCTGTTCATTTTGCAACTCCTATTTCGAGTTACTAATCTTAGCAACTGAACCGGTATCAAATACCCAAGGGTTACTATGAACACTAGTAAAGTGCACGTCAATAACATGTATGTCAAATATACCTTCTTCGCTTTGCCATCCTTCTTATCCGCCAAGTATTTGGGGTAGTTCTGCTTCTAGAGACCATTCCCTTTGCAGTAGAACCACTCAGTTTCAGGCTTAGGTCTAGTTTTGGGCTTCTTCATGGGAGTGGCAACTTACTTGCCATTCTTCTTGAAGATCCCTTTCTTTCCCTTGCCCTTTTTCTTGAAACTAGTGGTCTTGATAACCATCAACAATTGATGCTCTTTCTTGGTTTCTACCTTCGTTGACTTCAGCATCGCAAAGAGCTCGGGAATCATTTTCGTCATCCCTTGCATATTATAGTTCATCACGAAGTTCTAGTAGCTTGGTGATAGTGACTAGAGAACTTTGTCAATCACTATCTTATCTGGAAGATTAAATCCCACTTGATTCAAGCGATTGTAGTACCCAGACATTCTGAGCACATGCTCACTGGCTGAGCCATTCTCCTCCATCTTGTAGGCAAAGTACTTGTTAGAGTTCTCATACCTCTCGACACGGGCATGAGTCTGAAATACCAATTCAGCTGTTGGAATATCTCATTTGCTCCGTGGTGTTCAAAACGTCTTTGCAGCCACGATTCTAAGCCGTAAAGCATGGCGCACTAAACTATCAAGTAGTCATCATATTGAGCTTGCCAAACATTCATAACGTTTGCATCTGCTCCTGCAATAGGTCTGTCACCTAGCGGTGCATCAAGGACATAATTCTTCTATGCAGCAATGAGGATAATCCTCAGATCACAGTGCCAGTCCGCATCATTGCTACTATCATCTTTCAACTTAGTTTTCTCTAGGAATATATCAAAAAACATAGGAGAGCTACAATGCGAGCTATTGATCTACAACATAATTTTCAAATACTACCAGGACTAAGTTCATGATAAATTAAGTTCAATTAATCATATTACTTAAGAACTCCCACTTAGATAGACACCCCTGAAGTCATCTAAATGATACGTGATCCAAATCAACTAAACCATGTTCGATCATCACGTGAGATGGAGTAGTCTTCAATGGTGAACATCTCTATGTTGATCATATCAACTATATGATTCACGTTCGACCTTTCGGTCTCCAGTGTTCCGAGGCCATGTCTGTACATGCTAGACTCGTCAAGTTTAACCCGAGTATTCTGCATGTGCAAAGCTGTCTTGCACCCGTTGTATGTGAACGTAGAGCTTATCACACCCGATCATCACGTGGTGTCTCAGCACGAAGAACTGTCGCAACGGTGCATACTCAGGGTGAACACTTATACCTTGAAATTTTAGTTAAGGGATCATCTTATAATGCTACCGCCGTACTAAGAAAAATAAGATGCATAAAAGATTAACATCACATGCAATCAAAATATGTGACATGATATGGCCTTCATCATCTTGTGCCTTTGATCTCCATCTCCAAAGCACCGTCATGATCTCCATCGTCACCGACTTACCTTGATCTCCATCGTAGCGTCATGGTCGTCTCGCCAACTATTGCTTCTACAACTATCGCTAACGCATAGTGATAAAGTAAAGCAATTACATGGCGTTTGCATTTCATACAATAAAGCGAAAACCATAAGGCTCCTGCCAGTTGCTGATAACTTTTACAAAACATGAACATCTCATACAATAACGTATATCACATCATGTCTTGACCATATCACATCACAACATGCCCTGCAAAAAAAGTTAGACGTCCTCTACTTTGTTGTTGCAAGTTTTACGTGGATGCTATGGGCTTCTAGCAAGAACCGTTCTTACCTACACATCAAAACCGCAACGGTGATTTATCAAGTTTGTTGTTTTAACCTTCAACAAGGACCGGCCGCAGTCAAATTCGATTCAACTAAAGTAGGAGAAACAGACACCCGCCAGCCACCTTTATGCAAACCTAGTTGCATGTCTGTCGGTGGAACCGGTCTCATGAACATGGTCATGTAAGGTTGGTCCGGGCCACTTCATCCAACAATACCGCCGAATCAAAATAAGACATTGATGGTAAATAGTATGACGATCACCGCCCACAACTCTTTGTGTTCTACTCGTGCATATCATCTACGCATAGACCTGGCTCTCATGCCACTGTTGGGAAACATAGCATGCAATTTTAAAAAAATTCCTACGCTCATGCAAGATCTATCTAGGAGATGCATAGCAACGAGAGGGGGAGAGTGTGTCCACATACCCTCATAGACCGAAAGCGGAAGCGTTTGACAACGCGGTTGATGTAGTCAGACTTCTTCTCGTTCCAACCGATCAAGCACCGAACGTACCGCACCTCCGAGTTCTACACACGTTCAGCTCGATGACGTCCTTCGAACTCTTGATCCAGCAAAGTGTCAAGGGAGAGTTCCGTCAGCACGACGGCATGGTGACGGTGATGGTGAAGTGATCTGCGCAGGGCTTCGCCTAAGCACTGCGAAGATATGACCGGAGGCGTAAATTGTGGAGGGGGACGCCGCACACGGCTAACAATTGTTGGTGTGTCCTTGTGAGGCGCTCCCTCCCCACATATATATAGGTGGGAGGGGAGGAGAGGCAGCCAAGGGCGTCCTAGGGTTGGCCGCTGCCCCTAGGGGCCCTGCCTTGCCCTGCGCCCCCTTTTCCATGTATGCATGAAGTGGAAGGAAAGAGGGGGGGGTGAGGGAAGGAAATGGGAATCCTAATTCACACTTTCCTTGCCCTTCCCCCTTTCCTTATCCTCCTCCTATAGCCTTACAGGGCGCACCAACACCTTGTGGGCTGGTGTTTTCCTTCAAAAGGCCCATATGGCCCATAGGATTGCCGGGGTTACCCGAAACACCTTCCGGTGACCCGATACCCTCCAGAACACTTCCGGTGTCCGAATACTATCGTCCTATATATATCAATCTTTACCTCTCGACCATTTCGAGACTCCTCATCATGTCCGTGATTTCATCCGGAACTCCGACCAACATTCGTTCACCAAATCATAAAACTCATTTAATACAAAATCGTCATCGAACGTTAAGCGTGCAGACCCTACAGGTTCGAGAACTATGTATACATGACCGAGACACCTCTCTGGTTAATAACCAATAGCGGAACCTGGATGCTCGTATTGTCTCCTACATATCTACGAAGATCTTTTATTGGTCGAACCCTTATGACAACATACGTTATTCCCTTTGTCCATCGGTATGTTACTTGCCCGAGATTCGATTGTCGGTATCATACCTAGTTCAATCTCGTTACCGGCAAGTCTCGTTACTCGTTCCGTAATACATTGTTCCGTAACTAACTCATTAGTCACTTTGCTTGCAAGGCTTCTTATGATGTGTATTATCGAGAGGGCCCAGAGATACCTCTCCGATACTCGGAGTGACAAATCCTAATCTCGATCTATGCCAACCCAACAAACACCTTCGGAGATACCTGTAGAGCATGTTTATGATCACGCAGTTATGTTGTGACGTTTGATAGCACACAAGGTATTCCTCTGGTATCTGGGAGTTGCATAATCTCATAGTCGAAGAAATATGTATTTGACATGAAGAAAGCTATAGCAATAAAACTGAACGATCAATATGCTAAGCTAACGGATGGGTCTTATCCATCACATCATTCTCCTAATGATGTGATCCCATTCATCAAATGACAACACATGTATATGGTTAGGAAACTTAACCATCTTTGATTAACGAGCTAGTCTAGTAGAAGCTTACCAGGGACACAGTGTTTTGTCTATGTATCCATACATGTATCGAGTTTCCGGTTAATACAATTCTAGCATGAATAATAAACATTTATCATGATATAAGGAAATATAAAATAACAACTTTATTATTGCCTCTAGGGCATATTTCCTTCAATGATATACAACAAGAGTTGACCGAATGTTGTGCCCACACTACTGAAGGATACTGCTAACGCGACACTACGATCAGAGACCCTTTGACGAAACTGTGTGCGATGCAATAATTGCAAACGGTGGTATATAAAAACCGTCAAAAAGGTGCAAAACGTTTGCGGCCATCAAACACGGTTCAGATTTTAGTTGCGTGTGTGATGCAGGGCACACGGTTAATCCATTCGAACTGTTTGCAATAGGCAGAACAACAGAAATGGGCAGCCATATCAATGATCAATATGTGTGCGATATACGGCATACGGTTCACTGGAACGAACTGTTTTCGATTAGGGAACACAACAGAAACGGTTCAACTTAACAAGATGTGTGTGATATGCGGCATACAGTTCACATGGATGAACTATTTGCGATGAGCCAACAGAACACAAACGAGTCGTGTAAACAAGATGTGTGTGATACGTGGCAAATAGCCGACTCGGATGAACTGTTTGCGATGAGAAATTACAACACAGACGGTTAATACAGTTAGTTCGTGTGTGATTCTGTGTTACAAAATCTTTGAAAAATGCAAACTAGTTGCTTGCGGTGGCTAGGAGTATCACACACGACGCGTCTGCGAGTACTCGTGTGCGATGATTAGTAAGTTACACATACGTTTCCTTATGTTAATATGTGTGTGAATTTTCAATATGGACAGTTAATATGCAAATGCCTTCTGGACATCGGGCACACGCTTAAACTCATGAACTGTGTACGATACTAATACTTTCCATGAAAATTTAAGAACTTGGGTAAGAGCATTTGAGTAACATATATATAATGGTTACACTATTGGACAAAAGGAGGATCTTCGTAACACGGTTTTGACAACCATATGGTCCATATCTACATACTTAACATAGTAACAAGTATCACATTTTAAGAGGCTAAGGGCCAACAACCATATGGTCCATATCTACATACTTAACATAGTAACAGCTAGCACATTTTAAGAGGCTTAGGGCCAACAACCACAACTATCCGCTGGAAGCAGCTTGATCACGACGACTCGGCATCTCGTCAATGAAAAGGAAGAGCCCTCCTGTGCCTTGGTAGAGCATGAGTAGAACAATGTCTCCAATTTTCCAATATGGATGCATTGCCATGAAAAGCGAGGACTTGTTAATTTGAATGGTTCCATTTCTGCGGGAAATGCAGTACCTTGCAATCACTTGGCGTTATTAGCAGGCACAAGTGTAATTCGACCACGTCGGGAAATCGATCCAGGAACTGCTATAGTGGGCAATTTCTGTTGACATGTAGAATAAAAACCAATTGTAACATATCATTGAATATATATATAGTTTATGAGCATCAACATTAAAATAACACTGGTGCACGTCGGTCCTAAACAACCAGTTTTTTACCCCTTTCCGCGACGGCATTTGGAACCGTCGCCAAGTGAGTGTGTGCGATAGGATGTCCTTTCCACACAACCCAGAAATCGTTGGGGATAGGCCCTCCTGGGACCCAGGCTGGGGCCATGTGCGATCAGGCGAGGCATCGAAACCCAATCATTTCCGTAGGTATGTACATCCCACACGGTGAAACCCAAAAATCATTTCCATAGGTATGTACATCCCACACGGTGAATCCCAGAAATCATTTCCGTAGGTATGTACATCCCACACAGTAATCCGAGAAAATCATTTCCGTAGGTATGTACATCCCACACGGTGAGTCCCAGAAAAACATTTCCATTCGTATGTATATCACACACAGTCAATCCAAGGAATACGTTTCCGTTCTTATGTACATCCCACACAGTCAATCCAGGGAAAACGTTTCCGTTCGGACGTAAATCCCACACAGTTTTATGTGTAGCTCGTGTGTGAAAGGTCTAACTATCACACACGGTCTTCCTTGGTTAACTGTTTGCTTTTATCAACTATATCACACACGATTTGATGAATAAAACTGTGTGGCATTGGGCTATCCATCGCAACCGCTTTTACTGCTAGAACCGTTTGCAAAGGTCCATGACACATTTAGCAGGTTTATAAGTTTACAATTAATAATTACAGTATTACGCAAATTCACATTTCATATCGAACAACTGTTTGCCAATTTCATATCAGGCACATAAATATATTATAACATCACAGTACGGTAGCTACATGAAAACAACACAGTACAACATATAGCTAGTTCAACTTCATAAGAACAATATATTCATTTCCCTAATCGAGATCATCCAGGCTCGTCTTATCCACCTCCGCTTTCAGTTCAGTAATAACCCGTTTTGCACGGGCCAACTAGGAAAGTGCCTCCTCCTTCGCCAACACTATCTTAGCAAAGTCTTTAAAAAAATCTAAGCTCATTCTCCACCTTCAACTTTTTATCCCGCATCTTGAAATATGCTTCAACATTGACAAGACTTTCTCTAAGCCTAGTTGTGTTCACTTCCTCATACATGCTCCAGAGCTTCGTTAGGCACATCTTCAAAGACTATGGCCACTCTTGATCAACCCACTCCAAGTAAGAACACTTCAGTTCATCCTATAATATTTAAAACTAGATCAGTAACAATTGTAGGGGAAATGGGTTTATAGCAACATAGAAAATCACCAATGCTTATTTCGAAAAACTGAAGAAACATGTTAATTATGACATATCTTCTCAAAAAGATCAATGTGCAAATGAAATAATTGGTACTGAGACAACAACCAAATTCTGGAACATCAGAAGCTATAATTAACTACAACGACGCTATAAGTTCTTACTCTTGTACAATAAATAACAAATTGAACATTTTATGAGGAAGGTAAATATAACTGCAACAACATAGCGACGGTGTTTGGATGACAGCAAATTGATACTAACATGTGTGTACATGCACAAATTTAGTAACGTAGAACTAATAGCACTAAGGCCGTCCACTATGTATGCCAAAACTGGTGTAAAAAAGACAATTGTTGCTATATCTCGCACCGGTGCCCTGAACTGGCGAGCCGATGCAGCGGAAAAAAAATCAGGGACCCAGACTCAGGAGCACGTAGTTTCTCTGAAGCCCAGTTCCTTCGTGCCATAAATATTTAGTATTTTACTGCTTGGCTGCTCGGATGTGTGGACCAAAGTTGGCTGCACAAACTGCTGAAGCGGTGCCAAATAATTTTCTAGTGGAACCGCTGATGAGATGGCAACAATTTAAGATACTAGGTACAAACTGTGACACTGTCTTAGGATGCGTTTGGTTGAAGGTGTGGTATGAATGGGTTGGGACCGTGACAGTGTCTGAATCACATCTAAAAAATGATTTGTAACAACGGAAGAGGGTCTAACCTTCTCTGCACATGCCAGAAACTTCCTCCCAGTGTCCACAGAATCAAACACAAGTAGCTTCACGCATGGAGATTGATGGTGACAACGAGCAGATAGATCTTCAGCCACCCCGCTCCATTCGTTGCCACTGATGGTCTTAGGGAGCTACAAGAGGAAGAAACGACTCAAATCGACCTTCGGGTAAAAATCCTTCATTCCAAGTCATAGCCCGAGAGAGAGAGAGAGAGAGAAGAGAGGCATACCCGGGTGGTGAAGGTGTAGTCGCCGGAGGAGGAACCGCTGGAGATGTCTTTGAAGAAGACCATGGCGACCCCGACGGTAGGATGCGAGACAGCGAGAGCGAGGAAGCGGCTATAGATTAGCAAGGAAGGAAGGAAGGAGGAAACAGGGGAAATATGACTTGTGGTCGGGGAGAAAAGGGGGTGGGGGTAGATATTTTGGCGGTAGGCCAAAATTTTGGAAATGTGGAAGGAAACTTTGCGCGTGGTACCACCGGACCATTCGCTTTGAACGATTGTGTGCATCGCAAACAATTCTTCTGCTTTACGCGCATGGGATGAGTTTGATAATTCAAATTTTGGTCTCAAGGCATGGGCACATTCACTTTGAATGCGCGCGGTGCCGCTGGACCATTCACTTTGAATGATTGTGTGCATCACAAATGATTCTTCTGCTTTACGCGCATGGGATGTGTTTGATAATTCAAATTTTTGTGGAAATTTCCCTGGGTACATCATTGCATAATTTAACATCGCTTGCTAATTTGGGCACAAAAAAGAGCGTACAGCAGACATACCACATTTACTAAATCGAGCAATTTTAGTAATTACACAGAGCCAGTTGACCTAAACATTGCTCTAACAAAAGACCAGCATTAAAAACAAAGCCTAAGTACGCATAATTAAAAATCCGCCGCTGCGCCGGCCTATGCATCGCTGGCGTGATATGAGACATTGATGACTTGTCATGGCGACATGCCACCGTTGGTGGACTCTGCGTCCCTGTAAGTGCATCTAGTGCCCCTTAGTGATTTTGGTGTATTGAAGACTTATAGGTTAAGGGACTAATGCATTTATGAGTGTACACAGGTCTATAAGTCTATGAGGAATTTGATATTTACAGAGAAAGTCGACCCCAAAAAATGAAGTTCTTCGACTGAAGACTTTGGTATTCTGAAGACTTTCTGAAGTCTTTGAAAGTGAAGAAATTGGTGTGACCTTGAAGACTTGATATTAATTTGAGGAGCATGAAGCGTGAAGACTTTTGTTTTCGTAGTTTCGTTTTCTCTTTCTTGAGTCATAGGAAACACCGTACTGTTAAAGGGGGTCGAGGAAATACTAAGGAAAAATTTCCATGTGATGCTCAACTCAAAATCCTACACCTACCAATCCCTTCGAGTGAAGCCTTTGGAAATCTCATACAGTTCAGTCAATTTCTTCAGACAGAGAGCGAAGTTCTTACGGTCCCTGAGGAATTTGTTACGGTGAGGAGTTAGGAATTCGCCGGTCACGAATGCCTACGATGAGGAACATGATAGCCCTGAGGAATTTGAGAGTCAAATTTCCGACCGTTGTTGTGCTGCGCGCCAACTGTCCCAAAAATATCTTATCCACCTAACGGTCATATCATTGAAGGGCATTTATGTCTTATCATGTCGGGCTGCTACCTAGGCTACAAATAGCCGCCCCTACAACCACTAGCTGGTTGGCTGCTCCGCGAAAAACTGACACTTGTCAATTAAGAGCATCCCATCCTCCGAGGACTTTGAGCGAAAATCATCGAGTGAGGAAAACCCAAAACCAAACCCTACAAACCCAAAGTGATTGAGCATCATCTGAAGAGATTGATCTGCGTGGATCCGGCGCTTGTTACCTTTGAAGATGTGCTTCTTCCAGACGGTTAGGCGTCATGGTCTAGAACATCCAAGAGGAATTGGATCGCCGAGTGACCGAGTCTGTGAAGGTTTGGAAGTCGCTGAAGACTTACCACAGTGATTGGATGAGGTCTGTGTGACCTTAGTTCAAGGAGAATCGGTGAGGACTTGGTGTCTGAGCTGCGTGCTCGGCGATCGGGTGTCCGGGACTGTGTGTCCTCGAGTTTAAATACTGAGCCGCTCCAACCAGATGTACACCTAAGACATCAGTTGGAACTGGTCTACCAAATCATTGTCTTCACCAACCTAACTGTTTCTATTTCCTCAACTCATTCATTTCCTCATTACTGTGTTGAGTGTTTGTTCATATCTGTGTTTGAAGACCTTGACTAAAGACTTTCTCAATTTCCTCAGTCTGTTTGTCTTCATCTTGTGTTATCCTGTGATTACGCTTTCTGTACTCTGTGATTGTCTTCATTTCATCATGATGACCATGCCTGTATTCTGCTTTGCTTACTTCTGAGTACTTATTCTGCTGCAAGTAGTTCTTCGCTAAGGAATTTCCTCACCGGCAAATTCCTCAGTGAAGAATTCATAAAAATCGCCTATTCACCCCCCTCTAGTCGATATAACGCACTTTCAATCGGTATCAGAGCAAGGTACTCCCTTGTTCTGTGTGATTTTGGTTTAACCACCTGGAGTTTTAGTTATGTCGACCGCAGGTATGATCAAGGTCTCGGCTGGGTGTCCTACCTTTGATGGAACGGACTACCCCTACTGGAAGAACAAGATGCGAATGCATCTCGAAGCAATTGACAACGATCTCTGGTATGTTGTGGAAAATGGTGTTCCCTCTGTCTCACCCTCACTGAACGCTACCGATGTGAAGAGATTCAAGCAACTCGATTCTCAAGCGAAGAATATCATATGTGGCCATCTGAGCAAAGGACAGTATGGAAGAGTGAGTGCTTTGGAAACTGCTAAGCTTATCTGGGATAGGCTGTCCAAAGTAAATGAAGGAGTCTCAACTCAGCGTGACTCTCGAGTTGATGTTCTTCGGAATCTCTTCAACCGCTTCAAAAGACTCGACAATGAAAATGTTCAACAAACCTTCGATCGCCTCACTGAGATCTCAAATGAGCTTCAAGCACTTGGTGCCATTGACATCACCGACCATGAGGTGGTGAAGAAACTGTTGAGATCGCTTGATTCCTCATTTGATACTCTGGCGCTGATGATACAAGAACGTGCTGACTACAAGTCTCTTGATCCCGCTGATATCCTTGAAAGGCTAAATACTCATGAGTTCCAGCTTGCTGAAAAGAGAGATCTCTATGGTTCGAGATATGGCAAACCACGTGCCCTGAAGGCCAAGGCTATGTCTGAATCTGAATGTGAATATTCTGGTAGTAGCCTAGGTGATCCTGAAGAATTGAGCCAGGAGCTAGCACTGCTCATGAAGAAATTCCAGAAGTTCTCAAGACGTGGTCGCTTTGGAAAATCCTCAAGAAGCAGTGATTCCTCATCCAGTGACTATAAGAGAAGACTATGCCACATATGCAAGAAACCTGGTCACTATATTCAAGATTGTCCTCACTGGGAAAAGGAATTAAAGAAGAAGAAATACAAGGATTATAGTTCTGATGATGCTAAGAAGAAGAAGAAATCGTCAAAATCTTCATCATCAAAATCCTCGAAGTCTTCATCTCACAAGAAGAGCAGCTCCAAGAAGGCTCGGGCATTCATTGGCAAGGAAATGGACTCTGAAGCTGAATCTGAGGAACATGAGGAAGAGGAGGCATCTGAGGAGTCCGAATCTGGTGTGGCGAGTCTGGCTTTCGCTACTGCATTCGTCAGCAAGTCCATCTTCAACTCTGAAGAAACTGACCTCTCCAAAAAGCCTGGCGAAGATAATGATGACTACGCTCCCACCTATTACTTCATGGCAAAAGGTGCAAAGGTACTCAAATATACCTCCTCTGAATCTAGTGAAAATGAATTTGATGAAGATCTCAAGCCCAGCTACTCTAAACTTGCTAAGATTGCTGTAAAACAACAAAGGGCTTTTGAAAAGGTTTAAAACATGCTAGACAAAAGTGATGATATGTTGGGTGAAGAAATGGATCGCACTAAAGCCCTGACTGAAAATCTTCAGAGACTTCAGTCTAGGTTTGATAGCCTTCAAGGTCATCACAACACTCTCTTATCTGATCATGAGAAACTTTCTTATGAATTTCTTCAAAGAAAGCAAGATCTTGAGAAGCTAAGAGTGAGTTATGAAGATCTTCAGAAGGAGCGCGATTCATTGCTAGCTCAACAAATCATCGCTTCTCAGGAAGAGTTTGTTCCTCCATGCTTAAAGTGCATTGAACGTGAATCTGCTAATTCTTCACCTGAATGTTCAAATGCTTCAACTGTTACAAATTCTTCACCTGCCTCTGCTATCACTAATTCCTCATCGAGGACATTGCTAGTATCACTGACAATGCAGGGCTGAAGGAATTGTACATGACAGGCATGTACAAAAGCCTCAAAGGGCATCAGACTCTTTGTGATGTGCTTAAAAGTAGATCCTCAACGAAACCCTAGGAAAGAGGGTAGTGCCTTTGAGAGAAACTCAATGCTGATGGAACATATTGGAAGCTTTGAGCAAGTACCCCAAAACCTCATGGGTTGCTGCAAAGGGACCTCCAGTTGACCCATCTAACTTATCTGGCTTTACATGTGAATCTCCTCATTCTTCTGATGAGTCATTTGACTCCAACTATAAACTGTTCAAAAATCAAATGGTAAAGTATTTACTAGATATGTTGGCACTAACTTCAGGAACGGTTATCCTATGAAGAAAATCTGGGTTCCCAAGAAGTGCCTTGAAAGTCTTCAGGTGAATGTCCTCATGACACCACCTGTGAAGAATAGGAACTCCAGATCAAATTCTTCATATGGATCCAAGTCCTCATACAGACCAAATTCCTCACGTGGATCAAATTCCTCAAAAGGATCAAAGTCCTCATATGATTATCATCGTGCTAACAACTCTGTTTCGCGGGGTAGAGCTAAGGGCTATGAATATGTGCTTTATTCTTCAAACCATTATGTTCATAAGTCCTCGAAGAATTTCTCTGCTTATTCATATGCATACCCTAACCCCTCTTATGTGAAACGGAATGGTTTGGCCTCTATGCCACCATTCTCATATGGTGCTCGCAGAGTGATGAACTCTTTGCCACCCCTTCAGATGTGGGTGATGAAGAAAAAGAACTAATCTCTTCTACAGGGTCAGGTCTCCAGACGTGCTTTAACGTCTAAAGAATTTGCTGGGGACCTGACAAAAATGCCTGAAAGGACGTAGGCGAATCATGAAGAAATGAACTTTCATTTCACACGTCCTCCTACTGCAATATCTGTTATACTGCTTGATGAAATTCTTCTGATGAACTTGATATCATATTCTTCACTAATGAAGTATATGAGATCGTAAGTTGCACTAATTCATCTACAGGATGATCAACCCAAAGCCACTGAATGGGTCCTCGATAGTGGATGTACAAATCACATGACCTGTGACAAGAATCTATTGATGGATGCTCCCTTATCACCGTCACATCTGAAGCATATCATCTTTGCTGACAAAGGCATAAGTCAAGTATTGGGTCTTGGTAAGGTTGCGATCTCTAAGGACAAACACATGGACAAAGTCATGCTTGTTGAGTCCTTAGGATACAACCTCATGTCAGTCTCAATGCTTTGTGATCTTGATATGGTTGTTGTCTTTGGCAAGTATCGCTATGTTGTGATTATGGAAGCTGACAATTCCAAAGTCTTCGAAGGCTTTAGGAGAGGAGACTTGTATATTGTTGATTTCTCTACAGGACCACAACCAGCCGTGTGCCTACTTGCAAAAGCTTCAGAAGGCTGGCTATGGCATCGACGACTTGGTCATGCAGGCATGAGGAATTTGCACACGCTTGCGAAGAAGAAGCATGGCATTGGCATTGAGAATGTCAAATTCCTCAAGGATCACTTGTGTGGAGCTTGTGAAGCTGGAAAAATGACCAAGGCCAAGCATCCAGCGAAGACTATCATGACCACTACTCGTCCATTCAAATTGTTTCACATGGACCTCTTTGGTCCTAATCATTATTCAGCCGTCACTAATGATGCATCTCTATATGGATTTGTTATTGTTGATGATTACTCTCGTTACGCATGGGTACACATTGTTACTTACAAACATGAAGTGCAGGAAGTCTTCAAACGATTTTCCTCGAGGGCATCAACCAACTTTGGTGTGAAGATCAAGCACATCAGGAGTGAAAATGGAACTGAGTTCAAGAATTCCGGTCTTGATGACTATCTTGATGAACTTGGTATTACTCATGAGTTATCTGCTCCCTATACTCCTCAGCAAAATGGCGTCGTGGAGCGCAAGAACAGAACTCTTGTTGAAATGGCTCGCACTATGCTTGATGAGTACAATACCGCGTGCCACATCATCAACAGAGTATATCTTCACAAATTCTTCAAGAAGACTGCCTGTGAAATCCTCACTGACAAGAAACCCAATGTGAGTTATTTCAAAGTCTTCGGTGCTAAATGTTAGATTAGAGATCCTCATCACAATGCTAAATTTGCACCGAAAGCACATGAAGGTTTTATGCTTGGTTACGGAAAGGACTCGCACACCTACAGAGTCTTCAACACCGCTCTTCACAAGGTTGTTGAAACTGTAGATGTGCGGTTCGATGAAACTAATGGCTCGCAAAGAGAGCACCTACCTTCTGTGATAGATGAACCAGCACCTGAGGATTCTATCAAGTTCAAGGCGACTGAGGATGTCATTCCTACTGAAGAATCTGCTAAAGAATTCATTCCGAGACGTGAAGAACGTCGAGCTGATGCACTGAAGATAATCTGAAGAAAATGGTTTGAAGAAAATGCTGATCAAATTCCTCGGCGACAACCAACTCATCCTCGCGTTGCAAAAGAAGTGCAAGTGGAAAAGATCATCAATGACATCGAAGCACCAGGTCCTCTCACACGCTCAAAAGCTTCACATTTATCTAACTTTTGTGGGCACTGTGCTTTTGTCTCTATCACAGAGCCCACTAAGGTATATGAAGCATTTACGGGCCGAGTGGATTCAGGCCATGCAAGAAGAATTACATCATTCGAGCTCAACAATGTTTGGGAACTGGTCAAACGTCCAGATCCTCGCAAGCATAATATCATTGGCACAAAGTGGATCTACCGCAACAAGAAAGATGAAAATGGCCTTGTGATGAGGAATAAGGCACGACTTGTAGCTCAAGGCTACACACAGGTTGAAGGAATTGATTTCGATGAAACTTTTGCACCTGTTGCCAGACTTGAGGCTATTCGCATATTACTTTCTTATGCTAACCATCATGATATCACTTTATATCAAATGGATGTGAAAAGTGCATTCCTCAATGGTAGCTTGAGGAAGAAGTATATGTTGCTCAACCCCCAGGTTTTGAAGATCCAAAGAATCCCGACAAAGTCTTCAGACTCAACAATGCCCTCTATGGCCTCAAGCAAGCCCCTCGGGCGTGGTATGATACATTGAAGGAATTCTTCATGAAGAATGGCTTCACACCCGGTTCACTCGACCCTACTCTCTTTACTAAATCTTATGATGGTGAACTGTTTGTGTGCCAAATATACGTTGATGATATTATCTTTGGCTGTACTGACCAACGTTATAGTGATGAATTTGCCTATATGATGAGTGAAGAATATCAAATGTCTATGATGGGAGAGTTGAAATTCTTCTTAGGTCTTCAAATTAAATCAACAACGCAATGGCATATTCATATCTCGGAGAAATACCTCAAGGATGTTACGAGGAAATTCAGCATGCAAGATTGCAAAAGCGTCAAAATTCCTATGCCCACAAATGGCCATCTATGCACTGATGAAAATGGTATTGACTTCGATCACAAGGTATACCGCTCCATGATTGGTTCTTTATTGTACTTATGTGCATCTAGGCCAGATATAATGCTTAGTGTTTGCATGTGTGCCCGATTTCAAGCTACACCGAAGGAATCACACCATAAGGCTGTGAAGCATATTCTTCGATATCTAGCTCACACACCAACACTAGGATTATGGTACCCCAAGGGCTCTACTTTTGATCTCATTGGATATTCTGACTCTGACTATGTTGGTGATCGTGTGGACCGCAAGTCAACATCTGGTACTTGTCATTTCCTCGGACGATCTTTGGTCTGTTGGTCCTCGAAGAAACAGAACTGCGTATCACTGTCTACTGCGGAAGCTGAGTACATTGCTGCTGGTTCTTGCTGTGCTCAATTGCTATGGATGAAGCAAACTCTCAAGGACTACGACATCAACGTGAAGAATGTGCCTCTCTACTGTGACAATGAGAGTGCCATCAAGATTGCTCACAACCCAGTTCAGCACTCGAAGACAAAGCACATTCAGATTCGTCATCATTTTCTTCGTGATCATGTGTTGAAGGGCGACATCTCCATCGAGCACGTGAAGACTGAAGAACAGCTAGCTGATATCTTCACTAAGCCCTTGGATGAGAAGAGATTTAGCAAGTTGCGGTGTGAGCTAAATATCTTAGAATCTTCGAATGTTCTTTGAAAAGGACACACATCCCGACACTTATGCAAAATTGATGACTTAGATGTGCAACACATGAAGAAGCGTTTTCTTCAATCAATGAAGAATAACACTCTGAGTGTGAAGAAATTAATGAAGAATTTGATTCTCAAAACCCTACGACAATTGTACGCGGTGTCTGAAATCATCATTCTTATACGGTGGGTCACGCCACCACCAAAGTTGAAAATCTTCAATTTGAGTTTTTCCTCAGTTTTGAAATTCTTCAGTTTTTCAAATTCTTCAACTTTGCAAAATCTTCATTGTTTCCGTCGTTTTTCTTCATTGGCTATATATATGGGTTTATGTCCTCTACAGCATTCACTTATGGCTATTTCTTCATGTTGCGTTTTCTGCTAAGTGAATGTGATCGGACCCTTCCCCCTCTATGCTATACTCAACCCAATCTATTCACAAATTCTTCATGTGCGTTCTATTTGACACTCGTTCAAAATCTTCACTGTGTCCTTGTCAGCTGAAGAAATTGCGAACGGAACTTTAAAACAAATATTATCCAAAATTTCGGTTTTGCCGCTCAAACCGTTCCGCATCCCACGATAGACTTATCTATTCACCCACGATCTAACACGATCTCCACTTTTCAGTATGTGGGTGACACATGTCAAGCGAATGAGACGGGTCAGGGGCACGTTCATCCAAAATCTTCGTTCAAACAATTTTTCACCGTGGCTATAAATACTCCCTCTCCCCTTCCTCACTTCCTTTACTTCGCTCGACCTCTCTCTCTCTCTCTCTCTCCCGCTCGAGCTTCCCAAACCCTAGCGCCGCCGCTACTCCATCGTCGCCGGTGAGGAAGAGCTTCACTGCCTCGACCTCGTCGCCGTCGTACTCGCGCCGACCGCGGAAATCTTCACTCCGCCGCCGCCGTAGCTGTCTTCCTCCACCGAGTTAGGGCGTGGAAGATCTGAACAGACGAGCTTCTACTCTACACCTCTCAGTTCGTCGTGTTCTTCATCCGTGGTAATTAAAAGCTACTTTTACTGCCCTCGTTGATCCAAATTTTCACTACAAAATCTTCAAAGGTGTTTTATTCCTCAAATCCTCACACACAAAACACCTCACTAGTTATATGTTCTTGATTCGTTTCTCTAAGCATCATTTTTCTTCAAGATTCCTCAATTGTGTGGATCTTTGATTTGTACAACTCTGGAACCTAAGACAAAGAACGCTTAGAGAAATTCTTCAAGGCTCATCTGGTCAAATTCCTCAAACTTGTTCTTTTTTTAAAAAAACCTTCTGAGAACGCATATGGCCTCTCCAAATTCCTCGCAACTATACTCTGTTCACAGGTACTCATGTCCGCTGCTAAATCACTAGGTTCTCATCAACTTAACTCATTTGCAGCGTTCCTCGAAGAAAAGTTGCATACTTCTTCAGAGAATTCGATTGTTCAAATTCCTCAGCTGAAGAATATGGCAGAAGGAAAGAAGCCACAGAAAGGAGGAAAGAGGCCTGAGGTCATGACTGCCTTTGAGATACCTGAGGACATTCATGCTGACTATTGCACACCTGATGAAGCCAAGTTTGGCAAGGAAAACAAAAATCAGCGCAAGGTGCGCATTCGAAGGATTGAAAGGAGATGGGCAAGAGAATGGAGGGAGTACAGGTATGTTACTCCAAAGTACATGAAGAAATTCGCACTCAATCCTCCATGCCCAAGAGCTCCATTGGCACCTGGCCAAGAAGCTGACCCCACCAGCATCAAGCGTGGTGAGGATTTTCCTGAAGAATGGGCCAAGCGCCAAGCCAAATTGGCAAGATAGGCCAAGGAGGCAGTGAGGAAATTTAATGAGGACTCTGCTACTGCTGCTGCCACTGAGGCCTCTGTCAAGCCAAGAAAATCTATGGCAAAGAAGCCCGCACATAATCCAAGTGCTTCAACAGCAATGCCCTCACGGCCAGAAACTTCAAAGCCCTCACGGCCAGTTCCTCATGCTGCTCCTGCTCCTCCAAAATCCTCAGCTCCTCCTCCAAAGTCCTCAGCTGCTCCGGCAAAGTCCTTAGCACCTGTGCATCTGGCCACGTGCCAAAGGACTGCAGGCATCTCCATTGCCTCTGGTGCCTCAGCAAGTTCCTCAGCTGCACCAAATTCTTCATCAGGCCCCACACTGCTGAAGACTAAGGCAACTGCTGGACGAGGTCCTCGGCCAAGTTCGAAGAAGAAACAGGTTGCCTTCCAAGTGCCATCTGACGATGAAGCTGATGATGATGAACTTGCAGAAATCATCAGAGACCGACAAGTCAGGGCCGCTAGAGCCAAAGGCACACCTGTGCCACTGCTTTTGGATCCAAGGGCGATCCTTGAATACATTGATCTCTGGCACAAGGATCCAGACACGCCCATGCCCGACTTTCATTTGACTCCTGGACAAAGTCACATGCTGACCCATTTCATCACTGAAGAGAAATGGAAATTTGAAAAGGCAAGGCAGATCAAGAAAGCTCAATTCAGGAAGGAGAAGTTCCTGAAGAACAACGTTGTCAGAATGACACCTGAGGAACTTCTCAAGGTACAGACTGAAATCCAAGCCCTCAGCAAAGACTTTGATGCTTATTATGCTGATTGGCAAGGAGCCAAAGTCAGATTTGTCAATCTGACTAAGAAGTTCACAAATGTTGCAGCCCCAACGCAACAAGAAATTCCTTAGGCTGGAGCCTTTGCTCAGCCTGCTAAAGAACATGCCAGCACCGCTGATGATTTTCAGCCTGCTGAAGACAATGCTAGTTCCAGGGCTGATGACTCCATTCCAGCCGCTGAAGAAATTGCCAGGCCATCCACTAGTGGTGCGCCTGAAGAAACTGAAGAAGTCAGAACAAGCTGCATCGATTCTTTGAGAAATTCAACCAGATTCCTCAGCTCCTCCCGCGCCTACACCAACTCCTATCCTTCCATCTGCATCAGATGTGAAGAAGACCAAGGCTGCAGAGCGAGCTGCAGTGAAGAAAAGGAAAGCATCTGCTGCGTCAAATTCTTCAGCTCCGAAGAAAATGAATCCAATGCCCATCTCATTTGAAAATCCTATTGATGCTGTTCCCATTTCCTCCATGCCATCAAAGGACCTTGTTCCTTTTGGTGAAGATTATGAGATCCCAAGCGGGTCTGATGAAGAAAATCATTCTTCTGCTTCGTCAGAGCAGATTGATGAAGAAATTGAAGTGGATGCAATCCCTTCAACCCCAATCATTTCCTCGCCTATGCCTCAGTTCACAGCTGAAGAGGCTAGTGTTGAGGAAATTGAAGACGAAGATGTGGACATTGGATGCACCACGCCTGTGATGAATGATGACTTTTGGGAAATTCAGCATCCAAATTCACCACTCTTCACCCCAATCCAACAAGTTCCTCAGTCCCCTGCACCAACAGTTCAACTGGGCTCTGAAGAAACTCATCACTTCATCTGTGCATGAAGAAATTCCAGCCACTAGTGCTGATGAACCTGCTGCTGCTGATCCTCAGACTGCACATGAAGAGGAACCAGAAAATCCTCAGCCTGAAGAACCTGAGATTGCGATTCCTGAGGTAGTGATGCAACTCACCGACACTCCTCTACCAAAACCAAAGGATCCATTCTCGCGCAAGCAAAAGTTCAAGGCTGAAGACTTCTTTGGCGAGCATGTGTTCTTCACGGATTACAACCCTTATGACTCTGCTCGCATAAGGAAGAGGCGTTTCTGGACTGCTAGTCAAGCAAACTTTTATTCCTCTGTGCTATTCAACAAAGACAAAATCTTCGATCATGCACATATTCCTCATGTGGACATGGAATCTCTGCCAGGCTTCGAGCCAGTCCTCAGTGTTCTTCACGATGCAGGGTTACTAAATTTCTGCACTGACATCTGTGATTGGAATGAAGAACTTATTCTTCAATTCTATGCGACGCTGCAAATAACAGGAGATTCTGAAGATGTGAACTCATGGGTGTTGGACTGGATGTCTGAAAATACTCACTACAAGACACCAGCAACTGAATTGCTTCGTGCCCTCCCTCTCAGTCCTCCCCTTGACGGTGCACGTTGCATCTACAATGAACCTGAACTGACAAATCATTACATGCAAGTGTTGATGAAGCCTTTGAAGCCAGGGCAGGCCCCACGAACCAAATTCCTCGTCAAGGAATTATTGTATGTGCCTCGGACTGTCTATCGCATTCTGACTAAGACAATGAGTCCTATCAAAGGCCACGACTCAAATGATGAAGAAGTCATTGGCATCATGAAGAATATGCTTTTCAACATCATTCATGGCGTTGCCGTCAACTTCCATGATTTATTCATGAGGACTCTGGCGAACATTGCTATGTCACCATTTGAGCTGAAGCCTTATGCTCCTTGGATAACGAGGTTCATCAGGGCAAGGTCTTCACTCAATTACAAGGCTGATACTCTGAACCACTGCAGCTACTTGCCTCCCATTGAAGTCCCCAAACGGACATTTTCCTCAGCTGATGACAAAGGCAAGGCCGCTGCTGTGATAGATGAAGGCATTCGTCATTTGGATGGTCAATTTCGCAAGGAAGCATCTTGCTCCACCAATGATGACTCTGCCACACATGACTCTGCCGCCAACAACTCTGCCAAGCAAAATCCTCAAGCTACAGCACCCAGGGTGATGACTGATCGTGAGTTACTCCTCAGTCTTCATCAGAAGGTTGATCGCAATCATAAATGGGTCAAGCGTCAGTTTGGTTCAATTCTTCACAACATGACCTCAACACACAATGCAGTGAAGAAAAACCAATACTACCTCCATGAAACCTTCAACCGCACCTGGGCTGTCCTCTCTCATGTCTATAGCGCAGAAGAACTGGAGACAATGGGTCTTAAGGAAGAATTTGACTAGTCTGCATCTCCACCGAAGAAATTCAAGAGGGTCAAGGTTCCTCCATTGGTGGCCAGCTCTTATTCTTCATCGCGCGACACTGATGAAAATGAAGACTTGGCGACACTGCGGCAGGCCCTACTACAACAACATACCCCGACAACGTTGGCGCTCCTCCATCAACTTGATATTCTTCAGGGGCGTTAGTCCTCAGTTTCGATCCTTTTGGTCATTTGATGACAAAGGGGGAGAAATTTGAGTTAGTCTTCAAGCGGGTCTATTATATGGGCGTTTTTTTGCTAAGTTACAACTCTCGTTCTTCAGAAACTTTTAATTGGATCGAGTTGTAATCTTAAAACTGATGGTGCTCTGATACTTTTGATGTGTTCCTCTGCATGCTTATTCCTCGCTATATGTTAATACACGCATGCTGAATTACATCAGTCACCATATTTCATCATGCATTTCAAATTCTTCATCTTATATGTCAAATGCGTGTATGAATTACAAGATATAGGGGGAGATCTCCATGATTCAACTCGTCAAATGTGCATTGCCTCAAAAGCAAATTCCTCACTACGCACATCTTCAGGGGGAGTTCTTCTATATCTTGCAATCGAATTCCTCAATATCAGTATTTACACTTCATATGTTTATCCCCGTTGAAAACTTAACCTATATTATCATCAATCACCAAAAAGGGGGAGATTGTAAGTGCATCTAGTGCCCCTTAGTGATTTTGGTGTATTGAAGACTTATAGGTTAAGGGACTAATGTGTTTATGAGTGTACACAGGTCTATAAGTCTATGAGGAGTTTGATATTTAAGGAGAAAGTCGACCCCTAAAAATGAAGTTCTTCGACTGAAGACTTTGGTATTCTGAAGACTTTCTGAAGACTTTGAAAGTGAAGAAATTGGTGTGACCTTGAAGACTTGATATTCATTTGAGGAACATGAAGCGTGAAGACTTTTGTTTTCGTAGTTTCGTTTTCTCTTTCTTGAGTCATAGAAAACACCGTACTGTTAAAGGGGGTCGAGGAAATACTAAGGAAAAATTTCCATGTGATGCTCAACTCAAAATCCTACACCTACCAATCCCTTCTAGTGAAGCCTTTGGAAATCTCATATAGTTCAGTCAATTTCTTGATGTGAGAGAGCGAAGTTCTTCGGTCCACGAGGAATTTATTCGACCGAGGAGTTAGGAATTCGCCGGTCTGAATTGCCTACGATGAGGAACATGATAGCCCCGAGGAATTTGAGAGTCAAATTTCCGACCGTTCTTTGTCTTGCGCCACCTGTCCCAAAATATCTTATCCACCTAACGGTCATATCATTGAAGGGCATTTATGTCTTATCATGTCGGGCTGCTCCCTAGGCTATAAATAGCTGCCCCCTACAACCACTAGCTGGTTGGCTGCTCCGCGAAAAATTGACACTTGTCAATTAAGAGCATCCCATCCTCCGAGGACTTTGAGCGAAAATCATCGAGTGAGGAAAACCCAAAACCAAACCCCTACAAACCCAAAGTGATTGAGCATCACTGAAGAGATTGATCCTGCGTGGATCCAATGCTTGTTACCTTTGAAGACTGTGCTTCTTCCAGACGGTTAGGCGTCATGGTCTAGAGCATCCAAGAGGAATTGTGGATCGCCGAGTGACCGAGTCTGTGAAGGTTTGGAAGTCGCCTGAAGACTTACCACGAGTGATTGGATGAGGTCTGTGTGACCTTAGTTCAAGGAGAATACGGTGAGGACTTGGTGTCCTGAGCTGCGTGCTCAGCGACTGGGTGTCCGAGACTGTGTGTCCTCGAGTTTAAATACTCAGCCGCTCCAACCAGATGTACAAGTGAGACAACAGTTGGAACTGGTCTACCAAATCATTGTCTTCACCAACCTAACTGGTTCTATTTCCTCAACTCATTCATTTCCTCATTACTGTGTTGAGTGTTTGTTCATATCTGTGTTTGAAGAACTTGACTGAAGACTTTCTCAATTTCCTCAGTCTGTTTGTCTTCATCTTGTGTTATCCTGTGATTACGCTTTCTGTACTCTGTGATTGTCTTCATTTCATCATGATGACCATGCCTGTATTCTGCTTTGCTTACTTCTGAGTACTTATTCCACTGCAAGTAGTTCTTCGCTAAGGAATTTCCTCACCGGCAAATTCCTGAGTGAAGAATTCGTAAAAATCGCCTATTCACCCCCCTCTAGTCGATATAACGCACTTTCAGTTCCCCCTCCTGAAGTCGATCGCGTCCTCGTCCTCGTCCTCGTCCTCGTCCTCGGCTCCGCCCTCAAGGTTGTAGTACTCGTAGTAGTGGCTGCACCAGAGCTCGCGTTGGTACTCCACTGCCGATTCCTCGACGGACATACTCTTCTCTACCTCGATCTCGGCCACGTGCAACTCCTCCTCCCGGCGCTCCTCAATATCCGCCGCCTCCTGCATCTCCAGCTCCTGCTCGGCGACCTCATGAGTAAGCAGGTGCTCCATGGCCACCGCCGCCTTTTCAGACGTGGGTTACATGCTGGAGTCCGAGGTGGCCTGGAATATCTTGGGGTGTGCATCCTCGATCTTGGTGTGGATGGGCTCGACCCGGGCTAGGGGGACATCAGCGGCACGGACGGTAGCTCGAGCGCTCTCGATGTTTGCAGCCACCATCGCAGCAGCAGCTGCAGCCGTCTCGGCTGCTGCAGCTGCCCTATCGGCTGCCGCAGACGCCCTCTCGGCGGAAGCGGACATGCTCAATGCGGATGCGGCGACACTCTCGGCGTAGGCGGCCGCGCTCTCGGCGCAGGCGGCGGCGCGCACGGGGGGCGCAGCCATCGTATGGGCCTTCACGAAGCGTTTCCACGGTGTCATCTTTGCAAGAAGAGGGTGCGGGAATGGGGATCGGGATTCATGGATTCGGGGGTTGCCGGCACTAGAGCAGACGAGCCGGTGAAGCTTAAGGAGGGAGACTTAAATAGACCCAGATATTTTCATCCCAAACGGTTCCTAGAAAACAACTGTGTGTGATGTTGTAGATATTTTTTATTAGCTGTGAAAGACGAATTTGTAATAAAGTGCCAACGGATGGTGTTTTAAATGAAAGAGAAATTTTGTAGTACTAATACAACTGTCATGTCAAATTTTGGAAAATTTCAGAGGTCATTTGACCTTCTAAGACATTTAAGTGATTTTCTAGCCATTTAATGACCGTAATTGAAATTTGAACTACATGTACATGCAACAGCTAACCATAACGGTTTGAAAACTCATATTTCGTGTACTTGTGTGCGATTTAATTCCATGTGCAGTAAATTGGAAGGAATTTTCAAACATATTGGTCTAACAGCTATGACACAATTAAGCACAGAGTGACATGGCATTTTAATTCCAAAAAATAAAAAAAATCAGAAACACATGAAACCTTGGTTGATGTAATGTCATGCCACCAAGATGATGTGGTTAAAAAATTGGCATGTTTGACCAAAGTTTGGAAACACACCCCTCACAAACCGGAGCAACTCACTAGAAGGCTCGTGGTTCCGAGAGGGAACAATGCATGTTTGATGACGAACGGGAGATAGCTTCCTCTTACGGCCTTCAATTTATTTTCTACATCTAACATGCACTACTACAACTGTAATGTGAAATTTTTGAAAATTCTAGGGGTCATTTAACCTTTTAAAGACATTTAAGTGATTTTATAGCCATTTAATGATCGTAATTCAAATTTGAACTACATCTACATGCAACGCGTAACCGAAATGGTTTGAAAAATCATATTTGTGTACTTGTGTACGAGTTAATTCAATGTGTAGTAAACTAGAAGGAATTTTCAAACATATTTGTATCACGACATGGACATATATGCATGAATACGTATGCATGGAGTGGCATGGCATTTTAATTCCAAAAAAAAATCAGAAACACATGAAACCTTGGTTGATGTAATGTCATGCCACCAAGATGATGTGGTAAAAAATTGGCATGTTTGACGAAAGTTTCGACACACACCCCTCACAAACCAGAGCAAATCGCTAGAAGGTTCGTGGTTCCGAGAGGGAACAATGCATGTTTGATGATAAACGGGAGATAGCTTCCTCTTACGGCCTTCAAATTTTTTCTACGTCTAACGTGCACTACTACAACTGTAATGTGAAATTTTGGAAAATTCTAGGGGTTATTTGACCTTTTAAAGACATTTAAGTGAATTTCTAACCATTTAATGACCGTAATTCAAATTTGAACTACATCTACATGCAACGCCTAACCAAAACGTTTTAAAAAATCATATATGTGTACTTATGTGCGAGTTAATTCCATGTGCAGTAAATTAGAAGGAATTTCAAATATATTGGTCTCACGACATGGACACATGCATACGTATGCATGGAGTGACATGGCATTTTAATTCAAAAAATAGAAAAATGATCACAAACACATGAAACCTTGGTTGATGTAATGTCATGCCACCAAGATGACGTGGTAAAGAATTGGCATGTTTGACGAACGTTTGGACACACGCCCCTCACAAACTGGAGCAACTCGCTAGAAGGTTCGTGGTTCCGAGAGGGAACAATGCATGTTTGATGACGAATGGGAGATAGCTTCCTCTTACGGCCTTCAATTTTTTTCCTACGTTTAACGTGCACTAATACAACTGTCATGTGAAAATTTGGTAAATTTCAGGGTTCATTTGACCTTCTAAAGACATTTAAGTGATTTTCTAACCATTTAATGACCGTAATTCAAATTTGAACTACATCTACATGCAACGCCTAACCATAACGGTTTGAAAAATCATATTTTAGTGTACTTGTGTGCGAGTTAATTCCATGTGCAGTAAATTGGAATGAATTTTCAAACATATTGGTGTCAAGGCAAGGGCACATGCATGGAGTGCATGCCATGGCATTTTAATTCCAAAAAAATTAAAAATGATCAGAAAAACATGAAACCTTGATTGATTTAATGTCATGCCACCAAGATGATGTGGTAAAAAAATTGGCCTGTTTGACGAAAGTTTGGACACACACCCCTCACAAACGGAGCAACTCACTACAAGGTTCATGGTTCCGAGAGGGAACAATGCATGTTTGCGGACGGACGGGAGATAGCTTCCTCTTACGGCCTTCAAATTTTTTCCTACGTTTAACGTGCACTAATACAACTGTCATGTGAAAATTTGGAAATTTTCAGTGGTCATTTGACCTTTTAAAGACATTAAAGTGTTTTCTAACCATTTAATGGCCGTAATTCAAATTTGAACTACATCTACATGCAACGCCTAACCAAAACGGTTTGAAAAATCATATTTTTGTGTACTTGTGTGCGAGTTAAAAAATCATCAGACGATGTAAATATCTGGTGTTCAAAAAAGAAAATGTAAAGATCTGGCAAGACAACCGGCCCCCACACGATTGGAACTCTATCTGGCGGCTCGAGGTATGGTAGGTGATTGGCGGGGATCATTAATCAGACACGGTTCTATATTGGAAACCTTCAGCTATTATGTTCACAGACGGGTTTACTGCGGGAATTGTGTGCAATTCAAACTACAGTACTCGTAAATTTTGGCGACCGACGTGTGTACTGTCCCCGTCGATCTAGATTCCGGCCGCCAATAAATACTACCTTGCTCACGTCGTCCCTGCCTGCATTCTCATCTACATCCTCCCCTCGCGCGCCCTCTCTCTCTCTCTCTCTCTCTCTCTCTCTCTCTCTCTCTCTCTCAAATCTCTGCCATGGCGCCCCCGGTCTGCCCATGCGCTGACGAGGAGTCGCTGCCCCCCAAGGACGCTCACTCGATTAGCAGCGACGAGGACCCCTACGCGCCGCCTGACGAGGTTGCACCAGACCCGCCAACTATGGATTGGTTTTGGGGCCAGTACAATCTTTGTCTGTGGAAGTCGCTGCCGCCGGCTGAGAAAGCCAAGCAAGTGGCGTTCAATAAGGAGATGGCGGAGGAAGCTAGGTACCAGGCGGCATGTGAAGCCCGTGATGCCGCCTAGAAAAAGGAGGCGACAGAGCTTTGGGGGCAGGCGCGTCGTCGTGCCGAGGAGGTGTACGAAGACGGGTACTTCGCGAGGAAGGTCATAGGCGTTGTGCGCCTCGTCGCTGCGTGGAGGTGGGCCGATAAGCTCCAACGTGCCACCGACGAGGAGCTCCGGTGGGCGCCCAACGAAATGGCAAGATCGGCCGCGCGCATCCGCCAGCAAGAGGCAGATCGGTATGTCAAGCGCTGCGAGGCGGAGGAGTCAGAGTACTGCCTCTGCACTGGGAAGACGCCGCACACCAGGGAACTACTGGCGAGGGGTTGCCAGAATACTGGCCCCAGGAGGGATTATTAGTTTTAGTATTGTTTATTTTCAATTTTATGCATTGTACCTAGTAGTTAAGTATCATCACGTATATGTGATGATATATATATATATATATATATATATATATATATATATATATATATATATATATATATATATATATATATATATATATATATATATATATATGGGAAAATCCATCCTACCACCCGGTGGTAGTTACCCCACATGTCTCATATACTAGCATGTGGTACTATATATACTATTTTATTATTTTAAATATGTTCATATACTATATCTAAGATATTTCAAAACAAGTTACATGAAAAATTACATATGAGCCCATAGTTTTTGTTATATTTGTGAAATACGTACATATTTGTGCGTAAAAAAGCATACTCAAAAATGGTACATACTACCTAAAATTTGTATATATACTACCTAATCATTATTATATACTACATACTACACGTACATACTCTCGGTTTGACAGATACTACATACAACATACAAAAGCAAGTGGTGGTAACTACCATTGCTTGTAGGAAACATTTGTCCTATATATATATATATATATATATATATATATATATATATATATATATATATATATATATATATATATAATATAGAATTTCATTTTCTATCTGTTTTTGTATACTAATTTGAATCTAGCTGTTATCATCCCATATACAGAATGGAAAGCGTATATACACACATTGGAACAGAACATATAAGAATGGAAAACAGAGTACACACATTGAAACAGAGCAATAAACAGAGCAATACTATGATTGCTGTGAATATAAAGCTATCCACGTCGAAACAACTTCTCAAAATAAAACGCCTCCATGAGACCATGACCAGCAGCCCTTGCCTAGGGTAGCTCTTGGCTCTGCCTGAACTCGTGCAGGCGTTCGTCCAAGCGGTCGACACGCTCGCGGTACATCTGGAGCGCGATCTTGAGCTCCAAGTTGGCTATTTCATCGGAGATCACCAGCTCGAGGATGCGACGGCCATGTTCCTCTACTGCACCCAGGTGGACACCTGGGCCAAGGAGGCGGTCGAGCCTACGGACCATCGTGTTGTCATCCAGCGGGCCGCGGACAAGGCGAACGGCGGCACCCATGTGAATGGCGCAACGGGCGTCCGGTGCAAGTACGACATGGCCGACATCTGGTGGAAGTATGGCGCTGAGGGCCTCTGCCCACTCCTGGCAAGGAATGGGGGTCGGTGTCAAAACCGGCGGATCTCGGGTAGGGGGTCCCGAACTGTGCGTCTAGGCGGATGGTAACAGGAGACAAGGGGCACGATGTTTTACCCAGGTTCGGGCCCTCTTGATGGAGGTAAAACCCTACGTCCTGCTTGATTGATATTGATATTGTGGATGTTTACAAGAGTGGATCTACCACGAGATCAAGGAGGCTAAACCCTAGAAGCTAGCCTATGGCATGATTGTAAGGGTTGTTGTTCGAGTCCTACGGACTAGAGCCATCCGGTTTATATAGACACCGGAGAGGGCTAGGGTTACATAGAGTCGGTTACAATGGTAGGAGATCTACATATCCGTATCGCCAAGCTTGCCTTCCACGCCAAGGAAAGTCCCATCCGGACACGGGGCGGAGTCTTCAATCTTGTATCTTCATAGTCTTGGAGTCCGGTCGATGATGATAGTTCGGCCGATGATAGTCCGGCTGATGATGGTAGTCCGGCTATCCGGGCACCCCCTAATCCGGGACTCCCTCAGTAGCCCCCGAACCAGGCTTCAATGACGATAAGTCCAGCATGCGTGTAGTCTTCGGCGTTGCAAGGCGGGTTCTCCTTCAAGTTCTACGTACCTGCCGAACAGTGTCCAACTTCCTCATCAATGTTGCGCGTCTTGGTTTCCACGCCCAATAATGGCCTTCTTCCACGCGTCGGGCGAACGTGAAAAGCCAGGGTGTCTTTTATGTCTTACCCCCTAGTTGTGCGAATGATCTGCCTATAAGGGAGGCAAGAATCCAGATCCAAATCACCATCTTCCTCCCGCAAATACTCATCGGAGCGCTTTTGACCAAGAATCCATTCCATCATGGACCGTCAACGCGGCTCCTCTTCTCGCGCTCCCAGCCCTTTGCCAGGAGATTGGAGGAGATGCTCTGTTCCGCACAACGAGCTGGTGAAGCTCCAAGTGGGGGGATATCTCCCTCCGGCCTTCATGGTTCCGGTTCGAGCCGGGCTGGCCACCTACAAAGGTGGGAAGCAAGCGGAGGTTACCCCAAATCCCAACAAAGGGGAGCGGGTATGCTTCGTCCCCTATCTGATAAGGGGGCTCGGATTTCCTGTACATCCATTCCTCCGCGGGCTCCTGGAGTTCTACGGACTCCAGCTTCATCACCTCACGCCCGCCTCAATCCTGCATATTACGGGTTACGTAGCTCTTTGCGAGCTATTCCTGGGCGTCGAGCCCCACTTCGCGCTGTGGAAGAGGTTGTTCTACCTTGTATCCCGCTCTCACGAGGGGTCCATATATCAAGTGGGCGGCGCCGAAATATGGCGCATTGCCGGGACCGGATATCCATCCGGAACCCCTAAGAAGGCGAACGAAGACTGGCCTTCGGAATGGTTTTATATAGAAGATGCTCCGCTGCCGGACCCTGTTCAGATCGGCCTCCCGGAGTTCAGCAATGCTCCTCTGAAGAAACGCCTTAGTTGGCGTCCGCGGAGCCCCCGTCTGGAGGAAGATAAGAGCGTCCATTATTTGATGGGTCGAATAAGGTTACTGGCCCATGCCAGGTTGACCATGATTGGAGTCATGGCAACATGCATTACGCGGGGGGTGCAACCACTACAATACAGGGGCCACCCCATGTGGGATTTCAACGGGGAAGACGATGCCACCCGTCATGGCCGCAAAGGGCCGGATTCGGCCGAAGATCTGGTGACGATCCTGTCCGGCCTGTATAAGGGGGAGAAGGAGGATTTCCTTCGGACGAACCCGTTAAATGGGTTCTCCATGAATAATCCCCGGCCTTGGGTAAGAGAACACTCTGCGCGTCCGACCTGTCCCTTTCGAAACTTAAGTTTCTTATATTGTGTTCTTCTTTCGACGCAGGAACTGCGCCGGACCATGGAGGGCATGCTAATTCCGGCTCCGCAGCCCGAGGATCCAGAGAGATCCCGGGATCCGGCCTTCGAAGAGGATCCGGACATAAAGGTGGAGCTAATCGACGGGGTGTTCCACCAGCTCAGCATGGACAATGCTTTAGTCGCCATCACGACCGACTATCCCGGAATATATTCGGCTTCCCAGTTGATTGCGACCGAAGCCCTGACACCGTCATTCCTTCCTTGCTTATTTCTGACCACCGTATATGATGGCGCTGTGCAGGAGGCGCCCCTAGGGCGAGAAGCCGAGCCCGCGGTGGCTGACCAACAAAGGCCAGTTCGGACCAGTAGGCGGAAGAGGAGCGCGGCGCGGACTGAAACGTCGCCGCAAAGGTGTAGCTCACAATTCATTATTTAGAGCAACGTTCCTAGGAAGCGTTTGAGTGCTCATGACTTTTATAGGGAAAAAGCGTCCGCCGGACAGCGGGCGTGGAGGTTGCCAATCCAACCTCTACCAGCCGAGCTCCCACTTTGGTCGGGGGGAGGCGAGCGCAAGGCGCGAGCCGGACGTTCCTCCGACGGAGGATGCCGACAGACTGTCCGCCACCAAGTCTGAGGTGGAGAGTGCCCTGAATCACAGGCGCCGCCGGACAGTATTTCGTGACGCGTGCTTCTCCCCCGAGGCGTTGAATGCCTTTAACACAGGGGACGCGCACCTTCGTGCTGCTCAAGATGTTTTTACCAGAGCCACATAGCAGTATGTAAAAGACATACGGGTAAGAGAATTTAATAGTTATATATGCCAGTAGCCCCCGAGACTTAAAGTAGTTATATTAACTGATTTAAGGATCATATGAAACGTAGGATCTTACCGAAAAGAATACCCAACTGTCTCAGGAGCTGCAACCTTTTCGCTTCGACCTCGGGACCCTAGAGTCCGGAGTGTGTCCGAATACCTTCTCGGTTATGAAACAACTGGGGTATGCATGGAGACCAGGCGTAGGGGTCATCAGTGCTTTATCAGACATGTGCCCAACTAGTTATGTTATGTTACATGGGTAGTAAGAAACATCTTCCAGGGAGAATAGTTCCGTTAAGGGTTCCTTTCCTCTAGGGGTGGCATGCCCTAAAGTGCATGTCCGGACTGCGAAAAAAGCAGAAAAACATCTGGGGGCAGATAAATAAGTGGATAAAAGATCATCTTTTACGTCACCGACCGAATATTCCCTTAAGAACGCTAGCTTTCGGCTTCACCCAGTCTGAGGTACACATCCGCTGACCGGCAATAACAATCGCAGAGGTGCTCCTTTACCTCCTAGCCGAACAATCGGGAGCGTAGGGGTAAGCACAGGAGCCAGGTAACCCAGCTTGGCCAAAACTTAAGTCATATCGATGCATATAATGGTGAATAAAAGGTACATGTGGAGGCTTGACACATGTGCTGGGCATGAAGCCCGTATAATTAAGCTTCTAGTAAAGAAGCCCCCAGGTATAATGAGTGCGGATAGCACATCAATTGCACGCGAACGTTGCGCAAGTAGGCCCTTTAAGGCTTGGATGAATAGGGTTGAGAAGAAAAAGATAAACAAAAGGTAGCTGAAGTAAAAAAAAATTGGACAGGGGAAAGGGACGAACTCTTAGTCCGGCGCTAGGCATAGAATCGTCGGAGGCGGGCTGCGTTCCATGGGTTCGGCTCGAGTCGGTTATCCGATGCATTTCGGTAGATGGTACGCTCCGCGGTCAGGACTTGATCGATGATGAAGGGCCTTCCCATTTGGGCTTGAGCTTGTCCTTTTTCTTGTCCGGCAAGGCGTAGAACCAGTTCGCCAACGTTGTAAGTCTTGGCCCGTCCTTCTTGCTTTGATATCTTCGAGCCTGCTGCTGATAGAATGCGGAGCGAGCCTTGGCGACGTCGCTCTTCCTCCAATACGTCCAAGCTGTCCTGCCGATCCAACTCGGCTTCTCTTTCTTCGTACATGCGCTTTTCGAGGTGAGTCATGAATGATGTCGCGAGGCAAAACTGCTTCGCGCCGTATACCATGAAAAATGGTGTGAATCCGGTAGTACGGTTAGGCGTTGTCCGCAGCCCCAGTACGGAGTCGAGCTCCTCTACCCAAAGGCGTGTCGATTTCGTGAGGACCGCACTAGTGCGGGTTTGATGCCACTCATTATTAGACCATTTGCTCGTTCCACTTGACCGTTGGTTTGAGGATGATAGATGAAGCGTAATCGAGCTTGATGCCCATATTTTTGCACCATGATTTAACCTCATCGGCGGTGAAGTTCGTGCCGTTATCGGTGATGATCTTGTGGGGACACCATAACGGTGTACTACCCGGATATAAAATCTATCACTGGTCCGGACTCTGCCGTTTTAAGCGGCTTGGCCTCTATCCATTTGGTGAATTTATCCACCATGACCAATAGGTACCTTTGCTTGTGGGTTCCCCTTTAAGTGTTCCAACCATGTCAAGGCCCTGGACCACGAACGGCCGGGTAATGGGTATAGTTTTGAGGCGGTGGGTGGCATATGGCTCGATTAGCAAAGAGCGACAACCGACGCATCTTTGGACTAAGTCCCGAGCATCTGCTCGGGCCGTCGGCGATAAAATCCTGTCTGGAATGCCTTTCCTACAAGGGCCCGAGCTGCGGCGTGGTGTCCGCCTAGTCCGCATGAATTTCAGCCGGAGGTTTCGCCCTTCCTCTTCGGAGATACACCTTTGAAGGACTCGGTTGTGCTTTTCTTATAAAGTTCTCCCTCATAGACCTTGTAGGCTTTAGATCGCGGACAATGCAGCGGGCCTCATTTTGGTCTTGGGAAGCTCCTGCCTAAGCAAGTAGGCGAGAATGGTTCATCCACGGGCAATTACTGCCATTATGTCGTGGGCGGAAGGTGTTATATCATCGGCTGAATCGCCGGTTGGTGCGGCTTGTTCCGGTTTGTTAGTTCCGGACTCCTCTTCCCATAGTATGGATGGCTTGAAGAGCCGTTCCAGGAAGATGTTAGGAGGGACAGCGTCGCGTTTTGCGCCAATGCGTGCCAGTACGTCGGCTGCTTGGTTATTATCCCGGGCTACGTGATGGAATTCAAGTCCTTCGAACCGGGCTGACATTTTAGGACAGCGTTGCGATATGCTGCCATTTTCGGATCTTTGGCGTCAAAGTCTCCGTTTATTTGGGATATTGCGAGGTTTGAATCCCCGCGCACCTCTAGGCGTTGAATGCCCATGGAGATTGCCATCCGGAGACCATGTAAAGGCCCTCGATTCGGCTGCGTTGTTGGAGTCCGTGTACATTATCTGAAACGATTGATCTGTGTCCCGGTCGGGGCGTCAATCGACGCCAGCCCCAATCCGGCTAACATTTTAGAGCCGTCGAAGTGCATAATCCAATTGGAGTATCGCTGTATTCTTTAGGGAGTTCGACCGGTCCATTCAGCGACAAAGTCAGCCAAAACTTGTGACTTTATAGCTCGCCGAGGTTTGTAAGATATATCAAATGGTAAGAGCTCAATGGCCCATTTTGCAATCCTGCCCGTCGCGTCGCATGTTGTTTATAATGTCGTTAAGTGGTACTTCAGAGGCCATTGTTATCGAACACTCTTGAAAGTAGTGTCGGAGCTTCCGGGCGCCATGAACACTGCGTATGCTATCTTACGATAGTGCGGTAACAGGACTTGCAGGGGTTAACACAGTGGATCGTAGTATATGGGTTTTGAAGAGGGAATTTATGCCCTTCTTTTCTCGTTCGACGACGAGTACGCGCTTACAACTTGATGCGTAGCTGCGATGTATAACAACATTGGTTCGCCCGGGTTGGGCGCAGCCAGGACGGTTGTTGCCAATATGGCCTTTATTTCTTGAGTCCGGCGGTGGCAGCATCCGTCCACTCGAAGTGTTCGTGCGCCTAAGGAGGCGATAGAGGGTAATGCCTTTTCTCCTAGGCGGAGATAAAGCGGCTTAGAGCCGCCATGCATCGATCAATTTTGTATTTGCTTGAAGTCTTTTGGGATATCTAGCTGTGACAGAGCTCGGATCTTGGCTGGGTTTGCTTCAATTCCTCTACGGATCTGATGAAGCCCAGCAGCTTTCCAACTGATGCGCCGAAAATGCATTTTTCGGATTCAGCTTGATGTCATATGCTCGAGGTTGTCGAATGTGAGCCTCAAGTCGTCTACTAGAGTTTCGGCGTGTTTAGTTTTGAAGACTACGTCGTCTCGTATGCCTCTACTGTTTTGCCGATCTGGGTAGCGGACATGTACGAATCATGCGCTGATATGTTGCGCGGCGTTTTTAAGTCCGAAGGGCATCGTGTTGAAGCAGAATGGTCCATATGGAGTAATGAATGCCGTTGCGGCTTGATCCGCTTCGCCATCTTGATTTGATGATAGCGGAGTATCGTCCGGGAAGCACAATGAATCGTGCCTGCGGTGGCATCGATGATTTGGTCGATCTTGGGAGGGGAAGGGATCCTTTGGGCAGGCTTTATTTAGGTCTTTGAAATCGACACATAGGCGCCATGATTTGTCCTTCTTTGGTACCATTACCAGGTTTGCTAGCCAATCCGGGTGCTTGATGTCTCTGATGAATCCGGCTTCCAATAGTTTGGCTAGCTCTTCTCCCATTGCCTGTCTTTTGGGTTCGGAAAATCGTCGAAGAGCCTGTTTGACTGGCTTGAATCCTTTTAGGATGTTTAGGCTGTGTTCTGCCAATCTGCATGGGATTCCGGGCATATCCGAGGGGTGCCAGGCAAAAATGTCCCAATTTTCCCGAAGGAATTCTCGCAGTGCGGCGTCTACATCAGGGTTCAATTGTGCCCCGATGGAGGCCGTCTTTGTCGGGTCCGTTGGGTGGACCTGGAATTTTACTATTTCATCTGCTGGTTTAAAGGAGGTGGACTTGGATCTCTTATCGAGTATCACATCGTCCCTATTCACCGTAGAGCGCAGCGTGGTGAGTTCCTCTGCCGCTAGGGCTTCGGATAGTGCCTCTAAGGCTAATCGATTGTCTTGTTTTGGTAGCGAGTGCTATGTCCGGATCACTAACGAGAGTGATTATTCCGCCGGGCCCATGCATTTTGAGCTTCATGTACCCGTAATGGGGTACGGCTTGAAAAATTGTGAATGCCTATTGTCCTAATATAGCGTGATATCCGCTGTTGAACGGGGCCACTTGGAACGCTGACCTCTTCGGATCTGTAGTTCTCCGGCGAGCCGAATACCACATCGAGTGTGATTTTTCCTGTGCAGCGCGCTTCCCGGCGAGGGATTATTCCTCTAAAGGTTGTGCTGCTTCGCTCAATACGGTTCCAGTCTATATCCATTTTTTGAAGGGTTTCCTCGTAGATGAGGTTTAATCCGCTGCCGCCATCCATGAGGACTTATGTAAGTCGAAAGCCGTTCACTATTGGACTAAGTACCAGTGCGGCTAGAGCTCGGGCTGTTCGGAATTTAGGTTCGTCGCTGGCGTTGAAGGTGATGGTTGTGTCGCTCCATGGATTGGTTGTTGCTACTTGGTAGACTTCGGCAAGGCTGCGGATTGTTCGTTTTCGCATATTATTTGATACGAAAGTCTTGAAGACTGTTGATACCGTACCGATGTTGTTGGAGTGGTTTTCCGGGGCTAGAAGCTCCTCTCCACTTTTGGCCACCTGCTGTAATATCCAACATGCTCGAAGGCTATGTGTTGGGACGGCATATACATCTTGTGAATTTTACAGGTCCGCTAAGCCATCCCTCTAATACGGTTCCGTGCCCTTTATGGGGTTTTTGCTTTTGGTTTTGTATCTGGTGCACGAGTGTAATGCACCCTTTTATTGCGGACTAGGGTTGTATTGGGGCGGATTGTCCCAAAACTTATTTTCGGTTGTCCGAAACTCTCCATCGCACATAGATACTTTTCGTACTATGGGCGCTTGGTCGTGGCGTGTAATTTCACGACGGCCGACGGCGTTCAAGATTCCTCGTCCGTGCAATTCTTGCAAAAATTGAGACTCGTTTTCCTCTCGGCAGTCCTTTATCCTGTCCATAACCAGGAGGAATCTGGCCCGAGAGTGATGTCTTGTCTCGGCGGGCTCTTGCGAATTAGAGATAGATCACATATATGCAGGCGGGTGGGTGGAACTAGGTCCGGAACCCTGCCCATTTCAAGGCTCGAAGGCGAGAAGTTTCCAACTTTGGAAGCTGGATTGCTAGGCGTTGTCCAACGAGTCCAGTGCGATGCCCGACTTTAAGTTCAGTGCTTGATCAAGTCCGTCCCTCCGCGGGAATCCGGCATGGGGGTTGGGAGCCGGACATGACTAGTTTTCAATACAGGAGAAGCGTCGCCGCATTGTTCCTCTACCACTGCAGCGTGGTGGGTGACACGGGAGAGTTAATCTCTCGGATCGGTTTTAAGCCCAATCTGATTGTAGTCTCATAGCGACTCGAGGCGGCGATGCGATCCAAGAGCTCGTTCTGGACGAGAGCTCTATTGGATCCAGCCGCTCGGCGAATTCGAGCTGACGTGAAAATTGCTTTTGGCGACTTGAGAGGTCATTGTCGAGCGATGGCGGACAAAGCGGTCATAAGAAAACCACCTAGCGGATAGTTTGGCGGCGGCCAAGGCTCCTTTGGCGAAAATACCGTCCTTGAAGGCGGAGGAGGCATCCTTCCTATCGGTGGCGACATACGAGGAACTCTCAATGAAAGCACCAATGTCGGTGTCAAAACCGGCGGATCTCGGTAGGGGGTCCCGAACTGTGCGTCTAGGCGGATGGTAACAGGAGACAAGGGGCACGATGTTTTACCAGGTTGGGCCCTCTTGATGGAGGTAAAACCCACGTCCTGCTTGATTGATATTGATATTGTGGATGTTTACAAGAGTGGATCTACCACGAGATCAAGGAGGCTAAACCCTAGAAGCTAGCCTATGGTATGATTGTAAGGGTTGTTGTTCGAGTCCCTACGGACTAGAGCCATCCGGTTTATATAGACACCGGAGAGGGCTAGGGTTACATAGAGTCGGTTACAATGGTAGGAGATCTACATATCCGTATCGCCAAGCTTGCCTTCCACGCCAAGGAAAGTCCCATCCGGACACGGGGCGGAGTCTTCAATCTTGTATCTTCGAAGTCTTGGAGTCCGGTCGATGATGATAGTTCGGCCGATGATAGTCCGGCTGATGATGGTAGTCCAGCTATCCGGACACTCCCTAATCCGGGACTCCCTCAGGGGTACTGACAGGACGTGTACCCAGCTGCGACACCGTGTCGACAGTAGGCAAGCACTGATGGATCCGCTCTTGCTCTGCGACGCGCCGCGCCTCTCGCTCTGCGGCGCTCCAACGATCTCCCTGTGCGGCGAGCCGCAGCCTATCGGCTCGGACGCGCCTAGCTTGCTCTGCGGCGCGCCATCGATCATGTTGTGCGGCGAGCTGTAGCCTGTCAGCGCTGACATGCCTATCTTGATCCGCGGCGCTCAAGCTCCATGCACCAATGGTCTGCTCAACCCTGGCGATGACGCGCATCACAACATCGTCCATCACGTTGCCGGGGAGCGCCTCGGCCTCGACGGGCCGTGGCGCCTGCTCGTTTTCCTCGTCAATGAGGTTGATGGCAGAGGTGGCGCTTTGATGGGTTGGCATGCTTGGAAAATGTGGATGTGCTATAGGCTGCACTTGTCGCCTCCGTGCGTCGCGCCCCCCTATGTGCAATATAGCAGGGTGGCGGGAAACAGGTGAGGAAATGGCGGGAAACGGTGGCGTGTTCATAAAACACCATCAATTAATGGAAACTTAGCATCGAGCTAGCACAAGAAGTAGATGATGATCAGATGAACACAGAACACACTAGGGATCCCGTCGGTGATGAATTCATCAATCCCAAATAGTTGAATACTAGAAAGCGTTTGCCCACAACACACGTGGCCTATTCCATCACAAATAGGTTATTTGGATCAACTGTATGACACGTATCGCACATTGCCAAAAAGTAATGCGGTAGACCTTCTTTAACATGTGTTAAAAAATAAAAAAAATAAAAAACAAGGACCTCGAGGTTAAATTAGGTGAGGGAATGGGGTATTTCGGTCATTTGACCGAAATGACCCATCCCATCACCTAATTTAACGTCGACACAACTTTCCATCGAGTCACCCATCTGATGGTTGCTCCAGCCTGAGCACACTTAACTTGATAGTTTTCTTACATGAGCTACTAGTGGAACAACTAGTCCTTGCTGATAGGAATGCCTCTTCGCATCCTTATGGCGTATCCGGATGACCTCCCGTCCCACAATGGCCAATAGATGTTGTGTAGACAGAGCATATCACATACGTCTTATTAGAAGCAATCGTCTGCGTTATTATCGGTCTTCGCACACATTTCTGATTACAGACCTGTTTGCCGCGTATCACACACATCTTGTTATATAGAACCGTTTCTGTTCTCTTGCCTAATCAAAAATATTTCATCCGAGTGAACCGTATGATGTACATCGCACACACCTTGATCGGGCTGTCCGTTTCTTTTGTGTTGCCTAATCACGAACAATTCATCCAAGTGAACCGTATGTTGTACATCGCACACACCTTCATGTGGCTACCCGTTTCTTTTGTTCCTCCTCTACGCAAACAGTTAATTGAACTGAACCGTATGCCCTTCATCGCACACGCAACTAAAACTTGAACCGTGTTTGATGCATCCATCATCGCAAACGTTTTATACATTTCTGACGGTTTTCCTACACCACCATTTGCGATCATTGCATCGCACACAGTTTCTCGAAGGGTCTCTGATCGTAGTGTCGCGTTAGCAGCATCCTGCAGTAGTGTAAGACTTTTTACTAGTGTTTTGTGCACACAATTGGTCTTGTTCAATGTGTGCACCATAGGTCTAATTAATCCCATCCAAAATCCAGCGTTCATACGCTGTGCTATCTCTGTCAGATTATCAACAAAGTTTATGACATCCTTCAAGTCCTTCCAGTGAAATTTGGTACACTTAGTAACATACAGATCGTTCAATATGCATCCAACATATCCTGGTTAAAAGGTGGAAAGGTATTATTTATTCAGAACATGGCAGAAGAATATATAGTGCGCATAAATTGGTAAATAGAATTTGTTACTGCCTAGGAACGAAGTCAGAATATGAAATCACAATTGGTTGCTTAAATAGTGATCAATTAGTCAGAACAAATACCCCGATTTTGCTACGTAATATGACAGCATGGAGAAAGTTGAAAGGACACTAACCTCGACCAGACTTTGATTGGCTGATGACGTTGGGGAAATAAACATTCATGTTAATTAGACCAGGCTGTGGTGCACGCACTAGAATTTTATTGCCAGCTTTCAATTCATAACACTTAGACATTTTTCTCCAAAGGTCCACATTAAAAAAGGAGTTACCATCTTTATCAAGTTTTACGCTAACCGTCATTGTAAATCCATGCTGCGTTGTCAATATGACATCCTGGGAGTCATCAACAAAGTAAAGCCCGAGATTTCCTTCTACTCCTGTTCTTGCAAAGCAAGGGATGTACTGCTTGAAATGAAAAATAGGATCGTAAATTAGATATATTCAAATAGCAGAGCAAGATGCAAATATGAAAGTAACTGATAGAATAGATCAATATATAGATGAATGCAAAGTACAAAAATATAGAATTAAAAATAAATAATGTAACAAAGATTTTATGCAAATATATAGATAATGTAGCAACAGACTGTATATGTTCACAAATTTAGGCCATGCCGACTGTGGTAGGTTGAGACTGAACATACCGAGCGCTCCCTGAAGTCAATCAGAATGGTGAGATAGAACTTCGTTTCTAAGTGCCCACGACCACACTTGCCCGATTTGTGCTCGCACTGTGGACACATGAATGAACACCCACGAATTAGCTAGAACAAAAATGATTCCACGGTGATTTCCGCCGGTTGGTTAACAGCGACGGATGGACTGCGATAAGAGATGAGTGAATATTTTCCTAAGTTGATTACCTTCTCCATGAGAAAAATCCCCGGCCCAATCCCGCACAAAATCCCAGTGGACCAGAGTCTAGAATGTCAGTGCATATAGGCGGCGGAAAGCGGTAGGGGCGAAATCCCGTGCCATTTGGAGCGTGAGCTACGCCCGCCAACAACACCGTCGAGCTTAGGGTGGATGCCGCGATAGAAGTTGATGAGGTGCAGAGTTGCGGAGGAGTCCGCGGCGAGTGGGTGGGGACAAAGTGGGCGAGGGTTTTCTTTTTTCCTTTTGCATGTGTGAGTGAACACACACGGTTCGCAGAGGCGACGAAGATGAATCGTGTGCAATAGTAAATCACCGAGATTGAATGGGAATCCAAATTTCCTCTGTCCTTCATCCATGAGTTTTTTTCTACGATGAACATAAACCCTGCTAATCACCGTGTTCAAATTTGACACTTTCCCGGGTTCATTTACAATATTTAGGGGATTATGTGCATTTTGTAGGCATTAATTCAAATTCAAAAAATTGGTGCTTGAAAAGGTGCATAAGAATGGTCTGGAAAAACCATACTCGTGGTATTTAGTAAATTCTTAAGCCTTTTACAAGGAATGGGCAGAGATTTCAAGGGAATGCATGGAAATATTCAACCACAAATGCATCATTTACTGGGTTACCAACTATAGAACAATGGAATACGTGCTTGAAGAACATGACGCCTGGCATGGTGCCTTGGTATGGCCTCACCGTGCCCGAGTTAAAAGCTGAGAAGGTTTGATTTCTGTCGTCATGCACGCCCTTCATAAATCGAACCATCATCGAGGAAGTTCAATGCTTTCGAGAGGGAAATCACCAAGATTGAAGGGGAATCCAAATTTCTATCCAAGTTTGTCATTCAGTTTTTTTCCAACGATCAACATACCGCCTCAAATGCAACGTGTTCAAATTTGACATTTTTCCGGGCTCATTTACCATATTTAGGGGATTATGTGCATTTAATAGGCATTAATTATGCACATAATTCAAATTCGATCAATCGGTGTATGAAAATGTGCACAAGAATGGTCTAGAAAACCATGCTCGTGCTATTTAGTACATTCTCATGCCTTTTACAAGGAATGGGCAGATATTTCAAGGAAATGTGTGGCAATAGTCAACCATAAACGCGTCGTTTACTGGGTTAACAACTATAAAAAAATGAAATACATTCATGGAAAACATGACACCTGGTGTGGTGCCATGGTATGGCCTCACCGTGCCCTGGTAAAAATTTGAGAATGTTTTCCTTATGTCGTCATGCACGCCTTTCATAAATCGAACCATCACCGAGGAAGTTTCATGGTTTCGAGGGGGAAATCACCAAGATTGAAGGGGGATCCAAATTTCCTTTGTCCTTTGTCCATGAGTTTTTTTTCTATGATGAACATACACCCTGCAAACCAGCGTGTTCAAATTTGGCACTTTTCTGGGTTCATTTGCCATATTTAGGGGATTATGTGCATTTCCTAGGCATTAATGCACATAATTCAAGTTCAAACAATCAGTGCTTGAAAGGGTGCACAAGAACGGCCGGGAAAACCATGCTCGTGCCATTTAGCATATTCTCATGCCTTTTACAAGGAATGGACATATATTTCGATGAAATGTGTGGCAATAGTCAACCACAAATGTTTGTTTATTGGGTTTTAAACTATAGAAAAAATGAAATAAATGCTTGAAAAACATGACGCCTGGCATGGTGCCATGGTATGACCTCACCATGCCCTAGTAAAATTTTGAGAAGGTTTGGCTTATGTCGTCATGCACGCCCTTCATAAACCGAACCATCACCGAGGAAGTTCCATGCTTTCGAGAGGGAAATCACCAAGATTGAAGAGGAATCCAAATTGCCGTCCTAGTTTGTCATTCAGTTTTTTCCAATGATCAACATACCGCCTCAAATGCAACGTGTTCAAATTTGACATTTTTCTAGGCTCATTTACCATATTTATGGGATTATGTGCATTTTCTAGGCATTAATGCATATAATTCAAATTTGAACAATCGGTACATGAAAAGGTGCACAAGAACGGTGTGGAAAACCATGCTCATGTTACTTAGTACATTCTCATGCCTTTTACAAGGAATGGGCAGATATTTCAAGGAAATGTGTGGAAATAGTCAACCATAAACGCATCATTTACTGGGTTAACAACTATACAAAAAATGAAATACATGGTTGGAAAACATGACGCCTGGCGTGGTGCCATGGTATGGCCTCACCGTGCCTTGGTAAAAATTGGAGAATGTTTTCCTTATGTCGTGATGCACGCCTTCCATAAATCGAGCCATCACCGAGGAAGTTTCATGGTTTCGAGGGGGAAATCACCAAGATTGAAGGGGGGGGGGGGTCAAAATTTCCTTTGTCCTTTGTCCACGAGTTTTTTTCTATGATGAACATACACCCTGCAAATCACCTGTTCAAATTTGGCACTTTTCTGGGTTCATTTACCATATTTAGGGGATTATGTGCATTTCCTAGGCATCAATGCACATAATTCAAGTTCAAACAATTGGTGCACGAAAGGGTGCACAAGAATGTCCTGGAAAACCATGCTTGTGCCATTTAGTAAATTCTCATGCCTTTTACAAGCAATGGACAGATATTTCGATGAAATGTGTGAGAATAGTCAACCACAAACGTTTGTTTATTGGGTTTTCAACTATAGAAAAAAATGAAATAAATGCTTGAAAAACATGACGCCTAGCATGGTGTGCCATGGTATGACCTCATCATGGCCTGGTAAAAATTTGCGAAGGTTTGGCTTATGTCGTCATGCACGCCCTTCATAAATCCAACCATCACCAAAGAAGTTCCATGCTTTCGAGAGGGAAATCACCAATATTGAAGGGGAATCCAAATTTTCTTCGTTCTTTGCCCTGGAGTTTTTTTTCCACGACGAACATACACCCTGCAAATCACCGTGTTCAAATTTGGCATTCTTCCGGGCTCATTTACCATATTTAGGGGATTATGTGCATTTTCTAGGCATTTAGCGCATATAAATGCAATCCAGCTACAGCTGCACGGGTGTGATGTGAGGGACGTGGATTGCCGTTCGATCGTGGCGCATCCTACGGTGCACACGCGCGATCCACGTGGCTGGGGTTCCGGCCAATCATAACGCAACAAACAATAGGCTCAACGCACACTATTTCCGGAAGTGACGGAGATGAACCGTGTGCGATAATGAACGAGCAAAATTGTGTGGGAAGCCAAATTTCTGTTGTCGTTCGTCGTTGAGCTCTTGAATACCACCGCACTGTACGGCTGCCCAGCCCCTCCGTCCCAGAGTTCTCTCCAGGCGTCGTCCATGGCACCGCGACGCACAGTAACTGGTAAGGAAGCAACGGCATCCAGCCGCACCGCGTTCCTCGTCGCCCGCAACTGCACACATGGTAAGGAAGCGATGGCATCTTGCCGCGCCGAGTTCATCGCCACCGGCGGCCACACAGTTACATGGGCGGACTTTGAGGCTTCCATGGCCGAATGGGTGGTGGATCTAGAGGCGGCCAAAGCCGCACAAAAGGAGCGGAAAAGGCAGAAAGTAGTGAAGAAATGAGAGTCCCGCCGCCGCAATAAAGAAGAGGCCGCACGCTGTGGTGAGGAGAGCTTGGCGGAGATCGAAGCACGGTGCGCTGCCGCCTACAAGGCCGGGAAGGAGAACGCATGCCCTGATGGCAGCATGTAGTATTAGAGCAAATAACCAATAGTACTTTAAGTTTGTAGTATTAACGTACAATGTCGGTAAGAGCATCCTTTGAGGGCTTTGAGCATTGATTAGCATGTGTGCCCGTGTGCGTTTTTTTGCGTTAATCATTAGAAGATCACAAAACACACGGTTTCTATGTCGTACCCGTCTGCAATTTTTGCATTAATGATCCATAAGTCAATTACCTGTGCGATGTTTCCTAATAAGCCAGGCGTACCATTGACTGAAAAAGATCAACTACCCGTGTACATTTTTTTGGAGACGGGATCTGCCAATTTTCTGTTTTCTCGCACACGAGTATTGTACGTGCTTCGTCTATGTTGTGTGTTTCCCCCACCCAAGTTTCAAGTTTCACAGCGAAATTTTCATTAGGCGCGCGATTTCAGAATTTATTCCTTCAACCACATCCCACCCATCAAATTTTCTCAGTATATCCCCCCATGCCTCCCCCTACCGGCATCTCAAACCAACGCCGCCGCAACCACACCCTTCAACCACATCTACGTTCTGCTTGGATCCAGTCAGGTAACCCACCGATCTCTATCACGGCCTTGGCCTGATTGCTTAAATGGCGCCTGTGAAACATCCTCATGCCTCCAAATCCCCACCGCCAGAAGCTGATGGTGGTGCATGGCGCGATGGTGTTGTGCGTGTTGAGACGGAGGAACCCCTCGCCTCCGCCTCCGACGACATGGTGCAGGCTCTGGCCCAGATGAAGTGCCCCAGTGACCACCCCCCAGGACTTAACATGTAAGATCTGACCAACTAAATCTTACCAATACCACTTGCAACGACTATGATTTGTATGGTTGATGTATTAAGTATGTCCGTGCCTTGTTTATTTTAGTACTGCACACTATGTGATGTTCAAATATTACCGTGTCTAGCTCAATTTCACCAATACCAGCAACAAACTTACAATACATGACTTAGGATATCACTAGAGATGCTGCCCATTTGCTATTTTTAGTGGATGCTAACCCTGTTGTACTTAACATGCCTGTCCATCTACTTACGCAGGGTCATAACGGTCGATGCTGTTGTTTTCCATCAAGGTTAGTTGCATCCCATGTCTTACAGTATTTCACATCATTTGTGCAATTGCAGTTTAACTTCTACCATTTACTGGTTGCCTGTAGGTACACATGTCAGTGGCACTGATCCATGCTTCGACCCGGAGGAACAGCTCGCCTCCGCCACCGCTGACTTTGGGCGGGCTCTGGCCAAGATGAAGTGCCCCAGCAACTACCTCTCAGGACTTACCAAGTATGTACTCACCAGTTCAATCTTACCAATACCAGTTGCAATTAATGGCTATGTTTTGTACAGTCGATGTATTAATCATGTTGTAGTAAAATGCCTAACACGTTTTAGCTATTTTCCCTACCTTTTTATAGACAACTAGGCCATTATCTGCTCTGGCAGCACATGCCTTGTGATGTTTAACTCTGCCAATTGCATTTTTATCAGTACCGATTTCAATGGCCATTAAGCCTATTGCAATTAACAGTTGTATCCATTTTTAAAGAGTTCTATTTCAATGGCTACGAACTTGCAAAACATGAATTAGGATGTTGTTAAGCCTGTCGCAATTAACAGTTGTATCCATTTTTTAATCCGTCCCTTTGCTACCGTGCTACTCTTTCGCAATGAAGATATCACTACAGATGCTGTCGTTTTATTGCCATTTGCTATTTTTGGTGGATGTTAACCCTGTTGTAATTAACATTGGCTTTCCATGTACTTACACAGGGCTACAATGGGTGATGCTGTTGTTTGCCGTCGAGGTTAGCTGCATAACATGTCTTATACACCATCTATTCATAAATATAAGTATTTTTAGAGATTCCAATATAGACTACATAAGGATAAAAATGAGTGAATCTAGACTCTAATCTAAACTATATCTATAATTCTATATAAATCCGTATGTAGTTCATACTGAAATCTCTAAAAAAATACTTTTACTTACAAACATGGGTAGTTGTATTTTACATCATTTGTGCAATCTCAGTTTAGCTTCTAACATTTACTGGTTGCTTGTAGGTACATATATGAGCAGTACTGATCCACGCTTCGATCCCTTTTGCGTATGGGGCAATGAGATATTCATGAACAAGCGTCAAGTGAGGAAAGTAAGAGAGATTGTTAGGTGAAAGAAACGGGTTATTGGAATTAAGCTCTTTATTTACACTTTGTCGAAGACAACATTGAACTTTAGGATGGTAAGTAATGTGTTGCCTTTTCCCCCTGCCCACAACAAGTTACTCTATTAGACCTCAGTATCTGATATTTTTCTCTTTTCAGTGGTTTCCGAAGCTATTTAATGATGATTACCTTGCAAACTACATGAACGGAGTAGAGGCAACTAAGGTTAAAGTATATAATTCATGCTACCATGATAATGCTCTAGAAGTCTTCCTGAAGGCGGTGAAGGATGGGCGGGCGATCGTCACAAGGGGTTGGACAAAAGTGGTTCGTGCCTATGGCATGCAGGAAGGCACATTATGGGAATTCCGCTTCTTCAACACCATCGGCAGTCAAAATGATTTACACTTGTCTCTTCACCTTTACCGCCTTTAAATATTGTGGTTCATCATAATTAATTTTTGTCTAATCCTGTAATTACTGAACATATTGTACTGGCCATTTTATTTATGCATTCATTGTTGAACCATTGTGCTGAGAATTTGAATTGCAGGTTTCATATTTCAAAATTTCCAATTCGAATAATAAATTAAAGGAAAAAATAAAATATACATGATCTAATAAAATAATGTGCACACGGTTAGAAAGAAAACAGTGTGTGCGATGTAAAAAGAGAACATACGGTCATGGAACTTTGCAAACGGTTCTGGCAGTAAAAGCGCTTGTGATGGATAGTCCAATGCCACACAATTTTCTTCATCAAATCATGTGTGATGTAGTTGATAAAAGCAAACAGTTAACCAAGGCAGAGCGTGTGTGATAGTTACACCTTTCACACACGAGCCTATACATAAAACTGTGTGGGATGTACATACGAACGGAAATGTTTTCCCTGGATTGACTATGTGGGATGTACATAAGAACGGAAACGTAGACCTTGGATTGACTGTGTGTACATATGAACGGAAATGTTTTCCCTGGATTGACTGTGTGGGATGTACATAAGAACGTAAACATATTCCTTGGATTGACTGTGTGTGATCTACATACGAACGGAAATGGTTTTCTGGGATTCACCGTGTGGGATGTACATATGAACGGAAATGATTGAGTTTCGATGCCTCGCCTGATTGCACATGAGCTCATTTTGCCCCAGCCTGTGTCCCAGGAGGGCCTATCCCGTCTGTTTCTGGGTCGTGCGGGAAGGACCCCCGTATTGCCCACACTCACTTGGTGACGATTCCAAATGCCGTCGCAGAAAGGGGTTAAAAACCGTTTGTATAACACCGACGCGACCAGTGCTAGGTGACTACTAAACTAATAAGCGAAGATCTTAATGGTGGACATTTTGCAGTACTTGCAGATGAGTCCAGTGATATGTACCAGAATGAACAACTAGTGGTTTACTTGTATTATGTGGATCAGAAAGGAAGGATAGTTGTGAGATTTCTTGGTCTTGCCCATGTTGAAGACACTTCCTCTTTGACTCTTAAAGCTGCAATTGAGGACATGCTTATGACATACAATTTGAGCTTTGCAATGGTCGGTGGGCAAGGATATGACGGGGGTAGTAACATGAAAGATAATGCTAATGGCCTGAAGAAACTAATTATGGATGAGTCTCCTTATGCTTATTATGTCCATTGATTTCCCCATCAACTACAATTAACTCTTGTTGCTGTTGCAAAGGAGAGTGGTGATTGTAATTGGTTCTTTCAAAAGTTGGCATCTTTGCTAAATGTTCTAGGCTATTTTTGTAAAAGGATGAGAATGCTTCGAATAGCTTAGGCCGAGGAACTTATTGCTGCATTATAATTGGAAGAAGTAGAAACCGGGATGTGTTTGAATCAAGAATGGGTATTGGAAGGACATGTGATACTCGTTGGGGCTATCACTACAAGACTGTCGACCATGCTATCTCTATGTATCCAACAATAAGGCATGTTCTCATCAAGAATGCAAAAGAGTATAACGGCAAAGAGGCAGTAGCAGCAATGACTATGTTGACATCATTTCATACATTTGAATTTGTTTTCATGGCACACTTGATGCAAGAAATATTTGAATACACCGATGACTTGAATAGAAATTTGCAAAAGAAAAATCAAAATACTGTTAATGCTATGAAGATTGTTGATCTCACAAAGCTACACTATCAATGCTTGCGATAAGATGAAGGGTAGAATGATTTTCTTCAGAATGTCACTTCTTTTTGTGTAAAGTACAAGATCAAAGTTGTTGACATGGAGGCTCCTTACTATCCCGCTAGGAGACCAAAAAGAGGGTTGTTTAATGGCGCAAGGAATTACCAACGCTTGAAGGTGAAATGTTTGTGGGTGTCATTGATAGGCAACTTCAAGAGCTAGATGCAAGATTTGATGAGGTAAACACTGAACTACTTACTTGCATGGCAGCATTCAGTCCGCATGATTCATTTGCTGCTTATGATAAAGTGAAGTTGGTTAGGCTTGCTAGATAGATTTACACTAAGGATTTCACAAATGATGAATTGTTAAGACTTTCATGGCAATTAAGCATGTACATTTCTCATGTACGTACGACACCTCCGCGTTCAACACACGTTCAACTCGGTGACGTCCTTGCCTTCTTGATCCAGTAAGACGTCTAGGTAGTGGATGAGTTCCGGCAGCACGACGGCGTGGTGACAGTGATGGTGATACTGTCTCCGCAGGGCTTCGCCTAAGAACTATGAAAATATGACCGAGGGTGTACACGGTGGAGGGGGGCGCAGCACACGGCTAAGACAATGTTGTCATTATGTGTGGCGCCCTCCTCCCACATATATATAGGTTGGGGGAGAGGGGAGCAGCCAGGAGGCGCCCCAAAGTAGGTCTGACTCCTACTTGGGCTCCTGCCCTAGGCCGCCCCCCTTTCATCTTTTGGCCCCAAGGGAAAGGAAGGAGGAGGTGGCGCCCCCCCTTTCCTTTCTCCCAAAAGGGGGGAAGGCAGGAGGAGGTGGCGCCCCCTCCTTTCCTTCTTCTAGGGCTGGCGGCCAGGGAGAGGGAGCGCCAGCCCCCTTGTGCGCTGTGTGTGCCTCTCCTTGGCCCATTAGGCCCATAGACCTCCCGGGGCCTCCCGGAACCCCTTCCGGTGATCCGATAACTATCCGGTACCCCCGAAACTCTTCCGGTGTCCAAATATCATTGTCCTATATATAAATCTTTACCTTCGGACCATTCCAGAGCTCCTTGTCATGTCCGTAATCTCATCCGGGACTCCGAACAACATTCGGTCACGAAATCATATAACTCATATAACACTATATCGTCTACGAACGTTAAGCATGCGGACCCTACGGGTTCGAGAACTACGTAGACATGACCGAGACACCTCTCCGGTTAATAACCAATAGCGGAACATGGATGCTCATATTGGCTCGTACGTATTCTATGAAGATCTTTATCGGTCAAACCTTATGACAACATACGTAATTCCCTTTGTCCATCGGTATGTTACTTGCCCGAGATTCGATCGTCGGTATCTTCATACCTAGTTCAATCCCGTTACCGGCAAGTCTCTTTACTCGTTCCGTAATACATCATATTGCAACTAACTCCTTAGTCAGTTTGCTTGCATGGCTTCTTATGATGTGTATTACCGAGAGGGCCCAGAGATACCTCTCCAATACTCGGAGTGAAAGATCCTATTCTCGATCTATGCCAACTCAACAAACACCTTCGGAGATACCTGTAGAGCATCTTTATGATCACCCAGTTATGTTGTGACGTTTGATAGCACACAAGGTATTCCTCCGGTATCCGGGAGTTGCATAATCTCATAGTCGAAGGAATATGTATTTGTCATCAAGAAAGCAATAGAAATAAACTAAACGATCAATATGCTAAGCTAACGGATGGGTGTTGTCCATCACACCATTCTCCTAATGATGTGATCCTGTTATCAAATAACAACACATGTCTATGGTTAGGAAATCTTCACCATCTTTGATCAACGAGCTAGTCTAGTAGAGGCTTACTAGGGACATGGTATTTGTTTATGTATTCACACATGTATTTAAGTTTCCGATCAATACAATTCTGGCATGAATAATAAAGCTTCATCATGAATAAGGAAATATAAAATAACAACTTTATCATTGCCTCTACGGCATATTTCCTTCAGTCTCCCACTTGCACTAGAGTCAATAATCTAGATTACATTGTAATGAATCTAACACCCATGGAGTCTTGGTGCTGATCATGTTTTGCTCGTGGAAGAGGCTTAGTCAACGGGTCTGCTACATTCAGATCCGTATGTATTTCGCAAATCTCTATGTCTCCATCCTTGACCTTTTCACGAATGGAGTTGAAGTGTTTGGTTCTCTTGTAAAACCTGGATTCCTTCGCCAAGGAAATTGCTCCAGTGTTGTCACAAAAGATTTTCATTGGACCCGATGCACTGGGTATTACACCCATATCGAATATGAACTCCTTCATTCATACTCCTTCATGCGCTGCTTCCGAAGCAGCAATGTACTCCGCTTCACACGAAGATCCCACCATGATGCTCTGCTTGGAACTGCACCAACTGACAGCTCCACCATTCAATATAAATATGTATCCGGTATGGGACTGAGAGTCATCCGGATCAGTGTGGAAGCTAGCATTGACGTAACCATTATGACAAGCTCTTCGTCACCTCCATAAATGAGAACCATATCCTTGGTCCTTTTCAGGTACTTCAGGATGTTCTTGACTGCTATCCAGTGATCCGCTCTTGGATTACTTTGGTACCTCCCTACCAAAATTATGGCATGGCACACACCAGGTCTGGTACACAACATAGCATACATGATAGAACCTATGGCTGAGGCATAGGGAATGACTTCCATTCTCTCTCTATCTTCTGTAGTGGTCGAGCTTTGAGTCCGACTCAATTTCACACCTTGTAACACAGGCAAGAACCCTTTTTTTTGACTGATCCATTTTGAACTTCTTCAAAACTTTGTCAAGGTATGTGCTTTGTGAAAGTCATATTAAGCGTCTCGATCTATCCCTATAGATCTTGATGCCCAATTTGTAAGCAGCTTCACCTAGGTCTTTCATTGAAAAATTCTTATTCAAGTATCCTTTTATGCTATCCAGAAATTCTATATCATTTCCAATCAATAATATGTCATCCACATATAATATCAGAAATGCTACAGAGCTCCCACTCACTTTCTTGTAAATACAAGCTTCATCGTAAGTCTGTATAAAACCATATGCTTTGATCACCTCATCAAAGCATATATTCCAACTCCGAGATGCTTGCACCAGTCCATAGTTGGATCGTTGGAGCTTGCACACTTTGTCGGCACCTTTAGGATCGACAAAATCTTCTGGTTGCATCATATACAACTCTTCTTTAAGAAATCCATTAAGGAATGCAGTTTTGACGTGCATTTGCCAGATTTCATAATCATAAAATGCGGCAATTGCTAACATGATTCGGACAGACTTAAGCATCACTACGGGTGAGAAAGTCTCATCGTAGTCAACTCCTTGAACTTGTCAAAAACCTTTCGCGACAAGTCAAGTTTTGTAGACAGTAACATTACCATCAACGTCAGTCTTCTTCTTGAAGATCCATTTATTCTCTATGGCTTGCCGATCATCGGGCAAGTCCACCAAAGTCCATACTTTGTTTTCATACATGGATCCTATCTCAGATTTCATGGCCTCAAGCCATTTATCGGAATATGGGCTCATCATAGCTTCTTCATAGTTCGTAGGTTCGCCTTGGTCTAATAACATGACTTGCAAAACAGGATTACCGTACCACTCTGGTGCGGAACGTGTTCTGGTTGACCTATGAAGTTCAGTAGTAATTTGATCTAAAGTTTCATGATCATCATCATTAGCTTTCTCTCTAGTTGGTGTAGGCATCACGGGAACGGTTTTCTCTGATTTTCTACTTTCCAATTCGTGAGAAGGTACAATTACCTCATCAAGTTCTACTTTCCTTCCAGTCACTTCTTCTGAGAGAACTCCTTCTCTAGAAAGGACCCATTCTTAGCAACAAATATCTTGCCTTCAGATCTGTGGTAGAAGGTGTACCCAATAGTTTCTTTAGGGTATCCTATGAAGACACACTTCTCTGATTTAGGTTCGAGCTTATCAGGCTGAAGCCTTTTGACATAAGCATCGGATCCCCAAACTTCGAGAAATGTCAGCTTAGGTTTCTGGCCAAACCACAATTCATACGGTGTCGTCTCAACGGATTTAGACGGTGCCTATTTAACGTGAATGCGGCTGTCTCTAATGCATAACCCTAAAACGATAGTGGTAAATCGGTAAGAGACATCATGGAACGCACCATATCTAATAAACTACGGTTATGATGTTCGGACACACCATTACGTTGTGGTGTTCCAGGTGGCGTGAGTTGTGAAACGATTCCACATTGATTTAAATGAAGGCCAAACTCGTAACTCAAATATTCGCCTCCGCGATTAGGTCGTAGAAACTTTATTTTCTTGTTACGATGATTCTCCACTTCACTCTGAAATTCTTTGAACTTTTCAAATGTTTCAGACTTGTGTTTCATCAAGTAGATCTACCCATACCTACTCAAATCATCTGTGAAGGTCAGTAAATAACGATACCCGCCGCGTGCTTCAACACTCATCGGACCGCATACATTGGTATGTATTATTTCCAATAAGACATTAGCTCGCTCCATTGTTCCGGAGAACGGAGTTTTAGTCATCTTGCCCATGAGGCATGGTTCGCAAGTATCAAATGATTCATAATCAAGTGGCTCCAAAAGTCCATCTGCGTGGAGTTTCTTCATGCGCTTTACACCAATATGACCTAAACGGCAGTGCCACAAATATGTTGCACTATCATTATCAACTTTGCATCTTTTGGCATCAATATTATGAATATGTGTATCACTACGATCGAGATTCAACAAAAATAGACCACTCATCAAGGGTGCATGACCATAAAAGATATTACTCATATAAATAGAACAACCACTATTCTCTGATTTAAATGAATAACCGTCTCGCAATAAACTAGATCCAGATATAATGTTCATGCTCAACGTGGGCACCAAATAACAATTATTGAGGTCTAAAACTAATAGCGAAGGTAGATGTAGAGGTAGCGTACCGACGATGATCACATCGACCTTGGAACAATTCATGACGCGCATCGTCACCTCGTCCTTAGCCAATCTTCATTTATTCCGTAGCTCCTGTTTCGAGTTACAAATATGAGCAACCGAACCAGTATTAAATTCCCAGGCGCTACTACGAGCATTAGTAAGGTACACATCAATAACATGTATATCAAACATACCTTTGTTCACTTTTTCATCCTTCTTATCCGCCAAGTATTAGGGGCAGTTCCTCATCAAGTGACCATTCCCTTTGCAGTAGAAGCACTCAGTTTCAGGCTTGGGTCCAGCTTTGGGCTTCTTCTCGGGAGTGTCAACTTGCTTTCCATTCTTCTTGAAGTTCCCTTTGTTTCCCTTGCCTTTTTTCTTGAAACTAGTGGTCTTGTTAACCATCAACACTTGATGCTCCTTCTTGATTTCTACCTCCGCGGCCTTAAGCATTGCGCTACTACGAGCATTAGTAAGGTACACATCAATAACATGTATATCAAACATACCTTTGTTCACTTTTTCATCCTTCTTATCCGCCAAGTATTTGGGGCAGTTCCTCATCAAGTGACCATTCCCTTTGCAGTAGAAGCACTCAGTTTCAGGCTTGGGTCCAGCTTTGGGCTTCTTCTCGGGAGTGTCAACTTGCTTTCCATTCTTCTTGAAGTTCCCTTTCTTTCCCTTGCCTTTTTTCTTGAAACTAGTGGTCTTGTTAACCATTAACACTTGATGCTCCTTCTTGATTTCTACCTCCGCGGCCTTAAGCATTGCGAAGAGCTCAGGAATTGTTTTGTTCATCCCTTGCATATTATAGTTCATCACGGAGCCTTTGTAGCTTGGTGGTAGTGATTGAAGAACTCTGTCAATAACACTATCGGCTGGAAGATCAACTCCCAGCTGAGTCAAGTGATTATGATACCCAGACATTTTGAGTATGTGTTCACCGATATAACCGTTCTCCACCATCTTGCAAATATAGAACTTGTTGGAGACTTCATATCTCTCAACCTGGGCATTTGCTGGAAATATTAACTTCAACCCTTGGAACATCTCATATGCTCCATGACATTCCAAACGTCTTTGAAGTCCCGATTCTAAGCCGTAAAGCATGGCACACTAAACTATTGGGTAGTCATCAGACCGGTTTGCCTGGCGTTCACAACATCTAGATTAGCGGGAGCAGGCTTGTCGCCTAGTGGCGCATCAAGGACATAATTCTTCTGTGCAGCAATGAGGATAATCCTCAAGTTACGGACCCAGTCCGCGTAATTTCTACCATCATCTTTCAACTTAGCTTTCTCTAGGAACACATTAAAATTCAGGGGAACGGTAGCTCGGGCCATTGATCTGTAGATGCTAGACTCGTCAAGTTTAACCCAAGTATTTTTCCTGTAATTTATTATTCTAATTGGAAATTTTGAAATACGAAACGTGCAATTCAAATTCTCAGCACAATGGTTCAACAACAAATCCATAAATAAAATTGCCAGTACAATATGTTCAGTAAATACAGGATTATGCAGCAATTAACTATGATGAACCATAGTATTTAAAGGCGGTAAAGGTGAAGAGACAAGTGTAAATCATTTTGACTGCCGACGGTGTTGAAGAAGCGGAATGCCCATAATGTGCCTTCCTACATGCCATAGGCACGAACCACATTTGTCCAACCCCTTGTGACGATCGCCCGCCCATCCTTCACCGCCTTCAGGAAGACTTCTAGAGCATTATCATGGTAGCATGAATTATATACTTTAACCTTAGTTGCCTCCACTCTGTTCATGTAGTTTGCAAGGTAATCATCAGTAAATAGCTTCGGAAACCACTGAAAAGAGAGAAATATCAGATACCGAGGTCTAATAGAGTAACTTGTTGTGGGCAGGGGGAAAAGGAAATACATTACTTACCATCCTAAAATTCACTGTTGTCTTCAGCAAAGTGTAAATAAAGAGCTTAATTCCGATCACCCGTTTCTTTCGCCTAACAATATTTCTTAGTTTCCTCACTTGACGCTTGTTCATGAATATCTCATTGCCCCATACGCAAAAGGGATCGAAGCGTGGATCAGTACCCCTCATATATGTACCTACAAGCAACCAGTAATTGTTAGAAGCTAAACTGAGATTGCACAAATGATGTAAAATACAATTACCTATGTTCCTAAGTACAAGTTTTTTTTTGAGATTTCAATATGAACTACATACGGATGTATATAGAATTATAGATATAGTTTAGATTAGAATCTAGATTCACTCATTTTGCTCCTTATGTAGTCTATATTGGAATCTCTAAAAATACTTAGATTTAGGAATAGATGGTGTATAAGACATGGGATGCAGCTAACCTCGACGGCAAACAATAGCATCGCCCATTGTAGCCCTGTGTAAGTACATGGAAAGCCAATGTTAACTATAAAGGGTTAACATCCACCAAAAATAGCAAATGGTAATAAAACGGCAGCATCTGTAGTGATATCTTCATTTCGAAAGAGTAGCATGGTAGCAAAGGGACGGATTAAAAATGGATACAACTGTTAATTGCAACAGGCTTAATGCCCATTGAAATCGGTAGTGATAAAAATGCAATTGGCAGAGTTAAACATCACAGGGCAGGTGCTGCCAGAGCAGATAATGGCCCAGTTGTCTATAAAAAGGTAGGGAAAATAGCTCAAATGTGTTAGGCATGTTTACTACAACATGCTTAATACATCGACAGTACAAAACATCTTATATTTACTAATTGGAGGCACCATTAGAGGCTCTATGTTTAATCCTATAAAAACAAATTATGCCCGTTAGATATCCTGGGCATTGCCAATCTAACCATACATCATTATAGGGAGGAGTCCCACGTCCAACTAAAAAAAGTCAAGAGTCCCGTCAAAATAAAATAGAGGAGTCCCACGTCATGTCTTCCTCTACCTTTTTCCTCGCAGGAATTGGACCCTCATTAAACGCCTCCTCCTATCTTCATCTATCTCTCATGCTAGCCTAAAAAAATCTCTCATGCTTCTCTGTCGCCTACCCTGAAGCATGAGGGTTTGATCTTGGAGGCTACGTTCTCCTACCAACAATTAGCTGCAGTACTCCTGAATCCTGATATTGGTATGCTTCATGGTCTCACTATTACAAGGCTAGGTATGACCAGCTCTCCATCATCTCGCCTGGCCGTTGGTGTGTTCTTCAATACGCGTCTCCACATCTGAGATTCTGATCTTGACGACGAGGCTCATCTCGGATGTCCTTTCCATTGCAAAGGTATTTATTGGATAGGAGTTATTATCTCTGGGAGAATTTTGTTCTTTTGATAATTAAAAGAGGAACAGTGGATGTAATGTAATCATCCATAGGTTTATGAATTTTTTTATCCTACACATGTTCAATAGCTCTCCTCGTCCATGTAGCTGCCACCACGCTTTGAGGTCCACTTGCTCCACACGCCTCTACTTGACTTCCTCAAGTACCACTACCATATAGCACAACCTGATGTACTCCCTCGGTCCCTCCTCACACTGTCTAGCATGTTCTACGTGGGCACCATGTGTGATCCATGAGGAGGCATCAAGTTGTATGTGCTGCCGCTGCCAAGCTGTCTTTTCGTATTGCGGTGTTCTTGACAATGAAAGAGCCGGAACAATCGGCGGAAAAATCATCATCAAGTGCATCCATGAACACCTACGGCAACTTCTTCTTCATTAGTCCCATTATGTTGAAAGGTTCAGTTTGTGTGCTTTCTTTTGTTCGGGTTTGGAGCTCTAGATCTTGCTGAAAGTGTACTACAAAGTACAAATAGGGTTGAATAAACACCGCAACCTGCAAATCTACAATCGAACTCATCTAATATTTGTCTTAAATGTACCAAAAAGGCTCCTGTGTCTTCATAGTTTAAAGTCAATCATCAATTTCCTGCATGTACTTTACTTGATCCAATCAAGTTATGTCCAACTGAATCCAAATGAGTATTCCGAGTTGTCTGAAATTCAGACTTGCCGACCAGATTATTAATGGGGAGCAGCCGAGAACCAGAAGGGGTGTTATACATCTCCATCAGGAGTACACAATTAGTCCTGACAGTGGCATTTGGATTCCCAGCATGGATCAATCAAACACCAGTGTTAGTACACTTTGAGTTTAGTTGAGGCCTTATAGATTTTTCCCCATGTTAGCCAACGTAATTAATTGACATTTTTGCGTGAAAATGATTTCGATCTCTTCTATTGTTTCTTATGAATATATCCTAATTAAATCTCTGATTCTCTGTGTGCATGGTGTATATAATTATTCCACCTTGCAGCATTAAGCAAAGGTACGATGCCTAGACTCTTAATAGTTTGTATATATATTTGACATTAAAGTTATTCTAACTTTTTGGATTTCTCGATTATGTCTATAGTGTAATATTTATTTTGAAGACCATCATCGATGCAAATGATTGGGCTAACTTCCTGGATTTGTCGATCGTCCATCCACAAGGGTTGGCGTGCATCTCATCCAACGACACTATATGGTCTGTGCATTTATAATGTTACATGAACGAATTAAATAACTCATTCGGATCACAGTAAGATATACAGATGGATTTACAGATGTGTAGATGAGAGCCAAGGATATGCATCGCCTCCAGCAGAACAATGTAATCCCTGCAGTTGCACTACTACAGTAACACATAAACACCAGTTTGTTAATTATCAAGTTTGAGTACTTTGAGGTTTAGAGCAGGCTTTATAGATGTTTTTATATGCCACCCCATTTTAGCCAATGGAATCAGTCGAATATTCTATTTTTATGTATGCACGTGTTGTGTGTATGGTACTCAAATTTGTATACAGTCTGTCCTTTTCGTCCCCAGCAATCAGCCCTCTATTTTACCGCCTATACATGCTCTAATGTCAAGTTTTGATGCCTTGCATAGTAGAACATCCGTGGAGTAACATTTAGGTTGTACGTATGGAGTAATGATTGCTGAAAATAGTTAAAATGCCTTAGTTTTGGTACAGTTTCTGTCGTCCGCTTTGATAGGTTTCAGAACTTCTCTTTCCATACGAATATTTGCCGCTTTATATTTTTTGAGAAGGATTACACTGGTAATGATTATTGCATCTTCAAAAATTATCTTGCATGATTTAGGCTGCCTTTCTTATTGTCATGAATTCTCCTAATCCGGCTTCCCCCACCCACTTTACCATATTTTATTATTTGTTCGATGCGATTTTGTCTACTTTTGTGCCTATTTTTTCACCGAAGATTATAAAATAATCACAGCACAGTTCAGTGACTTTGAATATTTAAGAATTAAGCGCTTCAAGTTTCTTTGTTCCCTGATATTGCTCATATTTTCCCTCAATTTCCTCCGTACAGGTTTTGAGTTGTCTATACTTATTTTAATTTATTCTTTCACATGTATTGTGCAATTCTGATGGATAATGAATTTACGGCAGGTGGCCAAGAAAACAAATGTCAATGCAATATAGTAATTTCAACATTACTAAATAGAAAACATATGGGCAGGACGTTGTGCATATACTGTAATTTTAACCTGACTAAACCTCATACATATTGTAAGAAAGAAATAATTTTGTAATATTGTTCTGAGATAATCCTTAGGGGAAAAAATATTGAAAAGCAACACAACCTTCGACAATGGATAAAAATGTTCATGTGATATTAACATAGGAGTCCCATATTAAGAATGCATCTTCACACAACTATAATTAAGAAATAAAGTTACATGTTTCTAAGTGATCATTTTGCAAAATTTTATAATACCTTATTTCAATTTGCAATATTTTCTATTTATTATGTAAAATCCTAGCCCGTGCAGTAGCACGGGTTGATGACTAGTAGCCATTAATTGCAACTGGTATTGGTAAGATTGAACTGGTGGGTACATACTTGGTAAGTCCTGAGAGGTAGTTGCTGGGGCACTTCATCTTGGCTAGAGCCCGCCCGTAGTCAGCGGCGACGGAGGCGAGCTGTTCCTCCGGGTCGAAGCGTGGATCAGTGCCACTGACATGTGTACCTACAGGCAACCAGTAAATGGTAGAAGTTAAACTGCAATTGCACAAATGATGTGAAATACTGTAAGACATGGGATGCAGCTAACCTTGACGGCAAACAACAGCATCGGCCATTATGGCCCTGCGTAAGTACATGGACGAGCATGTTAAGTACAACAGGGTTAGCATCCACCAAAAAAAGCAAATGGGGCAGCATCTCTAGTATATCTTCATTGCAGAGAGTAGCATGGTAGCAAATGGACAGATTAAAAAATGGATACAACTGTTAATTGCAACTGGCTTAATAACATCCTAAGTCATGTTTTGTAAGTTTGTAGCCATTGAAATGCAACTATTTAAAAATGGATTCAACTGTTAATTGCAACAGGCTTAATAGACATTGAAACCGGTATTGATAAAAATGCAATTGGCATAGTTAAAAATCACAAGGCAGGTGCTGCCAGAGCAGAGAATGCCCACATGTCTATAAAAAGGAAGGGAAAGTAGCAAAAACGTGTTAGGCATGTTTACTAGAACATGCTTAATACATCGACTGTACAGAACATAGCCATTAATTGCAACTAGTATTGGTAAGATTGAACTGCTAAGTACATACTTGGTAAGTCCTGAGAGGTAGTTGCTGGGGCACTTCATCTTGGCCAGAGCTCGCCCAAAGTCAGCGACGGCGGAGGCGAGCTGTACCTCCGGGTCGAAGCGTGGATCAGTGCCACTGACATGTGTGCCTACATGCAACTAGTAAATGGGTAGAAGTTAAACTTCAATTTCACAAATTATGTGAAATATTGTAAGACATGGGATGGAGCTCACCTCGACGGCAAACAAAAGCACCGGCCGTTATGACCCTGCGTAAGTACATGGACAGGCATGTTAAATGCAACAGGGTTAGCATCCACTAAAATTAGCAAATGGGCAGCATCTCCTGAGTCATGTATTGTAAGTTTTTTGCTGGTATTGGTGAAATTGAGGTGGACACGGTAATATTTGAACATCACACAATGTGTAGTACTGAAATAAACAAGGCAGGAACATGCTTAATACATCAATCGTACAAATCATAGCCGTTGCAAGTGGTATTTGTCGGTGTCAAAACCGGCGGATCTCGGGTAGGGGGTCCCGATCTGTGCGTCAAGGTTGATGGTAACAGGAAGCAAGGGACACAGATGTTGACCCAGGTTCGGGCCCTCTCGATGGAGGTAAAACCCTACTCCCTGCTTGATTAATATTGATGATATGGGTAGTACAAGAGTAGATCTACCACGAGATCGTAGAGGCTAAACCCTAAGAGCTAGCCTATGATGGTATGAATGTAATTGTGATCGGCCTTCTAAGGACCAACCTCTCCGGTTTATATCGGCACCAGAGAGGGCTAGGGTTTACATGGAGTCGGTTACAAGGAAGGAATTATAATATCCGGATCGCCAAGCTTGCCTTCCACGCCAAGGAAAGTCCCATCCGGACACGGGCCGAGGTCTTGAGTCTTGTATCTTCACGCTTCAATAGTCCGGACGTTGTACACAGTCCGGCTGTCCGGATACCCCCTAATCCATGAATCCCTCAGTAGCCCCTGAACCAGGCTTCAATGACGATGAGTTCGGCGCGCAGTATTGTCTTCGGCATTGCAGGGCGGGTTCCTCCTACGAATACTCCAAGGTAATTATCGAACACTCAAACCGTGTCCGGATCCACAAGGTGATCTTCGTATGCCACCGTAGAGAGAATGATGTTTCGCAAATGCAATCTGCTGACAACTTTCCAAGCAACGCGACGTGTCATTACAGTCGGGTCATTATTCGAACCGTCTTCCCACAACCAGCCACAACGCATATTGTGAGGCGGTTTCCTTGACATGTCTTGTCAAAGCAGAGATCGTGCCCCCTTATTACGGGATTCTTATCAATACGGACATGGGTAATCCAACCGCACCGCTAATCACGGCGAGCGGGAGGCAAACGGGCTCAACCAGGCAAATGGGGAGGCGCAAAAGGCACTTACCGCCCCTATAAAGAGACAAGGCCTCCTTCTCTTTACCCACGCCTTTCTCCTTCCGCTCACTCATTCCCCTCTTTTCGAGCCCTAACGCCCAAGCACTCTTCCTTTCCACCAAAGAGAGGCTTTCCAAAGATGTCCGGATCCGGAGCAGGAGGCAGATGGATGGCCTTTACTATCCGGGAGAAGGATATTAAGAAGCTTCGGGACGCCGGGTATCTGGCTCAGAAGATCGGCCACCGTCTCTCCCCGGCGGGACAGGTCATCCCCACTCTGGAACCTCACGAGAGAGTCGTGTTCCTTCCTCACTTTGTCCATGGGTTTGGGTTTCCCCTGCACCCATTTGTTCACGGAGTCATGTATTACTATGGGATTGATTTTCATGATCTTTCCCCCAACTCCTTCCTCAATATCTCGACGTTCATCATCGTGTGCGAGGCTTTTCTTCGGATCTCACCTCACTTCGGCTTCTGGCTAAAGATCTTTAATGTGAAGCCCAAGGTGGTGAGTGGCGAACACGCCGAGTGCGGCGGCGCCATGGTGAGCAAGATGCCCAAGGCCGTTTGGCCGTCGGGCGCTTACAACGACTCCGTCAAGGAGTGGCAGCAGCAGTGGTTCTATATCACCGAACCATGCGGCAAAAAGTGGGCGGCCGCTCCAGAGTTCAGATCCGGAGCTCCGCTGCGGCTCACATCCAGGCCCGAGAAGGGCCCGAACTGGTCCTCGTCCGATGAGCTATCACTGCTCCAAACGCGCCTTCAGGGCATGGTCGATAGGGACGTCAAACTTGTGGATGTAGTCCAGGTGATGCTAGTTCGCCTGGTTCTCCCTTGTCAACGCCGAGCTTGTACTCTGTGGGAGTTCGACCCCGCCGAGCACCAAACCCTTCGGGAGCTTTATGATTTCTCCCACAAGGATATCTGGAAGTTGCTCTTTAAGTCCGACAAATCGTGGCCGGGCCCCACCGAGGACCGTGGGTATCAGTTATCCCATTCTCCAAGCTCGGTAAGTCACAGCCAAGCTTTGTCTATTCACGCTTCAGCTGGCATGTCATGGGGGATACATCTTAGTCGTGTTTCATCGTGACCTCAAGGATGGATAAAGAAAGTGGAGCAGATACATTGTCCGGCCCCGTTGCCGGAGGAACCGGCCGGACCTCTTATGACAAAGATGCTGGTCCCCACGCCTACCGAGGCGCCGAAGAAGGAGGCCTCCAAGAAGGTCAAGAAGACCCCGAGTGGCCTCCGTCACCGCGAGGCTTCGGACGCAAATTTCGAAGACTCAAGCGGTGCTCCCTGTTCGGAAGACGAAGAGGAAGAAGCAGAGGAGGGTGAGCCTCATTCTGGAGGTGGGAAGAAGCGCGTAGCTTCCTCGTCCCTAGAGGCCGAATCGCCCAAGAGGAGAAAAGGTTCCCTCCCAAAGGCATCCACCACGGCTGCTGACAGCAGTCCGGAGTGGGATCCCAGGGCGCAGCCCCTGGAGAAGTCGTAAGTGTACAAGATCCGAACATGCGTATGCGTCCGGGATTGCATTCGGGTATAATAGTTTTAACTGTTTCTATATTTCGCACAGTGTGGCGAGATCCCGCGCCGGCCAGTCCTCATTCGAGGATTCGCTGAGCTCGGACGCTTTGGCGAGCGAGACACCTCCAAAGGCCCCTTCCCCAAAGTCCCGACGCGACATTGAGGTGTCGTCTCGACGGGGCTCGGACCCGGGGGGGGGGGGCATATCCCTGAGGCCGGACACACGGGAGCGATGGCCCCGGAGTGTGCCGTCAGCGGGGGCGAGCTTGGGTTCGGCCCACAGCCGGACAAGGTCCGGGAGACCTCTAAGGCTCCCAGATCGGGCGAGCAGCCACCTTCAACGGTGGGGGGTCTGCCTACTCTGCCGGCAACCTCTGTTCGGACAGAGCTGCCAGGAAGTCTATCGACGGCGTTAAAGAACGCGTCTATCGTCGATGAACATCGAACCCTTATGGGTGCGGTGGTTGAAAAGATTCAGTCCGCCGAGAGCGGGCTGAACGAGTCCTGCCTTGGCCTTATAAAGGCCTTTGAGGTATGTTTCCCAAGAAACCTTTGAGGAATCGTCATTATATGAGTAGTAGCCCCTGATACACTATCCGGCAAAGGAGAGGGAGCCGGGCAGGGGATCAAATCCTCTCTTGTCGTGGGAACTTATGTTAATGGCATGTACCTCTTTGCTTGAGTACAGGCGTCTGCGGAGAGGACGGACGCTCATAATGCAGAAGTGTCCAAACTGAAGCGGAGCCTGGAACGGGCCGAGGAAGAACTTGGCCGCGTGAGGAAGCAATTAGAAGATAAACAAGGTATGATAAAACATTTTCTTGTATTAGGCACAAATAAGTAATTGTGCTTATTGAAAAGTATTTGCGTTGTATGCCCTAGGAGCGAGTGCCGAATATGAGGCACTGAAGAAGGCTGTGGATGATGCCAACAAGAAGGCTGCCGCCGAACAGGCACTTCGTAAAAAAAACGAGGCCAGGGTTGTCAGAGCTGAGCGGGAGCTCCAGGAGGCTGTGAAGAAAAGTGAGGGCTTGGAGCAGAGTATAATAGAGAAAGAAGCCGAACTCGCCCAAGCGCTCCAAGCTGCGGAAGATGCCCGGGAAGAAGCCCGGGGTGCTGTACGGGACATTCAAGATGCCTAGAAAGTTGCGGCTGGTAAGGCCTTCTGTATTCTTAGCCATTTATTCATGATGATGGGAAGAATTCTAAGCGGCGAGCTGAATTCTTATTTTTTAGGGGCATTTGCGGATCTTCCTCGCAACATATCAGATGCCGCCCAATTCTACCGAACCGAGGAAAAGAAGTCTGCGGAGAGGGATTTCTGGTCGCAGTATTTGGCACCGAACTATCCGGTGCCCTTTATCGATCAGCTGAAGCAGCTGGTCAAACTGCACCAGGCGGCCGAACTAGCCATGAAGGACTTCATTGTCTGGCTGTGGCCGGCGGAGCCAATTCCGAGCAGTTACTTCGGGCTCGTGAAGTGGATTGCGGGAGCTTGTCCTCGGCTTGATGCTATTAAGCGATCGGTCTGCATAGAAGGTGCGTGCATGGCATTCGCCCGTGCAAAAGTGCATTGGGGGAAGCTTGACGCGGAGAAGCTGATGACTGAGGGGCCGCCAGAGGGTAAGGAGCATCGCCAGCCCGAACTGTACTATGAAGGTGTACTGAAGGGGGCCCGCCTTACGGCGGATAAATGTACCAAAGACATTATATTTCCCTAAGGGCATTCGTGCCACTTTTTTATAATATGGGATTATGGCGTTTATATATTGTCTGTTTTGTTTGAACATATGTTCTTCCTGCGCGGTTGTTTAATGTATGTAAATCCTGAGAGTTGGCCAGTCGTCGGCTTCTGCCCCCACGTAAAAATAATACTGGGGTGTTCGGGATATAACTGAACGCTCTTTATCCCATAGTTGGGTCCCTTTGCGGAGGCGTTTCTCACCACGAACCAGTCAATCGGACTATAAGGCATAAGGCTTTGTTACTCTCACTTAGACATAGGAATTCGAGTATGGTCGGTGCAGCCCCTAGTGTTCGGAAGGCCGAACTAGGGGCTCTATTGGCGCCTGATCAGAAGACCGATTCGTCGCACTCAGCATTTATAACGGCGTTGTGCGGAATAAATCTTTAGGGATTTTACAACCTCTCGAACAGCTGACCAGCTCTCGCTGTATCATGACAGTCGGTTTTCGTCTTTCTCTACTGAGGTGCTCGTTCGGCAGATCCGGGACACAATCGCAGTAGTTCTCCCTGCGCTACCTTAGCCGATATAACGGAACGTAAGGTACCAAAACAAGGGAGCCGGGCAAACCCAACCAATGACCCAAGACATGATTCGGAGCTGATGCATATAGTGCTATAAGTTCGGGTGCGGAAGACCGAGAAGGTGGTCGGACTTTATTGCCAGATTATGAAGCCCTGGCGAATCGGGCGTAACACGGGTGTCGATGAAAATCGACGGCCGAGAAGTGTTATTTAAGTCTACGTATTGTAGCAAAATGATATGTCTATGCATATGAGTATGATGTATGACTATGAAAAGAGGTGTTTTTTGGCGGAACCTGTGATGGCCGGACTGGAGGGAGTTTGTCAGTGGATCAGAAGTGAATCCGGACTGCCTTCTTTTAGGGGGGGGGGGGCTCCTTGTGTGTCCTGGCCGATTCCACGTCACCTATCCTGTTCTGCGTCAAAGTTAGTTTGTAAGGCAAATGCTCGGAGGTAGCCGAGCGTCCGCTTGGGGTTGGTCCGAGGGCTCCTGATCGGGCCCTGGTAAACCCAGCCGTCATACCGGTGGGTAGCGCGGACTCCTCAATTGGTTTCCGGATAGTTGTCTGTTATTTCAAAATCTTGATAGGCATGATCGACTCGCTACTCTGGCAGCTGTATGATATCCGCCCCGAGGGCGGGGTTCGGCCTTGCCCATAAGTGTGATTACATCACATGGTGTTGGCCTGAGTGATTTACCACGACGGATCCATCCAACATGGTTCGTCATACGGTAAATTACCGCATGGTGGGAAGGTGCCGAAGATTTATTCTTTGGCGGAGTATTTGTTTGGTGATCCGAAGACAACCGTTTAGAGTGATGGGCCAGAAGAACTTGGCCTTTGCCCCCATCATCTTTTAAGAGATGTTGTTGGTGATTTCACACCTGCGGGGGTTTTATGTTTTGTGGAGCCCCTGGTTTGCTATGTCCTTAGGTACTGCAACTAGGTTGCTGCGGTTAGTGTGGTCTGGGGCAAGCGGTCGTACTTATATGTTATGGAGGGGGGGAATATCTTGACCAGAAGTCTCCCTTCATTGTTTCCGACACGCGGCCAGCCATTTTGCTTTGAGGATCCGGCATTCTCTATTGGTATGCTTTGCCATCCTTCTAGGAGTACCATGAATTTCGTATGGTTGATCTAGTGTGTGGCTCGGGCCGGATAGGTCTGAGCTCTTCTTTGTCCGTTGACCGGACTGGGAGTTGCTGGAGTTAGCACCAGCTTTCCTGACTGGACGCTTAAGACCGTTGCGCCGGGGCTTGAGTATGCTTCTTCTTGTGTCCTTCGCGTTGTTTTGGACCGTAGTGGCGTGTTGACGTCGAGGCATGCGCCTTGAGTTCTCCTGCTTAGGTTGGGGTGGCTGGTTGTGCCTTTTGTCGAGGCGGTCAGGTCCATATCTTTCAGTGGCCAGGACCCTGGTCCATCTGTCCACCGGCGAATCTTGGTCAGCCTTGAGCTGCTGTTGCTTCCTTTGCAGGCTTTTTGCCGTGGCCATGAGCCTTCGCTCCAAGCGAGCTTGTTCCACTGGATCTTCAGGCACGCCGAATTCGTCATTGCTGAGGCTTGCCTCGTCCCCGGAGGGGGGTGTATAGTTGTCCCTCTCCAAGTATCCCACAGTGGCCAGGCCGGCCTTATGGAAGGCACGCCAACTAGGGTTATATTCATCTTCGGCGCCATCCGGATTGTTTTCGACTTCTGGGCCAGTATTCCTGTGGCAGGGCTCGAAGCGGCGACGACGACGCCCATACTTTCTTTTCCCCTGGGGGATTATCCTCCGCTGCCTCATCGCCATTTGTTTGCTTTGGAGTGTCCACCATATATATATATATCGTAAGAAGAGGTGGTTGTCCGCCGCCCAGTGTGCAGTGGTTCATGTTCTTCTCCTGCATCGTCGTCCATACCGTCAATGTCTTCGGAGTCGAAGTTCAGTACCTCGGTTAAGTAATCGACCGTGGCAATGAAGTGGATGGTGGGTGGGCAACGAATTCCTTCGTCGTCTGCCTCCCACTCGAGCCGGACATAGTTCGACGAAGAGCCTCCTGACAAAGAGAGAGACTTTAATGAGACCAGCATGTCGCCAAAGGGAGAGTGCTGGAAGAAATCCGCAGCGGTGAACTCCATTACCGGAGCCCATCATGGCCCAATGGGCTCGGGAGTGTGCGGACCGGAACCAACGTCCGGATACGAATCCGGGGGTCCGGATTCACAGGCCACTACAGGGGTAAGGCCCGTGTTCGGCTCTACCACCGATGAGTGCGCGACCGGCGGGGCGGGGTCCATCCCTCCGTCCTTAGACGGCGCGGCCTGCTCCGGATCTAGGTCCGGAGATACTACGGGGGCGATACCCCGAGCTTCGTCCGATGGCAGGTCTAAGCCGTGCTCATCGCGACTGTCCGGTGCTCCTGGCATAGGCCCAAATCCATCAAAGATCAAGTCTCCGCGGATGTACGCTGTGTAGTTCAGGTTTACGAACCTGACCTGGTGGCCAGGGGCGTAGCAGTCGATCTGCTCCAGATGGCCAAGCGACTTGGCCCGCAGCACGAAGCCGCCGAACACGAAGATCTGTCCGGGAAGGGAAGTCTCTCCTTGGACAGCGTCGTTGATGATGATCGAAGGAGCCATCGAGCCTGACGGCGACGACACAGAGGAACTCCCAATGAAAGCACCAATGTCGGTGTCAAACCGCGGATCTCGTAGGGGTCCCGATCATGCGTCAAGGCTGATGGTAACAGGAAGCAAGGGACATGAGATGTTTACCTGTGTTCGGGCCCTCTCGAGGGAGGTAAAACCCTACTTCCGCTTGATTAATATTGATGATATGGGTAGTACAAGAGTAGATCTACCACGAGATCGTAGAGGCTAAACCCAAAGAGCTAGCCTATGATGGTATGAATGTAATTGTGATCGGCCTTCTAAGGACCAACCTCTCCGGTTTATATAGGCACCGGAGAGGGCTAGGGTTTACATGGAGTCGGTTACAAGGAAGGAAATATAATATCCGGATCGCCAAGCTTGCCTTCCACGCCAAGGAAAGTCCCATCCAGACACGGGCCGAGGTCTTGAGTCTTGTATCTTCACGCTTCAATAGTCCGGACGTTGTACACAGTCCTGCTGTCCGGATACCCCCTAATCCAGGACTCACTCAGTATTGGTAAGATTTAGCTGGTCAGATTTTACCTGTTAAATCCTGGGTGGTAGTCGCTGGGGGACTTCATCTAGGCCAGAGCCTGCACCATGTAGGCGGCGGCGGCGGAGGCGAGGTGTTCCTCCGGGTCAACACGCACAGCGGCCATCACGCCATGGGACCGCCATCAGCTCCTGGCGGGGGGGGGGGGGGGATTTGGAGGCATGAGGATGTTTCGCAGGCACCATTTAAGCAATCAGGCTGGGGGCGTGATAGAGATCAGTGGGTTACCTGACTGGATCCGAGCAGAACGTAGATGTGGTTGAAGCTGTGGTTGCGGCGGCGGCGGTTTGAGATGACGGTAGAGGGAGGCGCGAGGGAGGGGATCTTGAGGGAAGGGATGTGGTTGGAGGAATAAATTCTGAAATCAAGACGCCTAATGAAAATTTCAAAGAAATTTGAAACTTGGGCGGGGGAAACACACAACGCAGACGAAGCGCGTAAAATACTCGTGTGCGAGAAAATGAAAGTTGGTAGATCCCATCTCCAAAAAAAATGTACACCTGTACTTGATTTTTTTCGGTCAATGGTACGCCTGGTTTATTAGGAAATATCGCACAGGTAACTGACTTATGTGTCATTAACGCAAAAAATGCAGACGGGTACGGCATAGAAACCGTGTGTTTTGTGATCTTCTAATGATTAACGCAAAAAACGCACACGGGCACACCTGCTAATCAACACGCAAAGCCCTCAAAGGATGCTCTTACCGACATTGTACGTTAATACTACAAACTTAAAGTACTACTGGTAATTTTCTCTAATACTACAAACTTAAACTACTTCTCACAAGCTACCATCAGGGCATGTTGGCCAGACCCCGGCGTTCTCCTTCCTGGCCTTGTAGGAGGCAGCCCACACTACAAAAAAATACACTTCCGTGATGATACGTGTTTGTCACAGTAGGTCATGTTTTCTGTCATGCATGTACATCCATGACAAATTTATGACAGAATCAAGATAGTCATACCTGTGCTATCGTAGAAGTGTTCCATGACATTACCAAATTTATCATCACGGAAGTGTCCACTTCCATGATGATAAATTGCGCGTCACAGAAGTGCTTTCGTCAAGGGTGACCGACACATGGCATCCACCGTAACGGAACGCCGTTAAGCTATCGGGTTCGGTTTTGGATCCGATAACCCGTTAAGAGCCCCGACCAATGGGGATTTTCCACGTGTAAAATCATCATTTGCTGGAGGAAACACGTGTCGGCTCACCGTTGGGACAGATGTCATCCACTCATTCGACCCAAAGCGCCTATGATGCGTCGACACGTGGCACGGCCCAACAGAGGCCCATTCCTATGAAAAGGCCGGCCCGTTTGTCTTGGTCAAAAGGTGGCGGGCCGGCCCACGGCAAGCCTGCTAATGGCCTGTTCGCCTATAGACCATTTACAGCCCGCTAACCCAGGGCCCGTTTACGGCCTATCCGAATTAGGCCCAGTAGCGTCATCTGGGTTTTCCAATATAATTCCAGCCTGTTATTACTTCCGGCCCATGTATGGCCCATGACGTCTTTCAGCCTATATGAGGCCCTTAGTAACTCTTGGCCCATTAACGACTCGTGGTAAAACTGGCGTAATGAATAGTGTATCACTTTATACCCATTAACGGCACGTGGTGAAACTGGCCCGTAATGAACAGTGTATCACTTTATACCCATTAACGGTCCATTATTCCGTTGGGCCGTTTACAACCCAAGTTACCTTTCGGCCTTCTCAGGGCCCATTTATTCTTGGGCTCATTTCCAGCATTCGTTTACTTACGGCCCGTTACTATCATTTTCTGCTTGTTGGCCAAATTCAGCCCGTGGTTACAGTCGGCCCATTTGTGGCCCGTTAATACGTTGGGCCATTTTCATAGCGTCATCAAATACGACTGATTAAAGACGACCTGTTATTGTCGGCCCATGAACGGATGATTTCAACTCTAGCCCATTTACGGCCATAATGTGGTCTGTTATTGGCCCATGTTTGGCCAACCGATCATACGGCCCGTAGAAGACCCATTGATGATACGGCCCGTGGAAGCCCCATTGTGTCTACGGCCCGTATAAGGCCCATTGTTTCTACGCCGCGTAGAAGGCCCATTGTTTCTACGGCCCGTAGGAGGCCCATGTTAACTACAGTAAATATGTAGCCCATGGTTATTGAGGCCTATTTTTAAAAAATAGGTTATTGCAGCCACTAGCAAACCGCGGAAAAATAACTGCACTGACTACAAGGAAACAAATAAACAAGACAATGAGGAAATAAATTAGCAAGCAACTTATGCTAGGATATCAGGGCTATTACACATATTACATCCACTGGGCATCAAATTTCGCCACCAGTGCAAATATAGGGAACAAAGCAGCATATAAATGCCGCAACAAAACAAGTCCAGAACTGAAACCACTTCAGAAGAGCTTAAGAAACAATATCCTGGGTACCCATAATGCTGGCAAGATGCTTAGCAAGCTTATTAACTTTCTCTTGTTTGGCGTTTAAATCCTCCAGCACTTGCTGTTGCACCAGAAAGTATGCATCTGAATTCTGCAGGGACTTCCTCTGTCCTTCAGCTTCCCGTCCATAACATCTGATCGATGTATTTCAACTTGAAGTTGAGACTCAAGAAGCCGAACTGATTCAGGCAGCGAGTTCAAAGAGCTGGTGCCAGCAGTAGTAGCCAGTAACTCGAACACTACATCAAGACAGGACTTCGGGGTTGTCTGAGTGTCTTCAATATAGTTTTTATCGGCTTTCTTGGAGACCAACTGGGATGTCTCACTATCTTGAACCTTATCTGCATTACTTCCTTTACCATTGCATAACGTGGTACTCTTCTCAAATATTTTATCCGCGTTCTAAAAGAGAAACAAACAAACACATCACAGGTTTACAATGTAGTATATGAAACTCATTTTGGTAAACTAGTTCAGTAGTAAGGTGGAAAGGATAACAGTATGAAACAAACATATATCTATGTAGTATGGTCACTGTATGGTCTATATCATACTAGTTTATGTTGCCAAATCAAGATAAATACAGTTCGAATCATATCTATTTAAGACAAAGCAGCATAGACAGAATATAAGTGTGGGAAACTACACAGCAATAACAACACTTGTAATGTGCATGGCATGAGAACATAACTGTTTCTTCAATTGAAACTGAAATCAACATAGAGCAAGTTACAACAGCAAACACATTAAAGAAAGAGGTTTAAAACATAGATGTTGCGCCATTGGAGTTTCAATTGTATCCTTCAAATGTGAAATTAGTTGGTATGAGTAAATACAGTGATGCAAGAGCAAAGTAGTATGAGCCATAGCTACGGAACCTGGCCTGAGAACAATTCTTCTTCTGCTTTAAGCGTTGACTTGGGGTTCAGAGTGGTGGTCCTCGTGCTTTGGGCACTGCAGTTGCCTTACTAACTCCTCGTGTTTGGGTGCTCTGTGGTGGAGACGGTGTTGTGTCACCGGGAACTGGGTTACTATCTGCTGGGGTTGGGGTTAGAAGGGGTGTAGCTGGTTCTCTCGTCCAACCGGGTAGGGGTACAATCTGCGTGAGTGCAGGTTATGTCTCAGGTGGGGCTGGTTCTGGGCAAGTACAACCGTGGTTCTATCTCCATCGACGTGTAGCACGATCTTTTTCAAGACCGTGTTTTACTCCCACAGATACTACCATCACCCCTCCAATTGAAATGGCTGATAAACAAGAAAAGTAATTGAATGTACAGACATTGTAAGATAGACAGGTGCAATGGATAGTAGGGAATAAAACATGGCATGAAATAATTCACATTTATGTGGTCTAACCAAACAGAATAGCTGGACATAATTTCACATACATGATGGCTAATTAAACAGGATAGCATGACACAATTTCACATGTATGATGGCTAACTAAACAGGATAGAATGACATACTTCAAAATATGATGACTATGTAAACAGGATGACATGATGTAACTATACGATGTGTCTATTAAAGTGGTTGGCATGCCATAAATCACAAACATGTCGTCGATGGAAACATGATGGCATGACATAATTCATGGATAGAATGACATAATTCAAAATATGATGACTATGTAAAATGGATGAGATGATATAACTATATTATGTCTTTAGAAAATGGGTCGGCATGCCATAATTCAGATACATGCTGTCTATGTAAACATCATGGCATGATATAATTCAAATATATGATTTATATACTAAGGAAGTGAGCAGAGGGCAATCGCATATATGATGTGTCAACTAAGGAGATGGCATTCAATATCGTGTATATGATGTAAAAACTAAGCATTGCAATACAACATATGCATGATATGAGTAATATAACCCTGCCAAGTTTGAGCATACACCTCGTGGGGATAATAGGACTGGTCATCGCCTCTCAATCCTCCTCTCAAGAGCTATCTGTAACCAGCAAGATATATGCTTCAGCAGGTAGCATTGTCTACTCTGAAGACCTTGTTTTCACTCCAGATTTCTCCATCACCAATTCAAATGGCTGATGTACAGGAAGAGCAGTTGAATATACAAACATTGTCGACAAAAGCAATGAGAAATACAAAAAAAGGACGGCATGGTATAATTCACATATATGACGCTTGGCTAAACAGCATGGCATTGCATAATTTACATATATAATGCCTTGCAACAAGATAGCATTGCATAATTCACATATATAATGTCTTGCAACAAGATGGCATTGCATAATTCACATATATGGTAACTAGACACTAAACAGGTGGCATTCACACAAAGCATGTCTAAACTAAGCAAATGACATAGCAATGCAAGATACCATACGCACGATATGAGCAACATAACCCTGCCAAGTTAGAGCATGCACCTCGGGGATAGGACTGGTCATCTATCTCTGAATCCTCCTGTGAGGAGCTATCTGTAACCAGCAAGACATGCGCTTCGTCAGATAGCATTGTCTGCTCTGAAGACCTTGTTTCCACTCCAGATTTTTCCATGACCATGTCGAATGGCTGATGCACAAGAAGAGTAATTGAATGTACTAAAATTGTTGACAAATTTAAAACGTAATAAAAAAATTATTTCATAATATAATTCACATATCAGATGACTGGCTAACCAGGGTGGCATTGCAGAATTCACATATATGATGTCTGGCTAAACAAGATGGCGTTGCATGATTCACATATATGATAAAGAAACTAAACAGATGGCATTGACACAAAGCATGTCTAAACTAAGCAGATGACATCTTTGATGTATACAGTAAGCAATGCAAGGCACCATATGCATGATATTACCCACATCAGCATGCCAAGTTAGAGCGAAGACCTCATGGGGTAAATAGGAGTGGTCTTCTGCTTCTGAATCCCTCTCAGAACAGTTATCCACCATGGAGCGACGTCTGCATGAAATTTTATTGCCACGCAAGGCTCGTCTCTTCTGCTCTACATGTTCAGTTCCATTGTGTACAATAACTAACATGCATAGGAATAAAACATAGTGAGATTATGTAAGGAGTGCATGCACAAATCCAGAGTGATGGTAGCAAACTGTGGATGGACCCAAAACCAATGATAGCAGGCAGATAATAGCTTTAGTAAAAAATACAGATAATGGCTCCTTTAATGTTTGTTTGCACCCAACATGAAACTCATAATAGACACCCAAGATTAACCAGATAGTAGACAGATAGTACTGATTGCTTCCCCAATATGCACTACAAAAAAAGACACATCCGTGACATTTTGGGCCGAACGAAATTTTTTTCTGTCATACATATGACACTTCTATGACGATAATTGTGACAAAACCCGGTATCATCATAGATGTGGTGGGCTCCTACTTCTATGACAAAAAATCATGACAGAAAATGGGCTTTTCGTCCTGGGCGGGCTGGAGAATCAGCTGCATGACATTCTTTGGGCCGTCCATGACGGAAACAACCGTGGTAGAAGCAAGGGCGAGGAAAATTTTGGGGAATTGCCGGTTACGGTGGGAGGTCGGAGGCTGAGCGATGCACCTTTCTCTCAGACGTACGCTGCTGTGGCGTGTGCGAGGCGTTGGCTCGCGAACCCGAAGCGAGGTGTTGGGCTCTAATCGAACCCGAAGCGATTGAATCGCGCAGCTACGCGTTACTAAATCCGAAGCGATTGATCGATGGCTGTTAATGAAACGATCGAGCGATTCTTCGCCATCGCTACTAATCAAGCCGATCGATGCTGCCTCGGGATGAGCAAAGTGAGTGTTGCGGGGGGGTTGATGAGCGATGAGCGGTGGCGTTTGCCTCTGGATCAACAGGACCCGTGGTGTGGTGGAGGGCTGGATGAACAGAGACGGTGGAGGGGTGCCCGTGGAGGGTGGTTGAACATCACCCGTGGTGTGGAGGGCTGGATGAACAGTGAGACGGTGGAGGGTGGTTGAACGATGGCGGTGGAGTAGCGCGCGGTGGAGGCTGGATGAACAGGAGCCCGTGGAGGCTGGAGGAGGTCGACGGTAGCCCGTGGAGGCTGGAGGAGGTCGATGGTGGAGATGAACAGTATCCCATGGAGTCCCGTTTTGCGGTACGCCACACCCCTCCCGATGAACAGGACCCCCGTTTTGACGGTAGGAGGTCCGTTTCGTCCGTTTTGCGGTACGCCACACCCCTCCCGATCAACAGGACCCCCGTTTCGACCGTAGGAGGTCCGTTACACATACGTGGCCGTATTTTCTTTCTTGCACCCTGGCCGCTGTATGTACGTCTACATGCTATGTGCGCGCCTCTACTACGACACGTGCGCGCCTCTACATCGACCAGTATGTACGTACACGTTCGCGACCAGAATGACCACACTACGTACGCTTCGACCAGGTGGGTCCCGACTGTTAGGCACTTCCTTGCGTGCGAAGATGTAGCTGGTGGGTTCCAGCAGTCAGGGGGGCGAATCGTTTTTTTTGCCCGGACGCACTTCCTTGCGTGCGAAGATGTAGCTGGTGGGTCCCAACAGTCAGGGGGGCAAATCGTTTTTTTTTGCCCGGACGCACTTCCTTGTGTGCGAAGGTGTAGCTGGTGGGTCCCAGCAGTCAGGAGGGAAACGTTTTTTTCACGAAATACGGTGGCCCGTCCGGTGGGTCCCTGCTGTCAGGTTGAGGAATCATTATTTTCCGCGTAATAAGGAGGCACTTCCTTGCTGCGGCCGTGGACCCAGCTGTCAGCCTCTCCACGTACAGTCCATGTCTGACGGAAGTCGTTCCTTGACCACGTTGACCACGCCGCGCCGAGAGCACCAGGGCGGTGGACGACGGTGAGGCCTAGGAAGGGGACGACGTGGAGCCTGTGAAGATGCCGCAGTGGATGCCCAGGCGGAGAGGAGTATGAGGGTTCACCCGTTCGGCTGCGGTGTGAGGCTGCCGTCGCCGCAGGGCCTGGCCAGCGGTGGGAATAGTAGGGGGCGGTGAGGCCTCCGCGGCAGCACAGCCGGCCACGAGAGGCGGGAGCAGGCGGCACGACCGGCGCTGCTTTGGGCGGCTGGAGCAAGAAGACCAGAGGTTGAAGAAGAACTACAGCCGTTGGATGGACATCGTACGGTCACTGGAGCTAGAATCGTTCATATTGACTAAGTTGACAAAGCCCTCAGTCCCCGTCAACTTAGTAGGCCCACAAGTCAGCCACCCACCAAGGTGGGTCCCAGCTAGCAGGGGGAGCATTCATTTTATTGTGCGTAATAAAGAGGCACTTCCGGTGGGTCCGAGCTGACAGCAGGGGGAACGTTTTTTTGCAAAATACGGTGGCCCGTCCGGTGGGTCCCAGCAGTCAGGGGGGAAATGTTTTTTTCGCGAAATAAGGTGGCCCGGCCGGTGGGTCCCTGCTGTCAGGTGGAGGAATAATTATTTTGCACGTAATAAGGAGGCACTTCCTTGCAGCCGTCGTGGACCCAGCTGTCAGCCTCTCCACGTACAGTACTCTTCCGATGGAAGTCGCTCGTTGACCACGTTGACCACGCCGCGCCAAGAGCACCAGGGCGGTGGACGACGACGACGCCTAGGAAGGGGACGACGCGGAGCCGGGGAAGACACAACAGTGGAAGCCCGCGCGGAGAGGAGTACGAGGGTTCACTGGTTCGGCTGCGGTGTGAGGCTGCCGTCGCCGCAGAATAACAGGGGGTGTGGGTGAGTGGAGGGATGGCCTGGCTAGCGGTGGGAGTAGTATGGGGGCGGCGAGGCCTCCACGGCAGCACAGCCGGCCAAGGGAGGCAGGAGCAGGCGACATGACCGGCGCTGCTTTGGGCGGCTGGACCAAGAAGACCAGAGGTTGAAGAAGCACTACGGCCGTTGGATGGACATCGTACGGTCACTGAAGCTAGAATCGTTTATATTGACTAAGTTGACAAAGCCCTTGGTACGCTCCAACTTAGTAGGCCCACAGGTCAGCCTCCGAAAAACGGTGCGCCCCAGATGTCAGGGGAAGGAATCATTTTTTGGGCGGCCGAAGCTAAGAATATCCGAGATTGAAGAAGAAGCACGACATCCGTTGGATAGACATCCAACGGCCGCTGCTGCTAGAATGGTGTGTTGACTATAATAAGTTGACAAAGCCTTGCATACGCGTCAACTTATTTTCTTTAGGGGCCGCGTCACTTAGTAGGCCCACAAGTGTATGGTAGAGAACTTATAGCCCATTTGCGTTTTGTAAGAATGTACAACCCATTTTTGAATTCTAATGGAATTTACAACAACCAATTTACATTTTGTTAAAAGTACATCCCATTTTCTATCTAGGACAACGATTAATAATTTCAACCAACCGTTGAAGACAGAATTCAATAAAATTTCCCACATTTTGATGGGATCCGAAATATTTTTATCCCAAAATTTCTAGTCGATTAAATATAAATTTTTATTACGTAAAAATCCAACTAAACATTTGCAGGCAACAATGAAAATTTAACATTTTCAAAATCCATAAATAATATTTTATAAAATAATTTCGTGTTTGGTGCATTTTTTTATAGTTACTGCCCAGTTTTTATAATTACATCCCATTTATTATTTTTAAAGCCCATTTTCCTGTTAAGCCTAATGCATCCCTCCTAGGAAAGATTTGCAGCCCAACGGGGCGGAGAATAACAAGTTGACCTTGCCTGGGTATTCCTCAAAGAGACGTATAGTTGGGCTAGCCATTTTCATCTTTAAAAAATTAGTATCTTGGCTGGATATCTGGCCTGGGCTAGATGGGCCACAGCCCGCCCAGTTAATACCCTGCTCTCCTCTGAACAACAACGAAATCATCGCCAAGAAAAACTCTGCAGTGCTCACGCCTCAAAAACACAAATACTGCTCGAGCTGCTTGGTCCCAGCTGTCGGCCACACCTTGTGCAATTCTCTCGTTTATATTGACTACATAGGTTGAAAATGGTGTGGGACCGTGATGTCAGGAAACCAGGATAAAGCAAAAAAAATATAGTTGTACATAATAAGGAGGCACTTGCGTACGTACGGCTATGGCCCAAGTGGGTCCCTAGTGTCATCCAACCAAAATAAAGTCATCTCCTGAATCCTCATGTTCGTTGACCATGATAACAATGCTCGGTGCCACGACGAGCGCAACAACTCGAAGGACAACGGAGAGGGCCTCGCGGGCCCTACGTAGGTCTGATAAAACGCCCGCTGCTCATTCAGGAAGCCAGGATCATCGGACACCTATGAGCACCTTCGAGAAACTGAGACGGCATGAAACGGTAAGGCCGCGCTTGGGAGCTCTGGTTTATTTCAAACCTGTATTAACATACAAGTGTAATTTACTCATCATCGGAAACAACGCGTAAAATACAGGCGTAATGAAACCGAGGGCCCGAGGTCTGTAAGTAAAACCGGCGGGTTACGCGTGTAATTTGAGAGACCAGTGTATATTTTACGAGCATTGCTATATGGACGACATTACCAGACGATACATGCACGACGCGCGTATCATGCCATCCATGGGCAAGGCTGAAACAGCAGCTAACGGCTGGATTAGCAATCGTCCGAGTGTCGTTCAGCGTTTTTATCATGTGTGAAGTACTTCCGATAATTTACTAGTCGAAATCGACCAACCAAGCGCCTTCGCCCGAGACCATCTGCTTTAATTTACAAGCGTTAGTTTTACAAGCGGTTTTGGTTGGAAAACGGCGATCCAATCACGGCCTAATATCATGAGTTGGTCGGAAGATCATATGGTTTCACGTCTAACCTACCCAACTTGTCGTATAGGCTATGAATGAAACATCAGACGGTGAACTTCTTAAGACGGAAACAACAGAAGAGGATGATCTTCTTAACAAGCAAATCGCCGGCATTAGATCGACATGCAAAACAATACGAAGCATTATTCTCAGGAGGCACGGTGAACAGCTCGTGATGTCAAGATGCCTCAACATTGCAAGCTCAACTTTGCAATCAAACACAAGGCCTGGCATTACATAGACAACATTCAGAACAAACTCTTAACACAGGAATATCTCAGCAGAGTAACTATTTACTTCTAAACAGAACACGTGAATAGGAAAAAACACTCAACGCTGCTCACAGAAGGGCATCCCACTCAAAATATCAAATGCATGTCTTCCGCTAACATCAATGAGCAAATTTTGACAAGGTTTTCCAATTCCAATATATTAAACTAACGTCTTCTTGCTAACATTAATGATTAAACTTTGACAAGCTTTTCCCATTCAAAATATGTAATGCCTATGATCGTGGAGTCCTGTCGCTTCTTGCTAACATCAATGATTAAACTTTGACAAGCTTTTCCCATTCAAAATATGTAATGCCTATGATCGTGGAGTCCTGTCGCTTCTTGTACTTGTTTGGGAACTTTTTGCCCAGGGCACTCCACGTGTTGTTAAATTGCCAATGGTCTCTACAGACTAGTCATGTCACCGGTGTCTAATATTTGTGGCACCGGCTATAGCAATGGAGGGATTCGGTGCCAAACTAAGAAAAGGTGAAATTGGCACCTCTTTTGGCCTACATAGTGGAAGGCCTAATACTCTGTAAAGCCTCTCGGTCATTCCTTCTGTAATGTAGCGCAAACAGTGACTGCTTCTTTCTGCAAAGTGGAACGACCAACTAGACCCAGTAATGCAACAGTTTGCCTTGGACACATTGGCTCCTTTTGTGCAGTTGAACTAAAATCGAAGTCGGAATAAAACCGAGCTTTAATTGTGATATCCCTGTAAGCAACAAAAGGTATAAGGGAAACAATTACTGAGAAATAACGGTTGATGACTTGTACTCCCAGAAGAAAAACATCTACTGATCTACCTTATCTTAATGGGAAACAAAGCAGGAAAGTAGCAATTCTCAATCAGTGTGATTCATTCATATTAACTGAGACATTATCTTAACAATGCCTTGTTTCAACATGCACAAAGAACGAAAAAGCAGAAAAGTATCATTCCTAAAACAATGTGACTGATTCATTTTAACAGAGACATTATCTTAACAATACCTTGGTTAAACATGTAGAAAGAACTACAAAGCAGGATAGTACCATTCCTAACAAGTGTTGCAGTTTTGAACTAAGATTCAGTAGTTAATTAATTATGAGGGTGGCATTGCTTAATTTTACCAATGCATTAGATTAACGAAAAGCATAAACAGTTCCAGGGAGAGGGCGCAACAATAGTATGTGCTTCCATCTACTTATAAAGGGGGTGATGCAGAGTTTGTTGTAACAAAGCAACAAGCATCATGTCTGGGTTGGTCCCATTTTTGTTCACTACTTAATGGGAAAAGACAGCAATACAATAGCTTCAATTCAACATTTATTTAAAAAATACCAATACAAGTAGCACAACATCTCAAAGCACACTACACAATCATGTGGATGAAGGCCTGTACTGACCTTTCATGAGAAGACCAGGATAAAATATGAATCTTCCAACACGAATAGGAAGTCGAATCTCGTTTTATGCAGTTGCACTGAAATCAAGCAAAGTATTTCGCGTAGCGAAGCAAAATGTCGCAATAGCAACAAGTTGAATAGATATCCCTGTTTAAACAGAGGCAAAAAGGAATCACCACTGGCTAATAAAGGAGGATGAAACATGCGGCCACAAAAATGGTAATCCCGCCAATCCCTAACAAGTGTTGCAGTTTTGAAATTAGATTCAGTAGTTAATTCTGAGAGTGGCATAAATTCACTACTAGGGAAAAGCCTATACACAGAATCTTACCAGCAGCGCGCTTAAAATCAGGCGCTGCTGGTAAGTAGCAGTAGCGCGCGCGGACAAAACTCGCTGCTGAAACAAGTTTATCAGTAGCGCGTACACTCAAAGACGTGCTACTGCTAAAATTCCCACAACGCCGCCGCGAGGCTAGTTATAGCGGCAGCGCGTTATTACAAAGAGCGCTACTGCTACGGGTCGTAGAGCATTTACGCAATAACCGCTGCTGCTAAGTTAACTAGTCGCAATAACCCACAGATCCACACACACACACTCGATCTCCCCCTCAACCCCCCGCGCCGCCGGTCCTCCCCCGTCGCCCCTCCTCCGATCTGCGCTGCCGTCACCTCATCCTCCTCGCTGGACTCGGTACCGGCCTCCTCCTCCGTCCTCCCTCCACTCGCGCTGGCCGGCCCCTCCTCGCTCTGCCTTCCTCCTCCGTCCTCCCTCCACTCGCCGCCAGCCGTCCCCTCCTCGTTCCGCCTTCCTCCTCCATCATACTTTCTACTCCCTCCTCGAGTCGCCCCTCCTTCTCCCTCCTCCCTGCTACATTTTGATTTAGTAGGCTAGTTTATATGCAACATTTTGATTTAGTTGATATGATTCAGTTGATTTAGTAGGCTAGTTGATTTAGTTGATTTAGAACATTTTCATTTAGTTGATTTAGTTGATTTAGTAGGCTAGTTGATTTAGTTGATTTAGAACATTGTGTCATTTAGTTGATTTAGTATGCTAGTGGATTTAGTATGCTAGTTGATTTAGTAGGCACCATTTTATTGTTATTTTTTCTGTACATGGATAGGTAGATGCTTTTGTTTTTTGTAATAAGTTATTTTTTTGGCAAAATGTAGGTGCTAATTTAGATAAATTTGCCACTTGTTTTTTTAATCAATTATCTTAGGCAATAGGTGCCATCGAAATTCTTTGGTAGGTGGTACCTTGTCATCTAATCGTTTATCCTTTGCTCATATTGCTTTAGGAAAATGGCGCCACCACCACCACCACTATGTCGACTGTGCAAGTCAAGGTGCGCCAGCAGGCTTGCAACTGGCATGCTGTTCGACATCTACTTCCAGCCGAGTTTTCGTCATGCGGCGATAAGAAATTAGATGAAATGTAACAACTATTTTATTTTTAGTGTTGACATTACTGCATTGTGTCATTTTTCTTTTCTTACACAGATCGTCCCATGCAATGTGAGGTTGAAATTCAACAAGCTAACAGGAGACACTTTGACATTTGAGGCTCCTGGGGGGCCGTACACTATGGAGGCCGAGAAAGGACGCAATATGTCACAGATTAGAGGAGATGGATGGGCCCGTTTCCTCGCACGCATGCGTCTTACTGGTGGTGATTTGATCAGCTTCTCCTTCAGAGCAGAAAGACCCAAGCTGGCTGTCATTTATCTCAACCTGGTGGAAGATGATGAAGATGACGAAGATGATGATGATGACGAAGATGATGAAGATGACGAAGATGACGAAGATGATGCAGATGACGAAGATGATGAAGATAATGAGGACCCACTTCATGAAGCCATCGTAGCTCAAAGAATGAGGCTGAGCGAGGACGAGGTGTGCAACCTATGGGACATAATTCCGCCACGTGATGACTTTGTCGGGGTGCCATTCGTGACCCGCCTGACAAGTACCATGGTCGATCGGCATGAAATGGTATGTTATACGTCTTGTTGTAGTAATTTGATGATGTATATATATGCTTTATTGTTATACTTAAAATGCAAATTATCCGATGATATGCATAGTGAATCCGATGAAATGCTTAGTGTAGAGTCCAATGATATGCTTAGTAGAATTCATGATTAATTAGTACAAATGCGTAGTACTGTGTCTTTTGATAGTGTAGAAATCTAGACTTAATAGAAATATATTTTCAAGAGTATGTGTGAGGCTATTTATTAATTGATATGTTTTTCTTATTCAGAAATTGCCAAAGAACCTATCTGTGAGTTGTGGTATCGAGCCTGATGAAGAAGGCTCAGCTGGACTACGCCTTACCGCAAGGGGCGCCGTCACCACATGTAGTTACCACATGGACACAGACGGTCGCACACACTTAAACTTGGTTGGGTGGAAGAGATTCCTCGTTGGCAAGAATCTTCGTGTTGGACAGGCCATCCTAATTACTATCAGGAACACCCACCGCCCAGGCTTGAGGATGATGATCGTCGTTGATATTATCTAGAACTACATATGTGTGGCTATATCATCCAGAACTACATATGATGATCGTCGTCGATATCATGTAGAACTACATATGATGATCGTCGTCGATATCATCTAGAACTAAATATGATGATCGTACTATATGTCACCTTGTACTGCTTGAGGATGCATGCTGAGTATATATGAAATTGTAATCTAGTACTTCCTCGGTTCCAAATTACTCGTCGTGGTTTTAGTTCAAATTTGAACTAAAACCACGACGGGTAATTTGGAACCGAGGGAGTACTACCTAGTACCTATAATGCTTTATGAAATTGATATCTAGTAGAACTAGTATCTGAAAATTGCAGTTTACTGAAGCCGGAATGGGGAAATGGTGGAAGATATAACAGTAGCGCGGGAGCAGGAAATCGCTACAGCTAACTAATAGTAGCACGTTCGGGAAATGCGCTGCTGATATAGTCAATAGTAGTAGCGCGGGTACAGGCAGCGCTACTACTAACAGTTAGTTGTAGCGCCTTATTCGTAGCGTAGGTGCCCGCGCTGCTGATAGCCTCAAAACCCGTGCTACTACTAGGGTTTTCCCTAGTAGTGATTACTCGCTTATAAAGGGGGTGATGCTGAATTTTTTGTAACAAAGCAACAAGCATCATGTCTGGGTTGGTCCCATTTTTGTTCACTACTTAATGGGAAAAGACAGCAATACAATAGCTTCAATTCAACATTTATTTAAAATAGTACCAAAACAAGTAGCACAACATCTCAAAGCACACTTCACATCATGTGGATGAGACCAAGATTTGAAACAACTCGCCACGAAGAGTGGAGACAAATCTCGATCTCCTTTTGTGCAGTTCCACAAAAATTAAGCAAAGTCACCGGTGTGACATTCAAGTTGAACTGCACAAAACACTCTTAAAACATAAGTGTTTCGAGTAGCGAAGCAAAATGTCGCAATAGCAACAAGTTGAATCGATACCCCTGTTTTAACAGAGGCAAAAAAGGAAACAATTACTTGCCGATAAAGGAGGATGAAACAAATGGTGACAGAAAGAAGCATCTAACTTATCTTGGATGGAAAACAAAGTTGGATAGTAGCATTTCTAAAAGTGTTGCATTGATTCATATTAACAGAGACATTCTCTTGAAACAACATTCGTTAAAAAATGTAATTTACTTTTAACAGTGGCATTGCTTCAATTTTCCGGCGGCATTCTTAGATTAACAACAGCAAAATAGCTGTATGGGACATGCGAGCACCATGTGCGTCCACACGTATAAATGGGTGATGCAGAGTATGTAGCCAAGTAGCATATATGCGTTGGTCCCATATTTGTTCTCTTTGAACCTTTTTCCTAAGTGAGGGCAGAAAATCTAGTCCTGCATAAACGACCCAACCCCCCAAGTTTCTTTCCATTTTCAACAAAGAGATCGGTTCCTTACAGATGTGTGTACTGGGTTACCCCCTTTTCCCTTTTCGACCTACAAAGCGGCTGGATAGCCAGTCTATACTACTTTCCGCCCCTCCTTACCTCATCGAACCACGTCCTAGATTCTTGCTCCAGCCCACCACACCCTTCTTTCCTCTTTGAACCAAGACCTAGATTCGACTACAGATCGAAAAAGATCCACATGCAGCTAGAGCAACGACGGTTTCAAAGAAACTTATACCTTAGGGTCGTCGGGATGTGGCAAGGCGGCGGCGGAGGCGGATCTGCCCACACCACGATGGCAGCGAGGAAGAAGGGGTCGGTGGCCCTCCCGCACAGGCGCTGGGTGAAAGAGAACAGCGCAGCCGGCAGTGGATTGCCTCCCTCGTCGAAGGCGATAGAGTGAACGCTGCACCTCCTCCCCTTCCCGGTGCGACGGGATACCGACGCCTCCTTCACCAGCTGTGAGGGGGGAGAGAGAGACAAGAGACCAACGCAGTCTTGTTTAGATCTGGTGAAGAGAGGGTGAGAGATTGTGAATATAGCAAACCCTAGCAAATGAACGCTGAGCCTCCAGCGTGTAACATACATGTAGTGCGGCGAGCGTGTGGAGAGTGCAAACCCTAGCGAACAAGCGCTGAGGCTCCCGCTATATATATACTATCAGTAGTTGGACTGACCTCCGGTGCCTTCATCGCACTGCTTTTGGCTGTATGACGGTGAGCCAGCCACATTTTGGGCCCACCTGTCATAAACCCAAAGGCAGTGCACTAAGTCAAGCCAGCGTCCATATAGTACTCTCGTGTATCGACTAATATATACTAGTGGAGTGGTTTTCTTATTCTCTCCATAACAATCGTTTTAAATTGTGTAAGTACGAAATGAAACTCTTTATTTAATGTACAAGTGAAGAAAACTAGTACTACTTCCGATGAACTAACGATCCACGCCAACGCGTCCTGGTCGCACTTCCTGTCCTTCACGTGTGGTACACTACCCTCCCTTAAGTGAACAACCACAAATGCGCCAAATTATCGGAAAAGTGTGAGAGTGTGTACAAATAAAGAATTTTAATTTCAATTATCGGAAAGGTTTGAGAGTATTACAAAGTTTGACTTCATCAAATCTAATATTGAGTAAATAAAATGGAGGGCTACTACGTCCATCCGGGTTTTAGTCCACACCATTTTTTAAATCAAAGTTAATAGCTGGACAAATAAAATTACAGGGGAGCTGGAGACAAAGTTGTGAGAAGGCTTAGAAATCCATACAAAACTTATGCTCTTAGTACCAACGTCGATCCGTCTTCGAGGAAACATTTGGTTCACAGCCAATTGTGTGATAAAATTGCACCAACGTGAAAGACGACTGCGTCTCCAACGCAACCAAGGTGAACTGACGAAGGGCATCATCTTTGTGCGTAACAAGCAAAGAGCACTGATGGAAGACAACTTGTTTTTCATTGAAAATCGATCAGCTTCACCAGCCGACGCAACCACGAGGCGCAACCATGAGCATCGATAGGTCATCGTGGTGATGCATCATCCATTTGGCATCAAGTTTGGGTGAGGCACCAATGAAGTTCAACAAATCCTCACTGTGGTCTGTTTCTTCTCAGTAATCAAGCTCGAGGAAGGAAGAACCACGTGGCAGAGGACAGTGAGGCGGAACAACAATGGCCATCCAATTTTGTGCAGTTCCACTAAAATTGAGGAAGACATGCCTGGGTATGGAGACACGCTTCGCTGTTTCCAAAAATATAAAAAAGGGTTAGCAACGACATCTCAATTGTCAATAAGAATTAATGAAAAGTACACCAACAAACAGAAGTATCATAATTATATCTTGATGGGAACTAAACCAGGATACCCGAGAAAAAAGCATTTCTTCATTTAACCAGTGATTGTACTACCACCATATGGACAATGACCGCACAACCACCATGTACTTTTTGTCGAAACAACATGTATACCTCCACCGAGGCATAAATCAGGACAACTTTTCGAGTGGCATTTCCTCTATAATAGTACTAGTAGGTGATGTTGGACCAGCCGACGAACCCTAGCTACAACTATGCATGGCGAGCTGGGGAGTAGTCGCATAGAAGAAAACCCGCACGCAGCGACCTGGGGAGCTGGACCAGTACAAGAAGTTATACCTTAGGTGGGCGAGATGTCGTTTAGGCGGGCGGGCGGGATCTGCCCACACGACGGCAGCGAACAAGGGCGCGGAGGATCTTCGTCCGCGCCAGCGCCGGCTCCGAGAGGACGGTGCGCATCGGCTCCCTCCGTCGCCGACGGCGACAACGTCAACGCTGCGCCTCCTCACCTCCCGCAGCGGACGGGATTCGGCCGGATCTGTGACCACCGGTGAGGAGAGAGATAGAGTGGACACTGTCATCTTGTTTTGATATGGATAGGGTGAGAGAGCGAGACGCGAGAAACTCTATCAAACAAGAGGCTATAATGGAGTAAAAAAATCTCTCCATAGCAGTGGTTTTAAATAGAATACGCGCATTCCTGGAAAAAAGAAACGAAAACTGGCAGACAATTTTTTAAGGGTCTGTCTAGGACACGTCTAGATGGGACATAGTTATGTCACATCAAAGTTGATGTCCACTCTGTTTGTGGTCTATTTTTTTGTCCTAGTTTTTTTTGTTTCTTGTTGCTACATTATATACTTGTGGGAGCTTAGATGTGATATCCTTAAATAACATCTAGATGTGAATTAGACAAACTGATTTTCTAATGTACCAAGAAAGAAAACTCGATCAAAAACACGCCCCCGCTTCCAGGTCACGAGAGTCGTCGCGCACACACACACATAGACATAGACATGCATATCCGTGTTTACGTAAAATTCCATTTCCATCTCCATCTCCAATCATATTTGTCCAACTGGCACATTATTTACGTTGTTAATTATATACGCAGCAATATTAACGTACATCATCTCTTGTTTGCGCACGTCTGGACCGCTGCCACGGCCGGTCCTGACCAACTCGAACCCTCTTCATCACCCGCGCGTGCTTCCCGCCCGAAACGGTCAGTGCCGCATTCATGCCCGACCAGAGCGGACGGGACCTCTCAGTGGTGCCGGCATTGAAGCGGCACGCCGACCGAGAGAGCGTCGCCCGCGCCGCTTCCGGGTGCACGCGGCTGCTCCGCGTTCGAAGGTCGCAATAGCCGGCTACAACATGCATGTCAAAAGTTCTTGGGAGTCCGTGCTACAGCTAGTTGTCCTTCACCAACTCGTCAATCTCTTCCAGTAGTGCTAGTACTCCATTGCGCGATCCATCAGACAAGCAGGCGGAAAAGTTATCGTATACTCGGTTTGTGGTGAGTGGCATGCCGAGCGACCGTGTGGGGTCTAGCTATGGAGGAGGGTGAGACACGAACACGACAGACGTGATTTAAACGTTGGTTTTTCTCAATGGCATGATCCAACGAAATGAAACATTGGTTTCTCTCCGTTTCCATTTTTTTCTCCGGAAAAACGGAAACTTTCCACTCCATTTTCATTCCTATTCCAAGGTTGCCCCATTACAACATTCCATCAAATACAAAGGAAAACTAACACGCATGTTGCTGCATCTCAATGATTCACAGATCATAGCCAATATTTACTTCACAACTAAAGAAAAAAGTTGTGAGAGCGTGTACGAAAGAAAAACTACTGATTGGGTCACTACGACTTAAACCCTAAACCCTAAACATGATTTAATTCCCTGGCCAGGTAGAACCTGTCGAAGGAAAGACGGCTGGCACCCTCGGATCATACGATGCTTTTGTGCAGTTCCACTAAAATCGACCTGAGCATCCGTGATGGCAAAGATATCGAAGATGTGTGATTAGAATAATAGTACTGGCACTAGTTCATGAGACATAAACTCATCACAAGTAGAAGCCGGTAGAAGTAGAGAAAGATCGACATGGAGATGGAGCTATGGCAGTGGAGCAAGCCGGCTCCAAAAGGAAGATGGACTACCTGGGACGTCGAGCTATAGCTAGAAGGGCGGTTGGGATGCGGCATCGGCCCATACCGCGGTGACCCCCGATTGGGACGCACCGACTGTGGGTTTTCTCCCTCGCCGATGTCGACCGCGTCTACGCAGAACATTGTTCCTTTACCCCAGCTGCGGGATCAGGCCCGTCGTTCTATGCTTGTGAAGAGAGCAACCTTAGCAAGAAGGCTTGTAGCTTAGGCTCCTGCTAGTGTATATATAGTGGTTTTCTTTTTCTCTCCATATCAACCATTTTATATTGCGTACGTGTCATTCAAGAGTGAAATGATGGTTGCTTCTTCCGACTAACTTAATGTGTGATTTGACTGCTCCTTAGTGGCCCCTACACGTACTCCCCCTACGTGTATGCAACAGTCACACGTACACATAGACGCAAAACGCAGCATGACGCCTCTAATGCATGCATGTCCGAGCACACGACGGAACACACACGGTCACGCTAAGTGCTCTACCTACACATGCATGCACACACATACTCAGTCAGGGTGAGCTAGTGACCATATAAACACCGGAAAATATATATATTGAGCATAATGAGCGTATTATGAAGTCCACTGACCGTATTTTTACAAATATACAATGACAGATAGTGTATTTATCTCGTTTGAAATTAAGCCATATTAACCGGAGAGGAGGCAGTATGGACTAGCATTACTTTGTTGTGTCCCGTCAACTTGCCGAACAAGGAGAAGGTTGCAGGACGGGAGAAGCTTGCGCGCGGTGGCTCGCAGGACAAGGAGAAACTTTTGACTAATGCAAGCTCTCCCTCGCTCAGGCGGTGGACGGCAACATTAATTCGTGTCGATTCCGAAGCATACACTATACTACTAGTGCTACTATTGTTCGACTTCCGAATAGGCTAACAGCAAGTTTAAAGTTTACTATTACTAGTACTACTACTATAGTCTATAAAGGTACGTACTATACTACTAGTACTAGGAACTGGATGGAGGAGCGTATGCACTCTTATTATAATTTTAAAATGTGATAAAGCAATCTTCAACACATTTGGTTCTCCTCGAGGGTTCTCGCATGTGATAATGGAAGTTGATTGCATGGAACACTCGCCACAATTCTTGCTTAATTTTGGCTCATATCCTGTTACAAATAGTAGCGCTCGGTAATATTTCCTCTTTTTTGTTATTCAGCATGTAAACAAGTCAGCAAAGCTCGCGGCGCATCTTCGTGCGAACCGTGCTTGCTGCGCTTTGAATGTGGCCGAGAGTTGGCTTGATGAAACACCTCGCTTCCTACTTCTTTTTTTGCGGGGTACCTCGCTTCCTAGTGACCAGTGTCTTGGCTGATCGTCCTAAGAATGCTTATATATGAATAAAGCTCTCTCATTTACCCACAAAAAAGATTAAGCCATATTAGCCAGAAAGGAGAGAGTATGGACTAGCACTACTTTTTGGTGTGTCCCATCAACTTGCAGAACGAGGAGAAGCTTGCAGGACAAGGTGAAGCTCGCTTACGCCTTTTGACTAATGCAACCTCCTCGGTGGACATGCATCATCCATTATTTGTCGATTGTCGAGGCATACATCGTAGTACCCAACATGCGGAGTACCTTGTTCGACTTCACGAAGAGGCGAAAAGCTGCCACACAGTAGTACGAGTAGTACTACTACTAGAACCGCATGGTGGGCGCTGTACTCTGATTTTTTATCTCGATAAAGTACATGTTTATTCCGAGAAAGGCGGAAAACGGCAGCCCAACATGTAATGAATGATATCGATCAACCAACCATGCTCGAATATATCTTGGCCTCAGTGCGAGCCCGTCTGTGTGTTCTCGCTCCTCGTCTCTCTCAAGGAACGACGGGTTGGCTCTTTGCCGTCAATTGAGATCGGTTTGCTCACACTCCTGTCCCACATGTCAGTGATATGCCAAGAGGAGGTGCGTTGACCGACTACCATACGCGTACTTGGTTTTCCACCTTCATACTACTCCTCCCTCCGTCACAGTTTACAAGGAGCGCTTCATTATGATGCATTTCTCTCAATGCATTCCCACCACCAGAGAGACTTTAGACGCGTTTGGTTTAATGCTCAATTAATTAGGGCGTGGTAACCGCAATCAAGTCCACAATTTTCTCTCCATGTACTGTACTACTACGGAGTGGAGTAAGTGCATGCATGTGTGTACCCGGGGTGGAAGTGTTGGGGAACGTAGTAATTTCAAAAAATTTCCTACGATCACGCAAGACCATGGTGATGCATAGCAACGAGATGAGAGTGTTGTCTCACGCCCTCGTAGACCAGCAACGGAAGCGTTGGCATAACGAGAGGAAGTAGTCGTACTTCTTCCCGATCCAACCGATCCAAGTACCGAGCGACGGCACCTCCGAGTTCTGCACACGTTCAGCTCGATGACGCCCCTTGAACTCCGATCCAGCCGAGTGTTGAGGAGAGTTTTGTCAAGACGACGGCGTGGTGGCGGTGATGATGTTCCACCGGCGCGGGGCTTCGCCTAAGCTCCGCAACGGTATATTCGAGGTGTAGTTTGGTGGAAGGGGCACCGCACACGGCTAAGGAACGATCTCAATGATCAACTTGTGTGTCATGGGGTGCCCTCTGCCTGTATATAAAGGAGGGAAGGGAGGGGCTGGCGGCCACCAAGGGCTGCGCTGGGAGTCCTACTCCCACCGGAGTAGGATTCCTCCCCAATCCTAGTCCAACTAGGATTGGCCAAGTGGGAAGGGAGAGAGGCGCCACCTTCTCCTAGTCCTAATAGGACTAGGGAAGGGGAAAGGTGCGCCAGCACTTGGGCCCCTTTCCTCCTTTCCACTAAGGCCCATCAAGGCCCATTGACCCCGGAGGTTCGGTAACCCCGGTACTCTCGTAAAATTCCCAATTTCACCCGGAGTGATTCCGAGTCCAAACATAGGCTTCCAATATATCAATCTTTATGTCTCGACCATTTCGAGACTCCTCGTCATGTCCGTGATCTCATCCGGGACTCGAACAACCTTGGTACATCAATATCATATAAACTCATAATAACTGTCATCGAAGCGTTAAGCGTGCGGACCCTACGGGTTCGAGAACTATGTAGACATGACCGAGACACCTCTCGGTCAATAACCAATAGCGGGACCTGGATGCCCATATTGGTTCCTACATATTCTACAAAGATCTTTATCGGTCAGACCGCATAACAACATCGTTGTTCCCTTTGTCATCGGTATGTTACTTGCCCGAGATTCGATCGTCGGTATCAATACCTAGTTCAATCTCGTTCTTGGCAAGTCTCTTTTCTCGTTCCGTAATACATCATCTCACAACTAACACATTTAGTTGCAATGCTTGCAAGGCTTATGTGATGTGCATTACCGAGAGGGCCCAGAGATACCTCTCCGACAATCGGAGTGACAAATCCTAATCTCAAATATGCCAACCCAACATGTACCTTCGGAGACACCTGTAATGTACCTTTATAATCACCCGATTCACGTTGTGACGTTTGGTAGCACCCAAAGTGTTCCTCGGCAAACGGGAGTTGCATAATCTCATAGTCATAGGAACATGTATAAGTCATGAAGAAAAGCACTAGCAACAAACTATACGATCAGGTGCTATGCTAATGGAATGGGTCATGTCAATCAGATCATTCAACCAATGATGTGATCCCGTTAATCAAATAACAACTCCTTGTTCATGGTTAGGAAACATAACCATCTTTGATTAACGAGCTAGTCAAGTAGAGGCATACTAGTGACACTCTGTAGGTTTATGTATTCACACATGTATTATGTTTCCGGTTAATACAATTCTAGCATGAATAATAAACATTTATCATGATATAAGGAAATAAATAATAACATTATTATTGCCTCTAGGGCATATTTCCTTGATCTCCCACTTGCACTAGAGTCAATAATCTAGATTACACAAGAATGATTCTAACACCCATGGAGTCTTGGTGCTGATCATGTTTTGCTCGTGGAAGAGGCTTAGTCAACGGTCTCGCAACATTCAGATCCGTATGTATCTTGCATATCTCTATGTCTCCCACGGACCAAATCCGGATGGAGTTGAAGCGTCTTTTGATGTGCTTGGTTCTCTTGTGAAATCTGGATTCCTTTGCCAAGGCAATTGCACCAAGATTGTCACAAAAGATTTTCATTGGACCCGATACACTAGGTACAACACCTAGATCGGTTATGAACTCCTTCATCCAGATTCCTTCATTAGCTGCTTCCAAGCAGCTATGTACTCAACTTCACATGTAGATCCCATAGCGACGCTTTGTTTGGAACTGCACCAACCGACAGCTCCACCGTTTAATGTAAATACATTATCCGGTTTGCGATTTAGAATCGTCCGGATCAGTGTCAAAGCTTGCATCGACGTAACTGTTCTGACGAGCTCTTTGTCACCGCCATAAATGAGAAACATATCCTTAGTTCTTCTCAAGTATTTAAGGATGTTCTTGACCGCTGTCCGATGATCCACTCTGGATTACTTTGGTACCTGCCGCTAAACTTACAGACAAGGCACACATCAGGTCTGGTACACAGCATTGCATACATGATAGAGCCTATGGCTGAAGCATAGGAACATCTTTCATTTCTCTCTATCTTCTGCGGTGGTCGGGCATTGAGTCTTACTCAACTTCACACCTTGTAATACCGGCAAGAACCCTTTCTTTGCTCGATCCATTTTGAACTTTTCAAAACTTTATCAAGGTATGTGCTTTGTGAAAGTCCTATTAAGCGTCTTGATCTATCTCTATAGATCTTAATGCCCAATATGTAAGCAGCTTCACCGAGGTCTTTCATCGAAAAACTCTTATTCAAGTATCCCTTTATGCTATCCAGAATTCTATATCATTTCCGATCAAGAATATGTCATCCACATATAATATCGTAAATGCTACTGAGCTCCCACTCACTTTCTTGTAAATACAAGCTTCTCCAAAAGTCTCATATAAAACCAAATGCTTTGATCACACTATCAAAACGTTTATTCCAACTCCGAGAGGCTTGCACCAGTCCATAAATGGATCATTGGAGCTTGCACACTTTGTTAGCTCCTTTGGATCGACAAAACCTTCGGTTGCATCATATACAACTCTTCTTCCGTAAATCCATTCAGAATGCAGTTTTAACATCCATTTGCCAAATTTCATAATCATAAAATGCGGCAATTGCTAACATGATTCGGACGGACTTAAGCATCGCCACGGGTGAGAAGGTCTCATCGTAGTCAATCCCTTGAACTTGTCGAAAGCCTTTTGCAACAAGTCGAGCTTTATAGACGATAACATTACCATCAGCGTCGTCTTCTTCTTGAAGATCCATTTATTCTCAATTGCTTGCCGATCATCGGGCAAGTCAACCAAAGTCCATACTTTGTTCTCATACATGGATCCCATCTCAGATTTCATGGCCTCAAGCCATTTTGTGGAATCTGGGCTCACCATCGCTTCTTCATAGTTCGAGGTTCATCATGTTCCAAAGAATATGACTTCCAAAATAGGATTACCGTACCACTCAGTGCGGATCTTGCTCGTTGATCTCTGAAGTTCTGAGAAACTTGATCTGAAGTTTCATGATCATCATCATTAGCTTCCTCCCTATTTGGTGTAGGTGTCACGAAACTGTTTTCGTGATGTACTACTTCTCAATAAGGGAGTAGATACAGATTATCTCATCAAGTTCTACTTTCCTCCCACTCACTTCTTTCGTGAGAAACTCTTTCTCCAAAAGTTTCCAATTTAGCAACAAAAATCTTGCCTTCGGATCTGTGATAGAAGGTGTACCCAACTGTCTCCTTTGGGTATCCTATGAAGACACATTTCTCGATTTGGGTTCGAGCTTATCAGGTTGAAGCTTTTTCACATAAGCTTCGCAGCCCCAAACTTTCGAAACGACAACTTTGGTTTCTTGCCAAACCACAGTTCATAAGGCGTCGTCTCAACGGATTTAGATGGTGCCCTATTTAAAGTGAATGTAGCCGTCTCTAAAGCATAACCCCAAAACGATAGCGGTAAATCAGTAAGAGACATCATAGATCGCACCATATCTAATAAAGTACGATTCTGACGTTCGGACACACCATTACGTTGTGGTGTTCGGTGGCGTAAGTTGCGAAACTATTCGCATTGTTTCAAATGTAGGCCAAACTCGTAACTCAAATATTCTCCTCCACGATCAGATCGTAGAAACTTTATTTTCTTGTTACGATGATTTTCCACTTCACTCTGAAATTCTTTGAACTTTTCAAATGTTTCAGACTTGTGTTTCATTAAGTAGATATACCCATATCTGCTCAAATCATCTGTGAAGGTGAGAAAATAACGATATCCGCCATACGAGCCTCAACATTCATTGGACCACATACATCGGTATGTATGATTTCCAATAAATCTGTTGCTCTCTCCATAGTTCCGGAGAACGGTGTTTTAGTCATCTTGCCCATAAGGCACGGTTCATAAGTGCCAAGTGATTCATAATCAAGTGACTCCAAAAGTCCATCAAGATGGAGTTTCTTCATGCGCTTTTAATCGATATGACCTAAACGGCAAAGTGCCACAAATAAGTTGCACCATCATTATCAACTCTGCATCTTTTGGTTTCAACATTATGAATATGTGTATCACTACTATCAAGATTAAGTAAAACAAACCATTCTTCAATGGTGCATGACCATAAAAGATATTATTCATATAAATAGAACAACCATTATTCTCTGATTTAAATGAATAACCGTCTCGCATCAAACAAGATCCAGATATAATGTTCATGCTCAACGCTGCTACTAAATAACAATTATTTAGGTCTAATACTAATCCGAAGGTAGATGTAGAGGTAGCGTCGATTGCGATCACATCGACTTTGGAACCATTTCCCACGCGCATTGTCACCTCGTCCTTAGCCAATCTTCGCTAATCCGTAGCCCTGCTTCGAGTTGCAAATATTAGCAATGAACCAGTATCAAATACCAGTGCTCTGCGCGAGTATTAGTAAGGTACACATCAATAACATGTATATCACATATACCTTTGTTAACCTTGCCATCCTTCTTATCCGCCAAATACTTGGGGCAGTTCCGCTTCAAATGACCAGCCTGCTTGCAATAGAAGCACTCGGTTTCAGGCTTAGGACCAGACTTGGGTTTCTTCTCTTGATCAGCAACTTGCTTGCCGCTCTTTTGAAGTTTCCTTTTCTTTCCTTTGCCCTTTTCTTGAAACTAGTGGTTTTGTTAACCATCAACACTTGATGCTCCTTTTGATTTCTACCTCCTGCTTTCAAAGCATCGCCAAGAGCTCGGGCATTGTTTTGGTCATCCCTTGCATATTATAGTTCATCACGAAGCTCTTGTAGCTTGGTGGCGTGATTGGAGAATTCATCAATGACGCAATCATCCGGAAGATTAACTCCCAGTTGAATCAAGTGATTGTTATATCGGACATTACGAGTATATGCTCACCGACAGAACCGTTCTCCTCCATCTTACAGCTATAGAACTTATTGGAGACTTCATATCTCTCAATCCGGGCATTCGCTTGAATATTAACTTCAACTCTGGAACATCTCATATGCCCCATGGTGTTCAAAACGACGTTGAAGTCCCGGTTCTAAGCCGTAAAGCATGGCACACTCGAACTATAGAGTAGTCATCAGCTTTGCTTTGCCGACGTTCATAACTTCCGGCGCAGCCCTTGCACCAGGCCCGGCACCTAACGGTGCTTCGGGGACGTAATTCTTACGTGCAGCAATAAGGATAATCCTCGTTACGGACCCAGTCCGTAATTGCTGCCATCATCTTTCAACTTTGCTTTCTCAAGGAACGCATTAAAATTCAACGGAACAACAGCACGAGCCATCTATCTACACATCATAGACAAGCAAGATACTATCGGTACTAAGTTCATGATAAATTTAAGTTCAATTAATCATATTACTTAAGAACTCCCACTTAGAAAAATATCCTCCAATTCTCTAAGTGATTGCGTGATCCATATCAACTACACCATGACCGATCATCACGTGTGATGGAGTAGTTTCAATGGTGAACATCAATATGTTGATCATATCTACTATATGATTCACGCTCGACCTTTCGGTCTCCGTGTTCCGAGGTCATATCTTATATGCATAGCTCGTCAAGTATAACCTGAGTATTCGCGTGTGCAACTGTTTTGCACCGTTGTATTTGAACGTAGAGCCTATCACACCCGATCATCACGTGGTGTCTCAAAGACGAAGAACTTTCATAACGGTGCATACTCGGGAGAACACTTCTTGATAATTTAGTAAGGATCATCTTATAATGCTACCGTCAATCAAAGCAAGATAAGATGCATAAAGGATTAACATCACATGCAATCAATATAAGTGATATGATATGGCCATCATCATTTTGTGCTTGTGATCTCCATCTCCAAGCACCGTCATGATCACCATCGCCACCGGCGCGACACCTTGATCTCCATCGTAGCATCGTTGTCGTCTCGCCAACTATTGCTTCTCGACTATCGCTACTCCTTAGTGATAAAGTAAAGCAATTACATGGCGCGTTGCATTTCATACAATAAAGCGACAACCATATGGCTCCTGCCATTGCCGATAACTCGTTACAAAACATGATCATCTCATACAATAAAATATAGCATCACGCCTTGACCATATCACATCACAACATGCCCTGCAAAAACAAGTTAGACGTCCTCTACTTTGTTGTTGCAAGTTTTACGTGGCTGCTACGGGCTGAGCAAGAACCGTTCTTACCTACGCATCAAAACCACAACGATATTTCGTCAAATAGACTCCGTTTTAACCTTCTCAAGGACGGGCGTAGCCACACTCGATTCAACTAAAGTGAGAGAGACAGACACCCGCCGGTCACCTTTAAGCAACGAGTGCTCGAGCGGTGAAACCAGTCTCGCGTAAGCGTCGCGTAATGTCGGTCCGGCCGCTTCATCTCACAATACCGCTGAACCAAAGTATGACATGCTTTGGTAGGCAGTATGACTTGTATCGTCCATAAACTGTAACATCCCAAATTTTGGAATGTTAATATAATTAATTGAATTGTTTGTTTGTTTGCTTGAGTGAATTAAACTTGAGTGAAATTTGAACCTTTTCAAAAACTTTTGAAAGAGAGGAATAAAATGACTTTCCCTTCTCCGTAAATTCAAATTCATCCTATTAAAATCAATGAGAGAAGATGACATGACTTCTTCAACTATAAAGAATTTGAACAGAGTTTTGCAATTTAATTCTTTCAAATATTTGCACTTGCTTCTCTATTTTTCTTCCCCAGAAATACCCGAAAAATAAATTCTTGCAAGCAAGAAAGAGCGGAGGAAAATGACCTCCAAAATCAGGGGCATTTTGAAAATATTTGAGCCAAGAAAACCAAAGTTTTATTTAAAATTATTTGCAAAAGGAATAAAGCCTTTAGGGATTTTCTGAAAACTTTTTTTAAGTTTTTATTTTGGCCGTGGAATAATGCTCATCATCTATATTTTATTTTTCTGATAATTTTAGTATATAAAACTCTTTATTCGAATTGATTTGATTTCCTTTTATTGTTTTAGTTTCCTAATTTTAAAAATAGGAATGGAATCGTTTTATTAGGAAAAACCTGGCCCATTAAGTACTTTCCTATTCTAGCCCAACAAGAGATCATCTCCTTCCTCTGTTTCCTCTCACGTTACAGAAGCTTTCCATGTCCATGGAGACAGAAATCTCCACCTTCCCGATCTCCTCGTCTTTCCATCCCAGCGCCTCCCGAGACCGCCTATAAAACCCCTCCTCTCCTCGCTCCATTTTTCCCATCACCACGCCCCCCTGCCCGTAGCCTTCTCGCCACCGTCCTCCTTTTCCTGCCTAGAACGCCACCAGAGCTCTCCTGGAACCTCCCCATCGCCCAGCGCCACCTCCCAAGCGCCGACCCCTCCTCTGCCACCCCACCTCACCGCGACCTCGCCCCCCGCCGAGCAGCCTCCACATCGCCGTCTCCTTCCTGCCATCTCTGCCTCACGTACAGGTAACTCCGTTTTCGTTTTCAGATTTATTTCCGTAACAGATTTAGTTCCGTTCTTGTTTAGCCTATAACTTTTGATCTAGAAGTCCAATGATGCTGATTCTTTTTGCGTTAGATCACAATTTTCTTGTAGTTTCCAAAAATATATAATTTGTCTATGTTTGGATTTATAAAAATTGAGTTAGATCAGATTTGAATTAAAGCTTGTTTTGCTTATTCGGGAGTTTAAAATAGGTTTTTAATTAATTCTTTTTGCTCCTGGTCTCTAGGACCTTTGTTTATCCAGTAGTATTTAGTATTTTATTTTCAGGTTAATTTAAATTAGGTTTTTAGCAAAACAGTACTGTTTTAATATTAGTTCTGTTTTAGCTTTTTATTTATTGTTTTTATTAGTTTTAAATTATTTCTTTTTGTCACTTTTGACAAAATTAGTTGTGTTTCTGTTAGACAACAGGAGAAAATTTATGTTTATTTTTTTTAAAAAAAATTTCCTTAGTTTTGTATGAAACCTTCTATAGGTCATAGTTAGAGTTTTATAAAAGCTTTTTATTTGTTTCTTTTGCAAATAAAATTTTATGGAAAAAATACTTTCTGTTAAATTAGTTATTTTACATTTTATTTTCTGTTAATTTATTAGTTTAGTATTTTAATTGTTGTTAAGTTTTTACTTACGGCAAAACTATATTAGATGTTTGTAGCAAAGTCATAGATCTTCGTTAGTAGTTTTTCTTTGTAGTTTTATTTGAAGTTTCTTTTGATTTTGTTTGAGTTTTATTATCGATTTTCCTTGCTGTTTTGATTGTTATTTGAGTGCTAAAATTGTTTGCTAGGATGTTTGCTTATGTGAATGCTATGTTTGACTATATAGATTTTCAACGGAGTGACGATTAGTTCTACCAAGTCATTTTCGACAGCGTTGTTATCTTCATCAAGTATTACCGAGCAAGTTCACTTTGACCATGCTTTTCTTACCTATGTTTTATTGCATTTAGTGGCACCTTTGCAACCACCCCTCAAGAGTGTTATTGAATCCTTGTAGTTGAGTAGTATGCATGAGGTAGGAACCCATCACCCTGTTACCAAGCCCGGACGTTTTATTTAAATGCTACGCTATGGTAGACGGGTTTGGTATGAGTGTTCGGGAGTGGTGTGAGAAAGGAGGACTCTCGTCAATGACGACAACTCCATGATGGCATCTGCAAGGACTGCATCTTCAAGGCCTCAAGACTTCAAGACTCGAGACAAGAATTCAATACACACTCTTTGGGTGAAGGGCGGTTGTGGGCACCTGGAGAAACCAGTGGTTGGCGGGATGCATGGAGAAGCGCCATGACATCTTGCGGAAAGCTTCACCCAGACTCAAAGAGACGGAAGAATACTTCACGCCTGAAGCTTACCGTGCAACCGCAAGTCATTATGGGCTCGCTTGGTTGACCTTAGTTGTGACTCTGGCTGGGACGGTACTAGCAGATGTAGAAGGACGGTAGGATCGGATGGGTACGGACGGTGGTCGAGGAACTCTTTGGAAGACCATGTTTCGGTCATCTTGTTCTCAAACACTCTGAAGTGCGAGAACGTAAAGAGAGGGATCGAATCTTGCGGGTAAAGTGTACAAACCTCTGCAGAGGGTTATAACCTAATCGATTAGCCGTGTCCCCGGTTACGGACAATTTGAGCCTCTGGACTTGGATCTATCTCGGAACTCTCAACACCGGACTGATAACTTAATTGTGGGCAACTTATGGTGACTTTGGGCTATGGGACATCGGTTGGCGGAACCATGTCATGATAGAAAACTCCATAGTACAGACTTCATTTATTCCTTTGATGTAGGTAAAATAAAACCAGCTTTTATGCAAATAAAAGTCAGATACAGAGCCATAAAGCCATACTGCATATAGTATAGTTTACCATCTGTTTTTCTCTTATTGGATCTTGCCGGTACATTCAATGTACTGACCTACACGGCTGCAACGTATCATGTTGCAGATATTTTCTTCCGACGAGTAAGAATACGATGCAGGTTACGGTCTACACTCAACCTGCCGATGGCGTTGATGGGACTCCACACCGACTATTTGTTTCATTGTGACTTATAAGGTATATATCAGTTTTACGTTAATTATACATGTGATTGCACTTTGATATATACATTGATGTCTTGTGTGTGCCAAAGATACTTGATCCGAGGATGGCACAAGAATACGTAGGCTTGACCGTCGAGGTCGGGTCGCTACAGAGATGGTATCAGAGCACATGTTGACTGTAGGACGTGACCCTAGAAATAGGAAAGCCCCTAGGACAAGATGTCTAAAAAAAAACTTTATTTTCAAAAGGATCCTTTACTTCTCGTCTTTTCTGATTTTATCAGATAGACCCTCAAATAGTTAGAATATACCCCTTATCCTTTGATCACCCGGAGGATCAATCAAGACGCCCAAGAAGGATTTGATATCGGAGAACTGATGACCCTTTGAGTAAAGAGGATTTCTCCATTAGAATCTACAACAGTTGAAGACTCAAGACTTGAAGGATCTCAAGAATTATTTGACCTTTAGAAGACCAAACCCTGCTATACACCTACGTTAGATGCGATGATTTTGTGAGCTGTCATTTGTTTGATGTTTTCCGACAGCCCCAAAATAAAAACTTGTTTCTTCAAAAACTATTGGTTGTATGTGTGTATATCCCCCCATCTCTCTCACCTCACCCTAAAACCCTTGAACCCCATAGATGATGAATGAAGTTGGACTGATATTCTCGGATCAAGACTCAGCCGGAGGCAGAGCTATGGATGCGAGAACATGGAGAGTCACTTGGGAACAATTTGGTTTCAAGGAAGTATGAGGTCCAATACGCTCTTCAAGATTTTACGAAAGTGCTGCAACCTGGTGGAAAATGCATCAAGCCATACAGGATTTAATGGAGCAAGAACTTGGGAGGATTTCAAGAAGACCTGTTGAGATCACGTCTTATCCGAAGCACCATGATACACCAGGAATTAAACCTTGTGCTGCAGGATTTATGGAGAAATAGGACACACCGGGAGGAACACAAGGATGGATGCCCTCATTGTGAGGAGAAACACCCGGTGAGGAATGCCCAACTAGTCGGTGACTTGCTTCTGTGTGAAGGAACCACCCACTACCGGTGCAAGTGTCACATTTACTCCACGGTGCAACGAACTATCCCAAGCAGGAAGATGGAATGAAAGAAGCCTCAAGGAAGACCTAGAAGAACCAGTAATGAATGAAAGTGTTGAAGACCTGGATGGAGAAGGTCTCAACAGATTTTACTCCAATGCCTGCTATTCATGTGGAGAAGAAGGACATTTTTCACAGTATTGCACCAAGGAAAGAAAAGAGTATCCGGGATACTTCCCGACTGAAGCAATAGAGTTTGACCCACAGGGAATAGAAGGATTGATCAGAACGAGGAAACCCAGGAAGAGAAAACAAAGACACCCTCAGAACAACCCAATTTCTGCAAATAGGGACAAGAGTCATATCACCTGTTTTGAATGTAAGGACATCGGGCATTATGCCAATCAATGTCCCGAAAGGAAGCAAGGAACTCAAGGAGCAGGCACCATCTCCAAGAAGCCCAAAAACTTATCGAAAGTCATCTGTTTTCGCTGCAAGGAAGCAGGACATTATGCTACTAAATGTTCCGACAAGACGAAAGCTGGAGCTGAGTAGTTGGAATTTTGATTATGGATAATAAGAGTAGTAGAAAGCAACTTCCTTTTTATGAGCTCAAGGAGTTGAGTTATGTAATAGGGTTCTCAGAGATTGTAATAGTTCATGACCCAATAAAGATGTAAAGTCACATGCTGAAAAGCTTTAAGGAGTTGTCATATTTTATCTTGGAAATTAATATTCTGGATGAACATGGAAGAAAGTGAGTTGTGAAGCATAAACAGGAAATTGGAATTGAGATTGAAGTTTTGTTTGGATGATATGAATGTGTGCCCAGGAGATAAGTACCTTAATTCTGAGCATCATTTCTGTTCCACAACTGCAGATGACGACCCTTTACGAGTCCTTCCTTAAAGGTCCGAAACCCTCATGACCTCGACAAGTGATCATGATTACCCAAGATCTGAAGGACATGATGAAGCATATTCACCTTGAAGGAGATGCGGTCTACAAAGGCTACCCTTTATGCATAAGGGAGTGGAATTTTGGTATGTGGAGGTACACCTCCACCGTGTGAAAGGAGTTTGCCCAAAGAGGATGGGGCATTACTTCTTCATTTCACGTGTGCCACAAGCAACTTTCTTCGATGTTGTTCGTGAAGTAGCCATGGAAGCCATACGTCAGATCGGAGAAATACTTGAAGCAAGACTCCGTCATACTCAGGAATACCTAAGTGAAGTGCATACGGAGATGATGGAGGTGAAGCTCAAGGCCACCACAATGAACCGAAGATTGAAGAATTCAAGACACATGTCGCACAATTCGATGGGATCAAGAATCCTCGAGGAGGATAAATGAATAAAGTTGGAAGTAATGTCCACCATACCAAATCATGTGGGTGGCAGCATTTGTAAACAAAGTACTTTTGGAATTTGAATTCTGAAAATGGTTAAGGATGTAATGAAAGATTGATATGAGAATAATGAGATTTTATGGATAAACTTGTGCATTCTTTTGATCATAGTACTCTGTAAAGCCACAGGATCAATGAAGAAAGAAACGTGTTATTCGTGACGGCCATAGAAGGAAGCTGGACAAAATAAGTTGGAGTTTTGTTTTGATATGATGGTACGAAGAAACAGAGTACTACTGGATTTAAGGAGGTGTAACAAGAGAGTTACTCCAAGGATGAGTTAAAGCTGCACTAGTGTTGAAGTGGGCCATAACCCACAGGCCCAGGATTTTGATAAGGAACAGATGTAACCTTGATAAAGGAGTATATTTGGAAGAATCAGTGATCCAATCAGCATACGTTTCGTAGGAGGTTACGCAAAAACCTGAGAGTGGTGAAGTAACGATAGATGTTTGTTCAGCTTGCAGAAACCATGGATTTACTCGAACCCAGTTCGAGAACAAGAGAAATTCTGCAATGCCTGTGAGTATGACCGAGTGTTAGAATACGAGATTCGCTAAACCTTATACAGGGTAATGATCTGGGTGCGGAATGGATTGATCACCATACCGACTTACTCGTATCTTTCGCTCTTGCTATTTGGAATGGTAAATCAGAGAGACTTAACCATAGTAAAGTGACGACGCTCGTTGAAGCCTTGCTTAAGCCCTAGAGTGGTAGGATGATAAGCCCATGTACATGGCAGCTATTGCCAAACGTAGGTTATACGGTGAGGTTCAACCCAGACCCGTTTTCTGCAGGAGAAAACCATAAATTGTAGACCACCATGAGTGTTTCGATAGTTGTTTAGAATGGACACAAACCCATCAGCTAAGAAGATCCAGTCTCGGACGAACTTCAACTTTGACGAACCGACCCAAGCTTTTGAGGAAAACTCTATGCTTACGATGTAAGAGCTTTAATGAAGGAGCTATTGTAAGATATGTGAAGAGACATACATTGTCAGCCCTCCGGAGGAAATATCTGAGTTTATTGGAACCATGATCTTGTTTTTAAGTGTGGTAGCACCCGACCTTTTCGACCAAGACATTTGCTAGAAGACCCCAACCCTAACCTTTTCTTGTTAACCTCTTTGAATCTCGAGGACTAGATTCATTTTAAATGTGTAGGTTTGTAACATCCCAAATTTTGGAATGTTAATATAATTAATTGAATTGTTTGTTTGTTTGCTTGAGTGAATTAAACTTGAGTGAAATTTGAACCTTTTCAAAAACTTTTGAAAGAGAGGAATAAAATGACTTTCCCTTCTCCGTAAATTCAAATTCATCCTATTAAAATCAATGAGAGAAGATGACATGACTTCTTCAACTATAAAGAATTTGAACAGAGTTTTGCAATTTAATTCTTTCAAATATTTGCACTTGCTTCTCTATTTTTCTTCCCCAGAAATACCCGAAAAATAAATTCTTGCAAGCAAGAAAGAGCGGAGGAAAATGACCCTCCAAAATCAGGGGCATTTTGAAAATATTTGAGCCAAGAAAACCAAAGTTTTTATTTAAAATTATTTGCAAAAGGAATAAAGCCTTTAGGATTTTCTGAAAAACTTTTTTTTAGTTTTTATTTTGGCCGTGGAATAATGCTCATCATCTATATTTTATTTTTCTGATAATTTTAGTATATAAAACTCTTTATTCGAATTGATTTGATTTCCTTTTTATTGTTTTAGTTTCCTAATTTTAAAAATAGGAATGGAATCGTTTTATTAGGAAAAACCTGGCCCATTAAGTACTTTCCTATTCTAGCCCAACAAGAGATCATCTCCTTCCTCTGTTTCCTCTCACGTTACTGAAGCTTTCCATGTCCATGGAGACAGGAAATCTCCACCTTCCCGATCTCCTCGTCTTTCCATCCCAGCGCCTCCCGAGACCGCCTATAAAACCCCTCCTCTCCTCGCTCCATTTTTCCCATCACCACGCCTCACTGCCCGTAGCCTTCTCGCCACCGTCCTCCTTTTCCTGCCTAGAACGCCACCGGGAGCTCTCCTCGAACCTCCCATCGCCCAGCGCCACCTCCCCAGCGCCGACCCCTCCTCTGCCACCCCCCACCTCACGGCGACCTCGCCCCTCGCCGAGCAGCCTCCACATCGCCGTCTCCTTCCTGCCATCTCTGCCTCACGTACAGGTAACTCCGTTTTCGTTTTCAGATTTATTTCCGTAACAGATTTAGTTCCGTTCTTGTTTAGCCTATAACTTTTGATCTAGAAGTCCAATGATGCTGATTCTTTTTGCGTTAGATCACAATTTTCTTGTAGTTTCCAAAATATATAATTTGTCTATGTTTGGATTTATAAAATTGAGTTAGATCAGATTTGAATTAAAGCTTGTTTTGCTTATTCCGGGAGTTTAAAATAGGTTTTAATTAATTCTTTTTGCTCCTGGTCTCTAGGACCTTTGTTTATCCAGTAGTATTTAGTATTTTATTTTCAGGTTAATTTAAATTAGGTTTTTAGCAAAACAGTACTGTTTTAATATTAGTTCTGTTTTAGCTTTTTATTTATTGTTTTATTAGTTTTAAATTATTTCTTTTTGTCACTTTTGACAAAATTAGTTGTGTTTCTGTTAGACAACAGGAGAAAATTTATGTTTATTTTTTAAAAAAAATTTCCTTAGTTTTGTATGAAACCTTCTATAGGTCATAGTTAGAGTTTTATAAAAGCTTTTTATTTGTTTCTTTTGCAAATAAAATTTTATGGAAAAAATACTTTCTGTTAAATTAGTTATTTTACATTTTATTTTCTGTTAATTTATTAGTTTAGTATTTTAATTGTTGTTAAGTTTTTACTTACGGCAAAACTATATTAGATGTTTGTAGCAAAGTCATAGATCTTCGTTAGTAGTTTTTCTTTGTAGTTTTATTTGAAGTTTCTTTTGATTTTGTTTGAGTTTTATTATCGATTTTCCTTGCTGTTTTGATTGTTATTTCGAGTGCTAAAATTGTTTGCTAGGATGTTTGCTTATGTGAATGCTATGTTTGACTATATAGATTTTCAACGGAGTGACGATTAGTTCTACCAAGTCATTTTCGACAGCGTTGTTATCTTCATCAAGTATTACGAGCAAGTTCACTTTGACCATGCTTTTCTTACCTATGTTTTATTGCATTTAGTGGCACCTTTGCAACCACCCCTCAGAGTGTTATTGAATCCTTGTAGTTGAGTAGTATGCATGAGGTAGGAACCCATCACCCTGTTACCAAGCCCGGACGTTTTATTTAAATGCTACGCTATGGTAGACGGGTTTGGTATGAGTGTTCGGGAGTGGTGTGAGAAAGGAGGACTCTCGTCAATGACGACAACTCCATGATGGCATCTGCAAGGACTGCATCTTCAAGGCCTCAAGACTTCAAGACTCGAGACAAGAATTCAATACACACTCTTTGGGTGAAGGACGGTTGACGGGCACCTGGAGAAACCAAAGTGGTTGGCGGGATGCATGGAGAAGCGCCATGACATCTTGCGGAAAGCTTCACCCAGACTCAAAGAGACGGAAGAATACTTCACGCCGGAAGCTTACCTGCAACCGCAAGTCATTATGGGCTCGCTTGGTTGACCTTAGTTGTGACTCTGGCTGGGACGGTACTAGCAGATGTAGAAGGACGGTAGGATCGGATGGGTACCGGACGGTGGTCAGAGGAACTCTTTGGAAGACCATGTTTCGGTCATCTTGTTCTCAAACACTCTGAAGTGCGAGAACGTAAAGAGAGGGATCGAATCTTGCGGGTAAAGTGTACAAACCTCTGCAGAGGGTTATAACCTAATCGATTAGCCGTGTCCCGATTACGGACAATTTGAGCCTCGGACTTGGATCTATCTGGAACTCTCAACACCGGACTGATAACTTAATTGTGGGCAACTTATGGTGACTTTGGGCTATGGGACATCGGTTGGCGGAACCATGTCATGATAGAAAACTCCATAGTACAGACTTCATTTATTCCTTTGATGTAGGTAAAATAAAACCAGCTTTTATGCAAATAAAAGTCGATCTGAGCCATAAAGCCATACTGCATATAGTATAGTTTACCATCTGTTTTTCTCTTATTGGATCTTGCCGGTACATTCAATGTACTGACCTACACGGCTGCAACGTATCATGTTGCAGATATTTTCTTCCGACGAGTAAGAATACGGTACAGGGTTACGGTCTACACTCAACCTGCCGATGGCGTTGATGGGACTCCACACCCGACTATTTGTTTCCGCTGTGACTTATAAGGTATATATCAGTTTTACGTTAATTATACATGTGATTGCACTTTGATATATACATTGATGTACTGTGTGTGCCAGCATACTGATCCAGGGATGGCACAGTAACACAGAGGCTTGACCGTCTGAGGTCGGGTCGCTACAACAACTCACTTGTGTTCTACTCGTGCACATGACATCAACGCATAAAACCAGGCTCGGATGCCACTGTTGGGGAACGTAGTAATTTCAAAATTTTCCTACGATCACGCAAGACCATGGTGATGCATAGCAACGAGATGAGAGTGTTGTCACGTACCCTCGAGACCAGCAACGAAGCGTTGACATAACGTAGAGGAAGTAGTCGTACTTCTTCCCGATCCAACCGATCCAAGTACCGAACGACGGCACCTCCGAGTTCTGCACACGTTCAGCTCGATGGCGTCCCTTGAACTCCGATCCAGCCGAGTGTTGAGGAGAGTTTCACATCGACGACGGCGTGGTGACGGTGATGATGTTCCACCGCGCGAGGCTTCGCCTAAGCTCCGCAACGGTATATTCGAGGTGTAGTTTGGTGGAAGGGGGCACCGCACACGGCTAAGGAACGATCTCAATGATCAACTTGTGTGTCATGGGGTGCCCTCTGCCCCTGTATATAAAGGAGGGAAGGGGAGGGGCTGGCCGGCCACCAAGGGCTGCGCCTGGGAGTCCTACTCCCACCGGGAGTAGGATTCCTCCCCCCCAATCCTAGTCCAACTAGGATTGGCCAAGTGGGAAGGGAGAGAGGGGGCGCCACCCCCTTCTCCTAGTCCTAATAGGACTAGGGAAGGGGGGAAGGTGCGGCCAGCACTTGGGCCCCTTTCCTCCTTTCCACTAAGGCCCATCAAGGCCCATTGACCCCCGGAGGTTCCGTAACCCCGGTACTCTGTAAAATTCCCAATTTCACCCGGAGTGATTCCGGAGTCCAAACATAGGCTTCCAATATATCAATCTTTATGTCTCGACCATTTCGAGACTCCTCGTCATGTCCGTGATCTCATCCGGGACTCCGAACAACCTTCGTACATCAATATCATATAAACTCATAATAAGCTGTCATCGAAGCGTTAAGCGTGCGGACCCTACGGGTTCGAGAACTATGTAGACATGACCGAGACACCTCTCGGTCAATAACCAATAGCGGGACCTGGATGCCCATATTGGTTCCTACATATTCTACGAAGATCTTTATCGGTCGAGACCGCATAACAACATACGTTGTTCCCTTTGTCATCGGTATGTTACTTGCCCGAGATTCGATCGTCGGTATCCAATACCTAGTTCAATCTAGATTCTTGGCAAGTCTCTTTTCTCGTTCCGTAATACATCATCTCACAACTAACACATTTAGTTGCAATGCTTGCAAGGCTTATGTGATGTGCATTACCGAGAGGGCCTAGAGATACCTCTCCGACAATCGGAGTGACAAATCCTAATCTCGAAATATGCCAACCCAACATGTACCTTCGGAGACACCTGTAATGTACCTTTATAATCACCCGATTCGTTGTGACGTTTGGTAGCACCCAAAGTGTTCCTCGGCAAACGGGAGTTGCATAATCTCATAGTCATAGGAACATGTATAAGTCATGAAGAAAAGCACTAGCAACAAACTATACGATCAGGTGCTATGCTAATGGAATGGGTCATGTCAATCAGATCATTCAACCAATGATGTGATCCCGTTAATCAAATAACAACTCCTTGTTCATGGTTAGGAAACATAACCATCTTTGATTAACGAGCTAGTCAAGTAGAGGCATTCTAGTGACACTCTGTAGGTTTATGTATTCACACATGTATTATGTTTCCGGTTAATACAATTCTAGCATGAATAATAAACATTTATCATGATATAAGGAAATAAATAATAACATTATTATTGCCTCTAGGGCATATTTCCTTCAGGAAGCACTGCATGCATGTGTGTACGCCGTGTTATAACTACCAATGCTAGTATTTTTCAGGCCGGTCGCTAGTCGCCTTGGTCCCACAGATTTTTTTTCTTTTTTCTTTGACGCGCTGTATAAACAGTGACGGATGGATTAGTATGAGCGGATTCAAAGAAGAGCGTATTGATGGTTGCTTCTTCAGAGCAACTTAGAGTGGGAAAGGTGGGGCTTATGATTTGACTGCTCATTACTCACTATTAATGCGGCGCAACGACCGGGCTGAGTCTCCCATGCGGTTGTGCACTACCCCTCGGTTCTTAAATATACTCCGGAGTATATTTGTCTTTCTAGAGATTTCAACAAGTGACTACTCAAATATTTGTCTTTTTAGAGATTTCAAATGGACTGGCACATATTTTAGAGTGTAGATTCACTCATTTTGCTCCGTATGTAGTCACTTGTTGAAATCTCTAGAAAGACGAATAGAATATTTAGGAACGGATGGAGTACACATACGAAGCAAAATGAGTGAATCTACACTCTAAAATATGCCCGTTTGAAATTTGTAAAAAGACAAATATTTAGGAACGAAGGAGTATAATTTTGTGCATGGCACATGGATCCGGATGATGAAGAGGCATCTGGCAATGCTATCAAGCTTCCATCATTTGTTTACATAATTGACGTACTATATAAATAATTTTCCAGCGACATGAAATTGTACAATGGTGTGAGCTTTCAGCTTTTTTTCCGCGTGTCTTGCCATCGATGCTCTTTCGGAAACAATAAAAAACTAACTTCCTTGCTAATGCATGTCAATTATTAGCAGATCAGAGCTAATAATTACATCACAACTGAAAACAGAGTTGTGAGAAGGTGTTAAATTAAAATTGATCCATGCTTTCATTGGCAGCAACGTCCCCCCAGCTCTGTCTAAATCAACAGGGCATATTGGGAAAAAAGTAGCTGTCTGGAGCATGCAACATTCCGATCATTTTGTGCAGTTCCACTAAAATAGAGCTGAGCGTCCCTATTCCAAAGATATTAAGTGTGACTAGATAAGAGAGGACTGCTGATGAAACAATAAACACACAAATAGAAGCCGGTCACCTTTGCATTCTCTCTTAAGACTAACTAGTTGGAGAAGATTAGGCTCGGAGTTGGATGAGGAGGATAGAGCAAAACCAATCTCCCTTTGTGCAGTCGCACTGAAATGTAGAGACGTTGCCCGTGTGACATTTTAGTACAACTGCACAAAACCCTCTTAAGAAAAAAGTGATTTGTGCAGTTCACCAAAAGGTTGCAATAGCAACAAGGTGAAATGGATAGGCCTGTTTACAAAAAAGAGGTAGAAAGGAATCAATTACTGGCCAATAACAGTTGATGACACATGCGACAACAAAAAAGAAGCATATTCCTTGCCCTAAGGGAAGATAACAACACGGTTGTGTTTGTCTAAAACGGTGTGAGGACGAGAATGCAATATGGAAAGTACGCTGGACGAGCTACGTTTTGGGCAAAGAACTATGGAAGATCCACATGCAGCAGCGTGGGAAGGCGGGCGGTGGAGCAAGGCGGAGGATACGGAAGTCGTCGGGATGTAACTAGGTGGCGGTGGTGGGCGGAATCTGCGAGCAGGTGGCGAGGCCTGGCGCGCGGAGCTTGGTCGAGAGAGGCGGCGTGTACCGCAGATCAGGACGTGCTGCCTCGGCGCCGTCGAACGGAGAAACGATGCACTTCCTCCCTTTCCCCCGGCGGACGGGATGCAGCCGGATCAGTGACCAATGGTGAGAGAGAGAGAGAGGCCACCACACTCCCTTTCCCCCGGCGGACGGGATGCGGCCGGATCAGTGACCAACGGTGAGAGAGAGGCCACCGCAGCCTTGTGTGAGATACTCTGAAGAGCGACAAACCAGGCACGCAAGGCTCCATTGTATATAGTGAGTGGACTACCTTTTTATCCATAAAAATCGTTTTATATTCTGTGTACGTGCCATTGAGCTCTATAACTTTATTTAAAAATAACGCGGCAACACGTCAAGTTGAACATTGTTTCGTGCAGGCGTGGTACACGACCTCCCTAGGTAAACAACCGCTACAGGCGTTCAAATTAGCACGTGGGCTGCCATTTCGTAAAGAAATGAGCTCCACAGTGTACCCGCGCGGGTGTGGTTGGGCACGAAGCGTGAGTACGTGCACAGTGCACCTATTCTCTTCTTGTATTAGTACACCACCTACGTGGGGTTGTGTGAGAGAGATACAAACCTAGAGAGATATAGTGTGTGGGTTCTTGAGAGTTTTTTTTGGGGGGCAATCAAAAATGTAACATATGCAATGTGTGTGAAATAGAGTCCTGGATATAACATATATATAGAGGGGGCGATCCACGAGAAGAGAGTGGAGGTATCATCGGCTTGAGGTGTCCATAGAATTGAAAAGAGGGATGATGTGTGTGTGTGCGCGCGCTCGCGATCGATAAAGAGTGCCATCGAATTTGTGTGTGCCCACGTCAAAGATATAGAGTAGCTGGCCTACTGGAACGTGAGAGGGGACATGTGTAGTTTGTCTCTGTGGCATGGATAACTACCTGCAGCGCTCGACTATCGGTGTGTGGTGGGTGAAGAGGGAGGCCCAATTAACTATAGAGGTACAATGGCTGGTGTAAGTGTGGAGGAGGAGAGAGGGCTGCCTCATGTATTTAGGAGATCGATCTGCCTCATGTATTAAGGGAGATCGATCGGCATCCATGCATATGTGCAGGAGAGGAATAAGGTTGGGAGAGAGACAAAGCTAGAGTGTTGGAGGGGGTGGTAGTGGAGTTGCTTCTAACAAATGGTGGGATAGGCTTGCTAGACAAACGGAGGGCACGCCCGTAATATCAACAAGAGAGGAGATGGTTGCTTGTTGTATGTGCACGTGTGTGTGAGAGACGGGTCAGGAGGCATGCACGAATGATGAGGGGGGACAATATGGCTGTGGTAAGCAGACATAACTACATAGGAAGATCAATCGCCCTTTGTTAGAGAAAGGAGAGACATAACTTGTGAGGTACGTCGATCGATGGGGGGGGGTAGTTAAAGTCGATCTAGGTATATGTTGGGAGATCGATCGGTATACATGCATGTGTGTGCTAGAAGCAAATCAGGAACGAGGAGAAGGATGGAGAGAGAGGGATGCATGTAGGAGGTGGTACGAGAGGCATACTATATCAAGCGGGGAGGAGTGTGCGAGTACAAGAATGATGAAAAGAGTGGTGGGAGTGAGGCATGGACGGTGACAAGAGAAGAGGGGAAGCTTGTGTTTGTGCTAGGCACACCTGGCTAGAGAGGCATATCGATCCATGTGTGCCGTAAAGAAGGAGTTGGGGGGCCTACACACACCATGGGTGAACGACCTAAAGTGAAAAGACGAATTTGCGTGATGGAGCTAGAGAATGTTGAGGGAGGGTGAGAGGGATGCGGGTGTGTGCATGCACAAGAGAAAGTTAGCGCTAGCTACAAAGATAAGAGGGTTGTGTGGGTGTAAAAGATGAATAGAGATCATATATACTTCATTATAAAAAGCGAATTCAGATATTTGAAGGATTTATCATAGTGTTTTAAACCGACGCATGTGTGAATATATATAACGGTGATACACATGGTGTGTTTATGAACATGTTATACTACATTTAATATATTTTATCTGTACTCTTATAAAAAAACAGAGTTTTTGATGATGGTGTGCCTGCCATCCTGCATTATAGGCTGTCCGATTTATATCTGGCGGATAGCAAGGAAACTATGATGGTTGAAGTTGGGAACGATCGTGATTGTAGATTCTTATTGAAATAGAGAAATGAATTCAAATTTAGTTCGAATTGCAGCGGTAGTATAGAAATTTGGAATGCACTAAAATGTTGGTATGAGTAGGTTACATGCATTATACAGCAAGTGAAAAAATTTAATCAGACATAACATGGATTCATACTCCCTCCTTCCATCTATATAGGGCGTAATGAGATTTTTAAGACCGCCTTTGACTATTGACAAGATTAATAATACATGACATGCACAATGTGAAAATTATATCATTGAAAGAACCTTTCACAGACGAAGTTAACGGTGTGCTTTGCGTAAGTTGCATGTCATATATCATTGCTCTAATATTTGGTCAAAGTTAGCATCGAAAAACGCATTAGGCCCTATATAGATGGAAGGAGGGAGTAGCTTTGAATAGCATTTGTATAGTAAAACGGGGCAAGACTCTCTCTTTGTGTGGTGTGAATAGTTTTATTTTTTCGTTTTCTTTTTGGTTGAGGGAAGTGCGAATTGATTTGGTACGTACAAGTACAATATTACTACACATTAGGCTTGTCCCTAAAATTCAACCCGCGTCTTGTTATATTCCGAAAATTAAGATATCGTGCTCCCAAAACTGGCGCCTTCACAACCCGCGCCTTGCTATCCCGAAATTACAATGCGCGCGAAAACTCCCTCCAGCTGCCAAATCCCGACACGCGAAATCCCCCTTCTAACCCTGAGCCGAAAGGGCCGCTAGTTCAAATCGGTGGGGGGTACTTTTGTAACACACCCAATATTTTGGACAAGCGCGTCCCTAAGTCATGCTTCAACCCCCTCCCATCGCCCCCTTTTCGCCATTCGAAATCCCAGGCCGCCATACCCTCTCCGCTCCAGCCGCGAAACCCCACACTCCTCCGTCCGCCACGTCACCGCTGCCTAGCCGGAGCCTCTTCCCCGACGACGTCATCCACCGCAACAGCTCGAAGTCCCTCATCCACCTCCCCGGATGAGGATCCGTCGTCCATCTCGCCGTCCCGCCGGTTTAGTCGCCCCGTCCTCCACCTCCAAGGAGCTGCTCCGAGGATCGCCTCGTCTATCACAGCTGCTCCATCCCCACAGCGTCGCCTTAACCTGCTCCACCAGAACCGCAGAATCCTCACCGACTCCTCGGACGAAGCCGAGGCCTAATCGGCGCCACCAAAGAGGTTGTACACTCATCGCATCGCACCTTCTCCTTAACTCGACATCCCGGCGTCGACGGTGCTCCATCCCGCACCCCCATGGAGCGGCTACCTTGAAGCCGGCGCCGCGGACGACATCTCCACGGCGGCTCTCCCCCAGTGCGAGGCCCCTTCGGCGGTGGCGTCCATACCAGCCGGATCTGCTGCTGCGGCTCCGGCTCTCGCTCGATCGCTCACTCGCCCAGCTGCTGCTGTTGCTCTCCCCCTCGCTCGTGCTGCTGCTCTGCTCTGATTAAGCCACACTTCAGTCGACTGAATCGAATTTTGGGTCAGTCGATTTTCAGGGTTGGGGGTGGCTCTTGAGTTAAGGAAGAACCACACGCAGCGGGATGGGGCTCACGGAGAGGTACCCCACTATCTATCTTAGGGTTCAGGGTGGGGCGGGGCCTAGAGGGCTGGCTGGGGCGGTGGCTAATTGTTTTGGGCGGCGAGGCGCTGGGGCCGACGGTTCGGCCGGTGGTGGCTAGCGGCTCAGGGGGTTGCAGGTTGAAGATGAACTGCAGGCCCTCCCTAAACTACATGTCAAGTGCCTCTTTGCTACCATTGCATTCAGTTTCGACAGTAGCATTCAGATTCCACAGTAAATTTCAGTTTTGACAGTTAATTTCAGAGTCAACAGTTTTTACCTCATCTGTTGTAGTCAGGTGGTTTTTGGCGATGTTAATTTTACATCCATTTTACATCATCTATTGGAGATGCTATTAGAATCCCACTTGAGATTGACGATGTTTGTCTTGTGCTGCTTCAGCCTTGACGTCTTACGGCTCACCGGAGCTGCTCCAACGATAGAACGATCCATCACTGTGAGCAGTGCCCTAGGCGCGTCTCTGATTCCTCATATCTTCCTCCGCACCTCCAACAGCCACCTCTGCCTCAACTACTTCAGCGACCAACCCAATGATGCTGAGGTCAACACGGCTACGGCAAAGAGGTTGTACACTTGTTGCATCACTTATTACTATACATTCACGTCGATCCATTAGGGCTATTTTGGTTCAATGGAAAAACGTCGATCCACTGGTTGTTACCATCACTCTAAATTTCTACATGCTCTCCTTACATAATCTCACCATATTTTTTTCGTATGCATGTCAGATATGTACACAGTCATGCTGAACATGTAGATAAAAAGAGAAGAGTTTTGTCTTGACAATACAATGTCATGCGACATCGCTCCATGGTGGGTTCAATGGCAAACCCTCCCCACCCCTCTCCAGATTGTAATCCAGAGGAAGATACCTGTTCGAGGCGGATTAGGGCGCCGTGACCACTCCTATTTACCCCCAAGGTGTTTGCTCTACCTTGGCATGATGATGTTAGTCATATCATGCATATGTTGCCTTGAAGTGCCTACTTTTGACATCATGTATGTCATCTGCTTAGTTTAGACATGTTCTGTAACCCCACCTGCTTAGTTTCTATATCATATATGGGAATTATGCAGTCTCATGTCTTTTAGCCAGCCATAATATATGTGAAATGTGCAATGCCATCCTGTTTAACCAGGCATCATATATTTGAATGATATCTTGCCCATCCTTTTCTTCATTACATTTCCATTTGTCGACTATGTTTGTACATTAAACTACTCTTCCGTGAATCAGCCATTTGGGTGGGAGATGGAAAAATCTGGAGTGAAAACAAGGCCTTCAGAGAGCAGCAGTGCTACTGTCAAGCAGATCTCTTGTTGGGTCCCGATAGCTCCTCGGAGATGGATTGAGAGACAGATGACTAGTCCTATTCCCCACCGAGGTGTATGCTCTAACTTGGCACGGTTATCTGCTCATATCATGCAGATGGTGTCTTGCATTGCATAGTTTAGACATCATATACACAATATTCAACACCATGTTCTTAGTTCAGACATCATATCGAATGCCCTCTGTTTAGCATATAAATCACATATGTGAATTAAATGATGCGATCCTGATTACTTAGATAACATGTAGGTGAATTATGTCATGCGACCCTGTTTAGTTATTCATCATATCTTTGAATTATGTTATGCTATGCTATCCAGTTTAGATAGACATCATATATGTGAAATTATGTCATGCTATCCGTTTTAGTTAAACAATATACATGTCAACTATTTCATGCCCTCTTTTTTCCACACTATCTATTGCATCTATCTCTCATACAATGTCTGTACATTCAACTATGTTTCCTATTTATCAGCCATTTGAATTGGAGCGGGTGATGCCAGTATCTAGCGGAATAAAAACACGGTCTTCAAATAAAACAGTGCTACCTCTTGGTGGAGATAGCACCCCGATTGTACATGCACAAGAACCAGCCCTACCACACATAACCCAAACTCTCGCAGATTGTACCCCTACTGCGATGGACAGAGAACCAGTTTCACCCAATCTAACCCCAACCCCAGCCGATAGTAACCCAGTTCCTGTTGACACAGCACCATCTCCCTCGCAGAGCTCCCAAACAAGAGCAGTTAGTAAGGAAGCTCCAGTGCCCAAAGGGCCAGTACTATCATGGCGAACCCCAACTCCACCAGTTAGTACGCCTATTCCTGTCGAGGAAGCACAACCAGCCAGTCGTAGTTTAGCATCTATCGCATTTGATGTTGTTAAATCGTATGTGCGTATCTGCCCATCTTGGAAATATTATATTGAAGATGAAGGAAAATGCCAGTTGCAGGTGTTTGTCCAGGAGTTATGTGTAAGTAATGTTATTCATGGCAATTACTTTGCTTCGTCCCATACATCCTACCTCCATGATGGTTATAATACAGCAAATTTTCCCATTTTTCTCTATAGAGAAGGACCGATTTGGAAACTCAGGATGATGTAACCTGTGCTAATACCTCTGCTATCTTCAAGAATGCTTGGTGGCGATGATCGAATTACACAAGAAAACGTACTTCACCGCAAAGAAACTCATCAAATTCCCTTACGTTCTCCCGAGACACATTTACTCGACGATGATCGGGAACGCTTTGTTTCATCTTGGTCCCGAACCAAGAATGTGGTAAGGTCTATGAGCTCATTTTCTATTTTTAATTATTTTATTCTTGCGTCTTACTGTACTCTGTTCATGTAGAACAAGTGCCTAAACCTGAAGTACAACTGTTCTAATTCAACATTCCATTGCTATCATAGTGCAAAAAAGCGCTAGGCGTTAATTGTGCGTTTTGCCACCGCTTTGCGCTTTCTTGAGCAAAGCGCATCTTATCTTGTGATTATGCACAGATTATGCGTAGTTATGCGCAATGCATTTTGCCAACGCCTAGAGCCTAGGCGCGCTTAAGCGCTTGCTTAGGCGCGCCTTTTTTAACTATGATTGCTTTGCTCTTGTATCACTGTATTTACTCATACAAACTTATTTTTAAATTGAAGGATCCAATCGAAACTCCAATGGCACAGCAGCTATGTTAATGCATGTTTCTTTAACAGGTTTGTTCTTATCAATAGCTCTATTGATTTCAATTTCAATTGTGTATACAGTTGACTTTCATATCATGCACATTACTAGCATCACAACAGAGCCAATAGTGTTGTTGTACATGTAGACCCGGGGTACCCATCTGAAATCTTGTTGTGCCGTGTAGTTTCCCACGCTTTGTATTCTTTCACTGCTGCTTTGTCTTGAACTGATATGATTTGAACCGTGTCTCTATTTTTATTTGGCAAGACAATGCAGTGACCATAGGACATAGATATATGTTTGTTTGATGTTTTTATTATGTACTAGTACTTGGCAATAGAAGACTTGGTAGTTTAATCCTGTCCACCTTACTAATGAACTGGTTCACCGAAATGAGTTTCATATACTAGTACATGCTAAACTTGTTATGTATGCTTGTTTCTTCTTTTAGAATCTTGTGAGAATATTGGGAAGAGTGCCTTATTAAGCAATGGTAAAGGAAGTAATGCAGATAAGGTTCGGGATAGTGACACATCCTTGTTGGTCTCCAACAAAGCTGATAAAACAGCTAAGGAAGACTATCTTTAAGACAGCAAGAAAACCCCAAAGTCCTGTCTTGGTTTAGTGTTCGAGTTACTGGCCACTACCGCTTGCACAAGCTATTCAAACTCACTGTCTGAATCAGTTCGGTTTCTTGAGTCTCAACTACAAGCTGAAAGACATCGATCAGCTGTGCTGCGACAAGAAGCGGAAGGACTTCGGAAGTTCCTAGAGCATTCAGATGCATACTTTCTGGTGCAACAACAAGTGTTGGAGGATTTTAGCGCCAAACAGGACAAAGCTAATCAGCTTGCTAAGCTTATTGCCAGCATGGTGGATACCCAGGATAACGTTTATTGAGCTCTTCTGAAGTTTTTTCAGTTATGCTCTTGTTTTGCTGCCGCGTTTATTTGCCTTTGGTGGCCAATTTTGATGGCGATGTATGTAATATGCTGCTTTGTTCCCTATATTTGCACTGGTGGCGAACTTTGATGCCCAGTGGATGTAATATGTGTAATAGCAGTAATAGGATAGCGTTAATTGCTTGCTTATTTATATCCTTATTGTATTGTTTAGTTGTTTCCTTGTAGTCACTGCAGTTCTTTTTCTGTGTTTTTCTAGTGGCCACAATAGCCTATTTTTTGTAACTAGGCTAAAATAATCATGGCAACACACGGACTGTTGTAACCATGGGCCTCCTGCAGGCCGTATGATCCATGGGCCTTCATCCGGCCGTTGGATCCATTGGCCTTCTATACGGGCCGTAGGATCCATCGGCCTTCTATACGGGCCTTTGGGTCCATGGGCCTTCTACGGGCCGTACGATCCATGGGCCTTCTACGGGCCGTACTATCCATGGGCCTCATATGGGCCGTAGGATCCATGGGCCTTCTACGGGGCGTATCAAATTCGCTAATCATGGGTCGTACTATTCGTGGACCATAACGGGTCGTTAATAGGCAGTATTTGATAACTCTATGAAAACAACCCAACGGGTTTTTTTTGACATGAAAACGGCCCAACGTATTAACGGTCCGCAAACGGGCCGACTGTAACGACGGACTGAATTTGGCCCACAAGCAGAAAATGACAGTAACGGACCGTATGTAACCGAATGCTGCAAATGAGCCCAAGAATAAATGGGCCCTGAGAAGGCCGAAAGATAACTTGGGCTGGAAACGTCCCAATGGAATAACGGGTCGTTAATGGGTATAAAGTGATACACTGTTCATTACGGGCCAGTTTCACCATGGGCCGTTAATGGGCCAAGAGTTACAAAGGTTCTCATATGGGCCGAAAGAAGTCATGGGCCACACATGGGCCGGAAGTTAAAACGGGCTGAATCATATGGGACGGCCCAGATGACGCTACTGGGCCTAATACGGATAGGGCGTAACAGGCCCTGGGTTAGCGGGCTGTAAATGGGCTATATGCGAACAGGCCGTTAACAGGCTTTCCATGGGCCGGGCCGCCACCTTTTGACCTAGTCAAACGGGCCGGCCTTTTCACAGGAATGGGCCTCTGTTGGGTCGTGCCACGTGTCGCCGTATCATAGGCGATTTTGGTCCAATGAACGGATGACATCTGTCCCAACGGTGAGCCGACACGTGTTATCTCCAGCCAATGATGATTTTACACGTGGAAAATCCCCATTGGTCGGGGCTGTTAACGGGTTATCGGATCCAAAACCCGACCGGATAGCTTAACGGCGTTCCGTTATGGTGGATGCCATGTGTCGTTCACCCTTGACGAAAGCACTTCTGTGACGCGGATTTATCGTCATGGAAGTAGACACTTCCGTGATGATAATTTTGGTAATGTCATGGAACACTTCTACGACAGGACAAGTATGACTATCTTGATTCTGTCATAAATTTTTCATGGATGTACATGCATGACAAAAAACGCGACCTACTGTGACAAACACGTATCATCACGGAAGTGTATTCTTTTTGTAGTGATGTACCCCACAACCATTTAAAAACTCAAGTTTCAGCATAAGTTTGGACCTGACTCAGAGTCTAATAGGTGAACACGACGATAAAGTAGCATGTCATCATATTAAGCGATGCATAACGTAAGAAGACATGAAAGAGTGCGACCTCTCTTGCGGACCCGTGTAGTCCTCAAGGTCATCTGCTCAGTTGATGATGGTAATGCAGTTGTCGTGGCTGCCAGCGGTGGGGAAGAAGATCTGAGGCGGCGAAAGACAGTCTGGAGAGCGGATCCCTGCTGTGGTGAACCCTTCCGTCGTTGGAGCAGCTGAGCTGGGGTGGAACACAACACCGCAGGAGCAGGACAAACCACACAAGGTTTTCTTTGACACATATCTGTAACAGAAGTAATTGTGTAAGAGCTAGTTTGAATTTGAGGATTCTAACAATGCAGGGATAGGAAATAGACAGGAATGGGATAGGAAAGCACGTGCAAAACAGAGAATTTAAAAACACAGGATTTCTACCAATCTGGGTGTTTGGTTCACAAGAATTGGAAGATCACAGGATGTAAAGAAGCATGGTGAGATTAAGTCAAACCACAAGAAAATGTACGGTTATAATGCTATTATGCTATTATCTCTTAGTCTTGTGCTTCATGAATAGGAATTTGAAAAGGAGGACAAGTGGAAATTAAAATTCCTACGGTTTTTCTTTCAAGGAGACACTAAAGGAACAAACCCTACAGTTTTCCTTTGCACCAAATTCATGAAAAGTAGTACCATAGGAAACTTTCCAATTCCTATGTTTTTCATTCACTTTTCCTTTCAAGCACTGGCGATTCTAGTAGGCAGGCTTGACCAAGGAAAATCCTACAGTAAAAAAATGTTTCTGTGCTACTTCTATTACTTTGGACCCAGGCCACTGCCCTACTAGCCCAGCTCCCAGGGCAATCGACAAATGCACAGCTCAAACGCGCAGAGATAAATAATGATGGCATTCAAGAGAGTCCATCACGGATAGCTAAGTTGCCTGGTACCTCACTGCTTGTCATATAGTAGGATAAAATAATCGTATTTCCCGTTACTCCGTGTGCTCAGTGGAAATATATATAACTTGTAGAGTAAAAAGAGATGCAACAAGTGTACAACCTCTTTGGCGAAGCCATGTCGATCTCAGCGTGATTGGGTTGGCCGGTGAGGATGCTCCGGCTGACTTGGCTGTCGGAGGAGGGGAAGAAGATCTTAGGCATCTGGAGATAGAGCCCGAGGTACTGCTCCGCTATGATGGAGGGTTTCGAGCAGCTCCGGTGAGTTGTACGACGTCGAGGCTGAAGCAGGACAAGAGAGACAACTTTAACCTGAGTAGAATTCTAATAGCATCTCCAATAGATGACGCAAAATACATAACCACAAAGTGCTAGATGTAAAATACATCATCCGCTCATCTCTGAACTTAACTGTGGAAACATAATTTAACTGTCGAAACTAAACTTAACTGTCGAAACTGAATTTTGCTGTCGAAACTGAATTTTACTGTCGAAACTGAACGCACTAGAGGTGAGGCTACACGTCAGTCGACTGACTTTTTCATCTTTGGTCAGTAGATTTTGCAGCTGTTGGATACGAAATCAAGGGCCTGCAGTTCATCTTCAACATCCATCCCCCTGAGCCGCCAGCCACCACCGGCCAAATAGCCGCCCCCCGCCGCTCGCGGCCGGCGGTGCGCTGCCCCGCCCGCCCCGAAAACACTCCCGACCGCCGGTCCACCGCCGCCCCGGCCATCCCTCTTGGACCCCGCGTGCTGAGCTTTTTCTCCGGCGATCCCCACGCCACCGCCCCACCACCGCCGGCGACCACCGCCCCCACCCTAAACTCTAAGATAGATAGTGGGGTACCTCTCCGGCGAGCTCCCCTCACCGCTGCGGCCGGTTCTTCCTTAACTCCGGCGAGCCCCCCCCCCCACCCCCTGAAAATCGACTGACCCGAAAGTCAATTCAGTCGACTGAAGTGTAGCTAAATCGGAGCAGCATCACAAGCAAGAGCAAGAGCAAGAGCAGCAGCACGAGCAAGAGCAAGAGCAAGAGCAGACTAGGCAGGGGATCGAGAGCAAGAGCAGAGCAGCAGCGCGAGCGAGAGCTAAAACAGCATCAGCTCCTACTAATGTGGACGTCGCCACCGAGGGAGCGACGCCATGGAGGAAGTGGCCGGCGACGCCTCCGTGGATGGAGCCGCGATGTCTCGGCTTGGTACCGAGCGCCGACAGCACCATGAGATCGAATCAAGAAGAAAATGCGGCAATTAGTGTACAACCTCTTTGGTGGCGCCGATTAGGCCGCAGCTTCATCCGAGGAAACGGTGATGATGATGCTCTTCCGATTGTGTAGGTGAAGACGGCGGTGTGGCAATGGAGGTGGCGCGAAAGATGAGGGGAACGTCGGGGCAGCTCCTTGGAGGTGGAGGACGGGGTGGCTGAACCGGCGGGACGACCAGATCGACGAAGGATCCTCATCCGGTATGGGGGATGAGGGACGTCGAGGTGTTGCTGTGGACGACATCGTCGGGGAAGAGGCTCCGGATGGGTGGCAGGCGGAGGAGGGTGTGGGGCTTTGTGGGTTTTCCTGGCCTCGGTGTACGAATGGGTGGGCGGATGGGATGGGAGTGGGGAACCATGGCTTAGGGATGCGCTTGTCCAAAATGTGGGGTAAGTTACAAAAGTACCCCCACCGATTTGAGGCGGTTCTTTCGGTTCAGGGGTATCACGGCCATTCCGCGTGTCGGGATTTCATAGGAGGTGGGAGTTTTCACGCGCGTTGTAATTTTGGAATAGCAAGGAGCGGGTTGAGATGGAGGGTGTTGTTGGAGCACAACGAGACAAATATATATCTTAAATATTTCGGGCTAATAAGGCGCGGGTTGAAATTTCCGGACAAGCCTAACGTGTACTGTACCAAATCAATTCGCACTAGAAATGTCATTCAAAACGTTGAATTCCTGTTATGTTTAATTAAAATATTTCGCTACGTGTAAAATGCATGCAACCTACTACTCAAATGAACGTTTTAGTGCATTCCAAACGTATATACTACCACTTCAATATGAACTAAATTTGAATTCATTTCTCTATTTGAATAAGATTTACAATAATGATTGTTGTGAAGTCAAAGCATTTGAATTCATTTCTCTGTTTTAGTAAGATCTGCAATCATCATTATTGTCAAGTTAAACCATCGTTTGTGTATTATCTTCAGAGCACACCACATGTTTAGTCTCGAGTTACATATGAACTAGGTGTACTATATGAACTCGAACTCGATTTTTTGAATCCACTTTATGTTGATTTGAAATCACAGTACATTTCAAGCTCTAGCTAGATCTTCATAATCTAAACCATGTCTCATATGTATAATGTGTTTACCACATTATGTATGGTGCCCCGCCCCCTACGCCTACAAGTATTTAGATGTGAGTTGCAAACACCACACATTACCACAAATTCAAATAAAATGTGAGAATTTTCGATATATAGTATTGTTTAGATTGTTCGATATTTAGTTGTAAGCTGCAAATGCCACACATTATCACAAATTCAAATAAAATGTTAGATTGTTCGATGTATAGTATGGTTTAGATTGTTCAACATTTAGCTTTGAGCTGCAAACGCCATGCATTATCACATTATGGTATAACATGTGCAAAACCACAACACGCGTATCACCGATATATTCATGCATGCATATATTTAAAACACTATGATCTCCTATTCAAATATATGAATCCACTTTCATATCAAATTATGATCTTTGTTATCCTCTTACACCCACACAATCCTCTAACCTTTGTAGCTACCACAAACTTTCTCTCGTGCATGCACACACCCTCCTCGCCCTACTCTCCCCTCAGCATTCTATCCATCGCGCACATTCATTTTTTTTCTTTAGGTCGTTCTCCCACAGTCTCCATGGCTCCTTTCTGACACACACAGATCGATAAACCTCTCCAGCGATGTCTGCCTACAACTTACACACGCACCTTCAATCTCCTCGTTTATGTGTCCTTTCCTCGTGTCTCTCATTCGGTCCCACACACATGTAAACTCTCGCCCCTCTTTTCATCGATCTCACAACCGCACACTCCTCCCCTATCCATCTAGTAGCTGGGCCTCCCGCACCACCTCCTAGCTCCATTCTCTCTGTCTATCCGTCTCGCCAGGCCTTATTTGTCTCTAACAAATGGACGTACACAGACCAATCTCCCGCTATACATATAGCTAGCTAGGTCCTTATAACTCGTTTTTTCCCACGCGTCGATCGATCTACCTCATTAGTTATATCTCTCCCTTCCTCCGACAAACAACAATTGATCTACCGATCTAGTTAGGTTTGCTTACCAAACACATGGTTCCCCTTCATCTTCCATGGATGCGTCGCGACAGATCGATCACGCACAGGCACACACAGAAACACATCCCCACTCTTATTGATAATATTGTAGTTCCACCCTCAGTTTGTCTAGTAGGCCTCTCCCACCATCTTCGAGAAGCAACTCCATCACCCATCCAACACTCTACCCCTCTCCCTCCCTCTCTCTCTCCTGTCTCTCTCTCTCTCTGTCCCATCCTATTTCCCGTCCTTCAGTTGTGTATGGATGTCGACCGATCTCCCTCAAGACATAGCTGGGTGTCTCCTTCTCAACACATATATGAGTCGTTCTACCTCTATAGTTGGCCTCTGCCTACCCCTTCCCCCACCCCCCTCTCCCACACACACACTGATACATCAAGCGCTCTAGTCATGTCTCCCTGCCACACACAAACTTAACATGTGCCCTCTGATGTTCCGGTAGGTCAGTCGCCCTATATCTTTGACTTGCACATACACACAATTTCGTTTGTTCTCTTCATCGATCTCGCACCCACCCACTTGATCCTCTCTTCGACTCTATCGATATCTATGACCCCTCCCTCTCTATTCTCGTGGATCGCCCGACCCTCTTTATGTCATATGGATAGGCCTCCATTTCACACACATTGCATGTAGAAAATTTGTTTGAGATGTCATCGACACATATTCCCACAAATACATACACGAAATCACCCCCCCAAAACAAAAGACACTCACGAATGCACAAGCCATTTGTCTAGTTTTGTATCTCTCTCACACACACCCACGTAGGTGGGGGACGTGCACGAAGAGAAGAGGTGCACGCACGGCGCACATACTCCCGTCTCTTTCCCAACCACACCCGCGCGGGTACACGGTGGAGCTCATTTCTGTATGAAAAGGCAGCCCACGTGGTAATTTGACATGTGTATTGGTTGTCCACTTGATGGAGGGAGGATCGTCTACCACGGTGAACAAACAAATTGTGACTTGACGCGTTATGTTAAAAAAGAGGCAAACCATGTGAGGCCTACCTTAGAGGCAAGGCTCTATACACTGGAGTACTTTTGATGTGTCCCGTCAACTCGTAGAATGAGGAGAAGCTTGCTTAGTACACCGTCTCCCCCGCCCACGGGCGCGGTGGCTCGCAGGATGAGGTGAAGCTTGCTTACTAGCACTACTAGGGAAAAGCCTAGCAGTAGCGCTGGTTTTTGGCCTATCAAGATGGCTGGGAAGCGCGCCTCGATAAGGCGCTACAGCTAAAGCTTAGCGATGGCGCCGCTGGCACGCCGCCATCTGCTATATCTACTTAGTAGCAGCGCTTTCCCAAACGAGCGCTACTGCTAAGTACTAGTAACGCTTTCGAGAACAATCGCTACTACTACTATTCCTAGTTCCATTTCTTTTTTATTTTAGGTCGTATTCATACACCTGTGTACAATTTTTCATATAGTAGCAAGTTAGAGATTGTTTTAACATCATAATGAGTTATTAAATCACTAGGTGAAAGAACTTTGGATTAGTTTGAAGTGCATGGATCCAAAGTAACCAATATAATGGTCACTTTGGATCCATCCATTTGAAACTAATCCGCGGTTATTTCACCCAATGACATAATAACTTATCATCATCATCACAATATCATTAACAACTTATCATCATAATATATCATTGTCATATAACTCCTCATAATCATCATTTTCGTTCATGATGAGACATCATATAACAACTTCGTCACTAGTTATAATAACAACTCCTCATCATCGTCATCATAGTACTCATAATCACTACTCCTACTCAGCATCACCATCAAGTCTAAGACATTGTAGTCATATATAATCAACACTAACTAATTGTTCTTAATACTTAGGACCTACTCCTCTCTCCTAGCTAAAATACCATAAAACAGATAAACCGGTTCTTCACCATAATGGAGAATGGACATAAACCTATCTCCAACTTTTGGCTTGCGCACATTCATTTTGTCTCCAATTATTTGCGTGTGTGCATTCATCACTTCGCTCCATTCTTTGATTTTGAGCCTTCCATCATTTGAGGAAATCGAGTATGCAGTATGGTAAGCCTCCGAAGGAGTTGGTCGTAAGCTAACCATATGCATATCACTTTCGGTACATAGCATGTCAGGCACAACCTGCTTCGGGAGCCTCTGTTCAAAACCAAAATAGTAACATATATAGTTAGCAATGTAGTTTACTTAAGAATAATGTATGCAATGAAGTTACCATCATTAACAAAATCTTACTAAGTTTTTGGCAATGAAGTTACCATCAAGCAATTTATGGACTAGTGGCACGTATCTAGTATAATCTAGAGTGACTGGTTTTGAAGGCCTCAACATCTTCTATGAATGACACAAGATAACCTTTCTCCTCACAATTAAGCTTGGAATCATAGCTGTAGTATGTGTTGTCTACTACCTTCCGAGTATTTCTTGAAGATAAGAAATAAGCTGACAATTATAAATAAATAAGTTTAGTACGGACGAACACCAAATATTTTTAAATTAACAACATAAATTACTAAACTTAACAAATTAGTTTGACAAACTCACATCTAGGTAAAACTGGAGGCATATCCACATCCACCGAGATGTCGATATTATCATCGTCATCATAATCTTCGGGACGAATATCAAATCTTATTCGCATTCCTCCTCAAATCCATATGCCTTCTGAGAGAGCTTCCCAATTAGAGCAACGAAATGGGAGCGATCGACGGCATTGTAGAACTTAACCAGAAACTCATAACCATGTTTAGTTCTTAAGTGAGCCCTCCTCGTCTCCACATTCTCAAAGTCATCTAAACCAAAACCAAGCTTCTCCAATACATATGGTCTAGCATGGCACGGGATGTACTAGTCATATTGAAAAAAAAATCCATAAATTACACGTTGAACAAAAGAAGCACAAGTGATGATATTTATTATGATGAAATGCTTGTTATTGCATACTGTACAAACATCGAAGGTCTCTTCCAGCTTCACGGTGAAAAACCTATCATTTTGCAGGTGAGGAAACCTGTCGCACACACCACGGTCATCGTAGCAGTACCCGCACTCCGGAATCCCATCATCATCAGACATCTCTTGTGTTCAAAATTCAAAGATTATAACTCGACAGCAAAACCCAAAAAATCTGGCATGACCTTTTCTAAAAAAGACATATCGAGCGCCTGAAATTTGCAGGAACAGAAATTAATCAACACTCCGGCAAAACATAGGCCATTTAGCGATGGTCATTGCATTTCAACGGTTCAAAATAAGAAAAAAAACATTTGAAAATATCTTATATATAATCCTAACACTAAATAAACTAGTTTTATTAACTACTTACTAAATAAACCAGTACTGTTAAGCACTTACTATAAATAAACTAGTTCTATTAAGCACTTACCAAATAAACTAGTTCTATTAAGTAACTAATATAAATAAACTAGTTATATTAATCACTTACTAAATAAAATATTTTCTATTAAACACTTGCTAAAAATTCTACTACCCTAGTTCTACCCTAAATTTTCTTACTTCTATTTTATTCAAAACACAGTGATTTGCAAGAACAGAGACAAGGGAGGGAGGGAGGAGAGAGGAGGGGGAGCGGGCGGCCGGAGGAGGAGGGGGAGGGGCCGGCCGGAGGAGGAGGAGGGAGGGGTGGTGGGAGAAGGGCTGACGATGAAGGAGGGAGGAGGGGGCGGCCGCAGGCGGAGGGAGGAGGGCACGGTGGGAGGAGGAGGGAGGAGGGCGCGATGGGAGGAGGAGGCACGGAAGGAGGGAGTACCTCGGTGGCGGATGGAGGACGGCGGCGGCGGCGGACGACGGTGAGGTCGAGAGCGGCACGGTGAGGTCGAGAGCGGAGGGGGTGGGGGAGGCCGCGGTGACGGTGAGGTCGAGAGCGGCGGCAGGCGGCAGCGGTGAGGTTGAGGGCGACCTCGGGCGGCAACGGTGAGGGCAGGCTCGGGCTCGGGCGGTGGCGATAGAGGAGTAGGGGAACAGGGGGAGGAGGACTTAGTGAAATTTTGAGCGGGCTGGTGGTTAAGTCGAAGTAGCTATAGCGCGTTTTACAGAAAAACGCTACTGCTAAGTCTAAGCACGCATCAAAAATATACATTGGTCATCAATGATCTTTTGTGTAGAATCTAAATAGTCAACATGAATCCTCACAAGCACTGTGATAGGCTTTGGTGAAGATTCATAGTGCAGCCACAAATCCTACACATATAGTTCAATGAAGACCAAGTGCTCGAGGTAGTTTGAGAAGTAACATATTTAAGGTGGTAAACACCTTGTTCGCTTAGCAGTATGGGACTAAACTTAATTAGGTGCAACACTTAGCAGCAGCGAGTTTTGCGAAAAACGCTGCTACTAAGTACTTTAGCAGCAGCAGCGTCGAGGAACGGCGCTACTACTATATCTAGCCTGGAGGCAAATCCGTGGCAATTATAGTAGTAGCGCTTGTTTCACATAGAGCGCTACTGCTACCTAGTTATTAGTAGCGCGGTTCTGTTAAGCTCGCTACTGCTAGTTGGCAGTAGCGTCCGTTTTTAAACCGCGCTGCTGCTAAAATTCTGTGTGTAAGGTTTTCCCTAGTAGTGTAGTAGTAGTAGTGTACGCCTTACGCCCGCTCCCTCGCCCACGCGCACGGTGGCTCGTAGGACGAGGAGAAAATTTTACTACTCCCTCCGTTTACTCCTCGTCCCTACTACCTTGGTTAGAGAGATTATCATATTGTTTGGAATATATATGTCCTTTAGTAGATTTCAATATGAACTACTAGTACATACTCCAAACACTGATGTATATGAACTACTAGTATTATAGAGTGTAGATTCACTCATTTTGCTCTGTACGTAGTCCATATTGAGGCCCTGTTTGGTTCATAAGTCCTAGGACTTTTTCTAGTCCCAACTAAAAAGTCCCTATTCCTTAATAAGTCCCTCCCTGTTTGTTTTCAGGGACTAAAAAGTCCCTAGTCCCTCCCTAGAGGTTATTGAACGACCATGTTACCCCCAGTATACAGAAAAATAACAACCAAACAACACCATGGGGCGGTGGGGCAATGGGTGCAGGGAGGGGCATTGTTGGAAAAGTCCCTGGAAAGTGCCTGGCAATGGGTGCAGGGAGGGGCATTCCAAGGAAGTACTAAAAAGTCTTCTTCATTAAGTCCCAAAAATCAAGTTTTAGTCCCTAGTAGTCCCTCCTATTTGGTTAAAAAGTCTCTAAGAGGGACTTTTTCTAGTTCCTACACTAAAAAGTCCCTGGAAACAAACACCCCTGCATAAAGTTGAGACACTTATTTTGGAACGGAGGGAGTACATATTTGCTATGATCTGTCAATCATTGAGATGCAACAGCATGCATGTTAGTCTCCTTTGTATTTGATGAAATGTTGCAACAGGCAACCTTGGACGCAAGATACGTGTAACAGAAGCTGGAAGCTTCGTAGCATTGTACTATCTCGTTGATAAATTACAGTACGTACTATACTAGTACTATGTAAAGAGTTAGGCGTCGCACGGTGTCCAGAAAATATGGTGATAGTGTGAGGTGGGCCATGTAGTCACTGAGCCTGTGTGTTTTCACTGCTCTTGCACTTCTTCGCCGTAAGAATGGAGAAAATTGTAATCTAGTAGTACCTCCTTTCGCCGAAAGCGTGGGACATCCAACTGTCCTACCACCTCAGTAATAATGACCAATGAGCCGTAAAATCACATAGACCCAGCAGTAAGTTGGACGGATGAAGAAACCATCACTCTTGAATCCACTTCTCCCTTCAACGCAGGCGCCAATGAGAGGTCGCGTCCACTCTGCCCGGGCATGAATGCAGCACTGATTCTTTGGAACAGTGTTGACCGTTTCGGGCTGGAAGCGCGCGCGGGCGATGGAGGGGCTTTGGGTGGGCTAGGCTAGTCAGGAGCGGGCGTGGCAGCTGTCTGCCTGTCCCTGCCGGACGCCCAGAAACGAGAGGATGCACCGACTCTCGCGGCTAAAATCATACACTACACACCATCTCTCTGTAGGAGTAGGTCGATTTATCGCTCTCTCTAACACACACACATGCTATTAAACACACACACACACACGCACGCACACGCACACATAGGTTCATAGAATAGGAAAATCGTGCGAGTGTGAAGCCACAAGAAGTGAGATACAAATGGAGTACGTACAAGAAGAGAAGAGGTGATGAATATTCCATCAAACCTGGACTGAGGAGTAGTACTCCCTCCGTCTAGGTGTTAAGTCATCTTACGGAAATCAGATATTCCCAAAATGTTTAGGCGTCGTCCATTAACTTCGCATCTCAATCCCCTCCTGGCCTCATTGCTAGCGAGCGTTGTTACTTAGAGATTGTTTGGATCCTTAGCAAGAACAGCTTATAGCATAGCCGGGCAAGGTTAGGCGTTTGGAACTGTTAAAATATGTTAGCTTTTTTGGGCCAGCTAGCTTGGGTGGGCTAGAAAAACCTTGCTAGCTCAGGAGAGCCAGATCGGCTCGCTTCCGACGGCAAACTTCGCGTAGTAGTAACATAGACTAGTAACATATGCATGTTACTAGTCCAAGTTACTCACCACTATGACCAGCCTAAGCAATGTAACCAAACGCTCCTTACTCTGCCTTGTTATCTCCCCCGAAAACTCAATGCATGAAGTGCAACTACGCGTTGATCAGTCAAGAAATCAAAGTCGGCTTGCATGCGAGTTAATACGTGGCCTTGCATGGTAGCTAAAACGGCATCTCTTAGTTGTTTGGATTAATTGTTGCGTTTCGAGACACAAATCAGGGCTTTGATTGGACGAATGACCGGTCAAGTTTCTCCTTCTCCTCCAATCTGCTTGCACCTTGGTCCCACTGCACCTTCTAACGTGACTTATTACACCTAGACAGAGGGAGTCATACGAGATACAGTGGCACACTGACTTAGGTCGAATACAAGTGCCCAAAATTGTGTGCATGTTATAATAAGGATTCACTTAAAATAGTACGTGAGCGAACAGAGGGATCAATTGGACAGTGTTCCCGAGCAGTAGCGAGATGTGTGAGGTAAGATACACCGCTGGCGCTTTTAATTTTTCTTATTAATTTGTTTGTTTCACCCTCTAACTGGTGGGACCCAACGTACTACGTGGAGAGAGGTAAGGTGACTAAGGCTGCATTATTTCTGCACCACTGTGGATAGTCTTACCACCACAGCCACATGACACGATTATGATTTAAATCCCAATGACTCCCACAAAAAAAACACGGCATGCTTGTCACACGAATGCAAGAATGAATAAAAGGTTATTTTCCTCTCGTTGAACATAAAGGGAGGGTTGTGTAGCTGGTTAGCCTGTTCTCTCATCAAACTTGAGGTCTCGGGTTCGATAACTACACTTGAGCATAATTCGTGCCAGCAGGATTCTTTGACTGGTCAAAATGGATGGATATGGAGCTATACGATCAGCTGCAGCCTCGGCGCATGTTTTCTAGGGTTTGCACTCTTCACACTCTCTCCAGTATATATATACACGCTCGAGCCTCAGCGCTTGTAGTTGCTCTCTTCACACTCTCTCACCCTCTCCAGATCTAAACAAGACTTCGTTGGCTGCTCTCTCTCCCCTCATTGCTGGTCTGCTTGTAGTTGCTCTCTTCACACTCTCTCACCCTCTCCAGATCTAAACAAGACTTCGTTAGCCTCTCTCTCTCTCCCCTCACTGCTGGTCAAAGAGCCGGAAGGATCCGTCCGCCGGAAGGGAAGGACGCTTAACGCTGTCGCTGTCGGCGAGGGAGTAATACCGGCGCAGCTGTTCACTTTCACCCAGCGGCAGCGCGGGAGGGCCTCCGACCCCTTCTTCTTCGCCGCCGTACATAGTGTGGGCCGAACGGCCTCCGGTTTCCCACCGAACCACACCCGAAGAACCTTAAGGTATAATTTACTTATTCCACATGCATTGCTCTAGCTGCATGTGGGCTTTTTCCGCTTGTGCACTCGAATCTAGGTGTTGGATCAAATAGGAAAGTAGTGGGGAAAGTTGTATACCATGAATCTAGGACGTGGTTCAAAGAGGAAAGGAATTGGGGAAAGTAGTGGGAAAAGTTGTATAGCATGAATCTAGGACGTGGTTCAAAAAGGAAAGGAAGGGGGAAAGTACTGGGGAAAGTTGTATCGCATGAATCTAAGACGTGGTTCAAAGAGGAAAGGAATGGGGGAAAGTAGTGGGGAAAGTTGTACAGCATAAATCTAGGACGTGGTTCAAAGAGGAAAGGAAGGGGGGAAGGTACTAGTACAGACTGGCTATCCAGCACCTACATTGGTCGAAAAGGGAAAACAATGACAAACGCCGTACACACATCTATAACGAACTGATCTTTTGTTTTGAGGAACAAGGCTGTAGAGTTTGAGCAGGACTAGATTTGCTGCGCTCACATAGGGAAAGGTGTCTAAAGATAACAAAACTGGGACCAACACAAATATGCTCCTTGGTTGTTTGTTCTTTGTTGCAACAGACTGTGCATCACCCCAGTACATCGGTAGATGCACATGGTGATGGTGCGTCCACTATCCCGTGCAACTCTTTAGCTATTGTTAATCTAAGGCCCTGTTTGGTTAAAAACTCCCTAGTCCCTACCTGCTTGGTTCCAGGGACTAAACATGGACTAGAGGTTATTAAATGACATGTTAAAAGACCATGTTACCCCCTAGTAATGAACTAATAGAGACAAGGTGCGATGCGCGGCAGGGGCAACTGTTGGAAAAAGTCCCCAAAAGACTCTCCCTCGGATCTTCTTTCTTTAGTCCCAAATGCCCACTTTTAGTCCCTAAAAGTCCCTACTGTTTGGTTTAGATGGGACTGACATGGAGTTTTTTTAGTCCCTCCACCAAAATTTCTTTGTAAACAAACACCCTCTAATAATGCCGCTGGAAAATTAATGCAATGCCACAGTTAAAAGCAAATTACATGTTTAACGAATTTCATTGTTAATATCATCTCTCTGTTAATATTAATCAATGCCATCGATTGAGAGATGCTACTGTCTTTCTTTCTTTCCCATTCAGATAAGGTAGATGCTTCTTTTTGTTGGCTTCTGTGTCATACACTGTGATTGACCACTAGTTGTTTCCTTTGCACCTCTGTGTAAACAGGGTTATCTACTTCACCTCGTGGCCATTGTGACCTTTTGTTGCACTGCACAAAACACTTTAGTTTTAAGAGTGTTTTGTGCAGTTCAACCAAAATATACACCGACAACATTGCTTGATTGCTTGATCTTAGTGGAACTGCACAAGAGGAGATCCTACTTCCTATCCATGTTGGCAAATTTGGTTCAGATCTTCTTCTTGTGAGTTGCTTGAATTCCGCGTCATGAGAGGTCTGTACTAGCCTTCTTTCACATGATTCTGCAGTGTGCTTTCATATGTTGTGCTACTTGTACGGTAATGTTGCTTGATTTTAGTGAACTGCACAAATGGAGACAAGACTTCCAATCTATATGTGCACCATAATATCCCATTGAGGTAAGATAAGGATATTTCACAACTGTTGGCCCGTATTTTGCTACTTTCATCAGAAAATTAATGTCATTGTTTAGTGTTATACTTGTGCAACCTAATTGACATGCCAAATCTTACATTGAAGGCGAAGCTTGTCTGTTATTGAATCAAGTGATGAAGGGGAAGAACAAGCGGAAGAAAAACTAAAATCAACTCCCGGTGCTGTAATGAAGCACTGGAACTGTGATGACACAAGTAATGATATAGTTTTGCATCTTAATTTATTGCTATGGCTGGAACGAGCAATTGTTTTGCCACTGATTTGATGCCACTCTTAATGTAATATGTAATTATCTCTACTTGTGCAAAAAGGGATCTTCTTTGAAGATACCATATATTTTAGTGGAACTGCACAAGAAGATGTTGAAAACATTAAACTAACCAAGGAGTATATAGTAAGCATGGCCACCACAATAGATAGCAACAGATGGTTCCGGAGAAGTGCTTCATCTGTATGCTCTACACAATAAGCCTCCTGACAAAGGTTGGTACTCGCCCACTGATTTCATCCATATGATTGAGCTTTGTCATCTCTATTGGTGTTGTGCTACTATTTAGATACTGTCATGAAAAAGTGGTATTGTCCTTGAGAAGTGCTTCATCTATGTTGTTTTAAATATTTCCTTTCCTTTTTTTCGTGCAAACAGGGATGCTAGCATTTAGTTGTCCCCTTGTATTTGCACAACAGGATCATCTTCCTATGAAGAAGAATATGGAGTACGTGAAGTGACTAGTTCCGATTATGCCAGGATGAAGAAGCCCTGTCTATCTTCTCATCAGAAGGAGTAGTTGAAGGATGGTTACATTACTCCCCACAAGACCAAACTAACTTCAGCTCAGAAGGACTGACAAATCTCCATTTTCTTGCCGTGATGCGCGAGTACAATGTTGTTCTAGGATTCTTTCCGATGAGTTCCATTTTTCTAAAAGTGTGCTCTACATGGACCATGTAGGTGCCTGTTTAAACTATCAATTCATAGTATAGTTTGCTTTATACTAATCACTTGTTTTCTATTTGTGCAAATACGGGTGCTCAGCTTGATTTCAATGGGAATGGCACAAAATGTTCATGAATACATCGAATCATTCATTTCCACCACAAGAAAGGAGGTGCCGATAAGTTCAAGCCGTTGCAACATATAAGGGCGAAATCATACAAGCTACTCGCGAATTTGGTTGATTTTGGTGGAACTGCACAAAAAGAACAGCTGGTTTATTTAGCACAAGGTGCCATGTCAATGTCTGAACTGATGGCAAACCCTGCACATTCCACAATCGTAGGCATTTGATATTTTGGAATGGGACAACCTTGTCAAATTTTGCTCATTGATTTTAGCAAGAAGACATGCGTTTGATATTTTTGAATGGGACGCCCTTTGCTGTCAGCAGCGTCGATCCTTTTTTTCTTTATTCTTTAGTTGTGAAGTAAATATTGGCTCTGATATGTGAATCGCTGAGATGCATAATCATCGATTGTTTTGAATGTTCTCTATGAATTGCCAGGCCTGTGTGTTTGATTGCAATGTACAGGAACACTAAAAAGCTGCTCAAACTCTTTTTACTCCATCTGTTCCTTTTTACTTCGCACATTGTGAAAGTGCATACTTTTTTCTATAAGATTGGTCAAAGTAGAGATACTTTGACTGCAGACAAAACTTGTATGCAGACTAGAAAGGACCGGAGGGAGCGAAACTGCTGCAAACGAGGTGAACACCCTGGGAATAATGCTAGTACGTATTGTTTTGCATGTTCATCCAATGCCAGTGATACAAGAATTCGAACTAATCAAAATAAATTCATTTATACACGGTCGGATTTCATATTAACATGCCGGATTTCATTACATTTCATACATTCTTCAACTAAAAAGGGGTGCGTTGGAGGTATAATTAATTAACCGAAGCTACCCACCTGTGTCCGGCTGAGCCAAACAGAAGCTTCAGTGGCTTAACTGCAGATGCAGTTGCGTAACTGACATGTGGCCCAGATGCCTATTGGGCCCACGTGTCAGTCAGCCAACTGCACCAGCAGTTAAGTAGAAGCAGCATCCTTCTCCATGCTCTCCGACTCCACGTCGCCGCCAAGAAGCTAACCGGCCGTCAGTGGTCAACCCGCCTAGCTTGGCTTCAACCGGAGGGTAGCAGCGGTGGCCTTACTTGGACCCGAGCGACGGCGACCTACCTTGTTCTACTCTTCCTCGTTTTCTGTGCGACGCGGCTGTCGGTGTCAAAACTGGCGGATCTCATGTACGGGGTCCCGAACTGTGCGTCTAGGATCGATGGTAGCAGGAGACGGGCGACACGATGTTTACCCAGGTTCGGGCCCTCTCTATGGAGGTAATACCCTACTTCCTGCTTGATTGATCTTGATGAATATGAGTGTTACAAGAGTTGATCTACCACGAGATGGTAATGGCTAAACCATAGAAGTCTAGCCTATATGACTATGGTAATGTGTCCTTTCTGGACTATCCCCTCCGGTTTATATAGACACCGAGGGGATCTAGGGTTTACATAGAGTCGGTTACATAAGAAGGAATCTTTATAATCGGTCGCCAAGCTTGCCTTCCACGCCAAGTAGAGTCCAATCCGAACACGTGTACAGTCTTCGGCCTTCATGACTTCACAGCCCATCAGTCTGGCCCATGGTTAATAGGCCGGACGCCCGAGGACCCCTTAGTCCAGGACTCCCTCGGTAGCCCCTGAACTTGGCTTCAATGACGAGGAGTCCGGCGCATAGATTGTCTTCGAAATTTCAAGGCGGGCTCCCCCTTCCGAACTCCAAGATAGTCTTCGGATGTAATGATAGAATTCTGACCTAGCTCACACACCATACACAACCGCAGAGAGAAATTTTTACACGAGTTCTATCCGCTGACAGCTTTTACAACATGACATTACGTTTGTCTGGTCATAATTTCGAACCGTTTTTCCTCTGCCGCTCCACATTTTGAGACGTGGTAGCCATTGGCACGTCTTGTCAAAGTAGAGATCATGTCCCCTTATCGCGGGATTCTCATCAATGCAGCATGGGTAACCCAACCGTGTCGTTTATACAGCCCTTGGGAATAGGCGAGTTTTTAGGGCGAGTGGGGAGGCGCTTGATATTCGCGGCCTTTATAAGGGGATAAGGATTCTCTTTCTTCACACCCTTTCTCTCCTTCAATCCTTCCGTCCTTGAGCTCCAGCGCCCAAGCTTTAGCTTTTCCTCATTCGAGAAAGCACTCCAAACATGTCCGGATCCGGAGCTGGAGGCAAGTGGATGGCCTCCTCCGTCAAGAAGAAGGACATCACAGAGCTTCGGGAGGCCAAATATTTAGCCAAGGAGATTGCTCACTGACTCCCTGCAAAAGGACAAATCATCCCTACTCCCGAGCCCCATGAGAGGGTTGTGTTTCTCACACACTTTGTCCGCGGGCTGGGATTTCCTCTCCACCCATTTGTCCGCGGATTGATGTTTTACTATGGGCTAGACTTCCACCATCTGGCCCCCAATTTTATCCTCAATATCTCATCATTTATTGTCCGCATCCCACCTCACTTCGGCCTATGGCTGAAGACCTTCAATGTGAAACCAAAGGTGGTGAGCGGTCAACAAGCAGAGTGCGGAGGCGCCATGGTGGGCAAGATGCCCAATGTCACCTGGCCCGAAGGCTCCTTTGCAGAATGGAGAAGGGATGGCAGTCGGGGTGGTTTTACATCACCGAGCCACGCGACACCAACTGGGTTGCGGCCCCCAAATTCTGATCCGGAGTTCCGATGCGGCTTACTTCCTGCAAAGAGAAGGGCCTGACCTGGGGATCTTCAGAAAATATAACTGGGCTCCAGACGTGCGTCCAGAACATGATGACCAAGGAGATCAAGCTTGTCAATGTGATCCAGGTTATGCTCATTCGCCGGATCCTTCCATGCCAATGTCGGACTTTCTATTTGTGGGAGTACGACCTAGCCAAGCACCAGATGCTACTAGGGCTCTTCGGCGCGACGCACAAAGATATCTGGAAAGCGCTCTTCAAAGCCGGCGAGACGCCACCGCCCACGACCGAAGATTGCGGGCTTAGCTTAAAACGCCAGGCCAATTCGGTTAGTCTTTTAATGTTTTTCAATGTATATCCTTTACCGTCGTATTTTGAGGATGGATTCTGAGTTCTCGCATCCACTTTGCCAGGCTTGGATCGAGGTGGCTGAGCGGATTAACTACCCAGCTCCGCTTCCTGAGGAGCAAGAATTCCCACTTCTCACGAAGATGTTGTTTCCGGCGCCTTATGACGTGCCAGAGAAGAAGGCCAAGAAAGCAGCCAAGGGGACCAGGAGTGGTCTTCATCGAAAAGGAGCTTCGATCGTGATATCCGAGGATGAGACTCACTCTTCGTCCACCGAAGACGACGATGAAGAGGAGGAAGAATAAGATGACCCCCCACCTGAGGCAGGGAGGAAGAAGAGGACAGCCTCCAAGAACCTGGAGGCGAAGGCGCCCAAGAGGGGAAAAGGTTCCCCCGCAGATAACTCCGCATGGGATGTCGATAGCAGTCCGGAGCGGCCTTCCCGGGCCAAGCCTCGAGCAAAATCGTAAGTATCAAAAGTCCTTATGCATGCCCGAACGTCCGTCCTTTCTGCCCTGCAATGTTTAAATCGTGTTATTGTAGTCAGGCTCGGGACGGCTCTTCGCTATCTTCATCAGAAGGTTCGCTGGACCCAAAGGAGAGGGTCAGCACGTCGCCGCCCGCTTTCTCCCCTTCGGCCAAGCCTGATGGCGAGGAGGCACCTCAAAGGGCTTCCTCAGACTGGGGGAAGACTCTGGAGATCATCAGGGCGGCGCCCCAGGATGACTCCCGGACCGCCGGATACACGGGGGAAAAAGCCCCTACGGAGATGAACGGTACGGGCCGAGTTCTATTCAACCCTAAGCCGGATTCTATTCCGGAGACCTATACGGCTCTGCAGTCCGGCAAACGGCCCTTCCTAAAAGGAGGGGGTGTGCTGCCGGTGTCCTCTGTCCAACCAGAGGCACCGGATCATCTACTGGAAGTGCTGCAAGGCGCCTCCATTGTGGATGAGCACCGTGCCCATATGGGGACGGTGATTGAAAAGGTTCAGTCCGTAAAAAACAGGCTGACTGAAGCCTGTGCTAGACTTCTAGCAGGCTTTGAGGTGAGTACATAATTGTAAGAAGAATATCACAGCGTAGACAGTAGCCCCTGATGCTCTGTTCGGTGTCCGAAAAGAAAAGCCGAGCAGAGGATCAAATTTGATTTTCGCAGGAGTCTAACATAAAGTGTCTATGTGAATAATCAGGCCTCGTTGCAGGCTGCTACTGCTCAAGCTGCGGAGGTCTCCAGACTGAAGCAGAAACGAGAGCGGACCGAGGAAGAGCTCGGCCGCGTGAAAAAGTAGCTGGAGGATAGCCAAGGTATGCAGTAATCTGCGTGTATACTGAAGAGTAAATTGTTCAAGATGACTGAAGTGTCATGAACTTTATTAGGGGCCACAACCGAGGTGGCAGCCCTAAAAAAGGCGTTAGTTGAGGCCGAGGATAAAGCGGACAAGGAACGCGCCGCACACGAGAAGCACGAGGCCCAGGTTGGCGAGGCGCAGCAACAGCTCCGGGGCGCGATCGAGAGATTTGAGTCCTTGGAGCACGATTGTAAGGCGCAAGAGTCCCAACTGGCGAAGGCCCGTCAGAGCGCACAGGATGCACGAGCCAAAGCCTAGAACGCCCTCCAGGAAATTCAGGCCGCCAAGAAGATTGCGGCTGGTAAGTCTTTCACTGTGCAAAGCAAGTATGTAGAAGAAACGTTTCCTTGTACTTATCCGAATTTGGGTTTTCCAGGGGCGTTTATGGATCTGCCGCGCAGTGTATCAGATGCTGCCGAGTATTATAGAGCCGAAGAAGGGATGTCTATGGAGAAGCTATTCTGGTCCCAATATCTTGGACCCGAACATCCGGTGCCCTTCAGCGACCAGCTAAAGCAGTTGGTCGAGCTGCACAGGTCGGCAGAGCTAGCCATGAAGGACCTAATAGTCCGGCTGTGGCTTGCCGAGCCTATACCTAGCAGCTACTTCGGTCTTGTTAAGCGGCTTGTAAGTGCATGTCCGCGGCTCGAAGCCGTGAAGCGGTCGGTCTGTATTGAAGGTGCGCGCATGGCATTTGCCCGCGTCAAGATGCATTGGGCAAAGCTGGATGCCAAGAAGCTGATGACCGAGGGGCCGCCGGAGGGCAAGGAGCATCGTCGACCCGAGCTCTATTTTGATGGTGTCCTGAAGGGGCCCCGCCTTGTGGCGGAGCAATGTTCAAAGGATGTCATATTCCCATGAAAACATTTGTATTATCTTGTCATGTAATATGGAACAATGATGTTATGTATTATAATGTTTGCGATTTACATTTTACCTCATGTGCGTCCGTTTATGAAATCTGAGGGTTGACCAGTCGTCGGCTTCTGCCCCTACATAGATTGTACGGGAGTGTTCGGGATAAATCTAAACACTCTTTACTACATAGTCTGGTCCTTAAAGGAGGTGTTTAGCGCAACGAACAAGGCAATCAGACTATGCGGCCTTTACCGCCCTCACTTAGCCATAGGAGTTTGACAATTAAGGAAGTTGGCAAAGCCCCTGGTATTCAGAAGGCCGAACTAGGGGCGTTGTATACGCCTAATCGGAAGAACCTATTCTAAGCAAGAAGCGGAAAAAAATCTCTAACGATTTGGAACCTCTCGAACAGCTGACCAGCTCTGGCCGCATCATGACAGTCAATTTTCAGCTTTGTCTACTGAGGTGCTCGTCCGGAAGAACCGGGACACAATTGCAGTAGTTCTCCCTTTACTACCCTAGCCGATATAGCGGAACGTAAGGTAGTAAGCACAGGAGCCGGGCAACCCAAGTATTGACCAAAGACATGATTCGGAGCCGATGCATATAATGTTATAAGTTCGGGGTGCCGACCTATACTAGAAAAGTGTTCGGACTTATATTGTCGTGATGCGGGGTGTAATGAAGCCCCTGGCGTAGTAATATGTACTATGGTGTACATGTGCAATAAGTAGTGTATACAAAGGTGAGGAAACAGGAAAATTAAGTAATAAGTTGACGCTGCCATTTATTCACCATAGTGATGGAATTAGTACGTTGAGGCATACTTTGTGCAAGTAATGCGATAAGCAAGTAAAGCTGTTTAACATGTCGCAACCAAGGGCGAGCTGCGTACGGGTATGTAAAACAAGTATGGCAATCGTTTAGTAGAGACCACCTGGGGATTCCCTTGTATGCCAGAGCTCCTTGCCTCCTTGATGTGTTCTGCAGGCGGGTCGTTCGCATAGACCTTGAAAAGAGTACAACCCCGTAATAATAAAAAGAAAAAGTAAAGGCATGCGAATCCTAGGGTCGGTCAAGCCGCACAATGGATCGTGAGCGAGTTATGCCTCCGTCGGTACCCATGGGGTTTTGAGAGTGTAGTTATGTACGCGCGGTACTGATGCCCTTTCCTCATCAGGGCTGGGACGGAGGACTAATTTACTAATTCAGCTCTTGACGAACCGAGCTGCCCTATTGCAGTGTAGTCCGGACCTTCTTAACGATGTCCAGGGGCTCGGCGGCTAGATTATGGTGTCGCTTGAGAAGGCCGCTCTGTACTTCTGCTGCAAGGGCTGTGGTGTGCTCCTCTGTACGGAGGGAACATTCCGTGTTTCCATTTACTGTAATGACGCCGCGTGGACCGGGCATCTTGAGCTTGAGGTAAGCATAGTGTGGGACTGCGTTGAATCTAGCGAACGCAGTTCATCCGAGCAGTGCGTGGTAGCCACTTCGGAAGGGGACGATATCGAAGATTAACTCTTTGCTTCGGAAGTTGTCCGGAGAACCAAAGACCACCTCCAGCGTGATTGAGCCTGTGCAGTGGGCCTCAACGCCTGGTATGACTCCTTTAAAGGTAGTCTTTGTGGGCTTGATTCGTGAGGGATTAATGCCCATTTTGCATACTGTATCCTGATAGAGCAGGTTGAGGCCGCTACCACCATCCATTAAGACTCGTGTCATGTGAAATCTGTCGATGATTGGGTCGAGTACCAATGCGGCTGAACCGCCATGACGGAAGCTTGTTGGATGATCACGGCGATCAAAGGTGATCGGGAATGATGACCATGGGTTGAATTTTGGGGCGACTAGCTCTACCGCATAGACGTCCCTGAGTGCGCGCTTGCGCTCCCTTTTGGGGATGTGTGTAGCATATATCATGTTCACCGTTTTGACTTGGGGCGGGAATTTCTCCTGCCCCTAGTGTTCGGCTGTCGGGGCTCCTCGTCATCGTCCTCGCACTGCAATTCCCCTTGTTTCCGCTATTTACCTTGCTGGCTTGCTTAAAGACCCGTCAATCTCTGTTAGTATGGTTGGCCGGTTTGTCTAGGGTGCCATGTATCTGGCACGGACGATCGAGTATGCGGTCCAAGCTGGATGGTCTTCCACCGTTCCTTTTATAGGGCTTCTTTCGATGGCCGGACTTGGAGCCACAGAATCCTGCATGAACTATAGTGTCATCGGTGTTGTCGCCATTGCTCCGGCGTTTGTGTTTGTTGCGCCGGAGCTTGCCGCTGCTGTTTTTGGCCTCGGAGGGGCCTGCATCGTTGGCTATGTTTGTACTGCGAGCCAGCCAACTATCATTTCCCACGCAAAAGCGGGTCATAAGTGCCGTGAGGGCTGCCATGGACCTCGGCTTTTCTTGGCCGAGGTGGGGGGCGAGCCATTCGTCATGGATGCTATGATTAAAGGCCGCTAAGGCTTCGGCATCCGGACAGTCAACGATCTGGCTCTTTTTGGTTAGGAACCTAGTCCAGAATTTTCTGGCGGACTCTCCACGTTGTTGAACTATGTGACTTAAGTCATCAGCGTCAGGTGGCCAGACATAAGTGCCTTGGAAGTTGTCAAGAAAAGCTTCGTCCAAGTTCTCCCAGCTGCCGATGGAATTTTCAGGCAGGCTGTTTAGCCAGTGTCGGGCTGGTCCTTTGAGCTTTAATGGGAGGTACTTGATAGCGTGGAGGTCATCTCCTCGGGCCATATGTATGTGGAGAATAAAATCTTCGATCCACACTGCGGGATTGGTTGTTCCGTCGTATGATTCCATGTTGACGGGCTTGAACCCCTCGAGGAAATCGTGGTCCAGCACCTCATCAGTGAAGCAGGGAGGGTGTGCGGTGCCTCTATAGCGGGCCGCGTCATGGCACACCTCCGACGAAGTCCGTCTGCGGTTATCGGCCCGGGTATGATTAAGTTTGTCACGTCCGAATAGGTAGCTGTCATCCCGAGTAGGGAAGCGTCCTCGCGATCCATAGATTGATCTGGTGTGTCATGTTCTACAGTCCAATTCCTGCCGAAGGTCATATGTATGGTCCAAGTTGTTCTGTCCCTGTTTTTGCGAGGCAGTGGGGTGGGCTGTTGTTTGGCCTGAGTTGTCGTTTTATCCCGACCGTGGGGTGGTCGGTCCGCCGTGCTATCCCGACCACGTGGTGGTCGGTACGCATTGCGCGAAGGAGGTATGGGATCTGGTGCGTCCTCATCGAACTGAGGTAGCAGTCTGCGTTTGGGGAATTCTTGGCTGGGCGCTAAGGCCGTATTTTTCGGCTGCTAGGACATCGGTCCATCTATCAATGAGTAGGTCTTGATCTGCTTGGAGTTGCTGCTGCTTTTTCTTTAGGCTTTTTGCAGTAGCTTTGAGCTGGCGCTTAAAGCGCTCCTGCTCGAGGGGTGCCTTAGGTACGATGAAGTCCTCATTGCCAAGGCTCTCATCATCCTCGGAGGGTGGACAATAACTATCATGATCCTGGTCATTGGCTGTTGGAGTAATGGGCCACGGGTAGCCTAACCCGAGCCCCAGAACCTTTCAAGACAACGGGGCCGGCTGCGCCCCTCAAGACGCCAAGATAGATCTCCGCCTTCGGGCGGCCGGTTGGCCGAGCGGCCGACTGTCAGAAGGCGGCCGAGTTCCAGAAGACGGCATCACAACAGGCCGACTCCTAGCGAGCGGCCTCCAGAGAGGCCGGCCCCTAGCAGTCGGCCCGTGGCGCCCTGAAAGTCTGCGCCCTCATCAAGAAGACAAGACAGGGTATGGCTACAGCGTAGCCCATCCCGCCGAATCCAGGGCCGGGCATGGCCACAGTGCCCCGTACAGGCGGAGATCTCCACACGACGCGGCATTGTTGCCTCCCCCCCCCCAAACGTCACTCCTGACAGGCGGAGCCCTGTTCCCACGACGGCCTGTCGGTACGGCTTGCAGGCGGCGGCCCTACCAGGCAGTGAGAGCCCTGAAGACGGAGGAAGCCAGAGCAGCCGGACCTAAGGGAAGCCGGCTTCCAGCAGGCGACTTATCCCTCCCTCGTGCCCCGTGCGCCATCAACCAGATGAGACGCGGTGTGGCTACAGTAATCGCCCACCAGGCGGCGGGACTGTAGCCACGCTCCCCCGACCAAGCATGCGTCTTAGCATCAAGGCTACAGTGATCAGCAGACGGCAAGACCCGCGAGCAGCGGGAGTGGCCTGTCGGCTCTGTACCAGACCAGTCGGCGGGGCCCACTGATACTTCTCCAACGTATCTACAATTTTTGATTGCTCCATGCTATATTATCTACTGTTTTGAACCATATTGGGCTTTATTTTCCACTTTTATATAACTTTTGGGACTAACCTATTAACCGGAGGCCCAGCCCAGAATTGTTGTTTTTTGCCTATTTCAGTGTTTCAAAGAAAAGGATTATCAAACGGAGTCAAAACGGAATGAAATCAATTGGAGAAGTTATTTTTGGAAGGAAAGCTACCGGATGGACTTGGACCCCACGTCAGGAGAGAAGGGAGGTATCCACGAGGGTGGGGGGCATGCCCCCTGCCTCGTGGGGCCCCCAAAGCTCCACCGACGTACTTCCTGCACCCATATATACCTACGTATCCTAAGAATTCCAGAACAGAAGATAGATCGGGAGTTCCGCCGCCGCAAACCTCCAGAGCCACCAAAAACCAATTGGGACACTATTCCGGCACCCTGCCAGAGGGGGGAACCCTCACCGGTGGCCATCTTCATCATCCCGGCGCTCTCCATGATGAGGAGGGAGTAGTTCACCCTCGGGGCTGAGGGTATGTACAAGTAGCTATGTGTTTGATCTCTCTCTCTCTCTCTCTCTCTCTCTCTCTCTCTCTCTCTCGTGTTCTTGATTTGGCACGATCTTGATGTATCGCGAGCTTTGCTATTATAGTTGGATCTTATGTTTCTTCTCCCCCTCTACTCTCTTGTAATGGATTGAGTTTTCCCCTTGAAGTAATCTTATCGGATTGAGTCTTTAAAGATTTGAGAACACTTTATGTATGTCTTGCCATGCGATCTGTGGTGACAATGCGATATCACATGATTCACTTGATGTATGTTTTGGTGATCAACTTATGGTTCCGCCCATGAACCTATGCATAGGGGTTGGCACACGTTTTCGTCGTGATTCTCCGGTAGAAACTTTGGGGCACTCTTTGAGGTTCTATGTGTTGGTTGAATATTTGAATCTGAGATTGTGTGATGCATATCGTATAATCATACCCACGGATACTTGAGGTGACATTGGAGTATCTAGGTGACATTAGGGTTTTGGTTTATTTGTGTCTTAAGGTGTTATTCTAGTACGAACTCTAGGGCTGTTTGTGACACTTATAGGAATAGCCCAACGGATTGATTGGAAAGAATAACTTTGAGGTGGTTTCGTACCCTACTATAATCTCTTCATTTGTTATCCGCTATTAGTGACTTTGGAGTGACTCTTTGTTGCATGTTGAGGGATAGTTATGTGATCCAATTATGTTATTATTGTTGAGAGAACTTGCACTAGTGAAAGTATGAACCCTAGGCCTTGTTTCCTAGCATTGCAATACCGTTTACGCTCACTTTTATCATTAGTTACCTTGCTGTTTTTATATTTTCAGATTACAAAAACCTATATCTACCATCCATAGTGCACTTGTATCACAATCTCTTCGACGAACTAGTGCACCTATACAATTTACCATTGTATTGGGTGTGTTGGGGACACAAGAGACTCTTGGTTATTTGGTTGCAGGGTTGCTTGAGAGAGACCATCTTCATCCTACACCTCCCACGGATTGATAAACCTTAGGTCATCCACTTGAGGGAAACTTGCTACTGTCCTACAAACCTCTGCACTTGGAGGCCCAACAACGTCTACAAGAAGAAGGTTGTGTAGTAGACATCAAGCAGTTTCTGGCGCCGTTGCCAGGGAGGCTACGTAAGCGGCACTCACACCCCGTCAACTAAGCTCTTTTCTGGCGCCGTTGCCGGGGAGGTGAATGCTTGAAGGTATATCTTTAGATCTTGCAATCGAATCTTTTTGTTTCTTGTTTTATCACTAGTTTAGTCTATAAAAGAAAACTAAAAATGGAATTGAGTTTGTCTCATATGCTTCATATTTTTAATATCTTTCGTGAGTATGATGGAAAAGAAAATTGTGCCAAAGTGTTAGAAGAAGAATGCATTAAAATGTTTGGCACTAGATCTTTGTATGATGAGCATGATTGCAATGTTGTTAGTATGAATTCCTTGAATATCCATGATGCTAATGATATGCAAAGCCACAAGCTTGGGGAAGCTATGTTTCACGAAGATGATATTTTTTGTCCCCCAAGCTTTGATGAGCAAATTTACTATGATGAAAGCATGCCTCCTATCTATGATGATTATTGTGATGACACGTATGCTTTAAAGAATAATGATAACCATGAAACTTGTCATCTTGATCTTAATTCTCAATCACATGATAGTTATTTTATTGAGTTTGCTCCCACTATTCCGAATGAGAAGAATTTTGCTTATGTGGAGATTAGTAAATTTTCTATGCTTGTAGATCATGAAAAGAATGATTTAGGTGCTGGTTATATTGTTGAATTCATTCATTATGCTACTGAAAATTATTATGAGGGAGGAACATATGCTTGTAGGAATTGCAATAATATCAAGTTTCCTCTCTATGTGCTTAAAATCTTGAAGTTATGCTTGTTTTACCTTCCTATGCAAGTTGATTATTGTTCCCATAAGTTGGTTGCTCAAAAAATCCCTATGCATAGGAAGTGGGTTAGACTTAAATGTGCTAGTCATATTCTTCATGGTGCTCTCTTTATGTTTCAATTCTTATCTTTTATGCGAGCATCATTGGAATCATCATGCCTAGCTAGGGGCGTTAAACGATAGCGCTTGTTGGGAGGCAACCCAATTTTATTTTAGTTTCTTGCTTTTTGGTTCTGTTTAGGAATAAATAATCCATATAGATTCTGTTTAGATGTGGTTTTGTGTTTTAATTAGTGTTTGTGCCAAGTAGAACCTTTGGGAAGACTTGGGTGAAGTCTTTATGATCATGCTGTAAAAAACAGAAACTTTAGCGCTCACGAGATTAGCTAAAAAAAATTACTGGAGAGTGCTATTTAGTTGATTATTTTTTCAGATTATTACGAGACAAATTCCTCAGGTCCACCAATTTATTTTGGAATTTTTGGAGTTCCATAAGTTTGCGTTAGTTACAGATTACTACAGACTGTTCTGTTTTTGACAGATTCTGTTTTCCGTGTGTTGTTTGCTTGTTTTGATGAATCTATGGCTAGTAAAATAGTTTATAAACCATAGAGAAGTTGTAATACAGTAGGTTTAACACCAATATAAATAAATAATGAGTTCATTACAGTACCTTGAAGTGGTGTTTTGTTTTCTTTCGCTAACGGAGCTTACGAGTTTTCTGTTGAGTTTTGTGTTGTGAAGTTTTCAAGTTTTGGGTAAAGATTTGATGGACTATGGAATAAGGAGTGTCAAGATCCTAAGCTTGGGGATGCCCAAGGCACCCCAAGGTAATATTCAAGGGTAACCAAGCGCCTAAGCTTGGGTATGCCCCGGAAGGCATCCCCTCTTTCGTCTTCGTTCATCGGTAACTTTAATTGGAGCTATATTTTTATTCACCACATGATATGTGTTTTTCTTGGAGCGTCATTTTATTTTGTTAGTATTTGATTTATTTTATTTAGGTTAATTTTTTGCATCTTTATTTTCAATAAAAATGTCAAGGATAGCCTTTACTATGCTTATTTTGCAAGTATACATGTTGCTGTTCGAAAACAGAAAGTTTACCGCTGTTGAAAAAATTCCCTAGAAAAGTCAGAATTTGTTAAAATTTTGAAACATTTTGCATAATAAGCTCTGATAAATTTACTACAGTGGGAATTTTATTTCATAATTTTTGGAGTTAGGGAAGTATGATGAATCTTGCATTCTTTACAGACTGTACTGTCTTGACAGATTGTTGTTATGTTTGCATTGTTTGCATATGTTTGCTTGTTTAATGATTCTATTTGAGGATAGGACTATTAAATATGCAGAGGTATTTAGTATGCAATGTTTAATAATAATTTTAGTGATTTTCTACAGTATAGTATGATAAGGTTTTTGCATTGGTTTATACTAACTTATCTCACGAGTCTTTGTTGAGTTTTGTGTGGATGAAGCTTTTGAGATTTAGGAAACCGTGATATGAGAGGAATTAAGGAGACACAAAAGCTCAAGATTGGGGATGCCCAAGGCACCCCAAGATAATATTTCAAGAAGTCTCAAGCATCTAAGCTTGGGGATGCCCCGGTAGGCATCCCACCTTTTCTTCTCCAACAATTATCGGTTAGTATCGGTTGAACCTAAGTTTTTGCTTCTTCACATGAGATGTGCTATCCTTGCAATGTAGTTTTATTTTGCATTTATTGTTGTTTGAATAAAATACCAAGATCTGAAATTATTAAATGGGAGAGTCTTCACATAGTTGTATAGTTATTCGACTACTCATTGATCTTCACTCATATCTTTTGGAGTAGTTTGTTGTTTGCTCTAGTGCTTCACTTATATATTTTAGAGCACAATGGTGGTTTTATTTTGAAGAAATATATGAACTATCATGCTTCACTTAGATTATTTTGAGAGTCTTAAATAGCATGGTAATTTGCTTAAATAATCCTAATATGCTAGGCATACAAGATTTGTAAGAATTCTTATGAGTGTGTTGAATACTAAGAAAAGTTTGATGCTTGATAATTGTTTTGTGATATGAAGATGGTGATATTAGAGTCACGCTAGTTGGTTAGTTGTGAATTTGAGAAATACTTGTGTTAAAGTTTGTGATTCCCGTAGCATGCACGTATGGTGAACCGTTATGTGATGAAGTCGGAGCATGATTTATTTATTGATTGTCTTCCTTACGAGTGGCGGTAGGGGACGAGCGATGGTCTTTTCTTACCAATCTATCCCCCTAGGAGCATGCGTGTAATACTTTGCTTTGATAACTTGTAGATTTTTGCAATAAGTATATGAGTTCTTTATGACTAATGTTGAGTCCATGGACTATACACACTTTTCTTCCTTCCACCATTGCTAGCCTCTCTAATACCGCGAACTTTTCGCCGGTGTCATACACCCACCATATACCTTCCTCAAAACAACCACCATACCTACCTATAATGGCATTTCCATAGCCATTCCGACATATATTTCCATGCAACTTTCCACCATTCCTTTTATTATGACACGCTCCATCGTTGTCATATTGCTTTGCATGACAATGTAGTTGACATCGTATTTGTGGCAAAGCCACCGTTCATAATTCTTTCATACATGTCACTCATGAGTCATTGCACATACCGGTACACCGCCGGAGGCATTCATATAGAGTCATATTTCGCTCTAAGTATCGAGTTGTAATTGTTGAATTGTAAGAAAATAAAAGTGTGATGATCATCATTTTTAGAGCATTGTCCCAAGTGAGGAAAGGATGATGGAGACTATGATTCCCCCATAAGTCGAGATGAGACCCCGGACGAAAAAAAAAGAGGCCATAAAAAAAGAGAAAAGGCCCAAATAAAAAAATAAAAAATAAAAAAATAAAATAAAAATGAGAGAAAAAAAGAGAAGGGACAATGTTACTATCCTTTTACCACACTTGTGCTTCAAAGTAGCACCATGATCTTCATGATAGAGAGTCTCTTGTTTTGTCACCTTCATATAGTAGTGGGAATTTTTCATTATAGAACTTGGCTTGTATATTCCAATGATGGGCTTCCTCAAAATACCCTAGGTCTTCGTGAGCAAGCGAGTTGGATGCGCACCCACTTAGTTTCTTTTGTTGAGCTTTCATATACTTATAGCTCTAGTGCATCCGTTGCATGGCAATCCCTACTCACTCACATTTATATCTATTGATGGGCAACTACATAGCCCGTTGATACGCCTAGTTGATGTGAGACTATCATCTCCTTTTTGTATTCTCTACAACCACCATTCTATTCCACCTATAGTGCTATGTCCATGGCTCACGCTCATGTATTGCGTGAAGATTGAAAAAGTTTTGAGAATGTCAAAAGTATGAAATAATTGCTTGGCTTGTCATCGGGGTTGTGCATGATTTAAATACTTTGTGTGGTGAAGATAGAGCATAGCCAGACTATATGATTTTGTAGGGATAACTTTCTTTGGCCATGTTATTTTGAGAAGACATGATTGCTTTGTTAGTATGCTTGAAGTATTATTATTTTTATGTCAATATTAAACTTTTGTCTTGAATCTTTCGGATCTGAATATTCATACCACAATTAAGAAGAATTACATTGAAATTATGCCAAGTAACACCGCATCAAAAATTATCTTTTTATCATTTACCTACCGAGGACGAGCAGGAATTAAGCTTAGATGCTCGATACGCTCCAACGTATCTATAATTTTTGATTGCTCCATGCTATATTATCTACTGTTTTGGACCATATTGGGCTTTATTTTCCACTTCTATATTACTTTTGGGACTAACCTATTAACCGGAGGCCCAGCCCAGAATTGCTGTTTTTTTGCCTATTTTAGTGTTTCGAAGAAAAGGAATATCAAACGGAGTCGAAACGGAACGAAATCAACTGGAGAAGTTATTTTTGGAAGGAAAGCTATCGGATGGACTTGGACCCCACGTCAGGAGAGAAGGGAGGTGCCCACGAGGGTGGGGGCGTGCCCACCCCCCTAGGGCGCGCCCCCCTGCCTCGTGGGGCCCCCGAAGCTCCACTGACGTACTTCCTGCACCCATATATATATACGTATCCTAGAACTTCCAGAACAGAAGATAGATCGGGAGTTCCGCCGCCGCAAACTTCCAGAGCCACCAAAAACCAATCGGAACCCTGTTCCGGCACCCTGCCGGAGGGGGGAACCCTCACCGGTGGCCATCTTCATCATCCCGGCGCTCTCCATGACGAGGAGGGAGTAGTTCACCCTCGGGGGTGAGGGTATGTACAAGTAGCTATGTGTTTGATCTCTCTCTCTCTCTCTCTCATGTTCTTGATTTGGCACGATCTTGATGTATCGCGAGCTTTGCTATTATAGTTGGATCTTCTGTTTCTTCTCCCCCTCTACTCTCTTGTAATGGATTGAGTTTTCCACTTGAAGTAATCTTATCGGACTGAGTCTTTAAAGATTTGAGAACACTTGATGTATGTCTTGCCGTACGTATCTGTGGTGACAATGGGATATCACGTGATTCACTTGATGTATGTTTTGGTGATCAACTTGCGGGTTCCGCCCATGAACCTATGCATAGGGGTTGGCACACGTTTTCGTCGTGATTCTCCGGTAGAAACTTTGGGGTACTCTTTGAGGTTCTATGTGTTGGTTGAATAGATGAATCTGAGATTGTGCGATGCATATCGTATAATCATACCCACGGATACTTGAGGTGACATTGGAGTATCCAGGTTACATTAGGGTTTTGGTTGATTTGTGTCTTAAGGTGTTATTCTAGTACAAACTCTAGGGCTGTTTGTGACACTTATAGGAATAGCCCAACAGATTGATTGGAAAGAATAACTTTGAGGTGGTTTCGTACCCTACCATAATCTCTTCGTTTGTTCTCCGCTATTAGTGACTTTGGAGTGACTCTTTGTTGTATGTTGAGGGATAGTTATGTGATCCAATTATGTTATTATTATTGAGAGAACTTGCACTAGTGAAAGTATGAACCCTAGGCCTTGTTTCCTAGCATTGCAATACCGTTTACGCTCACTTTTATCATTAGTTACCTTGCTGTTTTTATATTTTTAGATTACAAAAACCTATATCTACCATCCATACTGCACTTGTATCACAATCTCTTCGCCAAACTAGTGCACCTATACAATTTACCCATGTATTGGGTGTGTTGGGGACACAAGAGACTCTTTGTTATTTGGTTGCAGGGTTGCTTGAGAGAGACCATCTTCATCCTACGCCTCCCACGGATTGATAAACCTTAGGTCATCCACTTGAGGGGAACTTGCTACTGTCCTACAAACCTCTGCACTTGGAGGCCCAACAACGTCTACAATAAGAAGGTTGTGTAGTAGAATCACCCACCAGGCGGCTGGCCCCAGCAGCCGGCGGAGAAGCCGGCGGCCGGAGACACTGATAGCCGGGTCCTACACCCAGCAGATTACCAATGTACCCCTGGAAGGGGTAGGCCTATATAAACCCCCTAGGGCACCCATGCAAAGGGTTCCAACCTGTTAGAACTAGACTCACACCTAGAGGAGGAGAGAGCGTGCCTGCCTTCTTCCACCTCTAGCAGACAACTCAAGGAGCACCATTGTACCACTAGTGCCTTAGTGATCATACGGAGACCCCGCAGAGCAGGACATGGGGTGTTATCTCCACGGAGAGCCCTGAACCTGGGTAAAGTTCGCCGGCGTACGTGTCTACGCCTCATCCCGCTTCCAGGCACCGGTGACGTTCCACTCGCTCCCACCATGATAAGCCATCCTTTGGCATATGTCACACCTAACCCCCGACATTTGGCGCCCACCATGGGGCGAGGTGCACCGTCTCCCAGAGACCTGCTCTGGACGGGAACCTTGTTCCTTCCTGGCGAGCGCAGCCAGCCCGGCACGCTAGACGGCGTCTGCACCGACATGCTACGCGGCGTGGAGGTCGCCTGTGCGGCGAGCTGCCTCGCCGATCTTGTTGGCGAGATTCGCCTCTCCGACGAGCCCGCGTCTGATGCGGGCACCGATGGCCCCGAGAGCCCCCTCGTGAGCCTCCTCGATCAGCTCCACGTGGCCAGCGAGCCTGCTGCTGACTTGGAGTCAGTTGGCTCCACCGACCCGATGTTGGTCAACTCCGACACGACGTCGCTCGACGCATTCCCCTCCAACGTGGTGGTCTATGATGAGCCGCTTCCTCACGCCGACAGCGGCAGCAGTACCGTCACGGAGGTGCTCGTCATCAGCCACGGCGAGCACTCTGGCGGAGGTGGCCAGGACCCGTTGCGGGCGGCAATGCAAGACCTGGTTGCGCTTATCCTGGAAGACGCTGACGCCGAGACACTGGAAGCGCGCCGCGTCCAGCTCGTCGAGAGCGCCAACCGGCTGGCCAGCATGAGACGCCTTTCGGAGGCCTACCAGCAGGAAATGGACCGTGCCGTCGGCGGCACGCCGGCTCCTAGTGCGCCTAGCCGCATTGGCTTGGTCCGACAGCGTGGCGCGACCGTCGCAAGCATGTTCGGGACAGATCGTCCCGTCTACGCCACACCTGCGGAGAACATACGAGCTGCCCAGGCGGCAGCAGACGAGTTAGACAAGCTCGAGGGCGACGAGCATCGCCACATGACGGAGCGAGTTCAGCAGCTCCTCGACGCGGCTGCTGAGCAGCAAGATGCCGGGTGCCGGACTGAAGCACCCAACCGGCGAAACGACAATCCGCCTCCTCAACGAGACCAAAATGCGACATCCCGGACGCCGACTGGTGGCGTCCGCGACAGAAGAGACAAGGAGCCGGCTACCAGCCGCAGCCGGACTCACATAACCATCGAGCGCGACCAAGACGGTCGCCCAAGAGCGGTACGGCGGTGAGACAACTGTGCGCCTTCTCCTCCCCACAGGGAGAGGTGCATTTCCCCGCCACCTGTTGATCACCCATCACTCGGCGACCGCCTTGGCCGCCGAGAAGGAATCGGAGAAAATGATGCCCACCACCGGATCGATCGCCTCAATCGATCCCTGGCGCTAGAAGAGGAAGATGAGCTGGGTCCGCCTTGTTTTGGCCCCCGCATCCGAGATGAGCCCTTCCCCAAAGGATTCACTCTCCCGAGAGACACACCCAAGTACACCGGCTCCATGAAGCCAGAGGACTGGCTCGTCGACTACTCCACGGCCGTCAGCATCGCCAACGGCAACAAGCGCATCGCCGTGAAGTACGTCCCGCTCATGCTCCAGGGCAAGGCCCGGACGTGGTTGAACAGCCTGAAGCCCCGCAGCATCAACAGCTGGGTTGATTTCACCCAAGCATTCATCCGCAACTTCACCAGCACGTACAAGCGGCCGCCCAAGCCTCGCCAACTCTCCTTATGCGTCCAAGGCCCCAACGAGTCGACTCGCGACTATCTCACGCGCTGGGCCGAGTTGCACAACTCATGCGAGGGTGTGCACGAGGTGCAGGCCGTCGAGTACTTCACTGCCGGGTGCCGAGAGGGCACCCTCCTCAAGCACAAGCTTCTCTGCGACAAGCCGGCGACCCTCGACGTACTGCTAATCATAGCAGACAAGTACGCCACGGCCGACTCCTCTATGAAGGCGGAGATTCAAGTCAACGTGTCGGGCAAGGTGGCCCCTCAAGCTCCTCGGACCCTGGCTGGTGACTCCAGTCGGCGACAGCAACCAAACGACAACAAGCGCAAGGCCATGCAGCCGGCTTCCACGAGCCAGCAGGTGGCTGCAGTTGAAGATCAACAGCCAAAAGGGCCGCCTCCTCCCAAGCGCCAGAAGGGCGGCAAGCCCAACTGCCTTCCCGCTTTCTCGTATGAGCAGACTCTTGATGCACCTTGCAAGTTCCATAGCGGTGCGAAGCCGTCCAATCACACTACTCGGAAGTGCCACTGGCTCACCAGGATCGCCAAGGGCGACGGACTCTAGCCTCCTCCGCCAGCCGGCCTGCCGCCTCCTCCTCCTCAGCAGCCGACGGCCCGCCCAGTCGGTGCCATACAAGATGATTATCCCGAGAAGCATGGGGCCTACGTCATGTTCACTAGCATGGCCGACGATAGGCGCAGCAGCTAGAAGTGAATGCAGTAGCATCAGAGACCCCCGAATTCATGCATTAGTCGGAGAAGCCCATCAGCTGGAGCAGAGCTGACCACCCAGAGGTGATGCCAAATCCCGGCTCTTATGCCCTGGTGTTGTATGCCACGTTTGCCACAGAGAGGCGAGCTGCTCGCTTCTCCCGAGTCCTGATAGATGGCGGCAGCAGCATCAACATTCTGTACAAAGATACCTTGGAGAAGTTGGGGATCAAGCAGAGACATCTTCAGCCCAGCCGGCCGGTTTTTCATGGCATAGTTCCTGGCCTTTACTGCTCACCAATCGGCAAGACTCGGATAGATGTCCTCTTCGGGGACAAAGGTCATTTCCGCCAAGAGCCAGTCTGGTTTGAAGTGTTGGACCTTGAGAGCCCTTATCATGCGTTACTTGGCTGGCCCGCCCTGGCCAAATTCATGGCGGTTCCCCACTACGCTTACCTAAAGATGAAGATGCCGAGCTCCAAGGGGATCCTGACCATAGCAGGAGACTACAAGAAGTCGTCTGCCTGCGCTGCAGAGAGCAGCCGGTTGGCCGAGTCCCTCATGATCGCAGCGGAGAAGCGGCTCCTTGACCGGGTTGTGGCAATGGCAGGCAAGCAGCCGGAAATGTCACCCAACCCCAAGGAGTCGGAAGCCGAGGGCTCGTTCAAGCCGGCCAAAGAAACAAAGAAGATACCCTTGGACCCAGAGCACCCGGAGAGGTACGCTATCATAGGTGCAAACCTTGACAGTAAATAGGAAGGCGAGCTCGTCGATTTCCTCCGTGAGAATCGGGACATCTTCGCATGGTCCCCCAAGGACATGCCGGGTGTTCTGACGGATTTCGCCGAGCAGAAACTACACATCCGACCTGACGCCAAGCAAGTCGGGCAGCCCTTGCGCCGCCTGTCAGAAGAGAAAAGAAGAGTTGTTGGAGAAGAGATAGCCCGGCTTCTGGCAGCCGGCTTCATCATGGAGGTGTTCTTTCTAGAGTGGTTAGCCAACCCGGTCCTAGTGTTGAAGAAGAACAATCAGTGGCGCATGTGTATTGATTATACCAGCCTCAACAAAGCATGCCCCAAAGACTCATTTGCTCTGCCAAGAATCGACCAAGTGATTGACTCTACAGCCGGATGCGAGCTGTTGAGTTTTTTGGATGCATACTCCGGGTATCACCAGATCAAGCTGAACCCGGCCGACAGGCTGAAGACCGCCTTCATCACGCCATTCGGAGCCTTCTGTTACCTGATCATGACGTTCGGCTTGAGAAACGCAGGCGCCACGTTTCAATGATGCATGCAGAAGTATCTCCTCAAGCAGCTCGGCAGAAACGCCCATGTCTATGTGGACGATGTGGTGGTGAAGACGGAGAAGCATGGGACTCTACTAGAAGATCTCAAGGAGACCTTTTGAGAATTTGCGCCGATTTCAGATCAAGCTCAACCCGGATAAATGCGTCTTTGGAGTACCAGCCGGCCAGCTTCTTGGCTTCTTGGTCTCAGAGCGCGGCATAGAGTGCAACCCTGTGAAGATCAAGGCCATTGAGAGGATGGAGGTGTCCACCCGACTGCTGGACATGCAAAAATTCACTGGCTACTTGGCATCCATCAGCCGTTTCATCAGTCGGCTAGGCGAGAAGGCTCTTCCCCTGTATCAGCTCATGAAGAAGACCACTTTTTTCGAGTGGAACGACAAGGCGGATGAAGCTTTTCTCTAGCTCAAGAAAATGTAGACCACTCCGCCTGTCCTGGCGGCCCCGACTCCTAAGGAGCCCATGCTCCTCTACATCGCCGCTACCAGCCGGGTTGTCAGCACAGTCATAGTGGTGGAACGCAAGGAAGAAAGCAAAGCCCTACCAGTCCAAAGGCCGGTGTATTACCTGAGCGAAGTACTATCTGCTTCCAAGAAGAACTATCCCCACTGCCAGAAGATGTGTTATGGCGTGCACTTTGCTGCCAAGAAGTTGAAGCCATACTTCCAAGAGCACCCAATCATTGTGGTCTGCACAGCTCCGCTTGCCGAGATCATTGGAAGCCGAGATGCCTCGGGCCGAGTGGCCAAATGGGCCATAGATTTGGCCCCCTACACCACCTACTACCAGCCTCGCACCGCCATCAAGTCACAAGCACTGGCCGACTTCCTCGTCGACTGGGCCGAGACCCAGTACCTGTCGCTAGCGCCAGATTCCACTCATTAGCGGATGCATTTTGATGGTTCAAAAATGCGCACCGGTTTGGGAGCCGGCATTGTCCTCACCTCTCCCAAAGGCGACAAGCTCAGATATGTGCTGCAAATTCACTTTTCCGCCTCCAACAACGTAGCTGAATATGAAGCGCTCATACACGGGCTCCGGCTTGCCAAGGAACTCGGCATTCGCCAGATCCTGTGCTATGGAGACTCCGACTTGGTGGTCCAGCAGTCATCGGGCGACTGGGACGCCAAGGATGCAAATATGGTCAGCTACCGCTTCCTCGTACAACAACTCAGTGGATACTTCGAAGGGTGTGAGTTCCTCCACGTGCGAAGAAATGACAATGAGCAAGCCGACGCCTTGGCACGAACTGGCTCCACCCAGCAAGCAATACCAGCCGGCGTCGCCCTGCAACGCCTCCTCAAGCCGTGTGTCAAGCCATCGCCAGAGTCGGATTCCATATTTGTGTTGGCTCCTCCTGAAGCAGTCGGATCCGACTTGAGAGCCCCAGCAGCCCGCACGGGAACTTCAGCAGGCGGCCCGGGGACTGCAGCTATCAGCCTGGGGACTTCATCAATTTAGCAAGCCGCGGCCGACTCTAACCCACCGCCTCCCAGCCCAACCGCCCTCGTGCAAGTAGCAGTCCTGGCAGTCGAAGAAATTACAGCACCTTCATGGGCCCACCCCATCCTCAACTTCCTGGTGAAAAAAAAATGTTGAATGATGAGATCTCGGCCCGGCAGGTGCAACGCCGGGCAGCAGCGTACGCAATCGTCAACAGAGAACTTGTGAGGCGCAGCGTCACTGTTGTTTACCAGCGCTGCGTGGAACCGGAGCAAGGCCAAGCAATCCTCAAAGATATCCATCAAGGCAAGTGTGGTCACCACGCGGCTTCAAGAGCACTTGTAGCCAAAGCTTTCCGCCATGGTTTTTTCTGGCCGACTGCTCTAGAAGACGCCAAAGACTTGGTCCAGAAATGCAAAGGGTGCGAGAAGTTCCGCTCCAAGCCTCATCAGCCGGCATCTGCACTCAAGACTATCCCCATTGCCTGGCCCTTTGCTGTCTGGGGCTTGGACATGGTGGGACCATTCAAAACAGCACGAGGTGGCATGACTCATCTGCTTGTCGCGGTGGACAAGTTCACCAAGTGGATAGAAGCAAAACCAATCAAGAAATTGAATGGTCTGACTGCTGTGAGTTTCATCTCCGACATCACCATACGGTATGGCATACCACATAGCATCATCACCGACAATGGCACGAACTTCGCCAAAGGCGCCTTGGCCCGTTTCTGCGCGACGCAGGGCATCCGACTGGACTTAGCGTCTGTAGCCCATCTGCAGTCAAACGGCCAAGTGGAGCGAGCAAACGGCCTTATTTTGTCCGGCATCAAGCCCCGACTGGTCGAGCCTCTGAGCGTTCGGCCGGCTGCTGGCTTGACGAGCTGCCGGCCGTCCTCTGGAGTCTGCGCACAACCCTGAACAAGTCAACCGGCTTCACTCCTTTCTTCCTTGTCTACGGTGCTGAAGCCGTCATCCCAACGGACATAGAATTCGACTCCCCTCGAGTCACCATGTACACCGAAGAGGAGGTAGAAGAAGCACGACAAGACGGCCGATCTATTAGAAGAGGGCCGGCTGTTGGCACTCAACCGGTCCACCATCTACCAGCAGAATCTGCGTCGATACTACAACTGAAAGGTCAAGCCAAGATCCTTCCAAGAAGGAGACCTTGTGCTCCGGCTGATCCAGCGAACAGCCGGCCAGCACAAGCTCTCGGCACCTTGGGAAGGCCCCTTCATCATCAGCAAGGTGTTGGGCAATGACTCCTACTACCTCACCGACGCTCAGATGCCTCGAGCATGCAAAAGAGATGACTCCGGCAAGGAGACGGAGTGACCATGGAATGCAAAAGAGATGACTCCGGCAAGGTTTTACAGTTAAAAGCAGTATGCATCACACCAACTTTTGTATTAAGTACGAAGACTCCGCGTCCCCCGAGAATAGCTTGGGGATGCTACCTCTTGAGCACTACGTTGGTTTTCCCTTGAAGAGGAAGGGGTGATGCAGCAAAGTAGCATAAGTATTTCCCTCAGTTTTTGAGAACCAAGGTATCAATCCAGTAGGAGGCTACGCGCAAGTCCCTCGTACCAACACAAAACAAATAACTCCTCGCAACCAACGCGATAAGGGGTTGTCAATCCCTTCACGGTCACTTACTTAGAGTGAGATCTGATAGATATGATAGGATAATATTTTTGGTATTTTTGTGATAAAGATGCAAAGTAAAATAAAAGCAAAGTAAAAAAGCAAAGGAAATAACAAAGTGTTAGAAGATTAATATGATGAAGATAGACCCGGGGGCCATAGGTTTCACTAGTGGCTTCTCTCAAGAGCATAAGTATTTTACGGTGGGTGAACGAATTACTGTTGAGCAATTGATAGAATTGAGCATAGTTATTAGAATATCTAGGTATGATCATGTATATAGGCATCACGTCCGAGACAAGTAGACCAACTCCTGCCTGCATCTACTACTATTACTCCACTCATCGACCGCTATCCAGCATGCATCTAGAGTATTAAGTTCATAAAAACAGAGTAACGCCTTAAGCAAGATGACATGATGTAGAGGGATAAATTCATGCAAAATGATAAAAAACCCCATCTTGTTATCCTCGATGGCAAAAATACAATACGTGCCTTGCTGCCCCTACTGTCACTGGGAAAGGACACCGCAAGATTGAACCCAAAGCTAAGCACTTCTCCCATTGCAAGAAAGATCAATCTAGTAGGCCAAACCAAACTAATAATTCTAAGAGACTTGCAAAGATAACCAATCATACATAAAATAATTCAGAGAAGATTAAAATATTGTTCATAGATAATCTTGATCATAAACCCACAATTCATCGGTCTCAACAAACACACTACAAAAAGAAGATTACATCGAATAGATATCCACGAGAGAGGGGGAGAACATTGTATTGAGATCCAAAAAGAGAGAAGAAGCCATCTAGCTAATAACTCTGGACCTGAAGATCTGAAGTAAACTACTCACACTTCATCGGACAGGCTATGGTGTTGATGTAGAATCCCTCCGTGATGGGTGTCTCCTCCAATGAACTCCTAACAGGCCCCAAGATGGGATCTCATGGGTACAGAAGGTTGCGGCGGTGGAATTAGGTTTTTGGCTCCGTGATTCGATCATTTGGGGTACGAGGTATATATAGGAGGAAGGAGTACGTCGGTGGAGCAATAGGGGGCCACGAGGGTGGAGGGCATACCTGGGGTGAGCGCCTCTACCTCGTGGCATCCTCTTTGTTTCTTGACGAGGGTCCAAGTCTCCGGATCATATTCTTCCTAAAAATCACATTCCCGAAGGTTTCATTCCGTTTGGACTCCGTTTGATATTCCTTTTCTGCGAAACTCTGAAATAGGCAATAAACAGCAATTCTGGACTGGGCCTCTGGTTAATAGGTTAGTCCCAACAATAATATAAAAGTGAATAATAAAGCCCAATAATGTCCAAAATAGTAGATAATATAGCATGGAGCAATCAAAAATTATAGATACGTTCGAGACGTATCTGAAAGGATCGAGAAGAGGTGTCTAGAGGGGGGTGATTAGACACTAAGTACAGAAAGTTGCAGTTTTTAACTCTTTAAGTTCAAGTGGAGTTTTGGCACAAGTTTATCAATCACAATACATAATTCAAGCAAGGATGCAAAGAGTATATGAGCAGCGGAAAGTAAAGCATGCAACTTGCAAGAATGTAAAGGGATGGGATTTGAGGATTCAAACACAATTGGAGACACGGATGTTTTTGTCGTGGTTCCGATAGGTGGTGCTATCGTACATCCACGTTGATGGAGACTTCAACCCACGAAGTGTAACGGTTGCGCGAGTCCACGGAGGGCTCCACCCACGAAGGGTCCACGAAGAAGCAACCTTGTCTATCCCACTGTCGGTGTCAAAACCGGCGGATCTCGGGTAGGGGGTCCCGAACTGTGCGTGTAGGCGGATGGTAACAGGAGACAAGGGACACGATGTTTTACCCAGGTTCGGGCCCACTTGATGGAGGTAAAACCCTACGTCCTGCTTGATTGATATTGTTATTGTGGATGTTTACAAGAGTGGATCTACCACGAGATCAAGGAGGCTAAACCCTAGAAGCTAGCCTATGGTATGATTGTAAGGGTTGTTGTTCTTCTAGTCCTACGGACTAAAGCCATCCGGTTTATATCGACACCGGAGAGGGCTAGGGTTACATAGAGTCGGTTACAATGGCAGGAGATCTACATATCCGTATCGCCAAGCTTGCCTTCCACGCCAAGGAAAGTCCCATCCGGACACGGGCTAAGTCTTCAATCTTGTATCTTCATAGTCTTGGAGTCCGTCGATGATGATAGTCCGACCAATGATAGTTCGGCTGATGATGGTAGTCCGCTATCCGGACACCCCTAATCCAGACTCCTCAAGAGCCCCTGAACCAGGCTTCAATGATGATAAGTCCGGCGCGTATATTGCTTGGCATTGCAAGGTGGGTTCCTCCTCCGAATGATAGAAGATTGTGAACACCAGGATAGTGTCTGACTCTGCAAAATAAATTCCACATTCCACCGTAGAGAGAATAATATATACACAAGTTCAATCTGCTGACGTTTTTTGTGGCATGACATCACACCACTACCAAGCCATTACTTGAATTGTTTTTTACTTTACCACCTCAGCGCATTTAGCGAAGCGGTTTCCTTGGCACGTCTTGTCGAAGCAGAGATCGTGTTTCCCCTTAATCCGGTATTCTCATTAATACGGACGTGGGTAACCCAACCACGCCCGTTCGCCACACCCCCTCTATCGAAGGCGAGTCCCAAACGGTCACGGAGACGGCTCTTGGTATTCTCCCTCTTTATAACGGGACCAAGGCTCGTTTCTTTTCTTCAATCCTCCATCGAATCCTCTCCCCGCTCCAAGTTCCAGCACCTAGAGCTCCAGATTTGAGTGCTTCGGACTTTCAACAATGTCCGGCTCCGACCTCCAGGGCCGGTGGATGCCCTCCTCCGTCACGGAGGAGGACGTGCTAAAGCTGCGGGAGGCCAAGTACCTAGCTTATGAGATTTCGACAGGTTGCTGCCAAGGGCAGGCCATCCCCACCCCGAGCCCGGCGAGTATGTCGTTTTCGTATCCCACCTCCGTCGGGGTTTAGGCTTCTCGATGGATCCTTTTGTGAGAGAGCTCATGTTTTACTATGGGTTGGAATTCCATGATTTGGCTCTGGAGTCCATCCTCCATATCTCCGCATTTATTATCGCTCATGAAGCCTTCCTCGCGTCACCCCTCACTTCGCCTGTGGTTGAAGACCTTCAATGTGGAGCCAAGATGATCGGGGCGCAAGCGAGTGTGGCGGGGCAGCCATAAGTAAGAGGGCCGATGCCCCGTGGCCCGCTGGCTCCTTCCAAGAGGAGCTCGGCCCGTGGCAGGAAGATTGGTTCTATATTACCGTTCCGAGGGGCCCCAGACAAAAGCCGCCGCCCTTATTCCGCCCGGGACCTCCACGACGGTTGATGTCGTGGGTCAACCAAGGGCTCAACTGGGGGCCGTCAAAGGACGTGCCCCTACTGCAGGGCCGGATTCGAGATCTCCAAACGAGGGAGGTTGATATGGTGGTGGTGATGCAGGTTATGCTGATTAGGCGTCTCCCGCCCTGCAAACGCCGCCCTCTCCGGCTATGGGAGTTTAATCCGGAGGGCCCACAGATTCTTCAACACTTCATGGGCATGACACCCTTGGAGATGTACAAATTATTCTTCGGATCGCAAGAGGTGCGTCCGGAATTGACCGAGGATGCTGGCCTAAGCTGCAATCGCCCGGATACTCAAGTAAGTAGTTTCGAGTCCGGACATACCGTTTGTTTGCCTTTCGATGACTCGCCTTATAACCAACTTCCTTCTACACAGGAGTGGATAGCGGAAGCAAAATTGATACGGTGTCCGGCCCCCCTCCCCGAGACCGCGCCGGATCCCGTGCTGGTCCGGATGCTTGAGGTTGCGCCTTCAGAGGAAGACGAAGGGGAAAGCAGGAAAGCTACTGCCTCGCCTAAGGAGGCTCTTGAAAGAGGGGGGATCAAGAATCCCTCCCTTCAAGGGGAGAAGAGGGCTGCCTCCGAGGACCCAGGGGCAAAAGCCCCTAAACGCGGGAAGAAATCTTCGCCAGAGGGCCCTGCGTCCGGGGAGGCCCCGGCCGCACAATCTCCCTTAAAGAGTCAGCCCTCCAACGAGCCGTAAGTAGAAAGAAAGGAGTTTTATAATAAGGGACATCCCTATTTGTGCTTCTGAGGATAAGTAAAGTTTTTACCTTGTAGTTCGGATCTCCGTCCTTCGCAAATGAGCTCGTCTTCGGGGGACCTTCATCCGGAGATGATAGAGAGCGAGACGCCTCCGTCCGGGGCGCCGTCGGATAGGGCGGACGAGCCTGAAGTGTCATCACGGAGGGAGCCCCCGGGTTTGGCAAAGCCGGATAGTTTGGCGCCAACTGGTGTACGGCTGAAGGATCTGCTTGAGAAGGCGTCTATCTCAGAAGATCACCACGCATTGATGAGCATGGTGATTGAAAGGATTTCGTCCGCCGAAGGCGGGTTACACAATTGCGTCAGGAGTTTGCTGGCGGGGTTTGAGGTACGTAAAAATGACACAGCTTTTAACAGTTTTGCATATAGAATGCGCCCTGTATAGATAGTAGCCCCTGAGACTCGGTAGGTTGTCGAAATCGACAGTGTGCCGAGGATCAAAATCGCAGGTTTAAATTCCCGTCGTGCCGATCCAGGTGGCGGGTCGTCCGGGGGCCAGCCGGACTGATGGAGTTGCTAAACTAAAGCGGCAACTCGATGTTGCGGATGCGGACATCACGCTGGTCAACAGGCGACTTGATGAGTCGCAAGGTAAGTGTTACTGCGCGGTCACTTGGTAAGGGAGCCAAAGCCAGCTCCTTACAATATGTGCGTGAAATGCAGATAGTGCCGCTGCTGTGGAGAGCCTTCGGGCCGAACTTGCTCGAGCCAAGGAGCAGGCCAGAAGGAGTAATGCGGCGGCCTCGAGGGCGGCCGAGGAGTTAGCGGCCGAAAGGGCCGCACACTGCCGGAGCAGGGAAGATATGGCCGAAATGGCCAGGAAGTTAAAAGATGCTACCGACCGCAATGAGGCTCTTGGGAAGGAGCGCCTAAGCGGGCAAAAAGACCTGCGGAAGGCCACCGCCGGTTAAGGATGCCCGCCTACAATGCGGGCTATAAAGGAAGAGCTGCGCCAGTCGGAGATATTGTAGCTGGTAAGCCTTTTTCGCTGCGCCAAGGTTTATGGATCCAAAATATGCTCAGCTAGGCCAACTGTGGGGTTGAGAGGACCCTTATATGGACTTAGCAGCGAAAGCGGCGGATGCCGCGTTGCATTTTGGAAGCCGAAGGATCACAAGACGGAAGAGCTGTTTTGGTCTCAATTCCATAGTCCGGAGCGTTCACTTCGCTGACCAACCGTTTGGCGAGTGGGCTGAGCTAAATAGGTTGTCCGGCTTGCTATGATGGATATAGTGACCCATATCCGCCGGATAGGCCCCACCAAGAGTTACTTTGGCTTATTGCAGCAATTTCTTGGGGCGGTGCCGCATATCAAAGCGATGAAGCGGTCGGCCTGCATAGAGGGTGCGCGAATGGCGCCGCCGTGTGAAGACACATTGACAGAGATGGATGCCACCGCTGTTGCGACCCGGTTCGGATGATAACGGTTACCCGCCGAGCACTATTTTGGCGAAGTGCTGCGTGGTGCTCGTGTAATAGAGTCGCAGATGCTCAAAAATGTTACGCTGAATGAACGTTTATATGATGTAAAACGATATTTATGATGTAAGCGCCTTTTATACTTGTGCGTTCAAGTATAGAATATCTCTGTGCGGCCGCTCATGTATACGTGTGTATAACCCGAAAGATGGCGTCGTCGCTTCAGCCCCCACGCACAAGGTGCGGAGTGTTCATAAAAATAGCGCGTTTTCACACTTAATCCGACGTCTCGGTCCTGTAAAGGAGGTGGTAGCGTGGCAAACGAGGCAACGGACTATAATGCTTTATCACTTTCACTTAGCCATGGAGTTCGAGGGTGGGGCTACGACATAGCCCCTGGGGGCACCGCGCTCTCCGAATTCGGGGCGCGTATGTGCCTGGCCGGGAAACGGCCCTTCGTCAAAGCGGAGGAATCCTAAACATTCCCATGGTCGATCGAGTGGTTGACCAGTCTCTCGCTATATCATGATAGTCAGTTTTCGGCTTTCTCTATTGAGGTGCTCGCCCAGCCGAACTGGGGCACAATCGCAGTAGTTCTCCTGGAGCTGCGTTAGCCGATGATACGGAACGTAAGGCAGCAAAACACAGGAGCCGGGCAAACCCAACATTTGACCAAAGACATGATTCGGAGCTGATGCATATAAGGCCTAACTCGAGACGCCGAACACTCCCGAAGGTGTTCGGTCTTTATAATAGCGGGCAAAACAAAGCCCTAAGCCCCTTGTGTCCGTGCACGGCAGGTTCTTACAGTGCGGCCGATGCCAAAACGCCGATCTCCACTCTGGTTATAATGATAAACCAGGGATTATAGCAACAAGAGACAGAAGAAAGGCTTACGAGGGTCTTAGTCTAAAAGAGTCCTTGCAACGGGTCCCTACTGCACGTCTGCGCTGTGTCTCCGTTGTGTCGTATCCTGGACGGTTGTGCACGCTGTTCATCTGTAAAAGAGAGGAACTTGGTTGGAAAAGAAATCGCGAGAAAGTGCATAAAAATTGAAATATAGATTAAGAAAGCTGAACCTATGCTAGCTCATTATGGCTTATATGTGCAAACCCTTGTGAAGGGATGTGCGGCTAGGTAGCCCTAGCTTATTTATTCGGACTCGCCCAAACGTGTCCGGGTCTCAGCGACTGTTAATGAAATGATGCCACGTGGACCGGGCATTTTAAGCGTAAGAGACGCGTAATGTGGTATTGCATTGAAGCGACGAAAGCTTCCGTCCAAAGTGATGCTTGAGCTACTTTTAAATGGGGCGACATGAAAGGTTAGCTTTTCTCGTCGGAAGTTGTCAGATGACCCAAACACAACTTCTAGTAATAATGAAACTGTGCACCTGGCGTAAGGGCCTGGCGCCACTCCTTTGAAGGAAGTGCGGCTATGCCGAATTGCAGTATGGTCTATCCCAACTTGCGGATTGTGTCCGGATGTAGCAGGTTTAAGTCACTGCCGCCGTCCATCAAAACCTGCGTGAAATGCAGTCCGTCCGTTATGGGATCCAATATCAGGGCAGTCTATCCTGCGTTCCGGATACTTCTGGACTAATCCAGATGGTCGAAAGTGATTGGTTTTGATATCCAATCTCGGTGTTCCATTGAGGTGGACCGTGCGACACTTGTCTTAGCGAGTGCCGTGTTGGTTTTCCGTAATATCACGTGAAGCTAGTTTACTGTTTTGACTTCTTGTGGGAAAGTCTTTTGACTTCCGGTGCTCTACTGGTGGGGTTCATCATCGTCCTCGCTTGGCGCATCGAGCCCCTTGTGTCCGGCGTTGAGTCTGCAGGACTGTTGAAAAACCCAACAATTTCGGTTGGTATGGTTTGCAGGCCTTCCGGAGGTACTGTGGATTTGACATATCCGATCTAAAATTTTGTTTAAATTCGATAGCTCGTCTCTGTTGTCCTTGAGAGGCCGTGTTTTATTGTTTGGCGGCGAGCTTTTGAATCCGGCGTTGACTGTCGTGCCCTTTGGGCTTTTTTCTTTATTCCGGCGCTGATCTTTCCTGTGCCGTGACTTTCCATTTCCATCTCTGATCTCGGATGTACTCGGGTCGCTGGTGCTGCATCTTGCTAGCCAGCTGTCTTCTCCTGTGCAAAAGCGCGTCATGAGGCTGGTTAGCGCGGCCATTGTTCTTGGCTTCTCTTGGCCAAGGTGTCTGGCGAGCCATTCGTCTCGGATGTTGTGTTTAAAAGCTGCTAAGGCTTCAGCGTCCGGACAATCGACTATTTGGTTCTTTTGGTAAGGAACCTGTTCCAGAATTCTTGCAGAGACTCTCGGGCTGTTGGGTTATATGACTCAGGTCGTCAGATCCGGAGGGCGGACATAAGTCCCTTGAAAATTTGCTTAAACGCGTCCTCAAGCTCTTCCCAACTTCCAACTGTGTTTTCGGGAGGCCTTTGAGCCAAGTGCCGAGCTGGCCCTTTGAGCTTGAGGGTAGGTATTTTATGGCGTGGAGATCATCTCCTCTAGCCATGTGTATGTGTAGTATGTAATCTTCTATCCAGACTCTGGGTTACATTGTACCGTCGTATGCCTCTATGCTTATGGGTTTGAACCCCTGCTGGAAATTCATGATCCAGCACCTCGTTGGTAAAACATAGCGGGTGTGCGGCGCCCCTGTATTTGGGTGTGCCGCTATCTTCGAACACTTGTTGTGTTGTGTTACTTCCTGGGGCCCTCTTTTTTGGCCCGTAGATGGACCTAGTTGGGCCGTCCGTTTTCCCAGGATTATAATTCGGCTTGTGCATGGCCCCGCTTGTCGCTTTTGGCTTGTCATCTGGCCGTCTATCCAGCCAGGTGGCCTCTTTATTTTTTGACTGTGAAGGCTCTATGGCTTCCTCGTCAAATTCTGGCAGCAACTTGCGCTTTGGGTAGCTCTTAGTTTGATGGCCATTTCCATATTTGTCTGCAGTCTTGAATACTTTGCTCCACTTCATTCTGAGCGTGTCTTCTGCTGTTTTGAGCTTCCGTTTCGCTTTCTTCAAACTTCTTGCAGTGGCGACGAGTTTTTTGTGTATGTTCTTATGCTCCGGTGTTGTGCCCGGACTATTGATTGCTCCGTGAAGGGGTTGATTATCTGGCTCATCCTGTTCGTCGTCCGCTGGTTTGCCCTGCTCTATCGCTGGGTCGTTAGGAAGGCTGCTTTGATCGAGGCGGGACTTAGGGCGGCGTCTACGTCGCCGTTTTGGTTGTTTATCGGCGGGATCATCCTCTGCCGCGTCCCGTTGTTCCTCGTTGTTGCTTCCCTTTGGGGTGTCCACCATGTATATATCGTCGATGACGAGGTGGTCTTCGGTGTCTGTTGTCACTGGTTCTTGGTAGTCTCCGGCATCGTCGTCCATACCGTCGATGTCTTCGGAGTCGTAGTCGAGTACGTCGGTTAAATCGTCGATGGTGGCTACGAAGTGGGTGGTGGGTGGGCTCTGAATTTCTTCGTCGTCCGTGTCCCAACCATCCTGGCCGTAGTTCGGCTAGGGCTCTCCGGATAGCGAGATATGCTTCAGGGAATTTATGATATCACCAAAGGGCGAGTGCTGAAAGATGTCCGCAGCGGTGAATTCCATGATCGGCGCCCAATCGGATTCGACTAGCAGGGGTGCAGGAGGTTCGGAGTCCGGCAGAGAGTCCGGCACCTCGGAGTCATGAGCTTTATGCGGGACAAGGTAAGTGTTCGGCTCCATCGCCGTAGAAGTTGCAGCTCTCGAGGCGGTGTCCAGCCATCCGTCCTCGATCCGAGCGATCGGCTCCGAACCATGAGTCGGAGCGGATTCATGTGCGGCCTCCAAGGTGCAGTCCGGCGGCAGAGTTAGGTCATGCCCATCGTGACAGCGCGGCACGCTCGGCTGTGGCTTAGATCCATCGAAGATCAAGTCCCCGCGGATATCGGTCGTGAAGTTTAGGCTTCCAAACCTGACCTGACTGCCAGGGGCGTAGCTTTCGATATGCTCCAGATGGCCAAGTGAGTTGGCCCGCAGTGCGAAGCCGCCGAATACGAAGATCTGTCCGGGAAGAGAAGTCTCACCCAGGACTGCATCATTGTTTGATTGAAGAGGCCATCAAACCGATCGGTGACGACACAGAGGAACTCTCAATGAAAGCACCAATGTCAGTGTCAAAACCGGCGGATCTCGGGTAGGGGGTCCCGAACTATGCGTCTAGGCGGATGGTAACAGGAGACAAGGGACACAATGTTTTACCTAGGTTCGGGCCCTCTTGATGGAGGTAAAACCCTACGTCCTGCTTGATTGATATTGATATTGTGGATGTTTACAAGAGTGGATCTACCACGAGATCAAGGAGGCTAAACCCTAGAAGCTAGCCTATGGTATGATTGTAAGGGTTGTTGTTCTTCTACTCCTACGGACTAAAGCCATCCGGTTTATATAGACACCGGAGAGGGCTAGGGTTACATAGAGTCGGTTACAATGGTAGGAGATCTACATATCCGTATCGCCAAGCTGGCCTTCCACGCCAAGGAAAGTCCCATCCGGACACGGGGCGAAGTCTTCAATCTTGTATCTTCATAGTCTTGGAGTCCGATCGATGATGATAGTCCGGCCAATGATAGTTCGGCTGATGATGGTAGTCCGGCTATCCGGACACCCCCTAATCCAGGACTCCCTCACCCACCATGGCCGTCGCCCACGAAGTACTTGCCTCACTAGCGGTAGATCTTCACGAAGTAGGCGATCTCCTTGCCCTTACAAACTCCTTGGTTTAGCTCCACAATCTTGTTGGAGACTCCCAAGTGACACCTAGCCAATCTAGGAGACACCACTCTCCAAGAAGTAACAAATGGTGTGTTGATGATGAACTCCTTGCTCTTGTGCTTCAAATGACAGTATCCCCAACACTCAACTCTCTCTTACAGTATTTGGATTTGGTGGAAAGAATATTTGAGTGGAAAGCAACTTGGGAAGGCTAGAGATCAAGATTCATATGGTAGGAATGGAATATCTTGGCCTCAACACAAGGGTAGGTGGTTCTCTCTCAGAAATTGTGTATTGGAAGTGTAGGTTCGTTCTGATGGCTCTCTCCACGAATTAAGAGTGGGTGGAGGGGTATATATAGCCTCCACACAAAAACTAACCATTACACACAATTTACCAATCTCGGTGAGACCGAATTGAAAAACTCGGTCGGACCGATTCAGTAAATCTAGTGACCGTTAGGATTTTCGGTGGGACCGACATGCAACTCGGTAGGACCGATATGGTTAGGGTTAGGGCATAACGTAATCTCGGTGAGACCGATTACACAAATTCGGTGGGACCTATTTTGGTAATAAGCTAACCAGAGAGTTGGTCAGGCAAACTCGGTGAGACCGATTACACAAACTCAGTGGGACCGATTTTGGTAATAAGCTAACCAGAAAGTTTGCATTATAATCTTGGTAGTACCGATTGCTCAAACTCGGTGGGACCGATTTTCATAATGGAAATACACAGAGAGATTACAATCCCATCTCGGTGAGACCGAGATCCCTATCTGTGAGACCGATTTGCCTAGGGTTTGTGGCAGTGGCTAAGACATCTGAACTCGGTGGCGCCGGATACAAAGAATCGGTAGGGCCGAGTTTAGACTTTGGGCTTAGGACATATGTGGATGTGGGAAAGTAGTTGAGGGCTTTGGAGCATATCACTAAGCACTTTGAGCAAGCAAGCCATTAAGCAACACCTCATCCCCTCTTGATAGTATTGGCTTTTCCTATAGACTCAATGTGATCTTGGATCACTAAAATAGAAAATGTAGAGTCTTGATCTTGAAGCTTGAGCCAATCCTTTGTCCTTAGCATCTTGAAGGGGTTCCACATCCTCTAGTCCATGCCACTCCATTGTTGAACTTGTCTGAAACATACTAGATGGAAGTGTTAGTCCAACAAGAGATATGTTGACATTAATTACCAATATCACCTAGGGAGCACTTGTGCTTTCAATCTCCCCCTTTTTGGTAATTGATGACAACATACATCAAAGCTTTAGATAAAGATATAAAGAATAGCAAGTAAAGCTTTGGAAAGACATGTAACAAGCATAGGCTCCCCCTACATGTATGCAATCATGTGAATATGGAAATTAGAAGCATGTGAGAGCATAACCATGACAGAGTAGGCAATGTGTTACATGTATCTTGGCTATATGCATCAGAGCAAATGATGTGAATCTAGGAAATGTACCTTCATGCTCATGAGTCCTTCTTGCGAACAATATATACATCAGCAAGAATTTCTCATACACATGATTGCGATGCATATACTTACCTTGTGGTCTTGAGTTGGCTTAGGATGGAATGAGCCTGCGTAAACAAGGTTAGATAACACAGATACACCTGTTGGCCAGAGCAAACAAAAAGAAACCACAAGAGTACCAAGACTGGGATGACATGTAGAGAGTGAGTACTAAGTACCACATTTAACATAGACATGTCCCCAAAGGTAAAGATGTGCAATGAATTTAAAGAATTTCTTTCCCTTAGATGTCTTGCTCCCCCTGAATCTAGCATGGGATACTGGGAGAAGATAGGGAACATAAAATCAGAACAAAATGCAAAATCAGAGCTCAAGGAAACAAATGAACAGAGCTAATGCAAATAAGCACATATGAACATGTCTTTCCCCTCAAGAAGACATGTGGCATCTCTCCTCTTTGAACACCAAGCATTTGGGATCCTTGAAGATTACTCTCTCCTTGAGTATTCTCTCCCCTAGAGATATCTCTCTCCCCCTGTTGAAGTGATAAGCTTTGATGTGATCTCTCTCTCCCCCTTTGACATAAATTTCGAAGAAGGGTCTTCTGGAATTTGTCGTTAATGGGTTTGGTCCCTGAGTCACAGCACAAAGCACTAAGGTAAATGTGATGCTTGTAGAGGAAAAGATTCATTGAGTGGATCTGGATCAAGAGAAAAGCAGGAATAAATTGCAAAATGTTTTTCCTGTTGCGAAATCGGTGGCACCGAGTGGTATGCTTCAGTTGCACCGAAAGGATTCGGTTGGACCTAAAGCAAGAAATCGGTGTGACCGAGTTCATCACAGAGAAAACACTTGTCACCTCAGCTCACTAGACACGTAATATCTCACAAGGATTTGCAAGGAATTAACAGAAATATTTGCAATGAATTGGATGCAGGGAATGCAGGACAAATAGAAAAGAAAAGAAATCTAGATGAAGTTTTTTTTTGAAAGGGGGAACAAATATGCATGAGACAAATGCAAAAGGAAACACAAGAGAACTTCATCTAGAATTGGGCGGTGACAAAGTCACCTATGTTAGAGTATATTGACTTAGGAGTCAAGTGAGATCACTTGATCATAGGTCATACTCATCGTTTAAGCTCAAAATGGGGTTGCCATTTTTCGTTTAAGCATCTCGATGTATTCACATCTTGTCGAGTTGCTTTGACTCGTGACTTGGAGTAAAGCTTCTCTAAGATGGAATAACATACCTTGGGTGGTGGTGTTGATCGTGATCATGTAGTTGAACTTGTGTGGGTTGCTCAAGGTTGATGTAGCTCATCAAGAGTTGGGAGCACCACTTGGAATTTGAGTTCATCTACCTACATGGGTTAGTTCTTGCAAGGAAGAGCACTTGTGTATCCAAAATGACAATCATGAAACTCAACATAGATTTTGTCAAAGGATATGTTTGAACGGTTTCGTGCTTCCTTGTCATCAACCACCATTGTGTAGAGACTTGGTGATGTAGAGATTTCTCAAGATGAGAGTGAGTTGCGATCTCATAGATTTAGATTCATCCAAGTACCTACAAGGGTTAGATAACATGCAAGATGCAAATATATCCAAGACATAAGATTATCATCATAAGAGAAATATCAAGGATTAGTCATAAGCTCAAGTATTGCATGTATCCAATGGAGTTCCTACTCCAAGTTTGAAGCATCAATGATGTTCAATTCTCCTCTTAACCTGCAAAACACTTTCTCATCAAGTGGTTTAGTGAGTATATACGCTAATTGCTTGTCGGTGCGAACATGCTTAAGATTAATGTCACCCTTAGCAACATGATCTCGGATGAAATGATAACGAACTTCAATATGCTTAGTTCGAGAGTGTTGCACGGGATTGTGAGCAATCTTGATAGCACTTTCATTGTCACAAAGTAATGGAACATGTTTCACATATATCCCATAATCTTTATGAGTTTGGGTCATCCAAAGTAATTGAGCACAACATGAACTAGCGGCAATGTATTCCGCTTCGGCGGTGGATAAGGATACCGAGTTTTGTTTCTTGGAAGACCAAGATACAAGAGATCTACCAAGAAATTGACAAGTACCCGAAGTGGACTTTCTATCAACCTTGTCAGCGGCATAGTCCGAGTCGGAGTAGCCAACAAGATCAAAAGAGGACCTCTTAGGATACCAAATGCCAAAATTTGGTGTATGGATTAAGTATCTCACTATCCTTTTCATGGCCTTAAGATGACATTCCTTAGGAGCAGCTTGATATCGTGCACACATGCACTTAGCATTATATCGGGACGTGAAGCACATAGATATAACAATGAACCAATCATAGAGCGATAAACTTTTTGATCAACCGGTTCACCATCTTTGGTCAAATCAAGATGTCCACTAGTAGGCATGGGTGTAGTCATACCTTTGCATTCTTGCATATTGAACTTCTTGAATAAGTCCTTGGTGTACTTCGTTTGAGAGAAAAAGGTACCTTCCTTAGTTTGTTTGATTTGCAAACCAAAAAAGAATTTGTGTTCACTCATCATAGACATCTCAAACTTCTCCGACATTAGCTTCCCAAACTTTTCACTAAAATGAGGGTTAGTAGATCCAAATATAATATCATCGACATAAATTTGGCATACAAATAGTTCCCCATTAACCCTTTTTGTAAAAAGAGTAGAATCAATTTTACCAATTTCAAAGCCTTTTTCAATAAGGAACTTGGTCAAGCATTTATACCATGCTCTAGGAGCTTGTTTAAGACCATAAAGAGCTTTGTGAAGTTTGTAAACATGATCAGGTTTCTTAGGATTAACAAAGCTGGGAGGTTGCTTAACATAAACTTCCTCCTCAGTTTCACCATTTAGAAAAGCACTTTTAATTTCCGTTTGGTACAAGGTGATATCATGGTGATTAGCATAGGCAAGTAAGATGCGAATGGACTCAAGTCTAGCAACGAGAGCATATGTCTCACCATAGTCCATACCTTTGACTTGTGTGTAGCCTTGGGCGACGAGACGTGCTTTGTTGAGAACTACTTGTCCATATTCATCTTGCTTGTTGCGAAACACCCATTTGGTACCGATGATGTTGTGGTTGTTGTCGGGCTTCTCAACCAATGTCCACACTTGATTTCTCTCAAAGTTGTGTAGCTCTTCATGCATATCGTTTATCCAATCCGGATCTTCCAATGCTTCTTCAACCTTCATAGGTTCAATGCTAGAGATGAAAGAGTAATGTTCACAAAAGTTAGCTAAACGAGTTTTAGAGCGAGTGATTCTCCCGGTTTGGATATCTTTGTAGATTTGCTCGACAGGGATGATCTTTAGCAATTCTTTCTCGAACTCGTGAAAGCTTTTGCTTGGGTCTTGGTTGAACATCTTCTTCATCTTGTTCTTCTTCTTCTTGGCCTTCTTCATTGTTGGCGTTGTCGTTCTCTTGTCGTGGTGGAGAAGGAGGTTGTTGACGTTCGTCTTGGTGCACTTCCTCGTTTTCTTCATCTTGGTGTGTCCCACTTGTGGATGCCTCCGTATCAACTCTTGGTTCACCTTGTCGTGAGGTAGAAGCTTCCACTTGGACGGACGAGGTACTCTCCTTCACCTCCGTTGGACGAATCTTGCCAATAGACAAGTCTTGAATTGCTTCTGAGGGGTCTTTGTCTCCTAAATCAATTGGCAATTGCTCTACTTGCGAGCCGTTAGATTCATCAAACTTCACTTCTACCGTTTCTTCAACCTTTCGGGTGAAATTGTTGTAGACACGGTATGTGTGAGAGTTTGAGCCATAACCAAGTAGGAAACCTTCATGAGACTTAGGAGCAAATTTAGAACGACGATGCTTATCAAGAATATAGCACTTTGAGTCGAATACTCGAAAGTATCCAACTTGGGGTTTGTTACCGATGAGAAGCTTGTATGCCATCTTGTTGAGTAGCTTGTGAAGATACAAGAGATTTGTTGCATGACAAGTTGTCTCAACCGCTTCCGCCCAAAAGTGCTTCGGCGTCTTGTACTCATCAAGCATCGTTCTTGCCATTTCGATGAGCGTCCGGTTCTTCCTCTCAACAACTCCATTTTGTTGAGGTGTGTAAGTAGACGAGAACTCATGTGAAATCCCTTCTTCGTCAAGAAAGGTGTCCACATTTGCGTTCTTGAACTCCGTTCCGTTGTCGCTGCGAACCTTCTTGATCTTCACTTCAAATTGGTTTTGGGCCTTCCTAGCGAAGTATTTGAAGATCTTTTGAACTTGCGATTTATCATCGAGAAAGAACACCCACGTAAATCTTGAAAAATCATCAACTATAACTAGACCAAAAGAATTTCCACCGAGACTTTTGTAGGCATTGGGACCAAAGAGGTCCATGTGAAGTAGCTCGAGTGGCCTCCTTGTGGTCATGATGTTCTTCACGGGATGCCTTCCTCCAACCTGTTTACCTGCTTGACAAGCGCTGCAAAGTCTATCCTTATCAAATATGACATCGTTAACGCCAAGGATATGATTTCCTTTAATAAGCTTGTCAAGGTTCCGCATACCAACATGACTTAGTCTTCTATGCCACAACCAGCCTTTAGAAGATTTAGCAATAAAGCAAGTTCTAGGTTGAGCCTTTTTAGTGAAATCAACAATGTATAGATCACCTCTACATACACCAGTGAAGACCATTTTATGATTATCTCTACGAAACACTTGGCAATCTACTTCAGTAAATAGGACATTGAAACCGAAATCAGCAAGTCTAGATACTGAAAGTAAGTTGTAGCCAAGAGATTCAACGAGCATGACGTTTTGTATGGAGCTATCATGTGAGATGGCCACCTTACCAAGGCCAACCACCTTACCCTTTGAATTATCACCAAAAGTGAAATATTTTCGAGGGCCATCATTTTCAGCAAGCTCACGGAACATGTCTTTATCGCCGGTCATATGATCAGTACATCCACTATCAAGAACCCATTCCTTTCCTCCAGCCATGTAGCCGCGAAGATTTGACATAAGACCAAAGTGTCTCATTGCATCATCAACTATCATCATCCTCATCATAGTATCCATGTTCAACATCATATTGTGATTGATCATTTCCTAGAGAGGGTAATTCATTAGACAAATGATCATTTCTATGATTGTCTTTATGGATTCTAATAGCTTCGGATATGATATCGCTAATGATTCCAACATCTCCTATGGCACACATGAGATTTGTAAGCTCAAATAAACAATCACCAAAGCAAGGATCACTAGAATTCATCTTACTCAAGGCAATAGACTTATGGAGAATTTCATCTAAATTTTTCAAGGAATAATCTGGAAATCGTTCCTCAAGAAATTTCCATATAGTATAGGCACATTCAAGAGTAGGCAAACTAGCAATCAAGTTTTTGGGCAATCCTCTTATAATAAGATTGATGGTTCTAAGATTATGAATCATGTCAAGATCCTCTTCGGGTGTGGGATGCAACAGATCAATATGAGGTACACAAGGGCTAGCAATGTACTTGTTCAAATGATATTCATTGAAAATCACAAGCATCTCATTTTTCCACTCATGAAAATATTCTCCATCAAGAATAGGCACTCTATGTCCAAGACTCCCTAAAGTAGACACATCCATCTTCCTCCAAAGGTGTTTAAACCAAGGCAATGGAGACCAAAGCTCTGATACCAATTGAAAGGATCGAGAAGAGGTGTCTAGAGAGGGGGTGATTAGACACTAAGTACAGAAAGTTGCAGTTTTTAGCTCTTTAAGTTAAAGTGGAGTTTTGGCACAAGTTTATCAATCACAATACATAATTCAAGCAAGCATGCAAAGAGTATATGAGCAACAGAAAGTAAAGCATGCAACTTGCAACAATGAAAAGGGATGGGATTGAGGATTCAAACGCAATTGAAGACACGGATGTTTTTGTCGTGGTTCCGATAGGTGGTGCTATCGTACATCCACGTTGATGGAGACTTCAACCCACGAAGGGTAACGGTTGCGCGAGTCCACGGAGGGCTCCACCCACGAAGGGTCCACTAAGAAGCAAACTTGTCTATCCCACCATGGCCGTCGCCCACGAAGGACTTGCCTCACTAGCGGTAGATCTTCACGAAGTAGGCGATCTCCTTGCCCTTACAAACTCCTTTGTTTAACTCCACAATCTTGTTGGAGGCTCCCAAGTGACACCTAGCCAATCTAGGAGACACCACTCTCCAAGAAGTAACAAATGGTGTGTTGATGATGAACTCCTTGCTCTTGTGCTTCAAATGATAGTCTCCCCAACACTCAACTCTCTCTCACAGGATTTCGACTTGGTGGAAAGAAGATTTGAGTGGAAAGCAACTTGGGAAGGCTAGAGATCAGATTCATATCGTAGGAATGGAATATCTTGGCCTTAACACAAGGGTAGGTGGTTCTCTCTCATAAAATGAGTATTGGAAGTGTAGGTTCGTTCTGATGGCTCTCTCCACGAATGAAGAGTGGGTGGAGGGGTATATATAGCCTCCACACAAAAACTAACCGTTACACACAATTTACCAATCTCGGTGAGACCGAATTGAAAGACTCGGTCGGACCGATTGAGCAAATCTAGTGACCGTTAGGATTTTCAGTGGGACTGACATGCAACTCGGTAGGACTGATATGGTTAGGGTTAGGGCATAACGTAATCTCGGTGAGACCGGTTACACAAACTCAGTGGGACCGATTTTGGTAATAAGCTAACCAGAGAGTTGGCCAGGCAAACTCGGTGAGACTGATTACACAAACTCGGTGGGACCGATTTTTGTAATAAGCTAACCAGAAAGTTTGCATTGTAATCTCGGTAGTACCGATTGCTCAAACTCGGTGGGACCGATTTTGGTAATGGACATACACAGAGAGATTACAATCCCATCTCGGTGAGACCGAGATCCCTATCGGTGAGACCGATTTGCCTAGGGTTTGTGGCAGTGGCTAAGACACCTGAACTCGGTGGCGCCGGATAGAAAGAATCGGTAGGGCCGAGTTTAGACTTTGGGCTTAGGACATATGTGGATGTGGGAAAGTAGTTGAGGGCTTTGGAGCATATCACTAAGCACTTTGAGCAAGCAAGCCATTAAGCAACACCTCATCCCCTCTTGATAGTATTGGCTTTTCCTATAGACTCAATGTGATCTTGGATCACTAAAATAGAAAATGTAGAGTCTTGATCTTGAAGCTTGAGCCAATCCTTTGTCCTTAGCATCTTGAAGGGGTTCCACATCCTCTAGTCCATGCCACTCCATTGTTGAACTTGTCTGAAACATACTAGATGAAAGTGTTAGTCCAACAAGAGATATGTTGATATTAATTACCAAAATCACCCAGGGAGCACTTGTGCTTTTAGTTTCAAGCATCCCCAAGCTTAATTCATGCTCGTCCTCGAGTAGGTAAATGATAAAAATAGAATTTTTGATGCGGCGTGCTACTTAGCATAATTTCAATGTAATTCTTCTTAATTGTGGTATGAATATTCAGATCCGAAAGATTCAAGACAAAATTTTAATATTGACATAAAAAATAATAATACTTCAAGCATACTAACTAAGCAATCATGTCTTCTCAAAATAACACGGCCAAAGAAAGTTATCGCTAGAAAATCATATAGTCTGGCTATGCTCTATCTTCAGCACACAAAGTATTTAAATCATGCACAACCCCGATGACAAGCCAAGCAATTGTTTCATACTTTTAACATTCTCAAACTTTTTCAATCTTCACGCAATACATGAGCGTGAGCCATGGTTATAGCACTATATGTGGAATAGAATGGTGGTTGTGGAGAAGACAAAAAGGGAGAAGATAGTGTCACATAAACTAGGCGTATCAACGGGCTATGGAGATGCCCATCAATAGATATCAATGTGATTGAGTAGGGATTGCCATGCAACGGATGCACTAGAGCTATAAGTATATGAAAGCTCAACAAAATAAACTAAGTGGGTGTGCATCCAACTCGCTTGCTCACAAAGACCTAGGGCATTTTGAGGAAGCCCATCATTGGAATATACAAGCCAAGTTCTATAATGAAAATTTCCCACTAGTATATGAAAGTGACAAAATGAGACACTCTCTATCATGAAGATCATGGTGCTACTTTGAAGCACAAGTGTGGTAAGAGGATAGTAACATTGTCCCTTCTCTCTGTTTCTCTCTTTTTTTTATTTGGGCCTTTTCTCTTTTTTTTATGGCCTCTTTTTTTCATCCGGAGTCTCATCCCAACTTGTGGGGGAATCATAGTCTCCATCATCCTTTTCCTCACTTGGGACAATGCTCTAAAAATCATGATCATCACACTTTTATTTTCTTACAACTCAACAATTACAACTCGATACTTAGAACAAAATATGACTCTATATGAATGCCTCCGGCGGTGTACCGGGATATGCAATGAATCAAGAGTGACATGTATGAAACAATTATGAATGGTGGCTTTGCCACAAATGCGATGTCAACTACATGATCATGCAAAGCAATATGACAATGATGGAGCGTGTCATAATAAATGGAACGGTGGAAAGTTGCATGGCAATATATCTCGGATTGGCTATGGAAATGCCATGATAGGTAGGTATGGTGGCTGTTTTGAGGAAGGTTTATGGTGGGTTTATGATACCGGCGAAAAGTGTGCGGTATTAGAGAGGCTAGCAATGGTGGAAGGAAGAAGAGTGCGTATAATCCATGGACTCAACATTAGTCATAAAGAACTCATATACTTATTGCAAAAATCTACAAGTTATGAAAGCAAAGTATTACACGCATGCTCCTAGGGGGATATATTGGTAGGAAAATACCATTGCTCGTCCCCGACCGCCACTCATAAGGAAGACAATCAATAAATAAATCATGCTCCGACTTCATCACATAACGGTTCACCATACGTGCATGCTACGGGAATCACAAACTTTAACACAAGTATCTCTCAAATTCACAACTACTGAACTAGCATGACTCTAATATCACCATCTTTATATCTCAAAACAACTATCAAGCATCAAACTTTTCATAGTATTCAACACACTCATAAGAAAGTTTTTACAAATCTTGAATACCAAGCATATTAGGATTATTTAAGCAAATTACCATGCTATTTAAGACTCTCAAAATAATCTAAGTGAAGCATGAGAGATCAATAGTTTCTATAAAACAAATCCACCACCGTGCTCTAAAAGATATAAGTGAAGTACTAGAGCAAAACTATATAACTCAAAAGATATAAGCGAAGCACATAGAGTATTCTAACAAATTCCAAATCATGTATGGCTCTCTCAAAAGGTGTGTACAGCAAGGATGATTGTGGTAAACTAAAAAGCAAAGACTCAAATCATGCAAGAGGCTCCAAGTAAAATACATATCATGTGGTGAATAAAAGTATAGCTCCAAGTAAAGTTACCGATGGAAGTAGACGAAAGAGGGGATGCCTTCCGGGCCATCCCCGAGCTTTGGCTTTTTGGTGTCCTTAGATTATCTTGGGGGTGCCTTGGTCATCCCCAAGCTTAGGCTCTTGCCACTCCTTGTTCCATAATCCATCTAATCTTTCACCAAAAACTTGAAAACTTCACAACACAAAACTCAACAGAAAATCTCGTGAGCTCCGTTAGCGAAAGAAAACAAAATACCACTTCAAGGTACTGTAATGAACTCATTATTTATTTATATTGGTGTTAAACCTACTTTATTACAACTTCTCCATGGTTTATAAACTATTTTACTAGCCATAGATTCATCAAAATAAGCTAACAACACACGAAAAACAGAATGTGACAAAAACAGAACAGTCTGTAGTAATCCGTAACTAACGCAAACTTCTGGAACTCCAAAAAATCAGAAAAAATAGGAAGATCTATAAAATTTATTTATTGATCAGCTGCAATTGGAATCAGTATTTTATCACGTTATGGTGATTTTTAATAATTGTTTTCGTGAACAGAAAGTTTCTGGAAATTTTTGCAAGATCAAATAACTATCATCCAAGAAGATCCTATAGGTTTAACTTGGCACAAACACTAACTAGAACATAAAAACAAATCTAACCAGAGGCTAGAACAAATATTTATTCCTAAACATAAGCAAAAATCAAAAACTAAAAATAAAATTGGGTTGCCTCCCAACAAGCGCTATCGTTTAACGCCCTTAGCTAGGCATAAAAGCAAGGATAGATCTAGGTATCGCCATCTTTGGTAGGCAATCCATAAGTGGCTCTCATGATAGATTCATATGGTAATTTTATTTTATTCCTAGGGAATTTTTCCATGCCTTTCTTTAATGGAAATTGGAATCTAATATTCCCTTCCTTCTTATCAATAGTTGCACCAATCGTTCTAAGGAAAGGTTTACCAAGAATAATAGGACATGAAGGATTGCAATCTATATCAAGAACGATAAAATCTACGGGCACATAATTCCTATTTGCAACAATAAGAACATCATTAATTCTTCCCATATGTTTCTTAATAGTGGAATCCGCAAGGTGCAAGTTTAGAGAGCAATCATCAAAATCACGGAAATCTAGCAAATCGCACAAAGTTTTGGGAATAGTGGAAACACTAGCACCCAAATCACATAAAGCATAGAACTCATGATCCTTAATCTTAATTTTAATAGTAGGTTCCCACTCATCATAAAGTTTTCTAGGAATAGAAACTTCCAACTCAAGGTTTTCTTCATAAGATTGCATCAAGGCATCAACGATATGTTTGGTAAACGCTTTATTTTGACTATAAGCGTGAGGAGAATTTAGCACGGATTTCAACAAGGAAATACAATCTATCAAAGAGCAATTTTCATAATTAAATTCCTTGAAATCCAAAATAGTGGGTTTATTAGCATCTAGGGTTTTGATTTCTTCAATCCCACTTTTATCAAATTTAGCATCAAGATCTAAAAACTCTGAATTTTTGGAACGCCTTCTAGGTAAAGGTGGATCATATTCAGTCCCATCATTATCAAGATTCGTATTGCAAAAAAAAGATTTAATAGGGGACACGTCAATTATTTTTAGATCTTCATCTTTATTTTCATAGAAATTTGAAGAACACGCTTTCATAAAGCAATCTTTCTTAGCACGCATCCTAGCGGTTCTTTCTTTGCACTCATCAGTGGAAATTCTCATGGCTTTGAGAGACTCATTGATATCATGCTTAGGAGGAATAGATCTAAGTTTTAAAGAATCAGCATCAAGAGAAATTCTATCAACGTTCCTAGCCAATTCATCAACTTTAAGCAATTTCTCTTCAAGCAAAGCATTGAAATTCTTTTGTGAATTCATAAACTCTTTAACACTAGTCTCAAAATTCAGAGGGCATCTTATTAAAATTTCCATAAGAGTTGTTGTAGGAATTGCCATAATTATTAGATGAATTGCTAGGATAAGGCCTAGGATTAAAGTTTCCTCTATACGCGTTGTTACCAAAATTATTCCTACCAACAAAATTCACATCCAAAGATTCATTATTATTCTCAATCAAAGTAGACAAAGGCATATCATTGGGATCAGAAGGAACACTCTTAGTAGCAAATAATTTCATAAGTTCATCCATCTTTCCACTCAAAACATTAATTTCTTCTATCGCATGCACTTTTTTATTAGTAGATCTTTTAGTGTGCCATTGAGAATAATTAACCATAATATTATCTAGAAGTTTAGTAGCTTCTCCTAAAGTGATTTCCATAAAAGTGCCTCCCGCGGCCGAATCTAAAAGATTTCTAGAAGCAAAATTCAATCCGGCATAAATTTTTTGTATAATCATCCACAAATTCAAACCATGAGTAGGGCAATTACGTATCATTAATTTCATCCTCTCCCAAGCTTGTGCAACATGTTCATGATCAAGTTGCTTAAAATTCATAATATCATTTCTAAGAGAGATGATCTTAGCGGGAGGAAAATACTTAGAGATAAAAGCATCTTTGCACTTGTTCTAAGAATCAATACTATTTTTAGGCAAAGACGAAAATCAAGCTTTAGCACAATCTCTAAGCGAAAAAGGAAATAGCTTCAATTTAACAATATCATTATCAACATATTTATTATTTTGCATATAACACAAATCAACGAAGCTATTTAGATGAGTAGCGGCATCTTCACTAGGAAGGCTGGCGAATTGATCTTTCATGACAAGATTCAACAAAGCAGCATTGATTTCACAAGATTCAATATTGGTAAGAGGAGCAATCGGAGTACTAAGGAATCATTATTGTTGGTATTGGTAAAGTCACATAATTTGGTATTATCTTGAGCCATCGTGATAAACAAGCAATCCAACACACGAGCAAACAAAAAGCAAGCGAAAAAGAGGCGAACAAAAAAGAGAGGGCGAATAAAACGGCAAGGGTGAAGTGGGGGAGAGGAAAACGAGAGGCAAATGGCAAATAATGTAATGCGATAGATAAGGGATTGTGATGGGTACTTGGTATGTTGACTTTTGCGTAGACTTCCCCGGCAACGGCACCAGAAATCCTTCTTGCTACCTCTTGAGCACTGTGTTGGTATTCCCTTGAAGAGGAAAGGGTGATGCAGCAAAGTAGCGTAAGTATTTCCCTTAGTTTTTGAGAACCAAGGTATCAATCCAGTAGGAGGCTACGCGCGAGTCCCTCGTACCTACACAGAACAAATAACTCCTCGCAACCAACGCGATAAGGGGTTGCCAATCCCTTCACGGTCACTTACGAGAGTGAGATCTGATAGATATTATAGGATAATATTTTTGGTATTTTTGTGATAAATATGCAAAGTAAAATAAAAGCAAAGTAAAAAAGCAAAGGACATAACAAAGTGTTGGAAGATTAATATGATGAAGATAGACCCAGGGGCCATAGGTTTCACTAGTGGCTTCTCTCAAGAGCATAAGTATTTTACGATGGGTGAACGAATTACAGTTGAGCAATTGATAGAATTGAGCATAGTTATGAGAATATCTAGGTATGATCATGTATATAGGCATCACGTCTGAGACAAGTAGACCGACTCCTGCCTGCATCTACTACTATTACTCCACTCATCGACCGCTATCCAGCATGCATCTAGAGTATTAAGTTCATAAAAACAGAGTAACGCCTTAAGCAAGATGACATGATGTAGAGGGATAAATTCATGCAATATGATAAAACCCCATCTTGTTATCCTCGATGGCAACAATACAATACGTGCCTTGCTGCCCCTCATCCTTTGGGAAAGGACACCGCAAGATTGAACCCAGAGCTAAGCACTTCTCCCATTGCAAGAAAGATCAATCTAGTAGGCCAAACCAAACTGATAATTCGAAGAGACTTGCAAAGATAACCAATCATACATAAAAGAATTCAGAGAAGATTCAAATATTGTTCATAGATAATCTTGATCGTAAACCCACAATTCATCAGTCTCAACAAACATACCACAAAAAGAAGATTACATCGAATAGATCTCCACGAGAGAGGGGGAGAACATTGTATTGAGATCCAAAAAGAGAGAAGAAGCCATCTAGCTAATAACTATGGACCCGAAGGTCTGAAGTAAACTACTCACACTTCATCGAAGAGGCTATGGTGTTGATATAGAATCCCTCCGTGATGGGTGTCCCCTCCGGCGGAGCTCCGTAACAGGCCCCAAGATGGGATCTCGTGGGTACAGAAGGTTGCGGCGGTGGAATTAGGTTTTTGGCTCCATATCTGATCGTTTGGGGGTACGTAGGTATATATAGGAGGAAGGAGTACGTGGGTGGAGCAACAGGGGGCCCACGAGGGTGGAGGGCGCGCCCCCTACCTCGTGGCCTCCTCTTTTGTTTCTTGACATAGGGTCCAAGTCTCCCGGATCATATTCTTCCTAAAAATCACGTTCCCGAAGGTTTCATTCCGTTTGGACTCCGTTTGATATTCCTTTTCTGCGAAACTCTGAAATAGGCAAAAAACAACAAAGGTTGGGCCTCCGGTTAATAGGTTACTCCCAAAAATAATATAAAAGTGAATAATAAAGCCCAATAATGTCCAAAATAGTAGATAATATAGCATGGAGCAATCAAAAATTATAGATACGTTCGAGACGTATCAGGGGACTGCCCTGTTTTATCTATATGATAAGTATTATGTCTGTCATTTGTTTTATCCCATTAGACCGTCTGGCACCGGGTTCGACCAGTCGACCCGGGGACTTGCCGCTTTGTACTATGAAATACTTCCTGCAGCTGGACAAGTAATGTGTTGGCACCTTAGCTTTCTTCTGCCAGAAGCTGCAGCTCGCAGAGCGACTGTTCGGTCGGCAGGAGCTAAGGCGAAAAGGGTGTCTGCATGAAAAATGGCTAAGGACCTAAAGCATACACATAGTCCAAGCCGGCTTCTCGCCTCACCGGCTGGCTGCCGAGCAGCCGGCCGGCTGGTTTCTACTTAACTTGCCAGAAAACTCTAGCCGGCTTAGTAATTGCCTTCCCGAAAGTGGCTAAGTACTTGACCCAGCCACAGTCCGCAGAGCGGCTGTTCGGCTGGCAAGACGGCAACCAAGGGAAGGCGGCAAAGGAAAAAAGCCAAGATAGCAGAAAGCAAGGAAAGATAGAACTCGGATAAGATATTTACACATGAAAAGGCCCTTGGCCGATATTCAACATGAGTTTGAAATACACCCTGCGGGTGGGATTGTGCGAAATTAACAAAGTTGTTGAGACCGATAAGCAGGAAGAAGCAAAGGAAAATAGCAGCCTAGGAAGCAGGAGACGGAGTCGGCGGAATGGCGGAGTCGGTGGTGCCGGCTGGTTGGGCGGCCGGCTGGTTGGTCTCTACTTGGTCGCCCTCAGCAGCAGCCGGCTCGCTCGGGCGTGGCTCGTTGCTAGAGGCGCGGTCGAGTTGAGGCTGGCTGTCCGCTCCGACCTCTGGTGCCTCCTCTTCACCTTCCACCTCCTCTTCGTCTTCTCCCTCGTCGCTGGAGTCGATCACCTCGGCCTAGTCCTCGCTATCCTCCGGGTTCAGCCCAAACCACTCCGGTGGCGCCTCGGCACCGTTCTCGGCCAGCTCCGGGATGAAGATGCTGGTGTTGGTGTACTGGCAATTGCCGCCACTCGCTTGACAAGGTCATCCTCCACCGCCACCAGCTCCTCCTAGGCTTCCAGTCGAAACATGGTCAACTGGGCTAGATCTAGCCCAGGGTACCACGCCTTGACGAACTCCAAGGCACGGCGTGCCCCGGCCCGGGCCGAGGAGCCCTTCCACGCCTCAAGACGGCCGGCCGCCACCTCCAGCCAGTCGGCGGTCCGGCTGGGTGTGCGCGGAGCCGGCATGTCTGGCCACAGGACGGCGATCGCCTGGGCACCGACACGCTGAAGGCGGCGCAGCATCCGATGAGCCGGCCGAAGACGAGCCTGGATGCTGAGAAGTTGCTCGCCAAAAGTGCGTGGGGCGTCGGCAGTGATCTGCTCGCCTTCCGCCCTCCGTCCTTCACGGTCGGCCTTGATAGCCTGGTTGGCAGCACTAGAGTGACCCGGGAAGAAGTATGCTCGGACAAAAAAGCTAAGAGTCAGATCAGAAACAAGAAGTCGGCTTGATCAGAGGCCGGCAGTTTGAAGAAAGAGTAAAGAAGGCAGCCTACCGTCGACCATGTATTCAACCTCGCCGAGGCTAGCAGTCAACATCACCTCCTTGTCGGTCCAGGCAGAGCGTTCGGCCGCGAACTCAGCAAGGAGGTCGGTCTCTTTGTCTTCCGCCTCCTTCTGGGCCTTCTTGAGAAGCTCCGCCTGCTCCGCCAGGTGCGTGACCAGCCAGTCACGCTCCTCGGCCAGCTTGTAGCAGTCCGCCTCCTTGGTGCACAGCGCAGTGTTGGCTTCTCCCAGCTGCTGCGGCAGGGTGGCGTTGGCCTCTTCAAAAGAAGAAGAAGAAAGGACGTCAACAATCAGCGAAGAAAGATGAAGTTGCCAGGAAGATCCGGCCCGACTGCTCAGCAGTCGGCCCGAATCTCGGGGACTACAGCCCGCGGGTGCGCCAGCGCGCCCCCACAGAGAAAGAAGAAGACTTACTCCGGCTCTCCGACAAGTCGACGGCACGTTAATCCAACTCTTGGACTTTGGAGTTGAAGGCGGTCGCACGGAGGTTATGATAGTCCTGCAGCAAAGATATTAGTACTCGGATCTTGCTAATTAAAGTTCCGAGCCTCCTGCTCAGCAGCCGACCCGAAACTCGGGGACTACAGCCAGTGGATGCGCTGGCGCGCTCCCATGAAGCAATACAAGAATTAAAAACGAAGAAGCAAGAAGCGTACCCGGATGGCCTCTCGCGATTCCAGGAACACCTTGTTGCAGTGCTTGAGAGCGTCGGCCTCGGCGCGGAGTTTGGCTTGAACATCCAGGATCGCCTTGTTCAGAGGGCCCGTCCCGCCTCCCTGCACCCACCCAGTGGGCGCGGCGCTGGTCGCCTCGGTGTCCGGGATCAAGGAGCTTGCGGTGCCGGTCTCCAGCGGGCATGGCGTCGAGGCCGCCTTCGCGAGCCGGTGGCGTAAGGGTGTCCGGACCCCGGGAGTCGGGCCCGTCACCATCTCGTTTCCGGCTGGTGGCGCCGGCTGGTCGGCCGGCTGCTTGTCTCGCGCCTCCTCAGAAGGTGGTGGCAGGGGAACGATTACATCTGCCATGGCGACGTCACTGTTGTCCCTCTCTGTGATTGGGTGCTCGCTGCCGGCTTCCTCAGTCTGCGCCACGAACTTCGGTGGTGGCGGCGCAGAGTTTAGGGGGGTGACAAACATCGCCGACTGACGATGTGCGGCTTCCTCGGCCTGCTCCTTCGCCGCGGTGGCGGCCTCGGCCTCCGCTAGCTTCTTCAAAGCGGCGGCCTCCGCCCTGTCTGCCTCCGCCTTCTCTAGGCGGGCGGCTTCCTGCTCCTCGCGTGCCTCCCGCGTGTTCCGCTCCATCGCCTCCCGGAGGTCGGCGGCTGGATCGATCCGCCGGGTGGTAGTGGAAGTCTTCGCCGACTTGTCAAGAGAGAGCGGGGCCCTAGATCAAGGGAAACAAAGCGAAGAAACTCAGACAAGATCAGCAAGGAAGGATAAAGTGCGAGAGAAAGACAGTACTTATGCGGAAACCAGCTGCGGCTCCTTCACCGCCTTGCGAAAGCGGATGGCTTTTGCGGCCGCTTCATCCCGCTTGGTCACCGCGGCCGAGCCCCTGGGCTTCTTCGGCCGTCTGCCGAACAGGCTCGGCGCGGCCCTGCGCTTGTGCGCACCACCTCGGGCTACCGGTGCGGCAGATGAGCTCGCACCCTGCTGGTCGGACCCCGGCTGGTGGCGCGGGACGACCTCCCTCGCGTCGTCGTCTGGCCAGTCCTCGATGCCAGCTCCGAGCCCTGAGCCGCCTGCTGCGCCACCCCCTCCCTCGGCGTCGTCCTCAAAGGCCGCCGCCCCCAAGTTGGGGTCATCCACGTCGCTCTCCGCCCGGTCGGGGAGAAATTGACGCTCCGGCCCCGCGGCGCCGGCTGCCGGCTGGAGGAGGGAGCTCTGTTCGAAGAGCTGGTTGGTCAGGTTAGACAAACGGAACTCGGAAAAAAGAAAGAGAGAGAAGGAAAGGAAATTTACCATAGGCGGGGGGTCGGCGCGAGAATACGGCTCCTTGCCGAACCGCCACTCTTCCGTGAGCTTGCAGTTCGCAAGGTAGTTCACCATATGAGCTACCTCTGCGTGAGGCATCTCCTTGGTGCACAGCCGGCTTGGGTCCCGATGCCCGCTCATCTGAAAGATCATGTGAGGGCGGCCCTGGAGCAGGAGCACCCGGCGCGCCATGAAGGCGGACAGCAAGTCGGGCCTGGTCAGGCCCTACGACTGTACCAATACCCGAGGCCGTGTGATGGCGGCGGCTCCAGAAGGCGATAGTGTCTTGGCCCAGTATGAACAGTTGGGCCACCTCCTGGCCGGCGGGCCAGTCACCCTCCGTGAAGATGCTCTTCACGTAGAAGTACGACTGCTGCCACATCTTCACCGACTGGATCAGCATGATGGGAGGAAATGGATTGTCGTCTCCCGGCCTCCACACCGCGATGAAGGCGCCTCATTGAGCCGGAACGCCCACGACGACAGTGCCGAGCTTGGTGTAGAACCCCCCCCCCCCAAGCTCGATAGTGGGGAGGATGCCAAGGAAGCCTTCGCACAGAGTGACGAAGGCGGACAGCAGCACCACCGTGTTCGGGGTGAGGTGGTGCAGCTGGAGGTTGTAGAATTCGAGGAAGGCCCGGAAGAAGCCGCTCGCCGGCAGGCCGAGGCCGCGCAGGCAGTGCGAACGAAGACGACCCGATCGCCCTCCTTCAGCGCCGGTGAGATCTCCCCCTCCGGCGCGAGGCGAACCCTCACGTAGTCCTTGCTGGGCAGCCGCCGCGTCTGGCGGAGGAAGTCGATGCGGTCTTCATGAACTGTGGAGCCATCCCAGGCTTCGGAGCGCGCCATGGGGACGAGAGGTTGACGAATGAGCTCGACGGAGACGAACTGCGGCAGCGCTTCGGCGAGAAGAAGAAGAGAGAGGGAGAGTTGGGTGGAGGGGCACGCGTGCTTCGCCGCTCCCTCTCCTCCCCCTACTTATAGCCTACAGGCTACGAAGCCAAGGGGGTGGGCGTGGGATCGCGGGATTAACTATGCCCACGACCCCACGCTCCCGCCTTTACTGTGCGGGTTACTGCGTGCAGTAACTCCGCGGGGAAACCCAACCGCCCGCCTCGGCCGCAGCGGATTCGCTCGCAGGCCGAGGCCCGGTGGTGGCGGGCCCGACCTGAGGTCGCGTCCCATCACGCGCGTGGGCTGGCAGGCCGACCCGGCTGGTCGGCGCCATGTGGCACGCCCATGACGGGCGGCGCGCAGAGAAGCTTAGCAAGCACGCCACCTGGTTCCCGCCGATGCATTCGAAATCCCAGAAGGATCCGAATGGACATATCTGACTCCTGCCGACCGGCTCCCTAGAAGTCGGATGCAGCTTCGTTCAGAGAACCCGGAGGAGGAACCAGCTTAGGGGACTACTGTCGGAGTAATGGGCCACTGGTAGCCTAACCCGAGCCACTGAACCTTTCAAGACAACGGGGCCGGCTGCGCCCCTCAACACGTCAAGATAGATCTCCGCCTTCGGGCGGCCGGTTGGCCGAGGGGCCGACTGTTAGAAGGCGGACGAGTTCCAGAAGACAGCACCACGACAGGCCGACCCCTAGCGAGCGGCCTCCAGAGAGGCCGGCCCCTAGCAGTCGGCCCGTGGCGCCCTCAAAGTCTGCGCCCTCATCAAGAAGACAAGACAGGGTATGGCTAGAGCGTAGCCCATCCCCGAATCGAGGGCAGGCGTGGCCACACAAGGTGCTCGTCTGGTGGAGATCTCCGCACGGCGCTGCACCTGGTTCTCCCCCAAACGTCACTCCTGACAGGCGGAGCCCTGTTCCCACAACGGCCTGTCGGTACGGCTTGCAGGCGGCGGGCCCTACCAGGCAGTGAGAGCCCTGAAGACGGAGGAAGCCAGAGCAGACGGACCTAAGGGAAGCTGGCTTCCAGTAGGCAGCTTATCCCTCCCTCGGGCCCCATGCGCCATCAACCAGATGAGATGCGGTGTGGCTATAGTAATCGCCCACCAGGCGGCGGGACTGTAGCCACGCTCCCCCGACCAAGCCTGCGTCATTAGCATCACGGCTACAGTGACCAGCAGCCGGCAAGACCCGCGAGCGGGACTATAGCCACACTCCCCCGACCAAGACATGTAGGCTCCATACCAAACCAGTCGGTGGGGCCCACCAGGCGGCAGGCCCCAGCAGCCGGCGGAGAAGCCGGCGGCCGAAGACACTAACAGCCGGGTCCTACTGTTCATCCAGAGGCAGCATCGATCGGCTTCAGGTAGCAGCAGCAGCGAAGGAATCGCTCGATCGGGTTCAGTTAACAGCCATCGATCGATCGCTCGGGTTCAGTAATGCGTAGCCTGCAGTGCAATCGCTCGGGTTCAGTTAGAGCCCAACGCCTCGCACCCACGCGCATGCGTGTATGAGAGAAACGTGCATCGCTCGGCCCGGACAACCCACCGTAACTGGGAACACCCCGATATTTTCCTCGCCCTTGCTTGTACCACGGTTTTTTCTGTCATGGACGGCCCAAATAATGTCATGCAGCTGCGTCTCCGGCCCGCCCAGGACGAAAAGCCCATTTTTTGTCATGATTTTTTGTCATGATTTTTTGTCATAGAACTAGGAGCCCACCACATCTATGATGATACCAGGTTTTCTCACAATTATCGTCATAGAAGTGTCATAAGTATGACAGAAAAAAAATTTTGTTCGGCCCAAAATGTCACGGATGTGTCTTTTTTTTGTAGTGCCACCGTGCTTCGATCTCCGCCAAGCTCTCCTCACCACGGCGTGCGGCCTCTTTTTTCTTGCGGCGGCAGGACTCTCTTTTCTTGACTGCTTTCTGCCTTTTTCGCTCCTTCTGTGTGGCTTTGGCCGCCCCTAGATTCACCACCCATTCGGCCATGGCAGCCTCAAAGTCCGCCCATGTAACTGTCTGGTTGCCGGCGGCGATGGACTCGGCGCGGCAAGATGCCATCGCTTCCTTACCATGTGTGCGGTTGCGGGTGGCGAGGAACGCGATGCGGTGGGATGCCATCGCTTTCTTACCAGTTACTGTGCGCCGCGGTGCCATGGACGATGCCTGGAGAGAGCTCTGGGACGGAGGGACCGGGCAGCCGTATAGCGCGATGGTATTCAAGAGCTCAACCACAAACGATAACAGAAATTTGGCTTCCCTTACAATTTTGCTCGTTCATTATCGCACACGATTCATCTCCGTCGCTTCCAGAAACAGTGTGCGCTGAGCCTATTGTGTGTTGTGTTATGATTGGCCGGAACCCCAACCACGCGGATCACGCTGTGCACCATTGGATGCGCCGTGATCGAACGGCAATCCACGTCCCTCACAGCACACCCGTGCACCTGTAGCTGGATCAGATTTACATGCGCTAAATGCCTAGGAAATACACATAATCCCCTAAATATGGTAAATGAGCCCAGAAAAATGCCAAATTTGAACACGGTGATTTGCAGGGTGTATGTTAGTCATAGAAAAAAACTCCAGGGCAAAGAACAAAGAAAATTTGGATTCCCCTTCAATCTTGAGGATTTCTCTTTCAAAAGCATGGAACTTCCTCGGTGATGGTTCGATTATGAAGGGCGTGCATGACAACATAAGCCAAACCTTCTCAAATATTTACCAAGGCATGATGAGGTCATACCATGGCACCATGCCATGAGTCATGTTTTTTAAGCATTTATTTCATTTTTTTCTATAGTTGAAAACCCAACTGTCGGTGTCAAAACCGGCGGATCTCGGGTAGGGGGTCCCGAACTGTGCGTCTAGGCGGATGGTAATAGGAGACAAGGGACACGATGTTTTTACCCAGGTTCGGGCCCTCCCGATGGAGGTAAAATCCTACTCCTGCTTGATTAATATTGATGATATTGGTAGTACAAGAGTAGATCTACCACGAGATCAGAGAGGCTAAACCCTAGAAGCTAGCCTATGGTATGATTGTTGTTCGTCCTACGGACTAAAACCCTCCGGTTTATATAGACGCCGAAGAGGGTTAGGGTTACACAGAGTCGGTTACAATGGTAGGATATCTACATATCCGTATCGCCAAGCTTGCCTTCCAAGCCAAGGAAAGTCCCATCTGGACACGGGACGAAGTCTTCAATCTTGTATCTTCATAGTCCGGGAGTCCGGCCAAAGGTTATAGTTCGGCTATCCGGACACCCCCTAATCCGGGACTCCCTCAGTAGCCCCCGAACCAGGCTTCAATGATGACAAGTCCGGCGCTTGTCTTTGGCATTGCAAGGCGGGTTCTTCTCGAAATCATGTGTACCTGTTGAATAGTGTCCGGCCTCTCGTAAATATCGCGCTCCTCGGCTTCCACGCCCAATAATGGCCGTCTTCCACGTGTTGAATGAATGTGAAAAGCCAGGGTATTTTTACATTTATCCCCCTAGCTGCGCAGGTGAGCTGCCTATAAAAGAGACGAGGATCTAGATCTGAATCACACCATCCTCCCTCTGCGAGCATTCATCGGAGCGCCTCTGACAAAAATCCATTCCATCATGGACAGTCGACGCAGCTCCTCCTCTCGCGCTCCCAACCCTCAGCCTGGAGATTGGGAGAGATGCTCAGTCCCGCATAGCGAGCTAGTGACGCTCCAAACCAAGGGATTTCTTCCCCCAGCCTTCATGGTTCGGGTTCGAGCCGGACTCGCCACCTATAAGGGCGGAAAGCAAGCGGAGAGCGTCCCCGATCCCTCCAAAGGAGAGCGGGTATGCTTCGTCTCTTATCTGATAAGAGGGCTCGGATTTCCAATTCATCCGTTTCTCCGGGGCTCCTGGAGTTCTACGGCCTCCAGTTGCACAACCTTACGCCTGCCTCCATTTTGCATATTGCGGGCTTCGTGGCCCTTTGCGAGCTGTTTTTGGGCATCGAGGCTCATTTCGCGATGTGGAAGAGATTATTCTGCCTTGTACCCCGTTCTCATGACGGGTCAATATATCAAGTGGGCGGAGCCGAACTATGGCGCATCGCCGGGACCGGATATCTATCCGGAGCCCCGAAGAAGGCGTCCGAAGACTGGCCTTCGGAATGGTTTTATATGGAAGACATCCCGCTGCTGGATCCTGTTCGGATCGGCCTCCCGGAGTTCAGTAATGCTCCCTTGAAGAAACGCCTAAGTTGGCGTCCGCGGAGCCCCCAGAGGGAAAATGACAGGGATGTCCTGTACCTGATGAGCCGAATAAGGTTGTTGGCTCATTCCGGACTGACCATGATCGGGGTCATGGCCACATGCATTATGCGGGGGGTGCAGCCGCTCCAGTATAGGGGCCACCCCATGTGGGACTTCAACGGGGAGGATGATGCCACCCGTCATGGCCGTAAGGGGCCGGGATCGGTCGCCGATCTGGTGAAGATCTTGTCCGCGTTGTACAAGGGGGAAGAGGAGGATTTTCTCCGCGTCAGTCCATTGAACGGATTTTCTATGAACAATCCTCGAAGCTGGGTACGCGGACATTTCTTTTTGCCCATCCGATCCATATTCCCATGGTGAAGTATCTCATTTTGTGATTTCGAAGCAGGAACTACGCCGGGCCGTAAAAGATATAAACAGCCTGCCTCCACAACCCGAGGATCCGGAACGGTCCCTCGATCCGGCTTCCCAAGAGGATCCGGACATAAAGGTGGAGCTGATCGATGGGGTATTTCACCAACTTAGCATCGACAATGCCTTGGTCGCCATTACGGCCGATTACCCCGGAATACTTCCAGCCTCACAGGTAACTGCGACCGAGGTCCCAATACTCTGATAATGACCCGTCCGTGCTTATTTCTGATCACCGTATACCAATGGCGTTTCGCAGCGGGTGCCTTTCAGGCGGAAGGCCGAGCCCGCGGCGGCTGGCCAACAAGGGGCAGCACGGCCCAGCAGGCTAAAAAGAAGTGCGGTCCGGATCGAAACACCGCCGCAACGGTATGGCGTGCCACCGTGTTTCAAGGTCTGATTCCTGGAAGGCATACTAACGATTGTGATCTTTTCAGGAAAAAGAGCGCTCGCCGGACTGTGTCCGGAGTGGTTGCCAATCGAGCCTCCGCCAGCCAAGCTCCAAAGCCAGGTCCGGAAGCGGAGGCGAACACGAGGCGTGCGTCGGATGCTCCTCCAACGGAGGATGCCGATAGATTGTCCGCCACCAACTCTGAGGTGGAGAGTGCCATGAATCATAGGCGCCGCCGGACAGTTCTTCGTGACGCATGTTTCTCCCAAGAGGCATTAAATGCCTTTAATTCGGGAGATGCGCACCTCCGTGCTGCTCAAGATGGTCTAGCCAGAGCCACGAAGCAGTATGTAAAAGACATACGGGTGAGGAATTTTGATAGTTGTATATGCCAGTAGCCCCCGAGACTTAAAATAGTTAGAATAACTGATTTAGCGATCATTTGTTATGCAGGATCTTACAGAAAAGAATACCCGACTGTCCCAGGAGCTCCAAGAGTGCAAGGCCCAACTTGAGGCCGCACTAGCCGCGACAAGGGAAGCCACAGAGACCCCCTCTGGTAATATATGCTTCAAAAGATAAGTAGTTTGTGAAGTGCGGCATGTGTATAAGTCTGACAATAATATTGCAGATGGCGCCGGGATAGATCCGGACAAGCAACAGCTCCTGCGCCGGTTAAAGGCCGGCGAGAATGTGCTTACAAGGGTGAGGCAAGAGAAAAATAATCTCCAAGATGCCAACACCCAGCTGGGGGAGGATCTAAAGGATGTTCGTGCCCAGCTGTCTGACTCCGTTAAGGAGAATCGGCGGCTTCGTCGCGGCATTTTTAGTAAGTGCTTGAACGAACTTTGAAAAAGAGTTCAGCGAGGAAGTCGACTAACGGAGATATGTTTGTAGGTATGCTCACAGGTCGTCCTGCAGAGGAAATGCCCGGTTCTACGGGTGACCTTCTTCCCGAGCTGCTACAACTGCACGAACGAGTTCGGCAGGTGATGAAAGGCGTCGCCCAGGCCTTATGGCCATCTATCTCCCTGCCCGAAGGCCTTGGAGAGCTTGCAGAGAGGCTTCAGGGAGCACGGCGGCGCTTCCGATTATGGAAGATATCGGCCTGCCGTCAAGGCGCCTGGCAGGCCTGGGCCATGGTGAAGACGCGGTACACGAAGGCTGACCCAAACCACATGGCCAAGGTCGGACCTGTGGGGCCTGATGGGAAGGAGATCCTTGTGAGCTTAGTGTACGGCCAAGTAGAATTGGCCGCAAAGTATTCCCAGCAGGACTGTAAACTAGACAGCCTATTAGATGGCATTGAAGAGGAATACAATCAGTCAAGTTGACTGTAATTTAAGATGACATGTAAAATGCCTTCTAGCTGGATTGTAGATGGTTTGTCATAGCGGACCTTTTTGCTTCGACCTCGGACCCAATAGTCTGGAGTGTGTCCGAATACCCTCGCGGTTATATAAAAACCGGAGCATGCGTGGAGACCAGGTGTAGGGGTCATTAGTGCTTTATCAGACAAGTGCCCAACTAGTTATGTTATATTACATGGTTAGTAAGAAACATCTTCCAGGGAGAATAGTTTCGTTAGGGGTTCCTTTCCCTGGGAGGCATGCCCTAAAGTGCATGTCCGGACTGCGAAAAAAGCGGAAAAGCATCTGGGGGCGGACAAATACATAGGTAAGAAATCGTCTTTTAGTTCACCGACCGAATATTCCCTTAAGAACGCTAGCTTTTGGCTTCACCCAGTCTGAGGTACACATCTGGCTGACCCGGCAGTAACAATTGCAGAGGTGCTCCCTTTACCACCTAGCCGAACAATCGGGAACGTAGGGGTAAGCACCGGAGCCAGGCAACCCAGCTTGGCCAAAACTTAAGTCATATCTATGCATAAAATGGTGAATAAAAGGTACATGCGGAAGTGTGACACATGTGTTGGGTATAAAGCCCGTATAAATAAGCTTTTGTTAAAGAAGCCCCCAGGTATAATGAGCGCGGGTAGTGCGTCAAGTGTGTGCGAACAATGCGCAAACGAGCCTCCAAAGGCTTCGAGAAAAAGGAGGGAGAAGGAGAGAAACAAAAGACAGCTAAAGTATAAAATGTAGACGGAGGAAGGAGACGAACTCAGAATCCGGCGCTAGGCGTAGAATCTTCGGAGACGGGCTGCATTCCATGGGTTCGGCTCGAGTCGGTTATCCGATGCGCTTCACAGACGGTACGCTTCGCCGGTCAGGACTTGGTCGATGATGAAGGGACCTTCGCATTTGGGCTTGAGTTTGTCCTTTTTCTTGTCCGGCAGGCATAGAACTAATTCGACAACATTGTAAGCTTTGGCCCGTACTTCTCTGCTTTGATATCTTCGAGCCTGCTGTTGATAGAATGTGGAACGAGCTTTTGCCACGTCGTGCTCCTCCTCCAAGGCGTCCAAATTGTCCTGCCGATCGAGCTCGGCTTCTCTTTCTTCGTACATGTGCACGCGAGGTGAGTCATGAATTATGTCGCAGGGCAAAACTGCCTCTGCGCCATATACCATAAAAAATGGTGTGAATCCGGTAGTGTGATTCGGTGTGGTCCGCAGCCCCTAGAGTACAGAGTCGATCTCCTCTACCCAGTGCGTGTTAGATTCCTTGAGGGACCACACTAGTCTGGGTTTAATGCCGCTCATGATTAGACCATTTGCTCGCTCGACTTGACCGTTAGTTTGAGGGTGATAGACTGAAGCGTATTCGAGCTTGATGCCCATGTTTTTGCACCAGAGTTTGACCTCTTCGGCTGTGAAGTTTGTGCCGTTATCAGTGATGATGCTATGGGGGACGCCGTAACGGTGTACTACCCCTGATATGAAGTCTATCACCGGTCCGGATTCGGCCGTCTTAACAGGCTTGGCCTCTATCCATTTGGTGAATTTATCCACCATGACCAATAGGTGTTTTTTCTTGTGGGTTCCTCCTTTAAGGGGTCCAACCATGTCAAGCCCCCAGACCGCGAACGGCCAGGTGATGGGTATAGTTTTGAGGGCGGTGGGTGGCATGTGGCTTTGATTAGCAAAGAGCTGGCAACCGACGCATCGTTGGACTAAGTCCTGAGCATCTGCCCGGGCCATCGGCCAATAAAATCCTGTACGGAAGGCCTTGCCTACAAGGGCCCGGGCTGCGGCGTGGTGCCCACCGAGTCCAGCATGAATTTCAGCCAGAAGATTTCGCCCTTCCTCTTCGGAGATACACCTTTGAAGGACTCCGGTTGTGCTTTTCTTATAAATCTCTCCCTCATGGACCTTATAGGCTTTAGATCGCCGTACTATGCGGCGGGCCTCGTTTTGGTCCTCGGGAAGTTCCTGCCTAGTTAGGTAGGCTAGGAATGGTTCCGTCCACGGGGCAATGACTGCCATTATTACATGGGCTGAAGATGTTACTTCGTTGGCAGAACCACCGATTGTGTCAGAATGTTCGGTGTCGGGCAGTGCGGTTGGGTCCGGGTTGTTATTTCCGGATTCCCCCTCCCATAGTACGGATGGCTTGAACAACCTCTCTAAGAAGATGTTGGGAGGGACGGCATAGCGCTTTGCGCCAATGCGTGCCAATACGTCTGCTGCCTGGTTATTATCCCGGGCTATATGGTGAAATTCGAGCCCTTCGAACCGAGCTGACATTTTTAGGACGGCGTTGCGGTAAACTGCCATTTTTGGATCCTTGGCATCGAAGTCACCATTTATTTGGGATATCGCGAGGTTTGAATCCCCGCGCACCTCTAGGCGTTGAATGCCCATGGAGACTGCCATCCGGAGACCATGTAGAAGGGCCTCGTATTCGGCTGCGTTGTTGGAGTCCGTATACATTATCTGGAGTACGTATTGAACTGTATCTCCGGTTGGGGACGTCAGAACGACGCCAGCCCCCAGGCCAGCCAACATCTTCGAGCCGTCGAAGTGCATAATCCAGTTGGAATACGTGTCGTACTCTTTAGGGAGTTCGGCTTCAGTCCATTCGGCGACGAAGTCGGCCAGAACCTGCGACTTAATAGCTCGTCGTGGCTTAGAGGTTATGTCGAACGGGAGGAGCTCAATGGCCCATTTGGCAATCCGGCCCGTCGCGTCGCGGTTGTTTATAATGTCATTAAGAGGTACTTCGGAGGCTACTGTTATCGAACACTCTTGGAAGTAGTGTCGCAGCTTCCGGGATGCCATGAACACCGCGTACGCTATCTTTTGATAATGCGGATACCGTGACTTGCATGGAGTCAGGACAGTGGACACGTAGTAAACTGGTTTTTGAAGGGGGAACTTGTGTCCGTCCGTTTCTCGTTCTACAACGAGTACCGCGCTTACAACTTGATGGGTTGCTGCGATATATAATAGCATTGGTTCACCCATGTTGGGCGCGGCCAGGACCGGATTTGTTGCCAATATGGCTTTTATTTCTTCGAGTCCGGCCGTGGCGGCATCCGTCCACTCGAAGTGTTCGGTGCGCCGGAGGAGGCGATAAAGGGGTAATGCCTTTTCTCCCGAACGGGAGATAAAGTGGCTTAGAGCCGCCACGCATCCAGTCAATTTTTGTATTTGTTTGAGGTCTTTTGGGATATCCAATTGTGACAGAGCTCGGATCTTGGCTGGGTTTGCTTCAATTCCTCTAACGGATACAATGAAGCCCAAGAGCTTTCCGGCTGGTACGCGGAAAACGCATTTTTCCGGGTTGAGCTTAATGTCATATGTTCGGAGATTATCGAATGTGAGCCTCAGATCGTCTTCTAGAGTTTCGTCATGCTTGGATTTGAAGACCACATCGTCTACGTATGCCTCCACTGTTTTGCCGATCTGGTTTGCCAGACATGTCTGAATCATGCGCTGATATGTTGCGCCGGCGTTTTTGAGCCCGAAGTGTTGAAGCAAAATGGGCCGTATGGAGTGATGAATGCCGTTGCGGCTTGGTCTGGCTCTGCCATCTTAATTTGGTGGTAGCTGGAGTATGCGTCAAGGAAGCACAATGAATCGTGTCCTGCGGTAGCGTCGATAATTTGGTCGATGCGGGGGAGGGGGAAGGGATCCTTTGGGCAAGCCTTGTTAAGGTCCTTGAAATCGACACATATGCGCCAGGATTTGTCCTTCTTTGGTACCATCACCAGGTTTGCTAGCCAGTCCGGATGTTTTATATCTCGATGAATCCGCCTCCAATAGTTTGGCTAGCTCCTCTCCGTGGCCTCTCTTGGGTTCGAAAACGCCAAGAGCCTGTTTGATCGGGCGTGAATCCTCTTAGGATATTTAGGCTGTGCTCGCCAGCCGGCGTGGGATTCCGGCATGTCCGAAGGGTGCCAGCAAAATGTCCCAATTTTCGCAGAGGAATTCTCAGAGGCGGCGTCTACATCAGGGTTTAATTGTACCCGATGGAGGCCGCTTTTGTAGGGTCCGCTTGATGGACTTGGAATTTGACTATTTCGTCCGGCGGTTTAAAAGAGGTGGACTTGGATCTCTTATCGAGTATCACATCGTCCCTGTTCACCGTGGAGCGCAGCGCAGTGAGTTCCTCGGCCGCTAGGGCTTCGGATAGTGCCTCAAGGGCCAGTGTGGCTGTCCTATTTTCGGCGCGGAGTGCTATGTCCGGGTCGCTGGCAAGAGTGATGATTCCGTTGGGCCCGGGTATTTTGAGCTTCATGTACCCGTAATGGGGTATAGCTTGAAAAATTGTGAATGCCTCTCGCCCTAATAAAGCGTGATATCCGCTGCTGAACGGGGCCACTTGGAACGTGACCTCCTCGGACCTGTAATTATCCGGCGAGCCGAACACCACATCCAGTGTGATTTTTCCTGTACAGCATGCTTCCCGACTGGGGATTATTCCTCTAAAGGTTGTGCTGCTTCGCTCAATGCGGCTCTAGTCTATTTCCATTTTTCGGAGGGTTTCCTCGTAAATGAGGCTCAATCCGCTGCCGCCGTCCATGAGCACCTTGGTAAGGCGAAAGCCGTCCACTATTGGACTGAGGACCAATGCGGCTGGTGCTCTGGCTGTTCGGAATTTAGGTTTGTCACTGGCATTAAAGGTAATAGCCGTGTCACTCCATGGGTTTATTGTTGCTACCTGGTAGACTTCGGCAAGGCTGCGGAGTGTTCGTTTCTGCATATTATTTGATGCGAAAGTCTCGAAGACTGTTAATACCGTCATCGGTATTGCTGGGTTGGTGCTCGAGCTAGAAGCTCTTCACCACTTTTGGCCACCTGCCGTAGTATCCAACATGCTCTAAGGCTATGAGTTGGAGTGGCGCCCTCTGTACTATGAATTTTGCAGGGTCCATTGAGCCATCCCTCCAGTCCGGTTCCATGCCCTTTAGAGGGTTTTTTCTTTTTGGTATTTAACCCAGGTGCCTGGTGATGATGCACCCTTTTATTTCGGACTAGGGTTGTATTCAGGGCCGGATTATCCCAAAATTTGATTTCGGTTTTCCAGGCGCTCTCCATCGCACAGTACTTTCGTACTATGGACGCCAAGTCAACAAAGCGTGTAATTTCACGACGACTTATGGCGTTTAGGATTCCCTTGTCCGTGCAATTATTGCAGAAGAATGAAATTGCGTCCTCCTCGCGGCAATCCTTTATCCTGTCCATAACCAGGAGGAATCTGGCCCAGTGGTGGTGTACTGTTTCAGCGGGCTCTTGCCGGATTTGGGATAGATCGCTTATGTTTGGGTGGGCGGGTGGAATTAAATTCAGAACCCCGTCCAATCTAAGACTCAGGGGCCAAGAAGTTTCCGAACTTGGAAGCTTGGGTTTTTGGATGTTGTTCAATGAATCTAGCCCGCTGCCTGACTTTAGGTTCAGCGCTTGAGTGACGTCCGTCCCTCTGCGGAAATCCGGCATGGAGGGGTCGGGAATCCGGACATAGCTAGTCCTTAAGATAGAAGAAGGGTCGCCGTATTGTTCCTCTACCACAGCAACGTGGTGGGTAACCTGGGGAGAGTTGATCCCTCTCAGATCGGTTTTAGGCCTAATTTGATCGTAGTCTGTAGCGACTCCCAGGGCGGCGATCGATCCAAGAGCTCGTTTAAGGAGGATAGCTCCATCGGATCTAGCTGCTCGGTGAGTTCCGAGTTAACGTGAAGATTGCTTTCAATGACCCGAGAAGTCATCGTCGGCGCGGTGGCCGAACAGGCGGTCATAAGAAAACCGCCTACCTGGAGAGTTTGGCCGGTGGCCAAAGCTCCTTTAGCAACGGTTCCGTCTTTAAAGATGGGATGAGGCATCCTTCTTGACAGTGACGGCACAGAGGAACTCTCAATGAAAGAACCAATGTCGGTGTCAAAACCGGCGGATCTCGGGTAGGGGGTCCCGAACTGTGCGTCTAAGCGGATGGTAACAGGAGACAAGGGACACGATGTTTTTACCCAGGTTCGGGCCCTCTCGATGGAGGTAAAACCCTACTCCTGCTTGATTAATATTGATGATATGGGTAGTACAAGAGTAGATCTACCACGAGATTAGAGAGGCTAAACCCTAGAAGCTAGCCTATGGTATGATTGTTGTTCGTCCTACGGACTAAAACCCTCCGGTTTATATAGACATTGAAGAGGGTTAGGGTTACACAGAGTCGGTTACAATGGTAGGAGATCTACATATCCGTATCGCCAAGCTTGCCTTCCACGCCAAGGAAAGTCCCATCCAAACACGGGACGAAGTCTTCAATCTTGTATCTTCATAGTCCAGGAGTCCGGCCAAAGGTGATAGTTCGGCTATCCGGACACCCCCTAATCCGGGACTCCCTCACCAACAGACAGACATTTGTGGCTGACTATTGCCACACATTTCATCGAAATATCTGTCCATTCCTTGTAAAAGGCATGAGAATTTACTAAATGGCACGAGCATGGTTTTCTAGGCCGTTCTTGTGGACCCTTTCATGCATCAATTGTTTGAACTTGAATTATGCGCATTAATGCCTAGGAAATGCACATAATCCCCTAAATATGGCAAATGAACCCAGAAAAGTGCCAAATTTGAACACGGTGATTTGCAGGTTGTATGCTCATCATAGAAAAAAACTCGTGGACAAAGAACAAAGGAAGTTTGGATCCCCCTTCAATCTTGGTGATTTCCCCCTCGAAACCATGAAACTTCCTCGGTGATGGTTCGATTTATGAAAGGCGCGCATCACGACATAAGGAAAACATTTTCCAATATTTACCAGGGCATGGTAAGGCCATACCATGGCACCACGCCAGGCGTCATGTTTTCCAACCATGTGTTTCATTTTTTGTATAGTTGTTAACTGAGTAAACGACGCGTTTATGGTTGACAATTGCCACACATTTCCTTGAAATATCTGCCCATTCCTTGTAAAAGGCATGAGAATGTGCTAAATAACATGAGCATGGTTTTCCAGACTGTTCTTGTGCACCTTTTCATGCACCAATTGTTCGAATTTGAATTATGTCCATTAATGCCTAGAAAATGCACATAATCACCTAAATATGGTAAATGAGCCCAGGAAAATGTCAAATTTGAACATGTTGCATTTGAGGCAGTATGTTGATCGTTGGAAAAAAACTGAATGACAAACTAGGACGGAAATTAGGATTCCCCTTCAATCTTGGGGATTTTCCCTCTCGAAAGCATGGAACTTACTCGGTGATGGTTCGATTTATGAAGGGCGTGCATGATGACATAAGCCAAACCTTCTCAAATTTTTACCAGGGCATGGGGAGATCATACCATGCCACCATGCCAGGCATCATGTTTTTTAAGCATTTATTTCATTTTTTCAATAGTTGAAAACCCAACAAACAGACATTTGTGGTTGACTATTGCCACACATTTCATCGAAATATCTGTCCATTCCTTGTAAAAGCCATGAGAATTTACTAAATGGCACGAGCATGGTTTTCTAGGCCGTTCTTGTGGACCCTTTCATGCATCGATTGTTTGAACTTGAATTGTGTGCATTAATGCCTAGGAAATGCACATAATCCCCTAAATATGGCAAATGAACCCGGAAAAGTGCCAAATTTGGACACGGTGATTTGCAGGTTGTATGCTCATCATAGAAAAAACTCGTGGACAAAGGACAAAGGAAATCTGGATCCCCCTTCAATCTTGGTGATTTCCCCCTAGAAACCATGAAACTTTCTCAGATGATGGTTCATTTTATGAAAGGCGCGCATCACGACATAACAAAAACATTCTCCAATTTTTACTAGGGCATGGTGAGGCCATACCATGGCACCACACCAGGGGTCATGTTTTCCAACTATGTGTTTCATATTTTGTATAGCACGAGCATGGTTTTCCAGACCGTTCTTGTGCACCTTCTCATGCACCGATTGTTCGAATTTGAATTATGTGCATAATTAATGCCTAGAAAATGCACACAATCCCCTAAATATGGTAAATGAGTCCGGAAAAATGTCAAATTTGAACACATTTCATTTGAGGCGGTATGTTGATTGTTGGAAAAAAACTGAATGACAAACTAGGACGGAAATTTGGATTCCCCTTCAATCTTGGTGATTTCCCTCTCGAAAGCATTGAACTTCCTCAGTGATGGTTCGATTTATGAAGGGCGTGCATGACGACATAAATCAAACCTTCTCAGCTTTTAACCAGGGCACGATGAGGCCATACCATGGCACCATGCCAGCCGTCATGTTTTTCAAGTACATATTTCATTGTTATATAGTTGATAACCCAGTAAATGACATGTTTGTGGTTGACTATTGCCACGCATTCCATTGAAATCTCTGCCCATTCCTTGTAAAAAGCTTGAGAAATTACTAAATACCACGAGTATGGTTTTTCCAGACCATTCTTGTGCACCCTTTCATGCACCAATTGTTTGAATTTGAATTACGTGCATTAATGCCTACAAAATGCACATAATCCCCTAAATATTGTAAATGAACCCGAAAAAGTGTCAAATTTGAACACGGTGATTAGTAGGGTTTCTTTTCATCATAGAAAAAAACTCATGGATGAAGGACAAAGAAAATTTGGATTCCCATTCAATCTCGGTGATTTACTATCGCACAGGATTCATCTCCGTCGCCTCTGCGAACCGTGCGTGTTCACTTAAAAATGCAGAAGGAAAAGAAAACCCTCGCCCACTTCGTCCCCACTCACTCACCGCGGACTCCTCCGCAACTCTGCACCCTAAGCTCGACGGCTGTTGGCGGCGGGCGTAGGTCGCGCTCCAGACGGCATCGGATTTCGCCTCCACCGCTTTCCGCTGCCTATCTGCACCGACATTCTAGACTCTGGTCGACTGGGGTTTTCTGCGAGATTGGGCTGGGGATTTTTCTCATGGAGAAGGTAATAAACTTAATTAGCAAAATATTCACTCATCTCTTATCGCAGTCCGTCTGTCGTTGTTAATCAACCGGCGGAAATCACCGTGGAATCATTTTTGTTCTAGCTGATTCGTGGGTGTTCATTCATGTGTGCATAGTGCGAGCACAAATCGGGCAACTGTGGTCATGGCCAGTCGGAAACAAAGTTCTATCTCACCATTCCGGATGACTTCAGGGAGCGCTTGTTATGTTCAACCTCAACCTACCATGGTCGGCATGGCCTAAATTTGTGAACATATACCGTCTCTTGCTACATTATCTATATATTTGCATCAAATCTTTATTACATTATCTAATTTTAATTCTATATTTTTGTACTTTGCTTGCATCTATATATGGATATGTTCTATTAGTTACTCCCATATTTGCATCTTGCTCGGTTATTTCAATATATCTAATTTACGATCTTAATTTTCATTTCAAGCAATACATCTCTTGCTTTGCAAGAACAGGAGTAGAAGGAAATCTTGGGCTTTACTTTGCTGATGACTCCCAGGATGTCATATTGACAATGCAACATGGGTTTACAATGACGGTTAGCGTAAAACTTGATAAAGATGGTCACTCCTATTTTAATGCAAACCTTTGGAGAAAAATGTCTAAGTGTTATGAACTGAAAGCTCGCAATAAAATTCTAGTGCATGCACCACAGCCTGGTCTAATTAACATGGATGTTTACTTCCCCAATGTTATCAGCCCGATCAAAGTCTGATCGAGGTTAGTGTCCTTTCAACTTTCTCCATGATGTCATATTACTATTTAAGCAACCAATTGATCACTATTTAAGCAACCAATTGTGATATCATATTCTGACTCCGTTCCTAGGCAGTAACAAATTATGTTTACCAATTTATGCGCACTATATATTCTTCCGCCATGTTCTGAATAAATAATACCTTTCCACCTTTTAAGCAGGATATGTTGGATCCATAGTGAATGATCTGTATGTTACTAAGCGTACCAAATTTCACTGGAAGGACTTGAAGCATGTCATAAACTTTGTTGATAATCTAACAGAGACAGCACAACGTATGAACGCTGGATTTTGGTTGGGATTAATTAGACCTATGGTGCACACACTGAACAAGACCAATTGTGTGCACAAAGCGCTAGTAAAAAAGTCTTATTTTAATGTTGATGCTCATAAACTATATATATCTTCAACGGTATGTTACAATTGTTTTTTATTCTACATGTCAACAGAAATTGCCCCCTGTAGATGTTCCTGGATCGATTTGCCGGCGTGGTCGAGTTACACTTGTGCCTGCTAATATCGCCAAAGTGATTGCAAGGTACTGCATTTCCCGCAAAAATGGAACCATTCAAATTAACAAGTTCTCGCTTCTCGTGACAATGCATCCATGCATATTGGAAAATTGGAGACACTGTTCTACTCCTGCTCTACCAAGGCACAGAAGGGCTCTTCCTTTTCATTGACGAGATGCCGAGTCGCCGTGATCAAGCTGCTTCCAGTGGATAGTTGTAGTTGTTGGCCCTCGGCCTCTTAAAATATGCTAGTTGTTACTATATATATGTTAAGTATGTAGATATGGACCATATGGTTGTTGGCCCTTAGCCTCTTAAAATGTGATAGTTGTTACTCTGTTAACTATGTAGATATGGACCATATGGTTTTCAAAACCATGTTACGAAGATCCTCCTTTTGTCGAATAGTGTAACCACTTTATATATGTTACTCAAATGCTGTTACCCAAGTTCATAAATTTTCATGGATATTAGTATCGTACACAGTTCATTGAGTTTAAGCGTGTGCCCGATGTCCAGAAGGCATTTGCATATTAACTCTCCATATTGCAAATTCACACACATTTTCACATAAGAAAACATGTGTAACATACTAATCATCGCACACGAGTATTCGTGGACGCATCGTGTGCGATACTCCTAGCCACCACAAGCAACTAGTTTGCATTTTTCAAAGTTTTTTGTACACACAGAATCACACACGAAGTAATTGTATTGACCGTATGTATTGTAATTTCTCATCGCAAACAGTTCATCCGAGTCGGTTGTTTGCCACGTATCACACACATCTTGTTTACAAGACTCATTTGTGTTCTTTTGGCTCATCGCAAACAGTTCATCCATGTGAAAAGCATGCTGCATATCACACACATCTTATTAAGTTGAACCGTTTCTGTTGTGTTCCCTAATCGCAAACAGTTCATCCGAGTTAACCGTATGCCATATATTGCACACACATTGATATGGCTGCTTGCTTCTGTTGTTCTACCTCATCGCAAATAGTTCGAATGGATTAACCGTGTGTCCTGCATCGCACACACATTGTTATGGTTGCCCGTTTCTGTTGTTCTGCCTCATCGCACACAGTTTGAATGGATTAACCGTATGCCCTGCATCGCACACGCAACTAAAATCTTAACCATGTTTGATGCATCCATCATCGCAAACATTTTGCACCTTCTTTGACAGGTTTTTTACACCACCGTTTGCGATTTTTCCATCGCACACAGTTTCGGCAAAGGGTCTCTGGCCCCTAGTGTCGCGTTAGCAGTCTCCTGCAGTAGTGCACATATATATAGGTGGGGGAGAGGGGAGCAGCAAGGAGGCGCCCCAAGTAGGTCCGAATCCTACTTGGGCTCCTGCCCTAGGCCCCCCCTTCCTTCTTTTGGCGCCAAGGGAAAGGAAGGGGGAGGTGGCCCCCCCTTTCCTTTCTCCCATAAGGAGGGGAAGGCGGGAGGAGGTGGCGCCCCCTCCTTTCCTTCTTCTAGGGCCAGCGTCCAGGGAGAGGGCGCGCCAGCCCCCTTGTGGGCTGGTGTGTGCCTCTCCATCGCCCATTAGGCCCATAGACCTCCTGGGGCCTCCCGAAACTCCTTCCGGTGATCCGATGACTATTCGGTACCCCCCGAAACTCTTACTGTGTCCAAATATCATCGTCCTATATATCAATCTTTACCTCCGGACCATTTCGGAGCTCCTCATCATGTCTGTGATCTCATTCGGGAGTCGGAACAACATTCGGTCACCAAATCATATAACTCATATAACACTATATCATCAACGAACGTTAAGCGTGCGGACCCTATAGGTTCGACAACTATGTAGACATGACCGAGACACCTCTCCGGTCAATACCAAATAGCGGAACCTGAATGCTCATATTGGCTCCTACATATTCTATGAAGATCTTTATCGGTCGAACCTTATGACAACATACGGAATTCCCATTGTCCATCAATATGTTACTTGCCCGAGATTCAATCGTCGATATCTTCATACCTAGTTCAATCTCGCTACCGGCAAGTCTGTTTACTCGTTCCGTAATACATCATCTTGCAACTAACTCCTTAGTCACTTTGCTTGCAAGGATTCTTATGATGTGTATTACCGAGAGGGCCCAGAGATACCTCTCCGATACTCGGAGTGACAAATCCTAATCTCGATGTATGCCAACTCAACAAACACCTTCGGAGATACCTGTAGAGCATCTTTATGATCACCCAGTTACGTTGTGACGTTTGATAGCATGCAAGGTATTCCTCCGGTACCCAGGAGTTGCATAATCTCATAGTCAAAGGAATATGCATTTGTCATCAAGAAAGCAATAGCAATAAACTGAACGATCAATAAGCTAAGCTAACAGATGGGTCTTGTTCATCACATCATTCTCCTAATGATGTGATCCCGTTATCAAATGACAACACATGTCTATGTTTAGGAAACCTTAACTATCTTTGATCGACGGGCTAGTCTAGTAGAGGCTTAATAGGGACACGGTATTTGTTCATGTATTCACACATGTATTTAAGTTTCCGATCAATAAAATTCTAGCATGAATAATAAAAACCTTTATCATGAATAAGGAAATATAAAATAACAACTTTATTATTGCCTCTAGGGCATATTTCCTTTAATTTTCCTCAATGAAATATGTGAAGAATTCATTAAGAAACAAAATGGGTGATGAATATTTGAACAATTCCTTGGTTACATTCGTTGAGAGAGAATTCTTCAAGAAAGTGAAAGATGAGGATGTCATCAATCTCTTCCAAAAAGGAGATCGTAAAGTTATATTGTAATTCCCTTTGCTATTTGTAATCTTTCTTACTTGTTAGAGATATTGCCACAATGATATTTGCTACTATTATCGGAGTATGGTCATTGAATCATTAATGTTGACATCTTACTATACATTTATTGTTCTATTATATTGCTTTGGCAAAAAAATTACAAGAATACCCAGGAGCAAACTCCTGGCTCCGCCACTGCCCGTCCACCATTCTCAGCTGGAGACAAGTGCACTTATTCTAGTTCCAGCCAGCATGGTCAGGGTGCCGCCGCCTCTCCCTATCCACTCTTAGGGTTGCGCCATCCACTAATCCTCCAGATCGTTCGGCCGATTTTTCCTCCTCCGGTCCCCGTGCTAGCCCAGGCCCCACCCAGGGTTAGCACGGTGGCAGCCATATGCCGATGCCGGCAGTTCCCGCCGTTCGGGAGTTTTTCTTCGAGAGTCCTGGTCGAATGGATGTGGTGGCTTCCGCACAAGCACACACCCGCTGCGCTCGGGCGATCTGTCTCAGGGATGTGCCATGGCATCCTGGCTTAAGGAGTGTCGTGTTGCTCAGAGGGTGTGGGAGCGCATCCAGTCAGATCCCCTACTGGCACTACAAAAAAATACACTTCCGTGATGATACGTGTTTGTCATAGTAGGTCGCGTTTTCTGTCATGCATGTACATCCATGATGATTTTATGACAGAATCAAGATAGTCATACTGTCTTTGTCGAGAAGTGTTCCATGACATTACTAAAATTATCATCACGGAAGTGTCCACTTCCATGACGATAAATCGCGCGTCACAGAAGTGCTTTCGTCAAGGGTGACCGACACGTGGAATCCACCGTAACGGAACGTCGTTAAGCTATCGGGTCAGATTTTGGATCCGATAACCCGTTAACAGCCACGACCAATGCCGATTTTCCACGTGTAAAATTCTCATTGGCTGACGGATCCACGCGTCAGCTCCGCGTTGGCACAGGTGTCACTCATCCAACGGTCGAGATGGGCCTATGATATGTTGACACGTGGACCAGCCCAAAAGTGGCCCACAAAGTTTAAATGGGCCGGCCCAACCGAAGGCCCATAAGATTTAGCGGACCACAATGGGCCGGCCCAGCTAAAGGCCCACAGAATTTAGCGGACCATAATGGGCCGGCCCAGCTAAAGGCCCACACAATTTTGCAGACCATAATGGGCCGGCCCAGCTAAAGGCCCACAAGATTTTGCGGACCACAATAGGCCGGCCCAGCTAAAGGCCCACAAGATTCTGCAGACCATAATGGGTCGGCCCAGCTAAAGGCCCAACATTCTATGTCAAATCGGCCCGTCAACAGCCTGGTCTAAACTTGTCATCAATGCGGCCCATGGTCACTTCTGGCCCGTTAACAGTCCGCTAAGTAATTGGGCCAAATTACGGCCCGGTGTATTTCCGGCCTGTTAAAGGTCCGGCTTCATTTGGGCCCATTTACAGGCCATCAAAACTTTTGGCCCATAAATGACCGTGAAGGATTTGGGTCATATTCGGCCATGTCTGACATTCGGCCTGTTAGAGGCCCACTATAGATTTGGGCCACTTTCGGCCTGTTGTCATTTTCGGCCTGTTAACGCCGGACGTAAACCATGGGCCATATGTGGTCCAACGTCATATCGGGCCCATTAACGCCCCATATAAAAATGACGATAATCTAGCCCGATCGAAGTTCCAGCCTGTTAAAGGCCCGTGTATTAGGTCGGTGCATTTACGGCCCGTCCAATTTCGCCTCACAAATATCTGCATCGTAAATGGGCCACCATTTCGCCTGCTAAGTCCAATGGGTTATTTGGCACAATCAGGCCCAATCTCACTTTAGGTCTATTAAAGGCCCATGTTTTTATGGGCTCGAGATATTTACACTGTAAGCGGCATATTTTACCGAGGGCCCAAATTATGTTTAGGCCTATTAAAGGCCCACTATGGGCACAGCCTACTAGAAAATATGAAAGCTTATGCTGATTTAAGCCCAGATATTTTAGTGGGCTACATGCCAATTTCGCCCGAATCGCTTTTAGCCCAATTGGAATGGGCCCATTTAATGTTGGCATGTTGGGCTCCTCTGAAGTTTTCGGCCAATACATTACTAAGATAAACCTACACTATACAAAAATAGTGTCGTAATTACTACAGCCTGTGGCAGCATCATAAATGTTGTATCACAACAAAATAAATTCCAATCATACAACAAAAGGCATGTGGGCATAAAGTTTACAGTCCTTCTAGATAAAAGCACCATCAGATGTATAGAAGCACAGATCATTTGACCTGAGTGCTAATGTTTCAGGCTGTAGAATCTGATGGAGCAGCACGATCTCCACCTTTTTCCGCCATTGCTCTTGAACAACGAAGCGAATGTCTGATAGTCTGGTTTCAAAACCATTCATATCTTGATGACATTTCTCAACCACTATTCTTGTTTCCGAAACAACGTCCATTAGGGATTGGACTTGTGTCCGAGCACGATATATCACTGTCTAGCAGGAAGATTTTGTTCAAGAGGGCTATTTGGACGAGGTTACCTTGACAACCAACCTAGAATTACGCAGAAGGTGCTTTTTTACTGTTAGTGGAGAGATACTGACGCACTGCAGCAAGAGGTGACATTGTGCCCGTAGTAGCCTCGTCACCTTCAGGTGGTTGTGGCTGATCAACCATTTGTTCCATAGCTTCCTGAAAGTTTGAAAACTTGTAGATTAGTGTACCAGATAAGTTACTAATGAGACAAAAACAAACAAAGTAGATTAAATGTTTATACATAACTTATTTTGGTGAACTACTGTAATACATTAGCATGTATTGTAGTGCCAACTACATAATAAAATCACTTTCGGAACATATGTCCATGTAGCATGCCTACTGTATTGTCTATTTCCTCACATTTGTTGACATCTAAGGATAAAGAGACATGGTTTAAAGTAGGATGAACATAGTATGACATCATTCATATCATGGGCAAACAGATATAAAACAAAAAGGCTATTTTATCATTGTGTGCGCACGTGAACATAACAACTAGATTACAGATCAAGACGAAAAGAATATCCTTCATCTCTTTTAAACCATGTAAGGTGAAATGATACATTAACACAACTGTGTATAAAAGTGAACAGAGTAACTGACATTGGCTACAAACCAAGTAGTTAAATGAACATATCACAGTACCAATCAGTTCAAGGCAAGAGGAGTAAGGACTTACAACAGCGGCTTGAACTGGTGTGGTCATGCCCTTCATCTTGCTGGTGTGGCAATCCTTGAAGATTTGCACTCGCATTCGTTCAGGTTCTTTTGGTCCGCACGGGCTTCCTCTCAGTATTTGGAACAAGTCAATATAGATACGGTAATATGGCACAAAAAAAGAAGGAAGTAGCAGCTATTTACAAGAGCCTCGCAGATGTGCAATATAGCTACGAGATCCCGTTGTCTGTTGGAATTTCACTTTAGAACGGTTGGTTTTGTTCTTCAAACAGTTAGCCTAGAAGAAGATACACTTGTAAGGCACATACATAAATACAAGTTCAATATGTGGTCGATCAAATATATATAGCCTACCCGATACTTTGGATCGGACCGGTGTTTAACGAAGGTTGTCCATCTTCATCTGTAATATATTCCAATTGGAGATGTTTGGGCGATTTCATTGTTAGCCTTGCCTTCAAAGTGAGATTTTCTAAGGTGGTACCGACATCGTCGCAGAAAGCGGATCGAAAACATGAGTGCATGCTTGTTTAGTTGCATCATCTTTCGGATCCAACTTGAACCTCATCTGTTGAAAAAAGAATGTGAGTCTTATTAGGAGGAAGCTAGAAAGTATGGGACAGAGCAAGACAATATTACTAATTGCGATGAATAACATTACTTACGGATAAATGGTCAAGGAAGGTGTTAAACTGGGTATTGTCTTTCTCATTCCTGTACTGGATCCACGCTGGGAGGATACGTGCATGACACCTAACGGCAACGGCTGCCTCTGATACTAACTTGGCTGACTCAGAGCATCACGTGGCCTTTTAAACCTGCCTCAAAATGGATCTCCATTCTTCCTCCTTTAGATTTTGTTAATCTGTCAAGCATTATCCCTGATGTCTGTTTCCGCTTGCGCCGTGGTGCTCGTTCAACAATGTAACATCCCAAATTTTCAATTTGGAATGTTATACATTAGATCATCATGCATATCATATTTTCTTGCATTTTGTTGATCCTAGAAATTTCACGCAACTCAAGGACCCTCGGAGAGAGTTGTAGATTTCGAAATTTTCGTATTTGAGTTCTCTCAAAACTATGAAAAAAGAGGATCATTGGATTTATTTATTTTATCTTCAAATATTTTTAAAATATCAAAAATAAGAGAGGGAATAATATGACTTTCCCAAAATTTAGGAAAAATGGAGATTTAATAAGTAAATCAAATTTTGGATTTTTTTTTCGGAGTTTATTTGCCTTATGAAAAAAATGCGTGATTTCAAAAATTGCATTTTAGGCCCGTGTTAAAGTTCTTTTGTTCGACTCATTTTTAGGAGTCGGGAAAGTTTACTTTTTAATTTTGGAGTTCGTTTAGATTTTTTTCTCTGTATTTTTTTTTGCTTGTGAAACCGATTTAAAAAACCTCGCGCCTTTGGCCAAAGGCCCAAGCCGCTAAGCCACCGCCGGCCAGAGGCCAAGGCCATCGCTCACAAGGCCAGCGCCAGGAGGAGCCGCCGCTTCCTTTTCCAAATCCTAGTAGGACTTTTGTCCTACTTCCGTTTATTCCGTGTTTGTTTCTAGATCTTTTCCCTCTTTGTTTCCTAATCCTAGTCTATTTCTTGTCCCCTACCCCAAGCAAAAACCCTCCCCTCCCCAATATAAATACCCAAGCACCCCCCCCCCTCTAACACATCAAACCAACACCTCTCCTCTCCTCTCCTCCGCAGCAGCAGCAGCGCCGCCACCCAGCGCCGCCGCCCTACACCACCGCCGCCGCCCCTCACCACCCTTTCAACGCCGCCGCCACCAAGTGCCGCCGCCGCCACCCAACGCCGCCGCCGCCGAGCCCTCGCTTCTTGAGGTACTAGCCCATGACGCGCCACCTTTTCTTTTCCTCGGTTCGGTTTTTGTAAATCGTCCGGTTTCCGTTCCGTTTCCGTTCTGTTTTCTAGTTCGGTTTTTCGTTTGGTTTTCTTTCCAAACCCTAGATCGGTTTTTCTCGCCGGTTTTCTTTCCGGTTTTGTTTAGCAAGCATCCGCGGACCGCTCGTCCTAACGAACGTGATCACCGGTTTGCTTTCGTTAATGAACGTCCGCTCGCTCAACCGTTCGTCGTTTTCTTTCTCATCGGATTTATTCCGCTATTTTTACGATAGCGATTTTAGATCCGATTTTCTTTCTAGTCTATCTTCTCGCCGCTTATCGGAATCAGGTGATTCAAGCGCCTGGAGTTTCGTCTCGAAACCGCCGTTCCGACTAATCAACTTAAACAAAGTTTTGCTACTGTAAAATTTGACTTAGTTTCAATTTGCTAGAACCGAGTTGTTTTCTTTTGAGTTTCGTTGCTTTATTAGATTCGATTCTTTTGCAACCAGGGTTCTTAAGTTGAACTTTCTGGTCAGATCTTTTATTCGAGATTTACACGTGCATTAGATGAGTACTTATTGTATGCTTGTTGTTTGTCTGCGATAGATCACCCGGAGTGCGCCGCTTGTTACTTCGAATCTCTAGGTTTCGCGGATCATCAGCAATGCAAGTAACACTTGATCATACCTTTACTACCACCCAGTTTTTATGCATTAGATCAATCCTCAAACACTTGCATGATTAGGATCTAATTAAATTGTGGGATGGGAAGTAGATTGAGGTAGTACCTATTACCTGTTTTACTTATGAAACCTTTGGGAGTTACTTCACGCTTGCTTATTATGCCATGCTATGCTAGTAGACGTGGATTGGGTGAGTGATATCCATGACAGATGTGAGATTGTTAAATTAATGGTTTATCTAAGGTGGCAACTTAAATACACATCCTGGGTGGATTGAGGCACCTGTTTTCTAGCAGGACTTGCTCTGTATTTCTTGGACCGCCACCCGTGCTCAAAGGGGTCATAAGATAATTCATACTAGTAACTTACGTGTGCAGCCACAAGCCATTATGGGCTCTGGCATAGTTGACTAAGTCGTATAACTCTTATAGTGGTGGACTAGCAGATGTAGGGGATGTAGGTGTACGGTCCACCCATCGTAAGGTGCTAGCGCTTCGAAGACTATGTCTCGGTCATCCGTTTCTTAAACACCATGTAGTGCGAGAAAGCGGCGGAGGCGATCGAGTCTTGTGGGGAAAAGTGCATAAACCTCTGCAGAGTGTATAAACTAATCATGATTATCCGTGTCCCCGGTTATGGACATCTTGAGTATCTAGTACTTGAATATCATGTGAATCTCAACATGTTACTCTAATTAATTTTGTTGGGTTTTTAATGAGTACTTTTAATTGGGATTAAGGATGTCTGTCAACCATTCTCAATGTTTAACAACCACCATGATAGTTAAACAAATTTATTCCTTTGCAGAGGGAAAAACTGGCTTTATGCAAAATCAGAATCAGAGAGCTTTTCCACCAGCCACATATGCATGTAGTACAGGCTTATCATTCATTATTCTCTATGTGTTACATTGCCGGCATATTCCATGTGCTGACCTGTTTCGGGCTGCAACTTTCATGTTGCAGACTTTTCGAACGACAGTAAGGTGCTTTAGGTCGTGGTTCTATACTCGGTGATGCTACTGGAGTTGATGGACTCACTTATCTTCCAAGTCTTCCGCTGTTATCGTTATTAGATGGCCTTAAGCCATGATTATTGTAATAAGTCCTCTTTCGGACAAACGATGTAATAAGTGTGTGATTGCTACTCTGTTATAAATCCTTGAAATCTGTGTGGTGTCAAGACATTCGATCCAGGATGACACCGAGCACGAGACTTGATCCATTGGTCGGGTCGCTCTGAGAGATGGTATCGAGCACACACCGATCGTAGGACACGACCACTAAGTTAAAGCCATAGATCACTACTCTCTTCTCATTTTCTAACTCCTCAGCTTTTCTACTCTTTTAGGATGAAGGACGCGAAGATCAAGTACGCCCAACCAGATGAAGGCACACCTTTTGGATTTCACTTGAAGGAAGTTACCAAGTACCTGAACATTGGATTACCAAGCTTCACCGGGACTTTCAACGCCACTCTGCCTGAAGAGGAGCGCTGGAAGATTCAAGCTCATGTTCCGGGAAGGACGTTCGCGCCAATCACCAAGCCTATAGATAGTGTTTTCAGTGCACCAACCTGGAGTCTGGGAAAGAGCATGGCAGCTCATATCACCATGGGACGCATTAGAGATGTTTATCAAGAAGACCTCAAGGACACTATCTACCAGATTTGCGGACGCCGGAATAAGCAATGGGAGATAGTCAGCACCAAGAAGGATAGATCCATTGCAGCGTTCATACAGGAGTTAAACCAGCACATTCGATGCCAGGAGAACCAGATGTGCAATGATATGATAGAGTTGAAGGCTGCGAAGGGAAGGATCATCGAACTTGAAGAAGAACTAAAGTCTACACGTAAGGACTACATGGACGAGATTGTAGCTGTAGCAAGACACAATAACGATCTTAAGTATGAGATTGAAGAACTCAAGAAGAAATTGGCGCTCAAGAATGAAGACAAGTACGTCGGCTGTCCGAGCAACTACATCATCATCGACGACACCGATTCGGATCCAAGTGAACCCGACTTTGAAGACGAAGCTCGAGCAGACATCATGGAGTCTTCCACCGGTTCAAATTAGTAGATGACCCCCACATATTAGTGTTGGAAATATGCCCTAGAGGCAATAATAAAAGTGTTATTATTATATTTCTTTGTTCATGATGATTGTCTTTTATTCATGCTATAACTGTATTATCCGGAAATCGTGATACACGTGTGAATACATAGACCATAACATGTCCCTAGTGAGCCTCTAGTTGACTAGCTCGTTGGTCAACAGATAGTCATGGTTTCGACTATGGACATTGGATGTCATTGATAACGGATCACATCATTAGGAGAATGATGTGATGGACAAGACCCAATCCTAAGCATAGCACAAGATCGTAGTTCGTTTTGCTAGAGCTTTTCCAATGTCAAGTATCTCTTCCTTAGACCATGAGATCGTAACTCTCGAATACCGTAAGAGTGCTTTGGTGTACCAAACGTCACAACGAATCGGGTGACTATAAAGGTGCACTACGGTATCTCGAAAGTGTCATTGGGTTGACACGGATCGAGACTGGGTTTGTCACTCCGTATGACGGAGAGGTATCTCTGGGCCCACTCGGTAATGCATCATCATAATGAGCTCAAAGTGACTAAGTGGTTAGTCACGGGATCATGCATTACGGGTACGAGTAAAGTGACTTGCCGGTAACGAGACTGAACAAGATATTGGGATACCGACGATCGAGTCTCGGGCAAGTAACGTATCGATTGACAAAGGGAATTGTATACGGGGTTTGATTGAATCCTCGACATCGTGGTTCATCCGATGAGATCATCGAGGAGTATGTGGGAGCCAACATGGGTATCCAGATCCCGCTGTTGGTTATTGACCGGAGAGGCATCTCGGTCATGTTCAGATATCTCCAACCCGTAGGGTCTACACACTTAAGGTTCGGTGACGCTAGGGTTGTAGAGATATTAGTATGCAGTAACCGAAAGTTGTTCGAGTCCCGGATGAGATCCCGGACGTCACGAGGAGTTCGGAATGGTCCGGAGGTAAAGATTATATATAGGAAGTCCAGTTTGCCACCGGAAAGTTTTGGGGTCACGGTATTGTCTGGGACCACGGAAGGGTCCCTGGGTCCACCGGTGGGGCCACCTATCCCGGAGGGCCCCATGGGCTGAAGTGGCGTGGGAACCAGCCTGGTGGGCTGGTGCGCCCACCCAAGGGCCCAAGGCGCCTAGGGTTGAAACCCTAGGGGACCGTTGCCCCCAGGGGCATGCCCCCAGTTGAAACCCTAAGGGGCCGTTGCCCGGGGCCGCCCCCCATCTAGATGGGATCTCCAAGGGGAATGCCCCCTAGCCCCTATATATAGTGGAGGGAGGAAGGGCAGCAAGACCCGCATCTTGGCACCTCCTTTCCCTTGCTACACCTCCTCCTCCCGCAGACGCTTGGCGAAGCCTGCCGGATCCCTGCTACATCCACCACCACGCCGTCGTGCTGCTGGATCTTCATCAACCTCTCCTTCCCCCTTGCTGGATCAAGAAGGAGGAGACGTCACGCTGACCATACGTGTGTTGAACGCGGAGGTGCCGTCCGTTCGGCGCTAGAATCTCCGGTGATTGGATCACGACGTGTACAACTACCTCAACCCCGTTCTTTTGAACGCTTCCGCTCGCGATCTACAAAGTGGTATGTAGATACATCTCCCATGACTCGTTGCTTAGATGAACTCATAGATGTATCTTGGTGAAACCGTAGGAAAAATTTTAATTTTCTGCAACGTTCCCCAACAGTGGCCTCATGAGCTAGGTCTATGCGTAGTTCTCTTTGCACGAGTAGAACACAATTTAGTTGTGGGCGTGGATATTGTCAATTTACTTGCCGCTACTAGTCTTATCTTGCTTCCGCGGTATTGTGGGATGAAGCGGCCCGGACCAACCTTACACATACGCTTACGTGAGACCGGTTCCACCGACTAACATGCACTAGTTGCATAAGGTGGCTGGCGGGTGTCTGTCTCTCCCACTTTAGTTGGAGCGGATTCGATGAAAAGGGTCCTTATGAAGGGTAAATAGAAGTTGACAAGATCACGTTGTGGTTATTCGTAGGTAAGAAAACGTTCTTGCTAGAACCCAATTGCAGCCACGTAAAAGATGCAACAACAATTAGAGGACGCCTAACTTGTTTTTGCAGCAATTGACATGTGATGTGATATGGCCAAGTTGTGATGAATGATGAATGACATATTGTGATGTATGAGATCATGTACTTGTAATAGGAATCACGACTTGCATGTCGATGAGTATGACAACGGCAGGAGCCATAGGAGTTGTCTTTATTTTTGTATGACCTGCGTGTCATTGAAGAACGCCATGTAATTTACTTTACTTTATTGCTAAACGCGTTAGCCATAGAAGTAGAAGTAGTCGTTGGCGTGACAACTTCATGGAGGCACAATGATGGAGATCATGATGATGGAGATCATGGTGTCATGCCGGTGACAAGATGATCATGGAGCCCCGAAGATGGAGATCAATGGAGTTTTATGATATTGGCCATATCATGTCACTACTATATAATTGCATGTGATGTTTATTATGTTTATACATCTTGTTTACTTAGAACGACGGTAGTAAATAAGATGATCCTTACAGCAATTTCAAGAAGTGTTCTCCCTAACTGTGCACCGCTGCTAAAGTTCGTCGCTTCTAAGCACCACGTGATGATCGGGTGTGATGGATTCTTACGTTCACATACAACGGTGTAAGACAGATTTACACACGCAAAACACTTAGGGTTAACTTGACGAGCCTAGCATGTACAGACATGGCCTCGAACACGGAGACCGAAAGGTCGAACACGAGTCGATAGAAGATACGATCAACATGAGAATGTTCACCGACGATGACTAGTCCGTCTCACGTGATGATCGGACACGGCCTAGTCGACTCGGATCGTATCACTTAGATGACTAGAGGGATGTCTAATCTGAGTGGGAGTTCATTGTAATAATTTGATTAGATGAACTTAATTATCATGAACTTAGTCTAAAACTTTTGAATGATATGTCTTGTAGATCAAATGGCCAACGCCATGTCAACTTGAACTTCAACGCGTTCCTAGAGAAAACCAAGCTGAAAGATGACGGCAGCAACTATACGGACTGGGTCCGAACTTGAGGATCATCCTCATAGTTGCCGTGAAACAATATGTCCTAGAAGGACCGCTAGGTGACGCTCCGTCCCTGCAGAACCAAGACATTATGAATGTTTGGCAGTCTCGTGTTGATGATTACTCCCTCGTTCAAGGCGGCATGCTTTACAGCTTAGAACCGGGCTCCAAAAGCGTTTTGAGCATCACGGAGCATATGAGATGTTCGAGGAGCTGAAACTTGTTTTCCAAGCTCAAGCCCGGTCGAGAGATATGACATCTCCGACAAGTTCTACAGTTGTAAGATGGAGGAAATAGTTACGTCGGTGAGCACATTCTCAAGATGTCCAGGGTTGCACAACCGTATGACCCAGCTGAATATTAACCTCCACGATGAGGCGGTCATTGACAGAATCCTCGATCGCTTCCACCAAGCTACAAGAGCTTTGTGATGAACTACAATATGCGGGGATGGTAAAGACCATTCTGAAGTATTCTCTATCTGAAGTCACCGAGGTTGAAATCAAGAAAGAACATCAAGTGTTGATGGTCAATAAGACCACTAAGTTTAAGAAGGGCAAGGGCAAGAAGAACTTCAAGAAGGACGGCAAGGAGGTTGCCGCGCCCGCAAGCAAGTTGCCGGAAGAAGTCAAAGAATGGACCCAAGCACGAGACCGAGTGCTTTTATTGCAAGGGAAGGGTCCGAAGCGGAACTGCCCCAAATACTTAGCGGACAAGAAGGCCGCAATACCAAAGGTATATTTGATATACATGTAATTGATGTGTACCTTACCAAGACTCGTAGTAACTCCCGGTATTTGATACCGTGCCGTTGTTCATATTTGTAACTCACAGCAGGAGCTGCGGAATAAGCGGAGAGGCTGGCGAAGGGACGAGGTGACGATGCGCGTCGGGAATGGTTCCAGAGTCGATGTGATCGCCGTCCGCACGCTACCTCTTCATTTACCCACGGGATTAGTTATAAACCTTAATAATTGTTATTTGGTGCCAAGTTTGAGCATGAATATTGTATCCGGATCTCGTTTAATGCGAGATGGCTACTCATTTAAATCCAAGAATAATGGTTGTTCTATTTATATGAGAGATATGTTTTATGGTCATGCTCCGATGGTCAATGGTTTATTCTTAATGAATCTCGGCGTAGTATTACACATGTTCATAGCGTGAATACCAAAAGATGTAAAGTTGATAACGATAGTCCCACATACTTGTGGCACTCGCCGCCTTGGTCACATTGGTGTCAAGCGCATGAAGAAGCTCCATCTTGATGGACTTTTGGAGTCTCTTGATTATGAATCATTTGACACATGCGAACCATGCCTCATGGGCAAGATGACCAAGACTCCATACTCTGGAACAATGGAGCGAGCAACCAACTTGTTGGAAATCATACATACCGATGTGTGCGGTCCAATGAGCGTTGAGGCTCATGGAGGATATCGTTATGTTCTCACTCTCACAGATGACTTGAGTAGATATGGGTATGTCTACTTGATGAAACACAAGTCGAGACCTTTGAAAAGTTCAAGGAATTTCAGAATGAAGTAGAGAATCAACGTGACCGAAAGATAAAATTCTTGCGATCGGATCGTGGAGGAGAATATTTAAGTCACGAATTTGGTACACACTTAAGAAAATGTGGAATCGTTTCACAACTAACGCCGCTGGAACACCTCAACAGAACGGTGTGTCCGAACGTCGAATCGCACTCTATTGGATATGGTGCGGTCTATGATGTCTCTTACTGATTTACCGCTATCATTTTGGGGATACGCCTAGAGACAGCTACATTCACTTTAAATAGGGCACCGTCTAAGTCCGCTGAGACGACACCGTATGAATTATGGTTTGGGAAGAAACCTAAGCTGTCGTTTCTAAAAGTTTGGGGATGCGATGCTTATGTCAAGAAACTTCAACCTGAAAAGCTCGAACCCAAGTCGAAAAATGCGTCTTCATAGGATACCCTAAGGAAACCGTAGGGTATACCTTCTACTTAAGATCCGAGGGCAAGATCTTTGTTGCCAAGAACGGATCCTTTCTAGAAAAAGAGTTTCTCTCGAAAGAAGTAAGTGGGAGGAAAGTAGAACTCGATGAAGTACTACCTCTTGAACAGGATAGTAGTGCAGCTCAGAAAATGTTCCGTGATGCCTACACCAACCGAAGAGGAAATTCATGATGATGATCAAGGTACTTTGGATCAAGTTGCTCTTGAACTTCAGTGGGTCCACTAGGACACGCCCGCACTGAGTGGTACGGCAACCCTGTCTTGGAAATCATGTTGTTAGACAACAATGAACCTTGAACTATGAAGAAGCGATGGCGGGCCCAGATTCCAACAAATGGCTAGAAGCCATGAAATCCGAGATAGAATCCATGTATGAAAACAAAGTGTGGACTTTGGTGACTTGCCCGATGATCGGCGAGCGATAGAAAACAAATGGATCTTTAAGAAGAAGACAGATGGATGGTAATGTCACCATCTATAAAGCTCGACTTGTCGCTAAGGGTTATCGGCAAGTTCAAGGGATTGACTACGATGAGACTTTCTCTCCGTAGCGAAGCTTAAGTCCGTCCGAATCATGTTAGCAATTGCCGCATACTATGATTATGAGATATGGCAGATGGACGTCAAAACAGTGCTCCTTAATGGATATCTTAAGGAAGAGCTGTATATGATGCAGCCGGAGGGTTTTGTCGATCCTAAGAACGCTAAAAAAGTATGCAAGCTCCAACGATCCATTTATGGGCTGGTGCAAGCATCTCGAGTTGGAACATTCGCTTTGATGAGATTATCAAAGCGTTTAGTTTATCTTGAGACTTATGGAGAAGCTGCGTTTACAAGAAAGTGAGTGGGAGCTCTGTAGCATTTCTCATATTATATGTAGATGACATACTTGATGGGAAATGATATAGAATTGTTGGACAGCATTAAGGCCTACTTGAATAAGTGTTTTTCAATGAAGGACCTTGGAGAAGCTGCTTATATATTAGGCATCAAGATCTATAGAGATAGATCGAGACGCCTCATAGGTCTTTCACAAAGCACATACCTTGATAAGATTTTGAAGAAGTTCAAAATGGATCAGTCCAAGAAGGGTTCTTGCTCAGATTGCAAGGTGTGAGATTGAGCTCAGCTCAATGCCCGACCACGGCAAAAGATAAAGAAGAGATGAGTGTCATCCCTATGCCTCAGCCATAGGATCTATTATGTATGCCATGTTGTGTACTGACCTGATGTAAACCTTGCCGTAAGTTTGGTAGGAAGGTACCAAAGTAATCCCGCAAGGAACACCGGACAGCGGTCAAGAATATCCTGAAGTACGAAAAGGACAAAGGACATGTTTTCGCTTATGGAGGTGACGAAGAGCTCGTCAGAACGGGTTACGCCGACGCTTAGCTTCAACACAGATCTGGATGACTCTAAGTCACAAACCGGATCGTGTATATGTTGAATGGTGGAGCAAGAGCTGGTGCAGCTGCAAGCAGAGCGCCGTGGCGGGATCTACATGTGAAGCGGAGTACATGGCAGCCTCGGAGGCAGCGCATGAAGCAATTTGGGTGAAGGAGTTCATCACCGACCTAGGAGTCATACCCAATGCGTCGGGGCCGATCAAACTCTTCCGTGACAACACTGGAGCTATTGCACTTGCCAAGGAGCCCAGGTTTCACAAGAAGACCAGGCACATCAAGCGTCGCTTCAACTCCATCCGTGAAAACGTTCGGGATGGAGACATAGAAATTTGCAAAGTACATACGGATCTGAATGTCGCAGATCCGCTGACTAAACCTCTCTCATGAAAGCAAAACATGATCAACACGTAACTCTATGGGTGTTCGATTCATCACAATGTAACTAGATTATTGACTCTAGTGCAAGTGGGAGACTGTTGGAAATATTCCTAGAGGCAATAATAAAAGTGTTATTATTATATTTCTTTGTTCATGATGATTGTCTTTATTCATGCTATAATCTGTATTATCCGGAAATCGTGATACACGTGTGAATACATAGACCATAACATGTCCCTAGTGAGCCTCTAGTTGACTAGCTCGTTGGTCAACAGATAGTCATGGTTTCGACTATGGACATTGGATGTCATTAATAACGGGATCACATCATTAGGAGAATGATGTGATGGACAAGACCCAATCCTAAGCATAGCACAAGATCGTAGTTCGTTTTGCTAGAGCTTTTCCAATGTCAAGTATCTCTTCCTTAGACCATGAGATCGTGTAACTCCCGGATACCGTAAGAGTGCTTTGGTGTACCAAACGTCACAACGAATCGGGTGACTATAAAGGTGCACTACGGTATCTCCGAAAGTGTCATTGGGTTGACACGGATCGAGGATGGGATTTGTCACTCCGTATGACGGAGAGGTATCTCTGGGCCCACTCGGTAATGCATCATCATAATGAGCTCAAAGTGACTAAGTGGTTAGTCACGGATCATGCATTACTGATGCGAGTAAAGTGACTTGCCGTAACGAGACTGAACAAGGTATTGGGATACCGACGATCGAGTCTCGGGCAAGTAACGCACCAATTGACAAAGGGAATTGTATACGGGTTTGATTGAATCCTCGACATCGTGGTTCATCCGATGAGATCATCGAGGAGTATGTGGGAGCCAACATGGGTATCCAGATCCGCTGTTGGTTATTGACCGAGAGGCATCTCGGTCATGTTCAGATATCTCCGAACCCGTAGGGTCTACACTTAAGGTTCGGTGGCGCTAGGGTTGTAGAGATATTAGTATGCAGTAACCGAAAGTTGTTGAGTCCGGATGAGATCCGGACGTCACGAGGAGTTCGGAATGGTCGGAGGTAAAGATTTATATATAGGAAGTCAGTTTGCCACCGGAAAGTTTTGGGGTCACGGTATTGTCTGGGACCACCGGAAGGGTCCGGGGTCCACCGGTGGGGCCACCTATCCCGGAGAGCCCCATGGGCTGAAGTGGCGTGGGAACCAGCCTGGTGGGCTGGTGCACCCACCCAAGGGCCCAAGGCGCCTAGGGTTGAAACCCTAGGGGACCGTTGCCCAGGGGCATCGCCCCCCGGTTGAAACCCTAGGGGCCGTTGCCCCGAGGGGCATGCCCCCTGGTTGAAACCCTAAGGGCCGTTGCCCGGGCCGCCGCCCCCATCTAGATGGGATCTCCAAGGGCATGCGCCTAGCCCCTATATATAGTGGAGGGAGGAAGGCAGCAAGACCCGCATCTTGGCACCTCCTTTCCCTTGCTACACCTCCTCCTCCCGCAGACGCTGGCGAAGCCCGCGGATCTCGCTGCATCCACCACCACGCCGTCGTGCTGCTGGATCTTCATCAACCTTTCCTTCCCCTTGCTGGATCAAGAAGGAGGAGACGCCACGCTGACCGTACATGTGTTGAACGCGGAGGTGCCGTCTGCTCGGCGCTAGGATCTCCGGTGATTGGATCACGACGTGTACAACTACCTCAACCCTGTTCTTTTGAACGCTTCCGCTCGCGATCTACAAAGTGGTATGTAGATGCATCTCCCATGACTCGTTGCTTAGATGAACTCATAGATGGATCTTGGTGAAACCGTAGGAAAAATTTTAATTTTCTGCAACGTTCCCCAACAATTAGTAGTATTACCTCCATGTAAACATTATAGTACAAGCACCTTTGCGATAGTTAGATCGTTGTAAGCCCTTTGTTTGAATTGAATGAAGTGATTTTGTGTGCTTTTGCTCATATACATTTGGGTAGTGTTTTCTCCTTAGACCTCACTCTATTCTTAATTCCTCTTATTTTCTAAACCCTTCAGATGCCTCCGAGACGCGACCCCGGGTTTGTTTTCCCGCCAGAGATCACCCAGTTGATCCAGCAGCAGAACACTTTGATCCAAACATTGGTACAGAACCAAGGCAACAACAACAGCAACAACCCACCACCACCACCACCTGCGGATCACTTGACTCGTTTCCTTAGGCTGAATCCGCCGGTGTATTCTAGTAGCACCGAGCCGATTGTAGCAGATGATTGGCTCCGTAAGATAGGGAGGGAGTTGACCACTGCAGGATGTACAAATGGAGAGAAGGTGAAGTTTGCTGCACACCAACTTGAAGGACCCGCAGCAGCATGGTGGGAAAATTTTACAGCCACTTACCCTGTAGACACTGTCACATGGGATCAGTTTCAACAAGCTTCAGACCGCCCATGTCTCGGCAGGAGCTATGGCCATGAAGAAGCGTGAGTTTCGCAATTTACGCCAAGGAGGAAGGACTGTTGGCCAATATGTGGATGATTTTAGTAAGTTAGCACGTTATGCCCCTGATGAGCGTTGCTAAGGATGATGCGACTAAGCGGGAGAAGTTTCGAAGGACTAAATGATGAGTTAAGCATGCAGTTGATGGTAGCAAGTTTCAACAACTACCAGGAGTTGGTAGACCGTGCCCTCATGATTGAAGGAAAGCAGCAGCAAATTGAGAACCGCAAGAGGAAGTATGGACAGGGGAAGTATAACTCTGGAGCCCAGCAGAAGCCCCGTTATACCCCTAAACAGGGAGTTCAGTTTCAGCATACCCATGGAGGAGGTAGTTCGCACAACCATAATGGCCACAAGAATGGTAATGGGAATGGAGGAAGCAACGGCCAGAACCGGACCACACCATCAACCCCAACCAAGAAAGACCTGAGCCATGTCACTTGTTACAAGTGTTCCAAGACCGGACATTATGCAAATGAATGTCCCGAAGGCCAAGGAGGAAATGGAAGCGCTAGAAAGAAGCCAAACCCTTTCAACAGAGGACAGGTGAACCACATTGATGTGGAGGAGGTTGAAGATCAGCCCGATGCAGTAATCGGTAAGTTTTTGGTTAAGTCTTTTACTGCACTAGTTCTTTTCGATGCCGTGCAACGATTCATACATATCAAGGGATTTGTTGAAAAGTATAGCCTGCCTACTCAGATTCTTAAAACCCCTATGCTAGTAAGCTCACCAGGAGCGGAGTATATGGCCGCACAAGGATGTTTTCAAGTGCCATTAAGTATAGGAAGGCATGTGTTCCCGACGGATTTGATCATTTTGGAATCCCAAGGATTGGATGTGATTCTTGGTATGGATTGGCTATCGATGTATGGGGGAAACATCGATTGCGCAAGCAAGACGATTTTGCTCACGACACCGTGAGGGAAGAAGGATTAGGTATGTATCGCGACATGGACCAAATAGGAATCAAGTAAATTCCTTATCGAGAGTGGTACAGGAAGAGGTGCGATGGTGAAGGATTACCCCGATGTATTTCCGAGGAATTGCCAGAATGCCACCGGATAGAGACATTGAGTTTTTGATTGAGTTGTTGCCAGGAACAGGCCCGATATCGAAGCGACCATACAGGATGCCCGCACAGGTTTTGGCGGAAATCAAGAAGCGATTAAGGAGCTATTGGATAAAGGTTATATCGCCCAAGTTCTTCGCCTTTGGGGATCACCCGTCATCGTTAGTGGAGAAGAAGGACGGATCATTAAGGATGGTTGTAGACTATCGTGGTTTAAATCAAGTAACGATCAAGAACAAGTACCCACTACCTATGATAAATGATCTGTTTGATCGCTTGCAAGGAGCTAAAGTGTTTTCCAAGATCGATTTGCGATCGTGGTACCATCGATTGAAGATTCGGGAGCAGGACATACCTAAGACAGCATTTACCACGAGATATGGACTGTATGAATATACCGTTATGTCATTTGGACTGACTAACGCGCCAGCCTATTTCATGAACCTGATGAACAAAGTGTTTATGGAGTCTTTGGATAAGTTAAATCGTGGTGTTCATAGATGATATTTTGGTTTTCTCAAAGAATGAAGAAGAACATAAGGAACATTTGCGATTGGTTTTGGAGAAGCTAAGAGAACATCGTTATATGCCAAGTTCAGCAAATGTGAGTTTTGGCTAAAGGAAGTTGGATATCCTGGACATGTTATATCCGGAGAAGGGATAGCAGTTGACCCCACAAAGGTTGAGACCAGAACCAAATGGGAAGCACCAACGACAGCTTGAGAGATCCGAGTTTCCTTGGACTCGCAGGATACTACCAAGATTCATTGAGAATTTCTCAAGGAATGCAAAACCTATGACGGAATTGCTGAAAAAGGATACCAAGTTCATATGGACTGAGGATTGTGAGGCAAGTTTTCAGGAGTTGAAGAAAAGATTGGTTACCTCACCAAAGGTTAATTTTGCCGATCGGACCAAGGATTATGAGGTGTATTACACGCTCACGCCGAGGACTTGGAGCAGTGCTTATGCAGAAGGAAGAGTTGTTTCAGATACTTCACGACAACTGAAACCTCATGAATTAAATTATGCCACACATGATTTGGAGTTAGCAGCCGTAGTGCATGCCTTGAAGACATGGAGACATTTCCTCATTGGAAATCATTGTGAGGTGTACACGGATCACAAGAGTTTGAAGTACATCTTCACGCAGAAGGAATTAAATCTCAGACAGAGGAGATGGTTGGAGCTTATTAAGGATTATGATATGAGATTGCATTATCATCCCGGGAAGGCTAACGTTGTAGCAGATGCATTGAGCCGTAAGAGCCACGTCAATACACTAATGATGGGAGGAATACCCAAGGAGTTAGCCGAAGACCTTCGAGAGCTATGTTTGGAAATAGTTCCGAGAGGCTACGTAGCAGCATTGGAGATTCAGTCTACCTTGATGGATAAAATCAGGGAAGCTCAGAAAAAGGACAAAGAGATTGCGGATATAAAGAAGAAAATGAGCGAAGGAAAAGCAAAGGGATTTCGTGAGGATGAGCACGATACCCTATGGTTTGAGGACCGTGTGTATGTGCCAAATGACCCGGAGATCAGGAAGTTGATTCTGCAAGAGGCACATGATTCACCCTATTCGATTCACCCAGGAAATACCAAGATGTATTTGGATTTGAAGGAAACGTTCTGGTGGACCGGAATGAAGAAGGATATCGCGGAGTATGTAGCAGTTTGCGATGTATGTCAGAGAGTGAAGGCAGAACATCAGAAGCCAGCAGGATTGTTGCAGCCATTGCCAATACCCGAATGGAAGTGGGATAAACTAGGCATGGATTTCATCACGGGTTTGCCAAAGACTCGTTCAGGCTATGATTCGATTTGGGTTATAGTCGACCGCTTGACGAAGGTAGCGATTTCATTCCAAATAAGACTACCTATAGCAGCGCTTAAGTTGGCAAAGATATACATGACCAGAATTGTGTGTTTGCACGGAGTTCCAAGGAGTATCGATCGATAGAGGAACTCAATTTACCTCAAAGTTTTGGAATCAGTTGCATGAAACGTTAGGAACCAGGCTAGAATTCAAGACAACTTTTCACCCATGCATGATGGATGACCGAGAGAGTCAATTAGATTTTGGAGGATATGCCGAGAGCTTGTGCACTAGACTATGGATCTAGTTGGGACGATAACTTGCCGATGCTGAATTTTCTTATAACAACAGCTACCAAACCAGCTTGAAGATGGCACCTTCGAGGCTCAGACGGAAGGAGGTGTAGGACACCGCTATCATGGGACGAAGTTGGAGACCGTCGATTGTTTGGACCAGATTTGATTAAGGAGTCTGAATGAAGGTTGTTGATTCGCGATAGGCTCAAGGTAGCCCAGTCCGCATGTAAAAGCTATGCGGATTCAAACGCAAGGCGACGGAATATGAAGTTGGAGACAGAGTTTATCTTAGAGTATCCCCACTTCGAGGAGTTAAGCGATTTGGAGTTAAAGGAAAATTAGCACCACGTTTCGTTGGACCGTATAGGATCTTGCAAAGCATGGGAGAAGTTGCTTATAAGCTGGAATTACCAGAAGGACTGTCAGGAGTTCATGACGTGTTCCATGTTTCTCAGCTGAAGAAATGTCACGCCGAGATGGCGGAAGTACCGCTAAGAGATACGGTGCCACTTGAAGCAATTCGGTTGAAGGATGATTTAACATATGAGGAGAAATTAGTCAGGATTCTCGAATATGCCAGCAGAGTTACTCGCAGCAAGGTTATCAAGTTTTGCAAGGTCCAGTGGAGCCACCACACCGAGGATGAAGCCACCGGGAAAGAGAAGAAGATTTGCTCAAAGACCACCTCACCTATTTTCTAGTTAACCCGAATCTCGAGGGCTAGATTCATCTTAAGGGTAGGTTTGTAACATCCCAAATTTTCAATTTGGAATGTTATACATTAGATCATCATGCATATCATATTTTCTTGCATTTTGTTGATCCTAGAAATTTCACGCAACTCAAGGACCCTCGGAGAGAGTTGTAGATTTCAAATTTTCAGATTTGAGTTCTCTCAAAACTATGAAAAAGAGGATCATTGGATTTATTTATTTTATCTTCAAATATTTTTCAAATATCAAAAATAAGAGAGGGAATAATATGACTTTCCCAAAATTTAGGAAAAATGAAGATTTAATAAGTAAATCAAATTTTGGATTTTTTTTTCGGAGTTTATTTGCCTTATGAAAAAAATGCGTGATTTCAAAAATTGCATTTTAGGCCCCGTGTTAAAGTTCTTTTTGTTCGACTCATTTTTAGGAGTCGGGGAAAGTTTACTTTTTTAATTTTGGAGTTCGTTTAGATTTTTTTTCTCTGTATTTTTCTTGCTGAAACCGATTAAAAAACCTCAGCGCCTTTGGGCTAAAGGCCCAAGCCGCCAAGCCACCGCCGCCAGAGGCCAAGGCCATCGCCTGCAAGGCCAGCGCCTGGAGGGAGCCGCCGCTTCCTTTTCCAAATCCTAGTAGGACTTTTGTCCTACTTCCGCTTATTCCGTGTTTGTTTCTAGATCTTTTCCCTCTTTGTTTCCTAATCCTAGTCTATTTCTTGTCCCCTACCCCAAGCAAAACCCTCCCTCCCCAAATATAAATACCCAAGCACCCCCCCCCCTCTAACACATCAAACCAACACCTCTCCTCTCCTCTCCTCCGTAGCAGCAGCAGCGCCGCCACCCAGCGCCGCCACCCTACACCACCGCCGCCAAGTGCCGCCGCCGCCACCCAACGCCACCGCCGCCGGAGCCCCTCGCTTCTTCGAGGTACTAGCCCCACGCCGTGTCACCTTTTCTTTTCCTCGGTTCGGTTTTTCGTAAATCGTTCCGGTTTTCTAGATCGGTTTTTCGTTTGGTTTTCTTTCCAAACCCTAGATCGGTTTTTCTCGCCGTTTTTCTTTCCGGTTTTGTTTAGCAAGCATCCGCGGACCGCTCATTCCTAACGAACGTGATCACCGGTTTGCTTCGTTAATGAACGTCCGCTCGCTCAACCGTCTGTCATTTTCTTTCTCATCGAATTTATTCCGCTATTTTTCCGATAGCGATTTCAGATCAGATTTTCTTTCTTGTCTATCTTCTCGCCGCTTATCGGAATCAGGTGATCCAAGCGCTCGAGTTCGCCTCAAACCGCCGTTCGACTAATCAACTTAAACAAAGTTTTGCTACTGTAAAATTTGACTTAGTTTCAACTTGCTAGAACCGAGTTGTTTTCTTTTGAGTTTCGTTGCTTTATTAGATTCGATTCTTTTGCAACCAGGGTTCTTAAGTTGAACTTTCTGGTCAGATCTTTTATTCGAGATTTACCGTGCATTAGATGAGTACTTATTGTATGCTTGTTGTTTGTCTGCGATAGATCACCCGAGTGCGCCGCTTGTTACTTGAATCTCTAGGTTTCATGGATCATCGACAAGGCAAGTAACACTTGATCATACCTTTACTACCACCCAGTTTTTATGCATTAGATCAATCCTCAAACACTTGCATGATTAGGATCTAATTAAATTGTGGGATGGGAAGTAGATTGAGGTAGTACCTATTACCTGTTTTACTTATGAAACCTTTGGGAGTTACTTCTACGTTTGCTTATTATGCCATGCTATGCTAGTAGACGTGGATTGGGTGAGTGATATCCATGACAGATGTGAGATTATTAAATTAATGGTTTATCTAAGGTGGCAACTTAAATACACATCTGGGTGGATTGAGGCACCTGTTTTCTAGCACGACTTTCCTGTATTTCTTCGGACCGCCACCCAGGCTCAAAGGGATCATAAGATAATTCATACTAGTAACTTACGTGTGCAGCCACAAGCCATTATGGGCTCGCATAGTTGACTAAGTCGTGCGAACTCTTATAGTGGTGGACTAGCAGATGTAGGGGATGTAGGTGTACCGTCCACCCATCGTAAGGTGCTAGCGCTTCGAAAGACTATGTCTCGGTCATCCGCTTCTTAAACACCATGTAGTGCAAGAAACCAAGCGGAGGCGATCGAGTCTTGTGGGGAAAAGTGCGTAAACCTCTGCAGAGTGTATAAACTAATCATGATTAGCCGTGTTCCCGGTTATGGACATCTTGAGTATCTAGTACTTGAATATCATGTGAATCTCAACATGTTACTCTAATTAATTTTGTTGGGTTTTTTAATGAGTACTTTTAATTGGGATTGAGGATGCTGTCAACCATTCTCAATGTTTAACAACCACCATGATAGTTAAACAAATTTATTCCTTTGCAGTAGGGAAAATTGGCTTTATGCAAAACTGTAATCAGAGAGCTTTTCCACCAGCCACATATGCATGTAGTACAGGCTTATCATTCATTATTCTCTATGTGTTACATTGCCAAGATATTCCATGTGCTGACCTGTTTTCGGGCTGCAACTTTCATGTTGAGACTTTTCGAACGACAGTAAGGTGCTTTAGGTCGTGGTTCTATACTCAGTGACGCCGCTGGAGTTGATGGACACACTTATCTTCCAAGTCTTCCGCTGTTATCGTTATTAGATGGCCTTAAGCCATGATTATTGTAATAAGTCCTCTTCTGGACAAACGATGTAATAAGTGTGTGATTGCTACTCTGTTATAAATCCTTTGAAGTACTGTGTGGTGTCAGCATTACTGATCCAGGGATGACACCGGAGCACAGAGACTTGATCCATTCGTGTCGGGTCGCTACAGACAACGAATATGGAAAGTGTTAGTGTACATCAAACTGTGAGAGTACATATAAAGGTGCATGCAACTACAACTTGACTCGGTTAGGTACCGTCTTGGTGTTGATGCTCATGAGGTTCATCTGATCTTGCCAAGTCCTGTTGTGTCAGCAGTGCTTCGAAAGTAGTATTAGGTGTGAAGGCAGCTTGGGAATTGGCCAGTTCCAGAGCAAACGAACGAGTAACTGGTTGAGATGCTGGTACAGTTGAAGCGGATGTTGCAGCTGGTGGAGCAGGTGATACTGTGTTTGTAGATTTAGCCGGTGGACTTGGACCTTCTACTGCACTATAAGTACCAGCAGAATCTCGACGGCAGAACCTTTTCTCGCTTTCACCGGACGAGTAACAAGACTCCCTACTATATTATTTTCCTTGCTCTTTTTGACTTTGCCATGTCAAGCTGTACCCACAACACAAAAGAATAAAATCACTCTTCGAACTCATTGATGCATGATACAGACAAGCAATACTTTGATGTAAGACAACCGTATGAGGATGGAATACGTAAGAAAAACAGGACGGCATGACATATTCACAGCTACGATGTGCAAACTAAGCAGAAGGATTTTCAAGAAAATAGAAGTAATGCAAGCTAGACACCATATGAAAGATGCAACCAATATTACTCGCCAAGTTAAAAGTGTCTTGTCATAAGTGGCAATTCGGAAAATTAGAAGCAGTACAACATAGAAATCAATGCAAGATGCAACCACTATCAAACTGCCATGTTAAAAGCGCCCAATCATGAGTTATGATGCGGGATACACAACAACAGTACTTTGATGTAAGAACATGGTATGATAGATAGATGCGATGTATTCTAGACACGTAAAGCCATGTCATATGCACATGTATAACGATAAACTCAGCAGGTGCAATTTAATCAAAATAGAAGAAATACAGGCTAGACAACATATGCAACATGAAACCAATTATCACACTGTCAACTTAGAGCAAGCACCTGCGACGGCGGAGTACGGGAGATGAACTCATCATGTAGACTTGGGACTTCAACTTCATTAGCAATAGCAGTGGCAAATCTAGAGAGTCTCTGTTTGCGTCGGTGCAGAGTACCACCAACATCCCCTAACTTACTCTTTTCCTTCCTATTTTATGATATTGCCTTATGAAGTCAAAACCACAAGAAGATGAATAAAATTAGCTCTGCATAACTGGTTGATGCATGATATATACGAACACTACTTTGATGTAAGGCAAGTGCGGGATAGGAGAATGGAATATATACAAAAAAAAAGGCAGCATTTCATATTCACACGTACGATAGGAGGATGGAATATGTATGAAAAAACAGTAAGCGGAAGGCATTTCAACAAAATTAGAAGAAATGAAAGCTAGGCACCATATGAACATGCAACCAATATCACTCTATCAGGTAAAAAGTGTCTCGTCGTAAGTGCCATTTCAAGAAATTAGAAGTAGTACAAGCTAGAAGACAATGCAAGATGCAACCTACATCACAGTCCCAAGTTAAATGTGTCTTATGGGTAAGTGATCGCTGCAGGTATAAGTTGTAAGTTACGCAGATGCGATTCTACATAATCGAAGCAATACAAACTAGACATCATACGGAAAACGCAACCACGATAACAGTTCCAAGTAAGAGCAAGCACCTGTGATGGTGGAGTAGGGAGATGTGCTCATCATGTACACGTATGTTCTAGAAACAGGAACACGTGTCATATTCACAGCATTATGTGTAAAGTAAGCAGATGCAATTCAAGTTAGAAGCAATACAAGCTAGACATCATACGCAACATGCAACCACATATAATAGTGTCAAGTTAGAGCAAGCACTGTGATGGTGGAGTAGGGAGATGTGCTCATCATCTACACAGCTACATTGACTGTCCAGCCTTGTGTTGTCTTGCGAATCTTGTTGGGAGGATGGCGAGTAGAATCAGAGAGACCCCTGTTTGAGTTGTTCAAGGACCACCATCATCCATCGCCGGACTAATTTCCTTCAGCTGTAATGATTTTGCATTGTGAAGTCAAACCGATAAGACAATGGAATAAAATTCGCTCTTCGTAACTCATTCATGCATGATCTCGATTTAACACTACTCGGATGAAAGGCAAACACATGATGCGAGGATGGAATATGTATGAAAACAGGATGGTGTGACATATTCACACCTATGATGTGGTAACTAAGGTAAGGCATTTCAACAAATTAGAAGCACTGCAAGCTAGACACCATTGAAAGATGCAACCAATATCACTCGCCAAGTTCAAACTGTATGGCGCTTCAACAAATTAGAAGCAAGACATGCTAGAAATCATATGCATGACACAACCAATATCACGATGGCGACTTAAAGGTGCCTTATCATAAGTGACTGATGCGGGATATGCAAGAATAGTAGTCGATGTAGAAACAGGAACACATGTCATATTCACGGGCATTATGTGTAAAGTAAGCAGATGCAATTCAACAAAGTTAGAAGCAATACAAGCTAGACATCATACGCAACATGCAACCACATATAATAGTGCCAAGTTAGAGCAAGCACTGTGATGGTGGAGTAGGGAGATGTGCTCATCATCTACACAGCCACGTTGACTGCCTAGCCTTGTGTTGTCTTGCTAATCTTGTTGGGAGGATGGCGGAGTAGAATTTGTAGAGAACCTCCGCTTCAGCTTGCTCAAGGACCACCATCATCCAATGCCTTGCCAATTTCCTTCAGCTTTATTGATTTTGCATTGTGAGGTCATACCGACAAGAAAAGGAATATCATTCGCTCTTCGTAACTCATTCATGCATGATACCGATTTAACACTACTCGATGAAAGGCAAAGTCATGATACGAGGATGGAATATGTACGAAAAAATGGACGGCTTGACATATTTACACCTATGATGTGGTAACTAAGCAGAAGGCACTTCAAAAAATTAGAAACACTGCAAGACACCATATGGAAGGTGCAATCAATATCACTCTGCCAAGTTAAAACTGTCTCGTCATAGGTGGCGTTCATAGAACTAGAAGCAATACATGCTACAAATCATATTCAAGACGCAAACCAATATCACACTGCCAACTTAAAGGTGTCCCATCATAAGTGACTGACGCAGGATACACAAGAAGAGTAGTTTCATGTAAGAACATCGTATGATAGACAGATATAGTATGTACCAAAAACAGGAAAGCGTGTCATATTCACATGTATCATGTGTAAGCTAAGCAGATGCAGTTTACACTAATTAGGAGTAATACGAGCTAGACACCTATGCAACATGCAACCAGATATCACACTGCCAAGTTAGAGCAAGCACCTTGGATGGTGGAGTAGGGAGCGGAGACTTGGACCTTGTAATGCACTATCAAGACAAGGAGAATCGGCACAGATGTCCGCTTACGTTGTTGCAGAGGACCACCATCATCGCCTTCCTTACTCTTTTCCTTCCTCTTTCTTGATTTTGCCTTGTCAAGTCAAACCCACAAGAAGAAGGAATAAAATTTGCTCTTCGTAACTTATTGATGCATGATACCGATTTAACACTACTTTCATGTAAGGCAGCCGCATGATAGGAGGATGGAATACGTATGAAAAACAGGACGGCGTGACATATTGACATGTATGATGTATAAAGTGTAAACTAAGCACAAGCTGCTTAAACGTGTTAGAATCGATGCAAGCTAGAAACCATATGAAAGATGAAACCAATATCACTCTGCCAAATTAAGATGGTGCCCTAACAAATGTATTTGACCAAATTAGAAGCAATACATGGCAACAAGCTAGAAATAATATGCAATATGCAACAAATAAAGGTGACTCATCGTAAGTAATTGATGCAGGATACAGAAGAGAGGTAGTTTCATGTAAGAACAAGGTTAACACATAGATGTAGTGTGTACCAAAAATAGGAAGGCATGTCATATTCACAGGTATAGTGTGTAAACTAAGCAGATGCAATTTACCTTAATTAGAAGCATTACAAGCTAGACACCAGATGCAACTGCAACCACATATCACATCGCTGAAGTTGGAGCAAGCACCTATGATGGTGGTGTAGGGAAGTGCGGTCTTGCATGAGCAACGCTCAATATCTTCATTTAGGCTTGCTGTTTCTTGAGAATCATGTGGAGAGGATGAAATTGCATTCTTTATAAGAGTATTGCGCCTCATATTAACCCATGTGCGTGATCTGTCTCATCATAAGTTTATAGACGCATGATACACAAGAACAGTAGTTTGATGTAAGAACATGGTGTGATAGGCAGATGTAGTATGTACCAAAAAGAGGAAGGCGTGTCATGTTCACATGTATAATGTGTAAGCTAAGGAGATGCAATTTAACAAATTAGGAGCATTGATGAGGGATATACAAGAAAAGTAGTTTGATGTAAGAACATGGTTAATAGAAAGACGTAGTATGTACCAAAAACAGGAAGGCATGTCATATTCACAGGTATAATGTGTTAACTAAGCAGATGCAATTTACCCTAATTAGAAGCATTACAAGGTAGACACCATATGCAACATGCAACCACATATCACACTGCCAAGTGAGAGCAAGCACCTGCGATGGTGGTGTGGGGAAATTGCGGTGATCAACTAGAGAGCTACGTTGACTATATTCATTTAGCCTTGCTGTTTCTTGAGAATCATGTGGCGAGGATGACACTGCACTCTTTAAACGAGTAGGGCGTCTCACAGTAACCCACTCGGGTGACTGTCTCATCATAAGTGATTGACCAGGGATACAAAAAAAGCATTAGTTTGATGTACGAACATGGTTAATAGACATATGTAGTATGTATCAAAAACAGGAAGGCATGCCATTATCAAAGGTATAATGTGTAAAGTAAGAAGATGCAATTTAACCAAATTGGAAGCAATACAAGCTAGAGACCATATGCAACATGCAACCATGTTTGACAGCGCCAAGTTAAAGCAAGCACCTAGGATAGTTGTGTGTGGCAATTGAGATCATCAACTGCAGAGCTACGTTATGTCTCCAATCACGACATCGCACCCATTAGAGCGCTGAAACGCTTAGTGCTTATCTTCGAATTACACTGGAGCGACTTCTGTCTTTTCTTTTCTGCATTCATCAATACTGCGTCAGAGTCTGAAATACCCATGCATAAAAAAACAATAGTGTGAGTATGGGTGAAGTGTGTGCACAATTAGTACAGTGTAAAGGTAGCAGATAGCAGTTTGGTGAGAAATAAATGACGGGAGACATATGATAGCTCTACAACATGCATGGCACACTAAATTACTACAGGATTCTATGAAAATAACAGTCGACTGAAAGCAAATACGTCAGTCCATTTTTTCTGCACCGTCCGATGTACAAAGAATGGGCAGATCGCCTTCATCTACCTCCAGCCAATCAGTGTTGACGATCTTCCTCGAAACGCCAGTGACCACCGGCCCAGTATTCCTCCCCGCCTGCACCTCCTCGACCACCGCACCGCCGTGCTTGGCACCGCCCGCCATCCATTCAAGCCCCGCCATCCTCCAGATCGGGCGCAAGCAGCTCCTGCGCCCACACCCCTATGATAGACACCGGCGCGCCGCTTCCCGAACACAGCGGACTAGGTGCTCGCGCGCCTAAGCGGTGCTGCTTCTTTTAATTGCGGTTCGACCGACCTTGAATTGAAATCCAGGCGGCTACTGACCTGTAGCAAAGGTGAAATAGTAAAAGCAAGGAAACCTTGTGCATTTAGTATCACGAAGAAGATGCAGTAAGAAGCGCTCAACTAGTTTCTTTCGTGGGATGAATATGGTGTGAACGGAGACGTATGATTTGCACGAATAAGGGAAGAGGAGTACCTCTTTCTGCTGGCAGTGTTGTGTCCTCCTTCTGTTTTTCCGACGATCTTCTTGTTGTTCGCCGGAAACCATAAGTTGTGGAGGACGGTGCAGCCTTGGACGAACCCATGGCCAAGTTGTTGAGTGTGGTGCGGTGGACGTCTGTCGGCGGTCGGGAAGCAGATCCGAGGCGGCGAACGACGGCGTAGCGGGAACAGCTCCGGTGCGGTGGACGGTTGCGACAGTGGAGCCGCAGCAGTGAGGCGCAGGACGGCGTGGTCAGAGTGGTTCTGGTACGGCGCACGTCAGCGTCGGCATCGTGGAGGCAGCTCTGCCTCGGCTTCAGCTGCTAAGTCCTTGAGGGCGTTGCGGTTGCGGTTGCATTGGACGACGACATCGGTGTACCAGCTCCGGCGTGATGGAGGAGGGCGGCGGTGGATTGGCCGCTATGGGGTGGAGGACGGAGGAGGCTGGGGTTTCGCGGCTGGTGGAGAGGCGTTGCGCGCCCACGGAGTATGAATGGGGAAACGGAGGAGGCGGGGAACTAAGGGGAACAATGTTTGGTTTGAGATGCGCTTGTTTGAAATTTGGGGAAAGTTACAAACTTTGCCCCATCTAAAATTTCGGACATATTATGGGTTGGGGTAGGACAGTCATGTCGTGTCCCAAATGTGGGCAGGATAGATTTCGCCGAAAGACGGGTGTTTAGGCGCCCACGACGATGAATGCTTCTCGAGGCGGTTGAGACTAGCGCCTTGGTGAAGTTACAAACCTACCCCTGTTTAGACCTTTGGACATCGGGCCCATAGGCTACACGGGCCGAGTCAGACAGTAATTTCCTACCACCAAAACATTAGTCTCAAGGGTTTCGGGTGACCAGAGGCCTGTTTGGCGCCGCTCAATATTTGGGAGCGAAGCATTAACGTTTCGGTTCTCTTGAATTGAACTTTCAGGATTTGTCAAACTTCACAAGTCTTTACTCTTGAAAATCCTAAAGCTACGATTATTTTGGAATGGAGGGGGTACATTTGAATATACATTGTACACAAGTATATATTAAAAAAATGCAACTTACCTCAGTTCATGCATGGTTCCAGATATAATATCCTTGGTTGCAAAAAAAAGTTAGATATGCGTATGAATATATATAGCATGTTCAAACTCACAACAAAGATTGATGCCCCCTTTTACATCTGATTGGCAAATGCCATTATCTCGGGTTCAAATAGATGAATGCACTTCCTATGAATTCGAATCTTCGACCCCCTTTATGTTGAATTCGACATGTATTTTATTTCGTAGCTAGCAACTTGGAATGTACCCATGCAAGTGACAAATGTATAAAGTGCTTCACACTAACAACATGGAGTGCACTAATTAATGTTTATATATGAATTACAAAAGCATCCATTGCCTTTATTTCAAACCGCTCTCACTCTATGGATCGATAATATGAAATAAACACATGCACATGCTAGAATTCAATAGAGTATGGGTGTCTGATAGACCGATTTCTGTCCATACACAAATTTGCAAAATTCATGATCTCATCCAAAAATAATAATGCCATTTATATTTTAATTTAATGTGTAGAACCGCCTTTTACACGTAGATGCACTATGCCTCGCCCCGTTCTCACAAACGCGTTATATATCTCTCTATCTAACGCATAAGTGCACACACTTTATATGCATCGGCATTTCTCTTTCACACATGCTCACAACCTCTCTCAGGGTGTCGGGGTGTCTCACGCACATGCTCTCACTGTTTCTCTCTCTCTCTCTCTCTTTCTGACTACTATGTACCACTCTTTTCACTAATCTCAGTTGGAAAACACTGTTTCTCTCACATGCATATATACACATGCACGGTCTCTACTAGCCCTCTATACGCACATATATGTGCCTACGTGTCTCCTGCACGCATATTATCTTTAGGCCTCTCTCGCACACATTGCCCCCCGACACACCTCTCTCTTAGTAGTTGGCAGATATGATTTCATCATATCATTCGGTAGGATATCCCTGGCTGTTAGGCTGGATGGTAATACGAGGCAAAGTTTTACCCTAGTTCGGATCGGACCCTTGCAGTTGAAGAAAGAGCCTACTCCTGGTACTGTATATTAGTGATAGGGGTGTGTACAAAGTACACGTGAATACCAGGCATTGTGCGTGTGTGTATACTATCGACAAACTAGCCCCCAAGCTTGTATAACATACTAAGGGCCTAGGGTTACAAATCATATATACTCGGCTTATCACCAGTGGGGATAGAGAGTCCTCCGCGACTCTGGTAGCTTCGTGTTGTACGCCGAGTCCTCCACATGGGTCTTCGTATAACACATCTCGGTCCAACCTATATGTGGTGCAGGATGGAACCGACCCATGAGTCTTCATGCTGACCCACCACAACTAGAAATGATGTGCCCACCACACCACACACGCAATCGGCCACTAAGAAAATAAGCATATACAATAGTACAACGGTATCTAGCTCACGATACGTCTCCATATTTTGTTGATGACACTGACGGACTTTGCATCTGATGCGTGCTCCGTATTTTGTTGACGACACTTACGATCATTGTATTTGAAGCGAAAGCATGATATGGTCACTGGACTTCAGAATAAGCTCATCACGGTCACCACATACATTTTGTCGTGCTAACCAACATGTGGTTGGATGGTTAGAGGACGGTGGTTTCTCGAGCCCACCAAGGTTAAAGTCCCGGTGCTCGCATTTATCTTGTGTTAATTTCAGTATTTTCCGACAATGTACATTTAGTGGGAGGAGACCTCCCTCCCCTCGCCCGACGGAGCCAGTTGCCACCCCAAGCCGGCGCGCAGTTCAGCAACTCGCCGCTCCAGGCCAGCTCGACGAGGAGCGGCGCACAGGCGTCATTGTTGCTGTCCACGCCGCCGCCTCATACTACATCTCCCGTTTCTGTGGCCGAGACTCCCATGCCGGCGGCCGCGCCATGCAAGCAGCGACAGAAGCCGGGTGCGCGGAGAGCGACGAGTCGGTGGCCAGCGCCTCCGCGTCTGCCGCCATCATCAAGGAGAAGTAGAACACGGGAGGACGCCGCCGCTTGGGTCCCATGAAGGCCACTGCGGAGGCGACACCGGCGTACACAGCAGGTGTCTTGCCGGATCCTTTTGTTGCGAGGACCTTCGTCGACCCCGCATGGGCTCCACAGAAGAGGGGAATGTAAGGATGAACTCGAGCCCGTGCCGGCCATGGCGAAGTAGTGGCCGGTCATGAACTCGAACCGGTGCCGGCCACCATCATCTTCGGCACCAGCCAATGATATCAGTTGGGCAGTGGGGAAGCGAGTCGTCCTTTGCGCTGAAGCATATACCTTCGGGGCTCCCGGCAGTCCGGTGATCGTGCTGCCGGACATGAGGAACACAAATCGATCGGCGGGCGACCATTTAGGCCAGGTATTATATACATGTGCTGTCCAGAACTAGCATCGCATAGTTCATTTGAATGTAATGAAATCCATCATGTTTGTGTGAAAATCCGGTATTTTATATGATTTCTGTCATTGTTTATATGAAATATCAGTTTGTCTCACGGTTGCGTGAATTTCGTCCCGTTGGTTGAGTTCTTTGTCATAATGTGTGCGGCTAAGGTTGGATGGCGTAATTTGCGGGTCGCCGGTCGGTCTCGCTGGGCGCTGCTCAGGCGGTGTTGTGGGACAAAAAACACAGCTCGTGCGAGCTCGTCTCCAACGTCTTGCTACTGGAGGATGCATGACAGCATGAGCACCGAGCCATTCTCGCTCATCGGTGGCAAAGGCACCGGTGGACAAAAGGGTCGCCAATATTTTGGCTACCCCGGGCAAGATCCAAACAGCCCCTCCCAACAGATTCAAATCCCTCGTTCACCGTGGAATTTTGCCATGTGTTGTTTTCATGGACTAGCAAGATGCCCGTGCATTGCACGAAACATCAAGATGCATTCTTTTACAAACTCCCGCATGCATGCAAGGGATAATTAATGTCCTCCTTCGCTAGTACCACGAGGCAAACACCATTAATATTGCATCGGTTAGTGTTAGTGGCCTTGTATATCTGCAAATTGTAATTTTGATAGTGGCCCCTTGTATATAAAAATGGAGGGAGAAATATGAGAGATAACGTGAGGAGGAGTGGAGCGTGGTGGTGACTGGTGGTTGGACTGGGCGGAGGCATGGGGATGGACGGCGCATTATGTCTAGGTTTGTATCTCTCTCACACACACCCACATAGGTGGGGGACGTGCATGAAGAGAAGAGGTGCACGCACGGCGCACGTACTCCCGTCTCTTTCCCAACCACACCCGCGCGGGTACACGGTGGAGCTCATTTCTGTATGAAAAGGCAGCCCACGTGGTAATTTGGCATGTCTTGGTTGTCCACTTGGTGGAGGGAGGATCGTCTACCACGGGTGAACAAACAAATTGCGACTTGACGCGTTATGTTAAATTAAAAAAAGAAGCAAACCATGTGGGGCCTACCTTAGAGGCAAGGCTCTATACACTGGAGTACTTTTGATGTGCTTCGTCAACTCGCGGAATGAGGATAAGCTTGCTTAGTACTACTATACGCTTTACGCTTCGCTCCCTCATCGCTGCCTTGGGTGGCTCGCAGACGAGGAGAAAATTTTACTACTCCCTCCGTTTACTCCTCGTCCCTACTACGTACTTTGGTTAGTACTCCCTCCATTTACTTATACAAGGCCATTATAAAAAATACATTTTGCATCTATACAAGGCCACAAATAGTAATCGATACAAAAGTTACTACTCCCTCCTTTCCAGTTTATGGCTCAATTTCAAAATCTCTCCAACCAAGGTAGACGGTGAGTGGTCGAATTAATTTTGTAGTTTGCACATTACGCTCGTTTTTCTCAAGAAGTTATGTTTACCGAGGCATTAATTAGAACGAATGCATGAATGACCACTAAATTTCCATGAACTTGTACATGCATTAGTTAGTTTCCTCTTGACATCGCTATGTCGGGTGATCTAATGCACCTCGAAATCCAACATGTAATGGTACTACTACTAGTATAGTAGAATTGAGACTTATCAAATGGAAAAACGAATGTTTTTTAGATGAGCCCTATAAACCCTAGTGGGTACGTACTCCGTAAAAACAGATTTTTCCAAAACTAAGTCGCTCCCTTTCATGAATTATGTAGTATACTCCTCCGTCGACGCTCCCTTTCATGAATTTTGTACTTCCAGTCGCCGACATGTGGGACATATAGCAACCGGTCGACGTGTCAAGCACCAAATAACAAAGCAGTAACAGCAGGGGGAAGCACCCCACTGCATCGCCCAAGAGTAGTAATGAGCAATGAGACGCCAAATCACAATGCCGCACCTTCCTGCATTTAACAAAGCAACCATTATTTCACACTTCGTTCGCCATCATCTCAAACCACGTACTAGTATTGCTTCGCCTCAAGAGGGACACGCGACGCCTTGGTACATCATGACACATGGGACCGCATGACAGCCATGCTCCCCCGCCGATCGCTCGGTAAAATCACCTCATTTTACTATACTTCCTCAGACGGTTTACTACATGGCATGCATGTCGTTCTAGGTTGGGAATTTAACGGCTATATATGTGATGAACAGTACTCTAGCCTTTTAAAAAATGTATACTTTTGTACAGTAGTACTATCGATGGATTGTGCCATGGAGCAAAAATTGAAATTTAAAAAAAAGGTGGTACATATAGAGAGCGCTCGTCACCAAATTATGCATATAGTACTATTAAAAAAGCTAGTACGTGCTTAATTGGGGTGCTAAATTCTATTAAAGAAATACTAGTAGTATGTACATACTGAAGACTTAAAGTAACGAGAAGAAACATAACATAGTTCTGCTGGGGGCTCAGCACAACACACCCCTCAAATTAAACTAAGCACACCTAAAATTAAACTATGCAACTAATCCGGTAGACACTGCATTAGAAGTTTAGAACCACCATGAGCAACGACGTTGCCACCTTACTCGGAGTCCTCGTCCACGTCCTTGACTTCGTCCTTGTCCCTCTTCCTCTTGGCCGATACTTCTTTGCTTGAACCGCCAACTTGGTTGTTGCTCTTCATCCAACCCTTGTAGATGTTGAAACAAAGGTAGCCATCCATTGCAGCGTAGTGGATGTGGTCTATATCTAGTACATTCCGCTGCCATGCATGACGATGAAACATGTAATGAGGTTTCTCTAGTTTACGGTACGAAGGATGAACCATGGCTCCTGCCAGGGTCAGCATTGAGGGCTGACGAGAGGGCACCAGCCGATTCTTCTAGAGGTCGAAGGGGTTGCCTACAACGAGGCCTATCTGACCCAGGACTTCTTTGTCATTCTTAAAGTCTACAGTAACGAATTTCACTGTTTTGTCCTTGAGGAAGTTCTTAAAATCCTGGCACTCAACGTCGGCATGGCATATGTGGTAGACCAAGCAAACGTTATGTACGCAAACCTGGATCATGGCGGGCTTCTTCCTCTCTTCGTCCTTTAGATCCTTCTCTCATCCCAGGACTGTAGTGTACTCAACATCTAGCCCAGCGACCCACTCATCATCTGAGTTTTTGAACATGCGTCTGAAGCGAGAAAGGCATCCTTTCACCGTCGCGGAATAACGGGCGTAGATGATGTCGAACTCATCACCGGTGATGGTTCTAACCTTGTACTCACCGCCGATCGGGGAGATTTGGGACGCCATGGATTTGGGAGGAGGGTTAGGATTAGTGGAACTGACGTAATGTGAATGGACGGGACGACTAGGAGCGAACCACCGTAGTATTAAAGGATGTGCGGGGACGAGTAGGAGCGAACTGCCAGCGTGCGAACGGCAGGGTAGTGGCTTTCCATTCTCCCATGATACGGGCTCCCGAGAGCCCTTGGATCTGAGATCGAACGGTTGCATGGCGTGATTCTAGACCTATGGGTGAATATCCTATCCTGGAGGGTTATTCAGCAAATTTTCAGCAACTTAGCATGCGACCGTTTGATCTCAGATCCAAGGGCTGCCAGCAGCCCGTGTCATGGTCGCGCCTACCACGACCGTCGCGTTGCTCGCGCGGTCGCGCCCTTGGAGATTTAACACGGTGCGTTAGGCTATCTGATGTTGGCATGTCATACCTAGTCATCACTTAGTCACTCATACTACAACAAGGTTGGCTATACGTGTAATTTTTACTCCTCTCTATCTCTTTCTTCGTACTCCCTCCGTCCCATAATATAAGAACGTTTTTACACTAGTGTAGTGCCAAAACGTTCTTATATTATGGGACACAGGAGTACTAGTATTTATTGCATTTGCCAAGGAGTGACCTCTTCCAATGAAATGGTGTTGCTAAGTTTGCTTCATTTAATTAGCTATAGACTCAAAATTGTCTTTTCACCTAGGTACATGCGCTTAGCACCGCTTTCTTCCTTGGGTCACCAAGCTAGTCTCTCTCTTCTTGATTAACTTGCCACATCGACTTTATGCCTATGTGGCAAGCTTAAGCACCTGAGGAGCAAGTAAGTACAATAGTGCGCTTTACATGGCATTTTGCATATGTGGAGGAAAGAGAGGCAAGGAAAAAGTGGAGAAGTGGGCTCTCATGTAAGAGCCAGCCTCTACTACATGGTGGAGCATTGGGAGAGGCACCTGTATGGAGGTGGTCAGAATCGAGACTCACGCCGGTCGAGGCCGCAGATTAAAATGATAATGGCAAGTCAAATCACGGGCCCCACCTGTCCAAAGAAGAACTCATTGTCAAATCACACAACCCCACGCTTGCAGCAGCCTACTCCCTCGTCTTCTCGCGTCTCTGTCGAACTGACTAGGCGGAACTGCCCCGCCTACCGCGCAGGAAAAGCCCCGCCCTTGACTTTTAAATACAATTACTCCCTCCGTCTAGGTAAGTAAGTCATCTTACGAAAACCAAATAATCCCAAAATACTAAGGCGCGGTGCATTAACTTCTACCTCGTTTCTTGTTTCTTCACATATCAACCAATAAGAATCCAATGATATACTTTTTGTGACATAGTAACTCATATTTAGTTAGTCAAATGGATGACCTAGAACTACGTGCAGGCCCTATAAACCGAGACGCCTACAAATAAAAAACCGAGCCGGAGAGGGTGGTTCAGCATGTATCTTTTTAGATCAATATAGTCGGGATTCACCAAGGAGCAAAACCAAGTGGTAGGCTGCTCCTGTCGTGTTGGCGTAGCAACTCAAGCAAGATCAGTTCGCACACGAAATGGCGACACACTTAACAGGACCCCTTTGGCAGACATGTGGCTCATCCACCGTCTTGTTCCACGTGCGATTCACCAAATTACAATTCGGAGCAGCGGTTGGAATTGGAGGCACCCCGGTCGTAGCGCCGCAGTAGTAGAAAATGAGCGATGAGGGGACCAGTGGAGATATAGTACGTACAAAAAATTGTGGACGTAGGTTCGACCGAAAGGCAATGATGCATGGGCCCTGCATTTTGATATACCCGAGGCCACGTGAAATTTGCTACTCTACTCAAAACTAGTAAGGTACACATGTATTGAACGCATTAGATTTCAAGACCAAATTATGAATAAATACACACTATAGCATGTAAAGCTTTGAGTCATATATGCATGATGTAGATGTTCGTTTAGTTCTTATAGTTCATTTCATTCAAAATCAATTGGTTTTATAAAAATGTTAAGATTCATGGGGTTGTGCGTTGTAAATCATAAAGTAAAAAACAAATAATGGAAATTCATTTAGAAAAAATAATCAATTATGATACAGAAGATTCTAGAACAAAGGAGAAGTGCTTGTGTTTTGAGGTTTGTGCATTATGCTTAAGTTCAACCATGGAGTCTTCTAAATTGTACATGTGGCAGATCTGGTGGAATGTTGATGATATCCAACGGCCAGTAGTGCTCGGATTTGCCCATTTCTGCACTGTCGGGTTAGCTTCATCTAGCGACCATCTTTCAAAGTTATTGGCACACTATATAGTTCTTGTGCCATAGTTGCATGTTTTGGAAAAAAGCTACTAGTGGGTTGTACTATCTATTTAGGAATAGAACATGTATACATGGAAGTTGTAGGGAAAGAGATGACATGGAGCATCTCAATTCCTATGAGTAGGGATTGGAAAAGAGATGTCATTTGGTTCACATCATAGGAACTTTTCTATTGAATCTAGAGATGACATGTATCTCAATTCCTATGAGGAGGGATTAGAAAAGAGATGTAATTTGGTTCATATCATAGGAACTTTTCTATTGAATATACGCTAATGTTTATTTTCCTTTGAAATTAAGGGAGTATAGGAATCCATTCATATGAACCAAGTGGCTCTAAAGCTATAGAAATGATATCATGTTTATTTCCTTTGAAATGTGGAGTATATGAATCTATTCCTATGAACCAATTGGCTCTAAAGGAAAAAATCCTATAAAAATCATATCATATAGAGTTCCTATGATATTCCTCGACACCAAAGGATGGTTGAAATTGCTGCGGGTGATACGATGGTCTTTCTTTGTAGACTCCTCACCCATCTTTATAGTTACCTCTCGAAGATGAATGAAATGATATATACAGGGTATTCTACATGTGCAATTTGGTACACGAAAACTCGGTAAAAGTTTGCGAGGTTCCAATTTTCAATAAAGCTATATGCACTGCATTTCGCAACGGAGGGAGGATACGGCAGTTGCTAACACTCACGTGGAAGATTTGTGTGTAGAAGGAGTAGCTGTTCTGTTAAATGACATGGCAAAACTGACACTGTCGGATGCCGATCTAACGGTTCTTACGGTGTTCGTCAGGAAAAGGCTTGTGGCGAACGTTTGTCGGATAATAATTTACGGACACATGCATTGCATTGATACGTGCCCCCCTCTCTCTCACTCACACGCACCCTCATGAGTCACGATTCTCTCCCGAGTCCTCTCGCAGACTCGCATGTCGCACCCACCGTCTATCTGCAGGTAGACGTCATGCACATATGTGCTCTTCACACCCTACCCTCAGAACTTCTAAAAAACAAAAGACAGCGCGCACATTTTATTTTAGCTCACACGTCACACATTTATACTATTACTTCGGCGAACGTTCTTTGGGCATAGTATATTGTACTCTCACGAAGAGAAGCGGTGCACGCACGCACTAGTTCTCTCACACCCACTGCTGGTACACGAGGGAGCGCATTTTTTGAAACTGGTACAACAAAATCACTCCACTATATATAAAAGCAGGAGCCTTAGCGCTTGCTTTACTAGGGTTCCTCTCGTTCACTCTCTCATGCTCTCCAGATCTAAGCAAGACATAGGTGGCCACACTCTCTCTCTCAGCTCACGGCTGGTCACAAATCCGACCGGACAACCTCGACCGGGACAGGGGTGTAGGTGCATCGTTCACGCTGTCGTCAGCGGCGAGGGAGGAGACCAACGGCTGCCCGCGCGTCCCGATCGGCGGCCGTGTCGTTCTCTTCGAGAGAGCGCGGCTCGGAGGGCCTCCGACCCTTCTTCCTCCTGCGGTATTGTGGCCAAGATGCGGCCTTCGGACGCTGTCTTTGCCACATGCCGACGACCCTCAGGTATATATTCGTTCGAAACCTGCCTTGCTCTACTGCCCCAGCTCTTCCCCCTTCGTGTGGATCCTTTTCTACTTCCATCCGTTGTTCCAAAGCCACCTAGACTTCTACTATTATTATAAGTAAAGCTAGTTCATACAGTCGACTCAAAGCGTTTGTTCAAAAAGGGAAGATAGTGGGAAAGTTGTAGCATGAATCTAGGACTTGGTTCTAAGAGGAAACGGGGGATAGTAGTAATATCTCCTTTGTTTAAATAACCGTATTCAGATTTGTGCAAACAGGATGTCTGTCACCATATCGCTTTGGGATGTCTTTCTCCAAATCATTTCTATCCGCGCAATCAAAAGCACACACCTCAGTTTTAGTACAACTGCAAAAAATGAGATGGCTATCCTCGTTGCCGTCGCCTAACCTCCCGCCTTCAAGGTATCCCTACATTGGTAGTAACTAAGGTAGAATGACCAACGCAATCTAAAAGAAGTTGATTAAAGACGTTTTACTTCCTGATTGCAGCAGGTGGACGAGCAAAAACAACTGCATCCTAGTCCGGAATGCACTTTCTACCAGTTCATCCATGGATCGAGGACTAGCCGGCACGGCTGCAAGGCGGTTTTTTGACAGGTCTTGTGAGACAAGAGGCATTGTGGTCTGCTTATTTCTGCAAATAGCAATGCTTAAATTTAGTGGAATGCACAAGAATTTCACTGGTCAAGATACCTTTGCATGGTTCAGTTCAGCATTCCAATTGAGACCACAATTATAATTGGTTATTCGGAATGAGAGAACCTAACCCCGGATGGTGGCAACAAGAAAACCAGAGTGAACTCCGGAAATTTGCTCTGCGGGAGGCCCTTGGTCGAGAAGCCTTGCTTGTTTTTTCCTGATTTGTAAACCTTCTCACAACTTTGTCTTTTGCTGTGAACTAGTATATGTTTGTTATGTTCTATGAATCATTGAGATGTATAAAATTGCTTAACTTATGCTTTTCAAGTTTTTTTATGAAGACGAGTTTAATGTGAGTGTTCCACATGAGCGCTGGACTAGCGTGTGAACGTTTGGAATTTATTACATTGTGGCCTCAATTAACTACATGAACCACTGTAACAAGATACATAGTTGCTTATATGTCAGACATCAGATTGTTGATTGTTAGCTAGTCGATAGCCTAGTGTTGAAGCGAGCTGAGCCAATGTGCCATGTTTTGCACAACTGCTTACAAGTGGGGTAGCACCAACAGTGTTTACAAGTACTTATGTATACGTCGGCGCACGGTTCTTGAACGAGTGCTCTATTTCATCAAAACACACACTGCTCGTATGATAAACCGTGACAACTTATGTATTACCATGCCATATTCATGAAAAAACTAGTGAGGACGCATCTGTTTCGGCAACAATTACGATGGTTCTCACATGATTCACGGGCACACAAAAGTAGCAGCAGTTCCCATAGACGGATTCAAATAGAGTACTAGCCCTAGAGGGGTCGATAATAGGCAAGGTTCGGATAATTAGACACAATCCAAACTACTATTAAACACTAGCTGGGGCAACTATTTCATGCCTCGATCTAATTTGGGCTGGACACAAGACGAACCTTGCCATGAACATCATCGAGGATGTCCTGCAGCAGCTCAATCCTGTGAACCTTCATGAAGACAACCTTGTGGCCTTGCCACTGATAAACTTGTTTGTGGAGGCATGCCACGTCATCTTCCTGCGTAAGCTTGACAAGAACAGTATGCCTCACGAACGAAGGAGTAGCTTTGAACTTCTTGTGCTTCAGTACACCCTAGACAACACGCCTGAAAAAAAGTGAGCTGGAATACAAACTCTTCATTGGTATAACCGCAAATGGCTTCCAGATCCAACAGCCTAAGAACTCTATTTTCCCAAAGGCGTATATTCAGGTCGTCCGCCTCATAGCGAAAGTGACATGTACAACCACACAATCCTTGTCTCGCACTCAGGGCTCTAATTGAAGCAGAAACAAATTCTGAATTACTTTTCAAAGATAAGAAACACAAGTTATTTAAACCACTATGTATAGCATGGCATCAAGCTAATAAAATTTTGCATTGTTAATCACCACATACTTACTTTTCTAAAAAATCACCACATACTTAGATGAAAACCACAATCGAGATCGGCAAAGAAGGAAATCACCTTGGGCAGCTCGGGGGGGGACACATCCTCGAAGGGGAAAACTGCTCTGCAGTGCCACGGGGCTGTAACCTCAAACGGGCGTTGACCATCTCAGTAGTGGCCGTGAGCGTATCTGGGGTCGGCTCGGTGGTTGCCTCCATCTTCTTGGAGCTCTCTATCTCGTGGGGATCAGCCTCTCGCGTCTGCTCCAATATCGGCAGATCTTTGCCTGGTTCTCCTTGGTCCATCATGAAACTGAGAATACTAGGAGACCACTGAAAGGAAAACACAATCGCAATGACAATGAAACAAAAAGAGAGTGAGGATCGTTATCGCTTTGCAAAAGTTCTTTTTTCCTCTGAACGAAAATATACCAACATCACGGATCTGCTTACCTTCCCTTCGTTGGGAGAGAAGAAAAGTGGCAGATGCGAGTGTTGCCTTTCTTGAAGACGGTGAGGGCGAAGGATTCAGCGAAGAGTGAAATGATGGTTGCTTCGTCCGTAAAACTTAGATTGCGGGAGGTGGGGTTTTGTGATACGACGGCTCGTTCATCGCCAGCGCCACGACTGGGTGACTCTCTGCTGCATACTGCCTTCTAATTTGGTGGATGGTATTTGGGCCCACAGGCTGCATGGCCCGCATGTCGGTGAACAAAAGTATAACGACATTCAGAGAGGGAGACGTTTCAATGACCTAGGAGGAGCCGAAGCGGTAGAGTGTCTCCACTGTACTAGTAGTAATTGTTTTTCCGGTAGCTGAGAGTGTCTCCACTGTACTAGTAGTAGTTGTTTCTCCGGGCCCAAGACAAAACAGCCCATCCACACTAGTAATAGTAAAATCAATTCAAAAGCCCATATATTTACTGAATGAGAGGCGCTACCCACACCCAAAGACACCCCCCAAAAAACCTGGGTGCTCTTCTTCCTCCTCGCTCCCACCCACCACGCCACTCGCCCACTCGCACCCCAAATTCCTCACCTCACTCCTACAGAAAATCCCAACTCCCTTCTTCCTCACTCCTACAGAAACCCACAGCTCCCTTCTTCTTCGCTCGCACTACAACTAGGCTCGTCATTCGTTACTCTGCTCAAATCCGTGAGCGTGACGCGACGCCCTCAAGGAAAATGGAGTCGGCTGACCCCAGCGCCAAGAAGATGAGGCTCCCGCCAGCGGCGACGCCTGTTGTAGATCCCGCACCCGCAGCTGGGAGAAGCGGCGACCCTGCCCCCACCGGATCCCAGAACTCAGAGAATCTCGGGTGGACCGTGATCAGCGATCTCCGGACGCCGATCCTTGGGGAGATCATCTCGCTTCTCCCCACCAAGGATTGCTGCCGCACCCAAGTCCTCTCAATTCGGTGGTGCCCTCTATGGCGCGTCGTGCCCCTTAATCTCGAGTGTCGTCAGCTATCTCTCTTCAATGATTTTGAAATCCCCAGAGCCATCATCTCCTCCCACCAGGGCTCCGTTCAAAGCCTCTGCATCCCGTCATGCTACCTGAGCAAGCATACCATGCCCTGCACGATGGACGCCTGGCTGAAATCCCCTGAATTCACAGAACTACAGCTGCTTGAGTTCTACTATTCCCCTGGAAATCACATACCACATATCAAACGCCATGAACTTGTGCCCTCAGCACCGATGTCCATCTCGTGGTTTTCTTCCTCTCTCTCCACACCGCCACCTTTGCGTTGTGCTACCTACTGCATAACTGGTACTAAACCTTCGACTCCCATTTCTCAAGAAACTTTCACTTGTGCGGGTTCAGATATCGGAGGCCTCATTGCACAAGCATCATCCACTCCAGCTTGCCCTGCGCTGGAGTTCTTGGTGCTTGTTTTCACAGATTAGAATCGGTTGTCTACAAATAAAGTCGCCTAACCTTGTAAGAATTGGAATTTCTTTTGACGGAAGGCAGCTCATCATCCAAGATGCCCTTCACTTCAAAGGTTGATCCTTGATTCTAGTTATTCACCGCTGTAAATAATCGCCCTCTCTGCGCCTAAACCGAGACCTTGGGTGTAATACATGATCTCTCGTGCTCATTTCAATATGGTGTTTGGATCCACAGTTCTTGGTACTTTATATTATCATCTACACTTGTAACCATAAGCTGCATTTTAAATTCCTGCGCATAATTTATATATCATCTTGGAGTACACATTTTGTACTAATATTATGTTCTATGCTCAATGAAGAGTTTCTCCATGGATGGCCTATTAATGGTGCTGGATTCTGTCAAGATCTTATATATCCAAATGAATAGTTTTGATCCGAACAAGATTATTGGCTTGCTGCAATGCTTTCCATGTCTGGAGAATTTGTATATAAAGGTGATAATTTCACGCACATTGGAAGCCCGCATATAGTGTACTAGAATTAACCGTTCAGCTGTTGCTCTTTTGACACTCTTCTTTTAGACCTTAACTGTTTTCAATCTTCATGTCTATTTAGGCAACATGACGGGGTAAGAAAGTTATAACCAATCGGTGGATTCGTAAGCATCGGGATTTTCGCACTTCTCATGAGATTCGATTGAAGACAATAACGCTAGAACGATATGTAGCCAACCATGCAAACACAAGATTTGTCACATTCTTCCTGCTGAATGCGAGGTTACTATTGTCCATCAGGCTTAAGTTTATCAGCAGCATGGTTTTGACGGATGGGTATGTCAAGAGCAAAAAAGGAGTTTCGGTGGGCAAAAGAGCTTCGAACGTGCGGGCTTCTATTTACAACATATTGTGGTCATAATCCAATAAATTTTACGACCCAGATGTTCATTCTATGGACCTGACCGATCCATTTGACTGCGTGATCGCCGAAAACAAGGCTGAGTTAGATGTTGTTGCCCTTTTCAATCTGGGTTTTTGCAAACCTGATGAACAATTAACCCTCGTGCTTTTGTATAGTTTGTAAGCTGGAGTTAGATGTTCCTGCCCTTTTCAACTCGGCTGTGACTGTCATATTTTCTTTGAAACAAGGCAAATGGCTTGCCATTCGTTTAATTTAGAGTGAAATATTGTAACAAATCCCAACCAAGGGAAATAACATCACTCTCGTCGGCTGCTTGAGCTCACTGTGCATTACAGAAGCCAAGTGATTAGCCCCCACCAGCACCCACAAACTTATTTCGAACTAGCACATCAAATGGGATGTAAATTTTCATAGGAAAGGTTGCATGACCGTGACAGATTTGGATTTTGACATTTGGGACCCGCGAGGAAATAGCCTATCCAAGGTGGTGTCGACTTACTAGCCAGTCAACAAACGATTCTGCCTACCAGCCGTTGGATTGACATCCAACATCTGTCGTGTATCTTCTATCTCTTGTCTTCTTCTTCCTCTAGCCGCCCAAACCAAACCACCTCGTCGGCTCCGCCTGCTCCCGCCTTCCATGGCTGGCTGCGCCTCTGCCGCCCTACCATACGTACCCTCCAACATTGGCCAGTCCCTCCCTCTATTCCCCCACACGTCCTATTATTCTCCGGCGACGTCAGCCCCAACACGCACCCGCGCCCGAACCAGTCAACCCTCATACTCCCCTCCGCCTGCGACTGGACCGGCGCATCTTCAACGGCTCCTATTCATTCCATCTGAGGCCTCGTCGTCGTCCTCCGCCTTGCGGCCTTGGTTTGCTCGCCGTGCGCGGTGTGCTGCCCTCTTGCGTTGTCAACAACCGAGAGGAACAAGGAGATGACTGTACATGGAGAGGATGACAGTAGGGACCCACCAGCGTCATGGCAGTACGCAAGCAAGTGCCTCTATAGTACAAGCCCAAAAATATGGTTCCTCCTCATGGTTGGACCTCTGGGGCTCACGCCATTGTCAACGTAGTAAATAAATGAGAGAACTACACTACGAGCGGCTGACACTAGGGATCCAGCAAGTCCCGTAGTTTTTTTTAGAAATAAGCAGTTGTTATTTATACTAGTTTTAGCGACGAATCAGGGTAACAACGGGGCTGTGCGGGGGCTGTGGCCCGTCTAGCCAGGGTTTAGTTATGTTTACCACATCATGAGCCCAGTTGTGTTTTTTTCTTGCTGAAAATGGCTAGCCCAGTTCTATTTTTTTTAAAGAAATACCCAAACAAGGCTTACTTTCTTTATCGGCCCTGCTGGGCTGCAAATCTTTCAAGACGAGGAGAGTTTCATTCTGTTGGCCCAGAAATGGGTTGTACATTTTTAAAACACATCAAATCGGGAATTAGTTTCATTTTTTTTCATTACAAGATCTTAAATTCCATTGGTTTTTATGCGTGGACAATTATTTGGATTTTATATTTATATAAATTATTTTTCAAAATAGTTTGAATGTGAATCGATAGTTCTGGATTAAAAACAGTTGACCGCATCGAAATATGCAAAATTTTGTATACTTTTTAACCGTGGCCACAACATGGGGTGTAATGCTAACAAAAAGAAGATGGGCTCCAAAAAATTCTTAAGAATTAGCAAATGGGCTGTACATTATTAAAAATAATGTCAGATGGGTTGTATGCTATTTTCCACAGACTTGAGGCTGACTTGTGCGCATACTACAGGTTAACGCGTATGCTTTCATAAAAAAAAGGTTGACGCACACGCAACGCCCTGTCAACTTAGTCAACACACGAGAGCAGTGACTGTTGGATGTCCATCCAACGGCTATCGTGCTTCTTCAATCTCTGCTCTTCATGCTCCGGCCGCTCAAACAAGCGCCGCGGACTGCTCGCTCTCCTCCTCCTGCGGCGGCTATGTTGCCAAGAGCCTCACGGCCCCACCGCACTCCTATCGCTGGCCTAGCCATCCCTCTACTCACCCACACATGTTGTTATTCTCCAATGACGGCAGACGAACCAAGAAACCCTCGTACTCCTCCGCGTGGGAAACAAGCTGCCGAGTATTCCCCGGCTCCGTGTTGTTCCTTCCTAGGCCTCGTCGTCGCCCACCGCCACGGTGCTCTCGGCGTGGCCTGGTCAACGTGGTCAATGAACGACATCCATCGGAAGTGGATCAGACGTGTAGAGGCCGACACCGGGTCCACGGTCCGACGCAAGGAAATGCCTCCCTATTACGCGCAAAATAATGACTCCTCCACCGACAGCTAGGACCCACAGGAAGGGCCTCAGATTTCACGATAAAAACATTCCCTCACGATGTGTCGGACCCACCAGCTATATCTTCGCACGCAAGGAAGTGCCTCCTTATTACACCCAAAAAAATGAATACCCCCTGCTAGCTGGGACCCACCATATTGTTGGGCTGACTTGTGGGCCTACTAAGTTGACGGGGACGGAGGGCTTTATCAACTTATTCAATACTCCAGTGACCGTATGATGTCCATCCAACGGCCATAGTGCTTCTTCAACCTCTGGTCTTCTTGCTCCAGTCGCCCAAAGCAGCGCCGGTCGTGTCGCCTGCTCCTGCCTCCCGTGGCCGGCTGTGCTACCGCAAAGGCCTCACCGCCCCTATACTACTCCCAGCACTGGTCAGGCCATCCCTCCACTCACCCACACCCCCTGTTATTCTACGGCGACAGCAGCCTCACACCGTAGCCGAACCAGTGAACGCCAGACTCCTCTCCGCGTGGGCATCCATCGACGCGTCTTGCCCGGCTCGCGCCGCCCCTTCCTAGGCCTCGCCGTCGTCCACCGCCGTGGTGCTCTCGGCGTGGCGTGGTCAATGTGGTCAACGACCGACTTCCATCGGAAGAGTTACATCAGACGTGGAGAGGCCGACACTGGGTCCACGACACCGCAAGGAAGTGCCTCCTTATTACGCGAAAAATAATTATTCCTCCACGACATGGGACCCACCGGACGGGCCACCAGATTTTGCGAAAAAATCGTTTCCCCTAACTGCTGGAACCCACGGACGGGCCACCTTATTTCGCGAAAAAACATTCCCCATTGTCACTCGGACCCACCGGAAGTGCCTCCTTATTACGCACAAAAAATGAATACTCCCCCGCTAGCTGGGACCCACCTTGGTGGGAGGCTGACTTAGGGCCTACTAAGTTGACGGGACGAAGGGCTTTGTCAACTTAGTCAATATGAACGATTCTAGCTCCAAAGGACCGTGACGATGTCCATCCAACGGCCGTAGTGCTTCTTCAACCTCCGGCCTTCTTGCTCCAGCCACCCAAAGCAGCCACGGTCGTGCCGCATGCTCCTACCTCCGTGGCGGTTGTCTGTTGCTGCAGAGGCCTCACCGCCCTACTATTCCCACCGGTGGCCAGGCCTGCAGCGACGGCAGCCTCACACCGCAGCCAACCAATGAACCTCAGACTCCTCTCGCTGGCGGGCTTCCATCGCGCGTCTTCCCTAGCTCGCGTCGTCCCTTCCTAGGCCTCGCCGTCGTCCACCGCCGTGATGCTCTCCAGCGGCGTGGTCAACGTGGTCAAGGAACGACTTCCATCGGAAGAGTCTGTGACGTGGAGAGGCCGATAGTGGGTCCACGGCCACGCCCAGCTTTTTTTGTGATTTGCCAAGTAAGTCGCTTTGTCGTGCCTGTTGGGCTGCAAATCTTTCAAGACGAGGAGAGCTTTCATTCGGCTAGCCGAGAAAATGGCCCATCAGTAATGAGAAATGGGTTGTACATTTTTAAAACACATCAAACCGGCAATTAGTTTCAAATATCTTTTTTTTTCATTTCAAGATTTTAAATTACATTAATTTTTATGTGTGGAGAATTTGTTGGATTTTATATTGATATACAATTATTTTTAAAATCAGTTTGAATGTGAGTCAAAATTTTGGGATTAAAAACAGTTCGGACCGCACCAAAATATGCAAAATTTCGTATAATTTTTTAACTGTGGCCACAATATGGGCTGTAATGCTAACAAAAAGAATATGGGCTCCAAAAAATACCTTAAGAATTAGCAAATGGGCTATAAATTATTAGAAATAATGGCAGATGGGTTGTATGCTGTTTTCCATAGATTTGAGGCTTTCCTAAAAAAGGTTGACTTTAGCAAAGGATCGTTGGATGTCCATCCAACGGCCGTCGTCTTCTTCAATCTCTCGCTCTTCTGCTCGGCCGCCAAACAAGCGCCGACGGACTGCTCGCTCCCTCCTCCTCATGGCCGGTTTGTCTTTGCCAAGACAGCCTCACCGCCCCACCAGACTCCCATCGCTGGCCTAGCCATCCTCTACTCACCCACACTGCTGTTATTCTCCCATGACGGCAGACGGACCAAGAACCCTCAGACAACAGATCCCCTCGCGGGAAACAATCGCCGAGTCTTCCTCGCCTCCGTGTCGCCCCTTCCTAGGCCTCACCGTCGTCCACCGCCGTGGTGCTCTCGGTGTGGCGTTGTCAATGTGGTCAACGACCGACTTCCATCGGAAGAGTATCAGGCGCGGAGGCGCCGATAGTGGGTCCACGGCCGCAGAAAGAAGTGCCTCCTTATTACGCGCAAAATAATTATTCCTCCACCTGACAGAGGGGACCCACCGGACGGGCCACCGTATTTCGCAAAAAAACGTTTCCCCCTGACTGTTGGGACCCACCAGCTACACCTTCGCACGCAAGGAAGTGTGTCCGGGAAAAAAAATAAAACGATTTGCCCCCTTGACTGCTGGGACCCACCAGCTACATCTTCGCACGCAAGGAAGTGCGTCCGGGCAAAAAAACGATTCGTCCCCCTGACTGCTGGGACCCACCAGCTACATCTTCGCACGCAAGGAAGCGCCTGACAGTCGGGACCCACCTGGTCGAAGCGTACGTAGCGTTGTCATTCTGGTCGCGAACGTGTAGGTACATATATACTGGTGGATGTAGAGGCGCGCACGTGTCGTAGTAGAGGCGCGTACGTGTTGTAGTAGAGGCGCGCACGTAGCATGTACACGTACGTACAGCGGCCAGGGTGCAAGAAAGAAAATACGGCCACGTATGTACATACAGCGGCCAGGGCTCGTGTACATGGTTGGGTTGGAACGGAGAAACAACATCATCGTCGTGTTCATGGGGAGGCAACGGAATGCGTCGTGTTCATGGGGAGGCAACGAAATGCGTCGTGTTCATCGGGAGGGAACGGAACGAGTGGGAGCCAACCGGCTAGGTCGAAACGGAATGCGTCGTCGTGTTCATCAGGAGGGCTTGGACGGAACAGGCGATGGAAACGAGGCCTGGCGTACCGCACAACGGAGGAAACGGCCTTGTGTTCGACCGGCCACGTTTGAAACGGGATCCTGTTGATCGGGAGGGGCCTGGCGTACCGCAAAACGGAGGAAACGAACCTACTACGGTCGAAACAGGGGTCCTGTTGATCGGGAGGGGTGTGGCGTACCGCAAAACGGACGAAACGGACCCCTACGGTCGAAACGGGGGTCCTGTTGATCGGGAGGGTGTGGCGCATCAAGAAAACGAACTAAACGGACCTCCTACGGTCAAACGGGGTCCTGTTCATCGGGAGGTGTGGCGATCGCAAAACGGACTCCACGGATACCGTTTCATCTCCACCGTCGACCTCCTCCGGCCTCCATGGGCTACCGTCGACCTCCTCCAGCCTCCACGGCTCCTGCTCATCCGGCCTCCACCGCGCTACTCCACCGCCATCGCTCAACCACCCTCCACCGCTCATCGCTCATCCAGCCCTCCACGCCACGGGTCATGTTCAACCACCCTCCACGGGCACCCTCCACCGTCTCATCGCTCATCCACCCCGCCAAGAACGCCACTATTCATCCAATCGATCGGCTTCAATTAGCAGCAGAGCGGCGAATCGCCGATCGGGTTCGATTAACGACCATCGATCGATCGCTCGGGTTCGATGAACGCAGAGTTCGCAGCGGTAATCGCCGGGTTCGATTAGAGCCTAGCGCCTCGCTCGGGTTCGATTAGAGCTAACGCCGCACACACGCAGCGCACTTGTACGAGAGAACGCGATCGCCGCCCCGACCTCCCACCGTGAATCGCAACTCTCCAAATTTTCCTCGCCTCGCTTCTACCACGGTTTTTCCGTCATGGACGGCCCAAAGAATGTCATGCAGCTGCGTCTCCGCCCGCCCAGACGAAAAGCCCATTTTCTGTCATGATTTTTTGTCATAGAAGTAGGATCCCACCACATCTATGATAATACCGGGTTTTGTCATAATTATCGTCATAGAAGTGTCATATGTATGACAGAAAAAAATTTCGTTCGGCCCAAAATGTCACAGATGTGTCTTTTTTTTGTAGTGTGGAGCCTTTGTTGGGCCCAAAGATCGACATCGTGCATTCTCGGGTGAACCGGGAGGTGAACTTCCTTGCCGATCTCTATTTTTAAAAAAAATTAGAAACTTTTTTGAAATCACAATTAATTTAAGGAAGAAAAAACAAAACAGAAAAGAAAAAGAAAAAATGAAATAAAAAACAAGGGCGTCCTGGCCCACACATGGGCCTGCGAGAAAATGTGTGCGCGGGAGCAGGGGGTGCGCGTTTCCTCCCTATTTGGCACTCATGTCGCCAAATAGGAGGTCCCCACTCGGATAGTGCTAAAATCTTATTGTATTTTTTTTTCCTTTGGACCTTGAAAAGATCAAAAATACTAGTACAAAGTTGAGACACTTATTTTTAAACGGAGGAAGAATTGTACTAACTTTCTTGTTTGCCAAAAAAAAACTAACGTTCTTGTAAACCGAAGAAGGCATGGGATACCATTCCCAAAAATGCAAGCTAGACCAATATGTGCCTATTTCTTAGCCGTCCCATTGTTGTGAAGTCCTTTTTGCATGCTTCACTTGCTTGATGATTTGGTACTCCCTCTGAGTTAAATTAATTGTCCGTAGCTTTAGTAGAACTTTAATATAAAGTTATACTAAAGTTACGACAATAAATATGGATCAGAGGGAGTACTATATTCCACACCGGCTAATCAGCGTTCACCACGTGGCTCCCCATTCTATGAATCATCATCCACTGACAATATATATTTTTCGGTGCGAACTCTTTCCTAAATCATGGTGTTGGCAACTAAGTAGATGCCAGGTTGACCACGAATACTTTGTGCATTCAATTGAGGCATCAATTGATGCTATGCCATGTTGATCTGTGGGTTACCTATCCATTCAATTGAGGCATCAAATATCGGATGGTATATATATATGGTCGCTGCGGCAGCTATTGGTGGATGCATGATCAGATCATGTGATGAGCACATAAACAAATCAGAGATCCATTTGGAACCGCAGCTTTGGTTTTAAATTGTTTCTTTAGGGTAACTTTGGTTTTAAATTGTTGGGCATCAAGGTAGATGCTACGTAGGATATGATTAACAGAGACCGGGTAGCCCGATGCCTTGTTTTTGGCAAAGACACATTTTCCAGAATCGGAGAAGAGGCACGCTTATCTTCGATGATGAGGATTTTAATTGGTACTCACTATAACTTTCTACTAAATTAGCGACATTTATTTTGGGAGGTTTATATTTTTTAGGAAAAACTTTAAATACACTTGTCATGGCAGTATAAAGAGAAGTAATGAAAATTACAATAAGCTCCGTAGACCATCTTGCGATGACTACCTGCACTGAAGCAAGCACAAGGCGTGTTGTTGTCATCGTCATCCCTCATTGAAGCCGAACAAACCTTATTGTAGTGGACAAGCAAAAGTCATGACTTTATTGTTTACCTGTACTAGGTTTCAAGTTTGAAACTTAAGATCTATTTTTAAAATTAATCAAAAAGTATTTAAATGGATCTTATTTGAAAGCACTCGCCACGAGAAACATGAATATGAAAACAAAAATTAATTTAGGATTTTTGTTTAAAAGATATAAAAGTTTAAAAATCGGAAGACAAAAATAAAGGCACGCCCGAGGGCCAGCGTGCCGTGAGACATGTGTGCCACAAATCCTATCCCATATGGAGAAGGCTCTCAAGAGAGAGGCAAGAAGTGTGGTGTCATAGGGAAGACGTCTGTGGTTGCTTAATGGAGTGTCCTCAATCTATTGGATCGTCCTCATGGTGCATGTCAGCGCGGGTTGGTGGTGCTCGTTGTCTTCAGTCACGAACAAGGTGGTGTTCGATGTCTTCAGTCAAGGTGCTCTCGTTGGCGGTCCTTTTGCAATGTAGAAATGTGAGGAATTGTGTACATGTTAGATATGCTTTACGAGTAATCTGCATATGATTTGTTTATGTCAGTTTTCATCCAGTTTTTTGTTAATTAGCTAGGCAAATCTCTTCTACTCCCTCTATCCCAAAAAGCTTGGTTTACATTTGTCTAGATATAGATGAATCTTTACATGTTTTAGTGTTAGATATCTAGATTTATCTAACTACATCTAAGACAAACATTTTAGAACGGAGGTAATGCTTAATTAATTGATTCGGCAAATCTTTTGCCTCTGTTTGAGAAAAATGATAAGGTGCCACCTAATCGTTGTGATCAAGCTGGATTAGCACTGATTCCATGCAGGCAAGATAACGATGAGGCTCCATCCCAAGATTAGAGAACACCACCAGGCCTGGATTACGCAGACAACTCGTACGTGCACGCACTGGACTGAACATAGGGTACGCCTAAAAATTGGCAACCTGTGTACGTAGCGCCGCCGTCTCTTGCAAAACAAGCATGCAATTCCCCGCGGACTCGTCAGAAAACAAACTTCTCGGTCGATCTTGACCTGAAATTAAGGCACCACCGTGGCCGCGTCCGCGTCCAGGTACAATGAACGTGGCGCGTCACGTCTTTCACCTTCCTCTTGTGTGTAAGCCGCCGGTTTCCGAGTCAGAGAGCTCATCTTATGACACACCTCCGTCGGTTTCGATACGTCCCCGTCCACCTACTTATGTTCCACTCATGGCGGCCGCTGATCTGCGGTGCTCCGTAAAAAAGTGAGTTTTCGGTACGACGACACCGACGGAGGGTGCCGTTTCTCCTACCGCACACACAGCAGACAACACGGTGGGCGGGCGTGTCACCTCCGGTGGAGTCGCTTGAAATCCATGTGAATCTGTGAATCTTCCACGTACTGTAGTACGCACGATAATATTTGGATGATATGGTCGGGCAGGTGGCAGTTGTGGCGTACTGTAGCACGGGACGGGAGCATGAAATCTGTGCAAGGTGCTGAGCGATGACAAATATGGATAGGCGAAACTATAAAAAAATGGTTGTTGGTAGCCAGAAGCAAAGCAACAAAACCTAGTACGTACGTCTTGTTTTATTTTCTTTTTAAAGATAAGAGGGAGAGAGAACAAAACTAGTGTAGTATTCAGACAAGCAATATATCCGGTGCCGTCCTTTTCACTCGGTGAGAAACAGCTGTACCAACTAGGAGGAGGCTGTTGTTAATTGTCAAGAAAAGTTGGTACATAATTTCTACTCCCTCCGTTCAGAATTACTTGTCACCGAAATGGATTTATCTAGACGTATTTTAGTTCTAGATACATCCATTTTCGAGACAAGTAATTTCGAACGGAGGGAGTATTTATGACGGGCTAACCAGACTGTTCCATTTTGTGAAAAATAATCCACCAGGGTTCAAGTTTTATATTTGATCACTGATACTCGCATTTTTCTGGATTTATTTTAGGTTTCAGTGTTCACATGTTTCTGAATTTATTTCGGCCTCTCTAGCAATGTTCGTTTAGTAAGAGCAGACATTCTCATTAACCACGAGACATCTGTTTTGCGATTGTACTATGTTAAAAGAGCACTTGTTGTATGAAAGAACAACACAATAATTATTCATACATGAGTGGAAACATATGGTCTGCGTCAGCATAACTTTGAGTTCTATATATTTTACTGACTTTTAAAGAAACAAAATCAGAGGATATAAGAAAACACACTAAGCTAGAGCTCGATGACGCTTCCCTTCCGGATCCATCGGGCAAATGGCAGTCCTAGAATCTCAGTCCTTGGGGTCCACATTTTAAAAATTATGAAAGAGGCACTAAAAATAGTTTTTTTAATATAAACATAAGCACAATATCAATAAATAGTCTTAAACTAGCACAAAAGTATTAGATATTTAAGGTGAGTACATAGTAAAAATTATTTTGCAATTTTGGAGGGAGGCACCCCCTATTTGCCCCTATCTTCGGGAGAGCTCTGCTTTTAGATCCCCGCTCTTCACATTTCCACTCCTAATAGTATTAAGTAGGCGACGACTGTGGCACCATGCTGAGTTTGGCATCCGAATCCTTTATCCTCTACATCTTCTCCAAGCCCATTAGCGGTATCTTTGTGCATTAGCATACGGAGATACCGTTGCTCAACTCCGCATTTGTGCCATGGTGGGGAAGAAGAGAGGTAGGCGACATGTTACATTTTCTACCCGATCAACCAATTTGACATCGGAGCACCTAATTGCGTTGGTTTCAAATTTTTTAATTTTTTAACTTCGGCACTGATCTTATAGAGCTGGACAACATTACCATACAACAAATTTACATTTGGTATCACTACTTGGCGCCTTGAATGAAGTAAGCCAAGTCCGGTGATGGCAAGATCACGTGGCATGTTTACTTGGATAGGAGAAACTCATGTAAGATAGGGGTAGGGTAGGATGACCTAAAAACCCTCTTTGCCGTGTCAGCATCCTCTCCTCTCCTCGCCTCCTTTGCGAGCAGCTTGTGGGGTTCTCTTCTCCTCCCTCCCTCCCACCGTTCTCTTCTCCCTCCGCCCTATAAATCTTCCCCAACGCCGCACGCAAAATCCAAAAATCCCCAATCCCAAACCTAGTACACTGCACTGTAGCAGAAGCAGGAAGAGGAGGATGGTGGTGAAGAGCGGAGGAGGAGGCGGCGGCGCGGAGGAGGGGGCCGCGGGCGCGGCGGTGCGGCGGTGGGTGGAGGCCGGCGGCGGGAGGCTGGTGCTGGACGGCGGGCTGGCCACGGAGCTCGAGGCCCACGGCGCCGACCTCAACGACCCGCTCTGGAGCGCCAAGTGCATCCTCTCCTCCCCGCACCTCATCCGCAAGGCAAGCCGCCGCCGCACAAACACCTCGTGTACTCTCCTGTACTCTGCACACCGCCACCTTGGCCTTGCCAGTTCGGCGATTCTGTTTTCTTTTGGCTGATTATTACTCGCTCCGTCCCAAAATGTAAGACGTTTTTTTTTTTGACACTTTTGGGACGGAGGGAGTCGTTCTTAGGATTCACCAGTTCCCTTCTAGCATTTTGATCTTTGCCTGCTGTTTTCTACACGATTCAGAATACTTGTTGGAGTAGAAATAGCGGTGCCCACCATGATTCTTGGTGAGGCCCGGTAGTAATTTTTTCTGGATGCGGAACCATTAACAATCAGCTCAGCCGAACAAGTCAACATTTATGAATTCGTTAGGTCACTCACTACTCACTAGCTTACAAGGTGGTTGGAAAATGTTCCTTTCTTCCCCTCTTCCAGGGATGCTGGAAGTGCCCCATGGCCCCATTAGAATAATAAGGTACTAGTGTGCTGCATCATGAACAGGGCAGTAGTACCTCACGCGATGCTAGCATAGGCTTAGGCAAAGGAGGATTCGTTTTCCTTTCTTTGTAATGCTCTTGGCAGGTAAAGACCCCCTCTTGGCAGGTAAAGACCCCAAAAAGAGAGGAGAATCAGTTCTTTTTTTTTTTGTGTGTCCACTTCTATGCACTGTCATGCTACAGTTTTGATGAGCATCTGAACGACATGACCGGATGGGAAGCTTCAAGTGTACAAAAGATCGTTTAGTGTTGTAGAATAAATTGCGTGCCAGCTGCCAAATTTACCGCGAACCTTCATACTCCCTCCGTTCTGAATTACTTGTCGCTCAAGTGGATGTATCTAACACTATTTTAATGCTAGATACATCCATTTGAGCGACAAGTAATTCGGAACGGAGGGAGTACCATTCAGGAATCAGGAACAAAGCTTATGTCACATGCCTAATTTATTCTGAGTATTATGCACACATAAAAATGTATTCTAACTATTCTAGAACTTCTAGCATGGCCTCAGCCTAGAGTTTAGGGCCACTCTCTATCGGGTCTGATATTATTTGAATTTTTGAACCTGCCTTTGTTGGACCCATCTTTGAAACCGCTCTGGAAACATCATGCAACAGTACTTTACTAGTTCCTCCTTAGGCCCTGTACAACGAAGGTGCTTAGAGAAATAAATCAGTTTTCCTGTAAGCACCGGTGCTTATTTGTAGAGTTTAGATGCTTAATCAGGCGCCCCTCCTGTAGAGCTAAGCACTGATGCCTAACAAAAATTTGGTTTATTTTACTAAGCACCTTGCATTGTACAAGGCCTTACCTGGCTATGCACTGGTCTGATCTGGAGAAATAGATTTTACTCGTTGAACAAGCAGTAGGACAAGTCCTGGACTTTTGAGATCAGGACCCATTTTTTACCTGACATGTGGTTGCTGGATTCAGGCATCCAGGTGATTTGCAATATTAACACAGGCTGCAAACTATTCTCTGTAATCTATTGGTAAAATATGCAGTTATTGTTAGGTGCAACTTGCAAACAAACATTGGGACAGACCTGAATTCATTATAGGAGCTCACTATGCTGGGTTTCTTGTGTTTATCAGTTATTCACAATTGTTTTTGCTGCAATTATGTAATTGAGCAATTCTTCTTCCGCATTTATAGCCATTTACAGATTGACATAGCATTCTAATCTTCGTATGTGTATGATACAGGTCCACTTAGACTACATAGAAGCAGGTGCAAACATTATAATTACAGCATCGTATCAGGTTCTGAAATACAGTTTCACTCTTCCCTTTTATGTTTCCGTGACATTTATGAACATACTGACAGTCAAATTTGATGTTGCAGGCTACCATTCAAGGGTTTGAGTCCAAGGGATTTTCAAAAGAACAAGGTGAAAATTTACTAACAAAGAGTGTTGAGATTGCACATGAAGCACGTGAGATGTTTCTGAAGCAACATCCAGATCAGTCCACTCCCTTGCGTCCTATTCTGGTTGCAGCTTCAATAGGAAGTTATGGGGCTTATCTTGCTGATGGCTCTGAGTACAGGTATTTTACTACTTAACATAGTACATGTTTTTCCATTTTACTTCTGGAAAATCACTTCTCTTTATCCGATTGTTACTAGTGGGGATTACGGTGAAGCTGGGACACTAGAATTCTTGAAAGATTTTCATCGGCGGAGACTTCAGGTTCTTGCAGAAGCACGTCCTGATTTGATTGCTTTCGAAACAATCCCTAACAAATTAGAAGCTCAGGTATGCTGAACCTTACTGATCGCACAGGGATATGCTACCTCAAATTTTACAGTACACTTATGAAATAGTATCTGATGGTTTGCTCGTGATGTATCTTGTAGGCATATGTTGAACTTCTTGAGGAATGTAACATAAATATCCCTTCATGGTTTTCCTTCAACTCAAAAGATGGAGTTAATGTTGTGAGTGGAGACTCATTAATTGAATGTGCTAAAATTGCTAATGAATGTGCAAAGGTTGGTGCAGTTGGTATAAACTGCACACCTCCAAGATTTATTCATAGCTTGATACTCTCCATTCGGAAGGTAAGAACATATTACATTCCTTAGTTGTAAGTAAACAAATGCAAGTCAGGCGCCCATGTTTTGGTTGCACAAATAGTATCTTACCTTGTTAACTGGTGAGCAGCAGCAATGTTCTTTGTTTGACTAGCTGTGTTGTGCTCCGTTACTGCAGGTCACAGACAAGCCAATTCTGATATATCCCAACAGTGGAGAAAGATACGATGCCGAGAGAAAGGAGTGGGTGGTAAGTTTATCTCAATACACTGATGCCTGTTTTCGATAGAAACCTCTTATTTGTCTGAACGCAAAAGATCTGCCAATCAAATACCTAACTCTAGTTTTTAACCTAGAATTCTAGCTTGGTTATCTATTCCTTTTGTTTTTCATTTTTCCACTCAGCCGTAGGTCGAACTGTAAAATGTAAATGAATAGATGAACATCCATAGCGATTGGATATTTGCTCCCCATTGGGCAAGAAAGAACACTATTGCAGGGGAGGCATAAACTATAGGAAAAATACAATACCTTATTTGAGTTACTCTGTTGCATCTGATTTATTTCAAGCAGCCATCCTCATCTTCCCTTTGGTTAGCAGCTAAAAGTAGTTGCATCGAGCCACCCTCTAAGCCTCTGTCCTACTAATAATATAGTATCCTTGAGGTTGTTCTACAACTCTAAACACTAATGATACGCTTCATTTGGTGTGCAGGAATCCACTGGTGTGTCAGATGGCGATTTCGTTTCTTATGTAAGCGAGTGGTGCAAAGATGGGGCTGCCCTTATTGGGGGTTGCTGCAGGACAACTCCAAACACCATCAGGGCAATTAGTAGATCTCTTAACCAGTACTACCCTGCGCCTTAGGTATTTGCGACACAGAGTTGTACCCTCCTTCAGATGGGTTACTCCTGGTGTTACTTTATCAACATGTTCCCGAGATTTAGCAATAGCTGTGTGATGTTCTCCTGCAAAATGAGATAGCTGTGCACTTACATGTGCGAAATGGCGGTGTGTTTCTAGCAAACAGTAAGCTGTACTAAGGAGTGATCGCAAGCAGTAACAGCGAAGATGTACTAAGGAGTGAGCGAAACTATCTGCGGCGAGGTTCATGACCCCTTATTACCTATTAAGAGAGTTTGAGGCAATGTATGTTATACAGATTCTGAGCTGTTATGGAGGTATTAACCTGCAATAAGCTGCTATGTTGTTGTGTGCTAATGCTGTCTTGTGGGTACCCTGTTTTATTGTACCATAAGTTTTATCTGAGCTACTATATATGTATTTCCATCTGAAAATGAAGAATTTTTCCTGGTTTCTTTCATCACCGATATACAAAATTGGCAACAATATCATTGATTTGTTTTCTTGTACCATAAGATTTATCTCAACTACTCCCTCCGTTCCTAAATATAAGTCTTTCTAGACATTTCAAATGGACTACAATATACGGATGTATGTAGACATATTTTAAAGTATAGATTCACTCATTTTGCTCCGTATGTAGTCACTTGTTAGAATATCTAGAAAGACTTATATTTGGGAACGGAGGGAGTACTATGCATGTATTTCCCTTTGGAAACAAAGAATTCTCCCTAGGGTTTTCCTTCATCACTGATATACAAAATTGCTGACTTGTTTTCACTTTTTTTTTTTGATAGTCGTGACTTGTTTTCCCTAGATGAAACCGCGGGTTGAAATTGCTCAGGTAGGAATTTTGTACCATGTACAGATTTGACTCTTTTTATGATATGGCTGTAAACTTTTATAAAAAAACACATTTCACAGCCCAAGAGAAAACACAAAGCTCAGTGTTGTAAAAGTGCAAGTGTAAAGACAGTAGTTACTCACTCCAAATGGCAATACCGGGGAAGATATAATTCATGGTTAATATTATGAATAATTACATAGACTGTTCCAGAGCTACATGCTAATAATAATCTCCAGTGATGTACTTCTTCAGTTGTTTCACTTCTTGGTGCTGTTGGTCCACGATTGCTCTGACCACATCACCAATGGAGATCATACCAACCACCTTCTCGTCAAAAACTGGGACGTGTCGAATGCGCTCGTCTGTTGATCCAGAAAAACAAGTAAACAAAACCAAATTAGTAATTAAAAAAAAGCCAAAATTGATACAGTTCCTTGTAGCGTGCACGTATGATAGGATCGTAAATAGTGAAATGCTCTACCAAGTGAATGTTCCATTACCTGTCATTAGCTCCATCGCACGCAGAATATTGGTATTGCTGGATACCGTGATTAGCTTGTTCTGTAACAGAGGAAAGAAATTTATGAGGACTAAAGAAATGTGTGATGATAGGATATTCAGTCTGTTGCAGTTTTTTGTTTTTCTTCTTTAAGCCCATTCACCTCTTGTGTCATGATATCTTCAACTCTTGTTTCCTCTGAGGGTCGCCCGGGTAAGAGGATCTTCCGAGCGAAATCTGTATCAGATGAGGATAAATTGCAAGATTTTGAAAGGTTAGTCCATGTTGTGTTGTGAACTGTCTTTTTTTCTTTCTTTCTAAGAATTCCTTTGTAACTGGTTATATAACACCATGATTTCTGTTTCTACGGAATATCACGGCGTGCTCTCTTCCCATAATGATGTGCTTGTTAAGCCGGCACATGAATCAAAACATTTTTTGAATCCTAACGTTCCTTCTGATAAGAATAGAAGAAACGATTGATCTTCAGATGTTACTAGCTAGAGTATAAGATCTGGAAAGTGGTGCTCTGTCTGAAAACATGTTACATTTTTCAGTTTGCATCGTCTCCAACACTTCTCGAGAAAACGTAAAGGACCTTTGCGTTTCTTTGCATTGAAAGGGTAGAAGTTCAGTTACAGTCGCCCGAGGTCGTTCGTTTTACAGTACAATCAGTGCAGACCCCGAGATGGGGGCAGCACAATCGTCTCCAACACAAACATTAAGCTACTCTCTTTGTACTAGTCTGTGAATAAGAGATGAATAAAAGAGCAGAACTAGTATCATGATAAATCTAGCATTTACACCTAGCCACATTAACTAAATAGTTTATCTCTATATATTACTCCCTCCGTTCCTAAATATTTGTCTTTTTAGAGATTTCAAATGGTCACCACATACGGATGTATATAGACATATTTTAAAGTATAGATTCACTTATTTTGTTTCGTATGTAGTCACCATTTGAAACCTCTAGAAAGACAAATATTTAGGAACGGAGGGAGTAGTTGCGAGGGAAATTTTTGACTAAAAAACGTATGTAAAGCATCCTCTAATAATTATGAATGAAGGGAGCAGTCATCATAGACAACTAATCGCACAATTGGCCAAGTGATTTGTGCTTTACCTCTTTCAGTTACAATTCCTGCGAGCTGCTTGTCGTCCCCCGACTTGAGCACGACTAGAGACCCGACATTATTGGCCGTCATCTACAGATTGAATTAAGCACGATCGACATTCAGTCATTCAGAAGTAGCATTGTATTCAGAAGTAAGATGAAAGCAGTCAGCGAAATCTCACGTGCTTGACGGCCTCATGCACCAGGTGGGTGGTGCTGCACCAGTAGACCGCCCTGGACTGGGCCTCCCCTTTGGCCCTGAGGATTTCCCGGACGGTGATGTTCTCTAGCCCCATGTGAGGGATGATCACGGCCGGGGACTCGCTCTGGATGCGCGAGATGAGGGTCGCCCAGGAGAAGATCCCCTTGTTCATGTGCTGCAGCACGGCGAGCCTCAGCTGCTTCCCGTGCTGGCTCAGCGCCTTGGCGATTCCCTGCATCCTGTATCTGCTCGAACTACATGATGTCTGTCAATTTCTGCCTACGATTTCTGCTGAAATGTTTCAGTGAACACCATACGTACCTTGGCAGTTGTGTTGAATAAGATTGGAGGTAGCTAGCAGCCGCCCCTTGGATCGGGGAATGGGTCCGTGAAGATGGTGTTTATGTTGTGAGTTCAGGAATGGGATGCATGGCGACATTGTTGTCTCTTATCATGCAGACCTACCGCCTGGCCGGAACGCAAGAACCGGTGCTTGGCTTCGTCATTCGGAGCGAAGCAAGGAATAACTCAGGTGACACCCTCGGTATTTCTAATGCTGCTTCTATTCCTTTCGTGACGCTAACTTTGCCTTGCAGAGGCTCATATTCTTCAGCTGAATGGCAGTGTATTTCCTCCTCGGCTAACGCCGCAAAAAACAAAAACAAAAAACGTATTTCTTTATTTTGCATAGGCTGTGGAACAGAATCAACCTGCAAAATACCGTTGTGTTTTCTCTCCGGCTCCTGGATTCGCTCTGTATGTTCAAAAAATACTAGAAAAATAAAAAAATTCTGGAATTTGGGGGTATCAAACCTGGGTGCTCAATCTACTCCCTTGTGAAGTTTCGTGGAAAGATAACATCTATTGTATTCTCAGTAAAAAGGCAAAATATTCCTGTGTATAGAAAAACTGTTTGGATGTATCATAGGTCGAATTGTATTTCCTTCGCCACGGATACCACATATGTCATTTTTTCACTAAACTTCACACGGGAGTAGATTGTGCACCCATGTTTGATATCCCAAGATTCTAGGCTTTTTTTGAATTTTCCTGATTTTTTTAAATTTAATATTCATATAGGTGGGTGGAGCACCCAGGCACCCAGGAGCTCCTGTGTATATTTCACATGGCAACGTACTATAGCCAGCCGTTGGTTATTGTTAACCATGCTCATAGGGGGTCAGATAAGATCTCCACGCGTGTGCCATTCTCAATAGCGCAACTAGAGCATCTACGACAGGAACTAACGAAAGTGAGCTCTCAAACATCCATGGACACGTCCGGTGTGTCCGCGGACAACGCCTTGTCACCCTGCATTTTTCACACATTGCAATCACACTTCTCATATTCATATAAAATCATGCAACATCCATTTATCGATGTCTGAATCCCCATGATATGATTTCTCTATGTTTTGGTTTTCAATTTTAGAAAGTTGTTGAACTCGTTTGTTTTATTCCATACCACATCCATTCTATTGTCTTAAGAATCACCACTGCAACATGCAGGGTCTCCATCTAGTTCAAACAAAACACAAAATCGAACTCAATGCCCTAAGGCTACTCATAGTGGGGAATATTGTATACTAGTATCATACATATGATACTAGTGTATGATACTACCTTCATAGTGCATAATATATCATAGAGTAGTATCTAGATGATCTTATTTATTGCCATGCATGACACATAGTAGTATAACATTTATTATGATACAATATCTACCTATATTACTCTTACCCTACATCAGCATATTTGCTACTCCCGAATGCATGACACTGGCTAAGATACCATCACCATGGCCAGCCTAAGTGGGGTATTTAAGGAGGTACTTCCTCTGTCCCGAAATACTTATCAGAGAAATAAGTGTATCTAAATGTATTTTAGTTCTAAATACATCTATTATTATCCATTTCTTCGACAAATATTTTTCGACGGAGGGAGTAATAAGAGGGGAGGGGTGCTTCGGGCAGCCCAAGGAGGCGAAGGGGGGCTAAACTTAAAAATTGCATGCAGCCAAAAAAAACATGGGCCTGACCCAAAAGTGAGGTGGGACAAAACTTATAAATGGCATTCCCAATTTGGCGCTTCACACGCCCTAAGCCAGTTATAGGCCATTTTGCTAGAAGGCGCATGAATCGCACACCCTTCCCGCAAGCTGGGCCGGCCCACATTTTTTTCTTTTGATTTTTAAATCGCAAAAACAAAATTGTGGATGATGGGATTCGAACCGCAAACCTCTAGTTTAAGTAGCAAAGGCAGTAAACAAGTAGACTAGCAACCTGTTTGTTCCTAAGTTTTTTTTTTCATCTTTAACGCTAAACAGCAACAACAGTTTTCTGTTATTGGTTTTATTTTTTCTGGGTCTGCTTTTGGCTGGTTTTCTTCTACTTCTTTTTAGTGTGCTTTTCGCTTCCTCTTTCCTTTTTTTAAATTTTCGATTTTCTAAAATTCATGTACTTTTTCAGATTCACGAACTTCTTTTTGAATCTCATGAACTTTCTTCAAATTTTATGAAATTTTCCTGTTTTTCTTTTTTTTTAGATTTCTCTTTTTTATAATTCGCAAACTTTTCCAAAGTGATTGAACTTTTTTCATTTTTTACAATTTTATGAAAATCAATGATTTTTTCAAATTTGATGAACTTTTATCAAATTTGATGAACATCCTTTACAAAAATGATGAACTTTTTCCTAGTTTGACGAGCATTTTTTAAAATTGATGAATTTTTACAGAATAGATCAACTATTTTTAAACTTTGTGAACTTTTTTCAAATTCGTCACGTTATTTTCAAAATTGTGAACTTTTTTTCAAAACCTATGAACTTTTTTCAAAATCGATGAACTTTTTACAAAATCATTGAATTTTTTTCATTTTTTTTTCAAAATTTGACTTTTTTTTCAATGGAGGAATTTTTCTCGAAATTGATGATTTTTTTAGAAAAGATCACGAATCTTTTTTTCTTCTAGTTTTCAAGCTTTCTTTAGAATTTGTGGTTTCTTATATTTTTGCGAATTTGTTTTCTAATAATTAATTCTTTTTATGGTGTCAGGTTGATCTTGGTTTGGTGAAGAGTTCGATTCCTAGTTCTGCCATATATATAGTCCTTGCTAGGGGGCGCCTGAAGTGTCCCGCGAGCTAGGCCGGCCCATATATATTTTTCTTTTGATTTGTAAATGGCAAAAACAAAATTATGGGTGATGGGATTCGAACCGCAGACCTCTAGTTTATAAGAACCGTAGAAGGTACCAAGTGGACTAGTGACTTGTTTGTGCCTAGTTTTTTTTCATACTATTTAACAACAACAACAGTTTTCTGTTATTGGTTTTATTCTTTCCCGGTTTGCTTTTGGCTGGTTTTCTTCTTTTACTTTTCTCTTTCTCTTTAGTTTTTTTAATTCATGATTTGTTTCTTAAATTCGTGTACTTTTCCATATTCATGAACTTCTTTTTGAATCTCATGAACTTTCTTCAAATTTTGTGAACTTTTTCTGTTTTTCTTTTTTTAGATCTTTCTTTTTTATAATTCGCAAACTTTTTCCAAAGTGGTTGAACATTTTTCATTTTTTATGCATTTTCCAAAAATCGATGATTTTTTTTCGAAATTGATGAACTTTTTTCAAATTTTATGAACTTTTTTCTAGTTCGGTGAGCATTTTTTTAAATTGATGAACTTTTACAACTTCAATGATATATTTTTAAACTCAGTGAACTGTTTTCAAATTTGTCAACTTATTTACAAAATTGTGAACTTAAACTGATGAACTTGTTTTGAAATCAATGGGCTTTTTTCAAAATCAATGATTTTTTTTTCAATTTTTTTTCTTCGTTGACCTTTTTAAAAGTGATGAATTTTTATTCAAAGAGAGGAACTTTTTCGAAATTGATGATTTTTTTAAATTCATGAATCTTTTTTCTTCTAATTTCCAAACTTTCTTTAGAATTTGTGGTTTTTTTGTGAATTTCTTTTCAAATAATTAATTCTGGTTATGGGGTCAGGTTGATCTTTGTTTGGTGAAGAGTTCAATTCCTAGTAATACTAGTACAATGCCCGTGTGTTGCCACGGGCCTTTTTTTTTCTGATTGCATACATAAGCATAATGCACTTCCAATTTCACATGTATAGAAAAAATTTACAGTAACAATCGAAAAATGTACTTGATGCAATGTATTTTCATTATTCCACTTCACTTGCATCTCCTGGTAGAACGCCCGTGTGTTGCAACGGGCTATATTGACGACTTTTTTTTTACGTCAAAGCACTCTTCTTTTCTTCCATTCTTCCTTCCCCCAATTAAAAATGTTTCTCAGAGTGATATGTGAATGGATAAATTTACAACGATACTAAAATATGAAGGACTAAGACCATATTTATGGAAGAACATTTCTACAACACATTCGACATGAAACTTATGGTGTTTGATAGATTGGATAAAACATGATGCTGACTTAGCACCAAATCTCATTGATATTTCAGAACATGGTTGCCGTACCATTGTACCTGAAAGATCTGTCTCCCCCTTCCTCGCTCCCTCTCTAGTAGCCGTCTCATGAGTCGGTCGTCATTGTTGATGTTGATGGCGATGACAGCAATGAGGAGGAACACCACAAGAGCTAGATGTTCTTGACCTCTTCCCTATGGTAACTGCCGCCTCTGCATTGGGTGCCGTTCATCAACACCACCGCTGCACCAGCTACTACTTGTATAGAAAATAAGAAGATAGAAACTTTGTGTGTTGGGTGGGCTTGAATTTGAAATTATAGCCTTATAGGAGGAAAACTTATATGAAATATGCTACAAAAAATCATCTTGTGTTTAAAGCCATAGAAACAAGATCTTTAATAAGGCCATGAGAAGACATGTGCAAAGCAACATAGTACTAAGGTGACTATGCTTTGCCATGGATTCAAGAAAGACATGAAAGTCCAGCTATAGTAATTTTCTCCTACACATTATGTGTAATTTAGACATAGATCTATTCAAGTCCAAAAAGAATAGTGATGAACATTGTTTATCATAATTTTAATCACAACACCTGTTTAAAAGGTCCAGGGAGAGAAAGAGATCCATCCGGGGAGCAAACATGTGTTGTTGATGACGGCCAAAGTGCAAAAGTAAAAAGGAAAACGACCAGCAACACCATCACAACCCAGTTCTCCTTCTAGCACCGCGTGCAATGAAGAGGGTCTGAGCTTGAAACATCAGCCTCGTTGGGTCTTTTTTGTTGCAGCCGAGATGTAGGGGATTGCAAGCACCCTGCCTAGAGGATGCCAGAATGAAACCTGCAATATATAAAGGCAAACCAAAAATCATTAAAGGCAATCTTAGAGGTGCAAAATCATCAAGCTATGGATGCCCTCATAGAGAGACTTCTTGTCATCAAAACCGACAAGGTACAACTTGCGTACTCACACATCTCCCACCGTCTAACTTTACTTTTTACCAATCCAAGTTATTTTTAAGGCTTCATTGGTATGCTGCAAAATCACACACATGTATAGAAATTACCATTACAATTTGTGTGGCATTCATAGAAGTTACTTCCTCCGTCCCATAATATAAGAGTGTTTTTTACTCTAGTGTAGTGTAAAAACGCTCTTATATTTTATGACGGAGGGAGTAGAAAAAATGCTAATCCAGTTTAGCTTGATTGGTTACCTTGGTAAACCCACATGTCATTGAACTTAATTATACCTTTTCTAATTTGGGAAGGAATGGGGAAAACATTTGTAGTCTGCACAATTGTTATATGTAGATGTATTGTCTACCCAACAAAGGCGTTTTTTAGGAGAAAGGCATGAGCTTTGCCCAATTCATTAAGAGAGGAAAATAAAAATACAGAATGGCCCTGTTTATGAGGAAAACAAGGCCGAAAACCACGCGATTTAAAAGGGAAAATTGTGCAAAGCCCCGAAAAAAAGAAGAGAAACAAAAAAGAAACAACAATTCTGACATCAGCCAACTCGAAACTATACCACCAACTTGCCCACACCCCAGAGATGAGTGGATGAACTCTTCTGAGATGCCTTCAAGAAGGATAACGACGCCCAAGGGCGCCACCGTTTCCCTCCTTTTCCCGCTAGGATCGGAAATCCTGTATTTTCCATATCCATACGATCGAGTCATTAGGTTTCTGAAATAGTGTAATGGAAAAAGAAGTCCTTCGAATCATTGCTAATTGACTCGGACCTGTTCTGAAAAAGTCGAGGTATTTCGAATTGTTTGTTGACACGGACAAAGTAAGTCACGGTCATCGACCCCCTTCGAAGACTTTAGATTTCGCCCAGAGTGACCCACAACAGTCGGCAGACCTCAGGAGATGGCCGCCCACACCAACAACCCCCACGGCTACCCTTAAAACCAGCAAGCCATGGTCTAGTGAAGAGGAGGAACTCATCGATGACAACTCCAAAGAGGGGGGGGGAGCTACAACGCCATGGTCGCTGGTATCCTTCAACGCCCATCAAACCAAGAATTTCGCCCTAAGCCCCTCGACCTAACCCAGCCCCGAGGAAGGAACTCAGCCACCGCCGATCGAGAGCAAGCCAAGACCACGCTAGATGGGTAGCAGCAAACCATGACCACCAGTTCCGAGAGCCCTTCGAACGATCCGCACGACCAACATGGAGGCGAGTCAACACCAACGCACAACACAACACAACCGAGCCTCAGATACACCACGAAAGCCAAAGCTCACGCAGTAAGCACGATCTGGACGCAGCTCAACCATGCCCATGTCACAGTATCCAACGGCCAGCCCCATGGCCGGAGCAGACAGATCGGGACCGCCATGATCTGAGCCTTCGAGCCTGCTCCGAGGCAGCCGCCCCAGCAACTGAGTCGCCCACGCCTCCTAGGCCACCCACCTCACCACATCCGCCGATGCAAGAGGCACGACACTGCGCTGGCCGTCGCCCTCCGCTTGCCACCCGCCCCATGAGCTCCCCAACTCATGGAGGACACAACCGCGGAGAAAAAGAACCGTCCCCGCCGCCGCCCGCTCGGCGACGGTGAGGGGAGGAGGAGGGTGGGGGTCGCCAGGCTTAGGGTCGCCCCTGGGGATGGAGTGACATGGGGCTGGTCGGCATTTCGCTGTCTAGCTGTTTTATCATTTCCAGCAAAGGCCTTTCATGCAATATACTTGGGCTATTAAGTTCTAGTATCGATCATACTGTGAGAACAACAAAAAAGAGCATATTGTATACAACGCCACAATAATGATATCATAACATACATAAAAGTACATGTTAGTACCTTGAGCATTTTAATCCCTTCCTTGTACGTTAGCTTTGACGTTTTCTCTAGGTACTGTATATAAATTAGAAGAAGTTGAGACAGTAAATTAAGCAAAAGCACACATATAACAACACAAAATAGTAAGGAGTAATGTCTTACCTTCATAGGTTCAAATGGATACTACCTATTTATTATCTCGAGTTCCTTCTGACAATTTTCATTTGGGTGTTTGAATATTGCTACAATTAGCAATCTATGATATCGCAAACCTGAAAACAAAAATCAGTACTTGGTCAGCATCGCTTCAATAGACAAACTAAAGAATTATTTCCTCCAAATCTTCCTTGCCTCAAAGTAGTGCTCCTTAATCTCCATTTTTGCATCCAACCCAATAAACTCACACAAATGCCTGTGAGTGTTTGATTTTTCTGATCTAAATATCGGACCAGCCTCAAACACGCGCCCAAAGCCACCATATGCTCATTTGCTTGTATGATTGTGGAAACTGCGCTAAACAAGCAGGCTGGTAATTGTACTCCAGCTTGAATGGAGATGCACCAAGTTCACTTGATCCACCAATCAACTTTGGACTGTGGATCCCAAGTCCGAGAACAAAAACTCGCTGAAAGTCTGCATGTGTATCCAACAATCATGACATGTACTCCCTATGTAAAGAAATATAAGAGCGTTTAGATCACTTCTTTAGTGATCTAAACACTCTTATATTTCTTTGAGGAGGGATTATGGACCAAAAGAATAAAATAAACATTGCATGCTATAGAAATGGATAATAAAATCTATCTGCATGAGATGCCACATGAATGTCACAAACATAAGCATAGTTTTGATGCACTATCTCATGTTGCATGTTAAATACAGGTTTGTGCACGTTGCCTTTTGCTGGTAGATGGAGATACTAAGATGAAAGAATGAACGGTGATGAGATCTTCTTTTATTTAATAATAACAACCAACGTGGTGCTAGCCATAACAGAACCTGACATTTATTACAGCAGCATGCCTTACTGCATGAATGGTAATAGTCGGTCGGTACAAACAAGACAAATGGTACTCACGTTCTCAACATGGCATTGCATGCAGAAGATTGCTTGATTCCGCGATCCATAGCTCGATAATTCAATCGTGTGTCCTGGAGAACACGTACCATGGCAAGAATAAAAACCATAGATGATTACCCGAAAAAAATAGAATAAGAACCATAGAACAACAACTAAGCGCTTCCTACAAAGAGAAAGGAGGCAAATGAAATAATTTGCAACGGACGTACTGGTTCAGCCTTCTCGAATTGTGCTTCACTACGGGCTGCATCGTCCAGGTTGATTGGAAGTGTGGGGATCACCGTATTGATGTGGTAGACCTTCCTAATCTAAATCTCGATCTGCAAGTCAAAACGAACACACAAGCAATTGATCAGCTAGGCACAGTATAACACCCAAGCAAACCGATGCACTTCAAGTTCAAAATCAGACAACAATAATTTCAAAACAAATAAGAAGAAACCAGAATTTAACATGGGCGTGAGGGCTGAGATGACTAACCTGTTGTGTGGTGGACTTGAGGGGCTCCTTGGGGAGGGTGACGATGCCCTCGACATCGACGGTGCTCTCCTTGTTGAGGGAGGTGGAAAAGCGCACCATCAGCTTGCTGACGCCGGCGTCGACTCTGCCAGCGAGCACGCACTGCACGCTGCTCATGCTCTGGTGCATCACAACGAAGGCCATCTTCTTGCTGACCAGGTGCAACGTCTGCTCGGACGCGCAGATGAGCACGGAGCGGCCCATGGCGTCGTCGAGGTCGCCAATGTCGGTAGGACCTTCCCGAGATGACCTTGGACTGGATCTCCTCGGCGGGGACATCGTCGTAGTTCAGATCCGACACGGATGACATCAAGGACAGAGTCGATGAGCCCAGATCCGACGGCATAGTGCCCCTTTCCCCAGTGAAGCCCTGTGTATTAGCCGTCCTACTCACGTCCGTCTCTTTGAAGGTGTTAACTACGGCCAATAATTCGAGTCTAAACCTCCGTACTACTATTCGTGATCAGATATCACTGTATGTCTGTATCTGCATCTGATGCGCCGTGTAATTAAGCTGGCATGCATTGCATAGCATAATGCATCTGTTCATCTAGTGTCGATGTTCTTCTTCTCAATCGAGAGAATGATGCCGCTGAAAGAATTAAAAATGGGAGACATGGCCGCTCATCTTTGTAGTTTGTACGCACGGGGCACGAACCTGCTGCAGGAGGCCTCATTGTCGTAGATGTTGACACGCTCGAGCTAGGGGTCGGAGGTGTCACCATACCGGCGAGTGGGGTCGATGTCGTGCTCGTTGCAGAGACTGATACGTCTCCGTCGTATCTATAATTTTTGATTGTTCCATGTCAAAATTCTATAATTTTTATATACTTTTGCTAACTTTTTATATTATTTTTGGGACTAACATATTGATCCAGTGCCCAGTGCCAGTTCCTGTTTGTTGCATATTTTTTGTTTCGCAGAAAATCCATATCAAACGGAGTTCAAACGGGATAAAAACTGATGAAGATTTTTTTTTGAAATATATGTGATTTTTGGGAAGAAGAATCAACGCGATACGATGCCCGAAGGGGCCACGAGGCAGGGGGGCGCGCCCCAGGGGGGTCAGGCGCGTCCTGGACCCTAGTGGCCACCCCGTAAGGCGGTTTGATCCCTTCTTTCGCTGCAAGAAAGCTAATATCCGGATATAGATCGTGTCCAAAATTCATCCCAGTCGGAGTTACGGATCTCCGGTTATAAAAGAAAACGGTGAAAGGGCAGAATCTGGAGCGCAGAAACAGAGAGAGACAGAGAGACATCCAATCTTAAGGACCAGAGGGGAAACCCTTCTCCCATCTAGGGAGAAGGTCAAGGAAGAAGAAGAAGAAGGGGGCTCTCTCCCCCTCGCTTTCGGTGGCGCCGGAGTGCCACCGGGGGCCATCATCATCACCGCAATCTACACCAACACCTCCGCCATCTTCACCAACATCTCCATCACCTTACCCCATCTATCTACAGCGGTCCACTCTCCCGCAACCCGTTGTACCCTCTAATTGAACATGGTGCTTTATGCTTCATATTATTATCGAATGATGTGTTGCCATTCTATGATGTCTGAGTAAATTTTCGTTGTCCTATCGGTGATTGGTGAATTACTATGATTGATTTAATTTGCTTGTGGTTATGTTGCTATCCTTTGGTGCCCATCATATGAGCGCGTGCGTGGATCACATCATAGGGTTAGTTGTATGTTGATAGGACTATATATTGGAGGGCAAGAGTGACAGAAGATTCAACCTAGCATAGGAATTGATGCATACGGGATTGAAGGGGGACCAATATATCTTAATGCTATGGTTAGGTTTTACCTTAATGAACGTTAGTAGTTGCGGACGCTTGCTAATAGTTCCAATCATAAGTGCATAGAATTCCAAGTCAAGGATGACATGCTAGCAGTGGCCTCTCCCACATAAAACTTGCTACCGGTCTACTAAAGTAGTCAATTGCTTAGGGACAATTTCGCAACTCCTACCAGTACTTTTCCGCACTCTCTATACTAACTTTATTGTGTCTTTATCTAAACAGCCCCTATTACGCGCTCTTTATTATCTTGCAAACCTATCCAACAACACCTACAAAGTACTTCTAGTTTCATATTTGTTCTAGGTAAAGCGAACGTTAAGCATGCGTAGAGTTGTATCGGTGGTCGATAGAACTTGAGGGGATATTTGTTCTACCTTTAGCTCCTCGTTGGGTTCGACACTCTTACTTATCGAAAGAGTCTACAATTGATCCCCTATACTTGTGGGTTATCAAGACCTTTTTCTGGCACCGTTGCCGGGGAGTCATAGCGTAGGGTGAATATTCTCGTGTGTGCTTGTTTTCTTTATCACTAAGTAATTTTTATTTGCTGTTTTTAGTTGTTTTCTATCTTTAATTATGGGTAGGAAACACAAAATACCAAAAAAATTAGTTGTACCTACTGAACCAATGGTTGAAGAACCACTCAAAATTTATCACACTCCTGAAGACTTTTACTTGGATCATCTTTGATCCCTTTGTGCTCGTGCTGAAACCACAACGAGCTTAGTTGAGGGCAAATCTTTAGATGAGCATGCTTGTTTTGTGCGACACCGCTTATCTCAAAAAGGGAAACTTTTACTGGATCAAATTCATCACTTGCAATGCTATGCTTGGAATTTATGTGAAATATATGATGTGACTTGTTGTTCTGAAAACCCTAAGAAACACCTTCCCTACCAAAGTGAGTTTAGTGATAATGAAATCGTATCTTCGTATGCTAAGGGTGTTTATAATTACTATGATGTTCAACAAATTGAAGAATTTGTTGCTTTTAAGGGTGCTTATGAAATTGCTTCTTTGATTGAAAAGTATGATGCTACTCTTTGCAAATCTGAAAATTTTGCCATACTTGAATATTGTTATGATAATTATGCTTCTAATGCCTATGTTAAACCTTATATCGAGGACTCCCCCGCTGTCCAAGAAGAGACTAATATTTTGCAGGAGTCTATGGAAGAAGAAACTAATGACATTGTGAGCTCATTGGATGAAAAAGATGAGGAAGAGAGCGAAGAACAAAAGGAGGAAGAGCGGATTGATCACCCGTGCCCACATTCTAATGAGAGTAACTCTTCAACTCATACATTGTTTAATTTTCCTTCGTGCTTACTGAAGGATGAATGCTATGATGATGGTTATGATCCCGTTGATTCTTTTGAAATATCCCTTTTTGATGATGCTTGCTATGCTTGTGGCCAAGATGCCAATATGAATTATGCTTATGGAGATGAACTTGCTATAGTTCCTTATGTTAAACATGAAATTGTTGCTATTGCATCCACGCATGATAGTCCTATTATCTTTTTGTATTCTCCAAACTACACTATATCGGAGAAGTTTGCACTTATTAAGGATTATATTGATGGGTTGCCTTTTACCTTTGCACATGATGATTTTGATAGATATAATATGCATGTGCTTCATGTGCTTGCTGCTCCTACTTGCAATTATTATGAGAGAGGAACTATATCTCCACCTCTCTATGTTTCCAACATGATAAAATTGCAAGAAACTGTTTATACTATGGATTGGCCTTTACTAGGTGTGCATGAATTGTTCTTTTATGATATGCGATGCATAGTGAAAGATCGAGGATGTCGCCTAGAGGGGGGGGGGTGAATAGGCGCTTTAAAATAATTACGGTTTAGGCTTGAACAAATGCGGAATAAACCTAACGGTTAATTTGTCAAGCACAAAACCTACAACAACTAGGCTCACCTATGTGTACCAACAACTTATGCTATGCAAGATAAGCAACTATGTGATAGCAAGATATATGACAAAGAACAATATGGCTATCACAAAGTAAAGTGCATAAGTAAAGGGGCTCGGGTAAGAGATAACCGAGGCACGCGGAGACGACGATGTATCCCGAAGTTCACACCCTTGCGGATGCTAATCTCCGTTTGGAGCGGTGTGGAGGCACAATGCTCCCCAAGAAGCCACTAGGGCCACCGTAATCTCCTCACGCCCTCGCACAATGCAAGATGCCGTGATTCCACTAAGGGACCCTTGAGGGCGGTCACCGAACCCGTACAAATGGCAACCCTTGGGGGCGGTCACCGAACCCGTACATTTTGGCAACCCTTGGGGCGGTTACCGGAACCCGTCAAATTGCTCGAGGCGATCTCCACAACCTAATTGGAGACCCGACGCTTGCCGGAGCTTTACACCACAATGATTGAGCTCGAACACTACCAACCGCCTAGGGCGCCCAAGCACCCAAGAGGAACAAGCTCAAGGGCACCAAGCACCCAAGAGTAATAAGCTTCTCAACTTGTAACTTCCACGTATCACCGTGGAGAACTCAAACCGATGCACCAAATGCAATGGCAAGGGCACACGGAGTGCCCAAGTCCTTCTCTCTCAAATCCCACCAAAGCAACTAATGCTAGGGAGGAAAATGAGAGGAAGAACAAGAAGGAGAACACCAAGAACTCCAAGAACTAGATCCAAGGGGTCCCCTCACATAGAGGAGAAAGTGATTGGTGGAAATGTGGATCTAGATCTCTCTCTTTTCCCCCAAAACTAGCAAGAATCCATGGAGGGATTGAGAGATAGCAAGCTCGGAGAAGGTCAACAATGGGGAAGAACACGAGCTCAAAGGATAAGGTTCAATGGGAAGAAGACCCCTTTATAGGAGGGGAAAATCCAACCGTTACCCCACTGAAAATCCCAAGACAGAGCGGTACTACCGCTAGGAAGGGCGGTATTACCACCGAGGGCGGTACTACCGCTCCTATCCAATGGTACTACTGTTGAAGAGAAGGTCAAGGCCACGGCCCCAGAGCGGTACTATCGCTAGGGAAGAGCGGTACTACCGCTCGAGCGGTACTACCGCTTCTCTGCCGCTACTAGTGCCGCAAAACCCGACACGAAAAACTTCGTCCGAGAATCGAGGCGAAGTAGCCAGAGACGACAGCGGTACTACGGCCGAAACTCCCAAGCGGTACTACCGTTCGGAGAGCGGTACTACCGCTCCGAGAGCGGTACTACCGCTGGGGAGCTTCGGCGGTACTACCGCTGAGGGTCACGGTACTACCGCTGGCACCAACCTTAAGCCACAACCACGAAAACAAAGAATACTCCAAGGAAAACCAGAACTGCCATAACTTCTTCATATGAGCTCCGAATTGAGCAAACTCAAGCTTGTTTGAAACAAGACAACGAGTAGCATCAAAACAGCATACAAAGGAGTGAAACCTCCAACCGAGAAGAACCGGCATACCCTCCAACATCGAAAACATCATAGAAGATGCATGAGAACTCCGTTTTCGATGAACTCGAGCTTGTCATAAAAATGACCATAAGCTCCAAATCTCACAAGGAGAAGAACCAAACAAGAACCAAAAAGGTGATGCAAGGATGCAATGGTTTGAGCTCTCTCTGAACGATACGATCAAGCAACTCATCGAGAGCCCCCTTGATAGTACGACAAACGATCCTATAACCCGGTCTTCCACAACTACCATGAGACCGTAAAATAGAAAACCTATCAAGGGCAAACCTTTGCCTTGCACATGGTCCACTTGAGCTAGATGATGACGATCTTGACTCCCTCAAGTTGGACCACCTTTCTTGATTGCGTTGGCTCGAAGAAGACTAGTTGATTGCTCCCCCATACTCCACTATGGGTGAGCCACTCTTCAAGACATCTTCACAAGTCCATTTTCACCAAATGGACGGCAAGCTTCAAGCACTTGATCTCTTCGTGATGCATCACTTGAACTTGCACACCGCAACCTAACCCCACAAAGAACTCTCACGAAGACCATGGGTTAGCACGCAAAGCGTAAAGGACAATGCTTACCATACCATGGGATCACTTGATCCCTCTCGGTACATCTTCTACGCTTTGTGAGTTGATCAACTTGATTCACTCTTGACTTAGTCTTGATCAACCTTGAATCTTTCCAACTCTCTTCGTTTGGATGATGTCTTGAAGGTAAACATGAATGATCACACAATCTTCTTCTTCAAGACATGCTTGCAATAAGCTCAACACTCACATGACCAATCTTTGGATAATTCCTTAATAGCACCTTGGTCAACACATAAACTCCTTGAAACCAACACATGGACTTCAAGAAATGCCTATGGACAAATCCTTCAAATATAACTCAATGCAACCATTAGTCCATAGAGAATGTCATCAATTACCAAAACCACACATGGGGGCACCGCATGTCCTTTCACATAGGAAGAGAGTTAAACTTCGTCATTACATGATACATGTTGCTTTGTGCTCACTACTAAATTACAAATCATTTCTAATTAAAATTTGCTTTGATATACCTTGGGATCCAGATGGATTCACTACTTGAGCACTATATGCCTAGCTTAATGGCTTTAAAGAAAGCGCTGCCAGGGAGACAACCCAGAAGTTTTAGAGAGTCATTTATTTCTGTTGAGTGCTTTTATATAGTTTAAAAACAAAAAATAAAGAGGGGAACCCAAAACTTTTCAAAAAGAAAAGTGAAAGTGAGAGAGACGAGCATTGTGAAAGTGGGGGACGTCCTTGAACTTTGTTCATGCTCACGGAAACTTTGTGAATCTTGATTACATAAACTTTTCAAAAAAATAATTATCCCCTAGTACAATTCCATTGTATTATAAAAATAATGTGCCAAGGTTTTCCTTTAGAATGTTTACAGTGCTTGTTGGTTTGTGCGGTGCAGGACAGAAACTTTGGCTGTAGTGCGTGATTTTACATTTTTTACTGGAACGTTAAATGGTTCTGAAACTTTTTGCACTGTCTTTCTATATAAATTGTTTATTTTTCTTAATTTTGGAAGAATTTTTGGAGTACCATAAGTATGGTGAATGTTCAGATTATTACAGACTGTGCTGTTTAAGACAGATTCTGTTTTTGATGCATAGTTTGCTTGTTTTGATGAAACTATCAATTTATATCAGTGGATTAAGCCATGGAAAAGATAAATTACAGTAGCTACCATGAAAAAAAAAATATGATTTGGTTTGCAACAGTACTTAGAGTGGTGATTTGCTTTACTATACTAACGGATCTTACTGAGTTTTCTGTTGAAGTTTTGTGTGGATGAAGTGTTCGAAGATCGAGGAGGTCTCGATATGAGGAAAAGGAGGAGAGGCAAGAGCTCAAGCTTGGGGATGCTCAAGGCACCCCAAGTAAATATTCAAGGAGACTCAAGCGTCTAAGCTTGGTGATGCTCCGGAAGGCATCCCATCTTTCTTCAACAAGTATATGTATGTTTTTAGATTTGTTTCGTTCATGCGATATGTGCAAATCTTGGAAGCGTCTTTTGCATTTAATTTTCACTTTTATTTTATGCACCATGCTGGTATTAGATAGTCCTTGGTTGATTTATAGAATGCTTATTGCACTTCACTTATATCTTTTGAGTATGACTTTATAGAATGCTTCATGTGCTTCAGTTATATCATTTGAAGTTTGGATTGCCTGTTTCTCTTCACATAGAAAACCGCCATTTGTAGAATGCTCTTTTGCTTCACTTATATTTGTTAGAGTGTGGGCATACCTTTTGTAGAAAGAATTAAACTCTCTTGCTTCACTTATATATATTTAGAGAGATGACAGGAACTGGTCATTCACATGGTTAGTCATAAAATCCTACACAAAACTTGTAGATCACTGAATATGATATGTTTGATTCCTTGCAATAGTTTTGCGATATAAAGGTGGTGCTATTAGAGTCGTGGTATTTGAGTAATTGTGAAATTGAGAAATACTTGTGTTGAGGTTTGCAAGTCCTGTAGCATGCACGTATTGTAAACGTTGTGTGACAAATTTGAAGCATGGGGTGTTCTTTGATTGCTTTCCTTATGAGTGGCGGTCGGGGACGAGCGATGGTCTTTTCCTACCAATCTATCCCCCTAGGGGCATGGGTAGTAGTACTTTGCTTCGAGGGCTAATAAACTTTTGCAATAAGTATATGAGTTCTTATGACTAATGTGAGTCCATGGATGATACGCACTCTCACCCTTCCATCATTGCTAGCCTCTTCGGTACCGTGCATTGCCCTTTCTCACCTCGAGAGTTGGTGCAAACTTCGCCGGTGCATCCAAACGCCATGATACGATACGCTCTATCACACATAAGCCTCCTTATATCTTCCTCAAAACAGCCACCATACCTACCTATCATGGCATTTCCATAGCCATTCCGAGATATATTGCCATGCAACTTCCATCATCATCATATACATGACTTGAGCATTTATTGTCATATGGCTTTGCATGATCGTAAGATAGCTAGCATGATGTTTTCATGGCTTGTCCGTTTTTTGATGTCATTGCTACGCTAGATCATTGCACATCCCGTTACACCGCCGGAGGCATTCATATAGAGTCATATCTTTGTTCTAGTATCGAGTTGTAAGTAAATAAAAGTGTGATGATCATCATTATTAGAGCATTGCCCCAGTGAGGAAAGGATGATGGAGACTATGATTCCCCCACAAGTCGGGATGAGACTCCGGACTTTAAAAATAAATAAAAGAGGCCAAAGAAGCCCAAATAAAAAAAAAGGCCAAAGAAGCCCACCAAAACAAAAAGAAAGAAAGAAAAAAACAAAAAAATGAGAGAAAAAGAGAGAAGGGGCAATGTTACTATCCTTTTACCACACTTGTGCTTCAGAGTAGCACCATGTTCTTCATATAGAGAGTCTCTTGAGTTATCACTTTCATATACTAGTGGGAATTTTCGTTATAGAACTTGACTTGTATATTCTGATGATGGGCTTCCTCAAATGCCCGAGGTCTTCATGAGCAAGCAAGTTGGATGCACACCCACTTAGTTTCCAGTTTGAGCTTTCATACACTTATAGCTCTTAGTGCATCCGTTGCATGGTAATCCCTACTCCTCGCATTGACATCAATTGATGGGCATCTCCATAGCCCGTTGATTAGCCGCGTCAATGTGAGACTTTCTCCCTTTTTTTTTCTTCTCCACACAACCTCCATCATCATATTCTATTCCACCCATAGTGCTATGTCCATCGCTTGCGCTCATGTATTGTGTGAGGGTTGAAAAGGCTGAAGCGCGTTAAAAAGTATGAACCAATTGCTCGGCTTGTCATTGGGGTTGTGCATGATGGGAGCATTTTGTGTGATAGAAATGAAGCATGGCCAAACTATATGATTTTGTAGGGATAAGCTTTCTTTGGCTATGTTATTTTGATAAGACATAATTGCTTGGTTAGTATGCTTGAAGTATTATTGTCTTAATGTCAAATGATAGACTATTGCTTTGAATCGCTCGTGTCTTAATATTCATGCCATGATTAGATTATGTGATCAAGATTATGCTAGGTAGCATTCCACATCAAAAATTATCTTTTTTATCATTTACCTACTTGAGGACGAGCGGGAATTAAGCTTGGAGATGCTGATACATCTCCTTCGTATCTATAATTTTTGATTGTTCCATGCCAATATTCTACAACTTTCATATACTTTTGGCAACTTTTTATACTATTTTTAGGACTAACATATTGATCCAGTGCCCAGTGTCAGTTCCTGTTTGTTGCATGTTCTTTATTTCGCAGAAAATCGATATCAAACGGAGTGCAAACGGAATAAAAACCGACGGAGATTTTTTTTTGGAATATATGTGATTTTTGGGAAGAAGAATCAATGCGATACGATGCCCGAGGGGGCCATGAGGCAGGGGGCGCGCCCTGGACCCTCGTGGCCACCCCGTAAGACGGTTGGAGCCCTTCTTTCTCCGCAAGAAAGCTAATATCCGGATAGAGATCGTGTCCAAAATTCAGCCCAATCAGAGTTACGGATATCCGGTTATAAAAGAAACGGTGAAAGTGCAGAATCTGGAGCGCAGAAACAGAGAGACATCCAATCTCAGAGGGGCTCTCGCCCCTCCCACGCCATGGAGACCAAGGACCAGAGGGGAAACCCTTCTCCCATCTAGGGAGAAGGTCAAGGAAGAAGAAGAAGAAGGTGGGATCTCTCCCCCTCGCTTCCATTGGCGTCAGAGTGCCACCGGGGGCCATCATCATCACCGCAATCTACACCAACACCTCCGCCATCTTCACCAACATCTCCATCACCTTACCCCATCTATCTACAGCGGTCCACTCTCCGGCAACCCGATGTACCCTCTACTTGAACATGGTGCTTTATGCTTCATATTATTATCCAATGATGTGTTGCCATTCTATGATGTCTGAGTAGATTTTTGTTGTCCTATCAATGATTGGTGAATTACTATGATTGATTTAATTTGCTTGTGGTTATGTTGTTGTCCTTTGGTGCCCATCATATGAGGCGCGTGCGTGGATCACATCATAGGGTTAGTTGTATGTTGATAGGACTATGTATTGGAGGCAAGAGTGACAGAAGTTTCAACCTAGCATAGAAATTGATGCATACGGGATTGAAGGGGGACCAATATATCTTAATGCTATGGTTAGGTTTTACCTTAATGAACATTAGTAGTTGCGGACGCTTGCTAATAGTTCCAATCATAAGTGCATAGAATTCCAAGTCAGGGATGACATGCTAGCAGTGGCCTCTCCCACATAAAACTTGCTATTGGTCTACTAAAGTAGTCAATTGATTAGGGACAATTTCGCAACTCCTACCACCACTTTTCCACACTCGCTATACTAACTTTATTGTGTCTTTATCTAAACAGCCCCTAGCTTTTATTACGCGCTCTTTATTATCTTGCAAACCTATTCAACAACACCTACAAAGTACTTCTAGTTTCATACTTGTTCTAGGTAAAGCAAACGTTAAGCGTGCGTAGAGTTGTATTGGTGGTCGATAGAACTTGAGGGAATATTTGTTCTACCTTTAGCTCCTCGTTGGGTTCGACACTCTTACTTATCGAAAGAGGCTACAATTGATCCACTATACTTGTGGGTTATCAGAGACGCATAACATCTCCCAAAATTTGGACCCGATCTGGATACGCCGCCCTGGATATGAAGGATTGTAACCCGTGCTACGGCGACGGCCCTGCATGTGCAGACTCCCAACTTCCCAGAGGCATGCCTTGTGGCGGCAGCCATTGGTCCACGCCGCCATGCACGACTACCCCAGCGCACGGAGTAGGGGATCGAGAGCAACTGCTGCAGATTTGGTATGTGCATTGCCTGGATTAGGAGGAGGTGGGATGGATCGGGTGAGTTTGACAGAGAGATGGGCGGTGGTGACGGCGGGGTCCGAGGCGGCCTTCCCCGGCGCGAATAGATCATGGCACTCGGGTGAGATGATGGAGTCGAGGCGGGCAATCGATCATGACCGTGGGGCGCCATACGCTTCGTCGCCGGCGACAAGCTTGGAGGGAAGAGAGGGATGGAGCGGCGGTGGCGGCGGGATGGATCTGCGGTGGCGAAGGGATGGAGGGCGGTGGCGAAGGGATCTGTTGTGCGAGTCGTGCATGCGATTCGTTCTCAGTTTTTTTCGCTGGTTTTTTTCCTAGATTTTTTTCGTAGTATTTTTTCGGCCGCCTTTTCTGGTGCGAGGGAGGTTTGCGCGTGGACTGGGTGGGGCATCGCTACATGGTTTTTTCGGTTCATGGCGGCTCAGTGTGAGGTGAGAGGAGGTACCAAAAAAACCATGGGAGGTGGGACGAAAAAAAACCTGGAAGCGAGACTACGAACTGCTCCAATTAGGAGTAGAGACTATTCATCACCCAGGATGTAGAATAAGTTATTCTTCACCCGAGGTAATCTTATGATCGCTTCATAAATAAATTACGTTTGAAATACAAATAGTTATATTCATATTGATTCACTACGTAAAATTTGGTATGAAAAAACAAAAAATAGGTTATAAGACCAGAAATATCGCATTTTATGTATGTTTTACACTATGTTTTTACGTTCATAATTTTACGTAACATAACATATTTTTTTACGGTTTGTATATATTTTTTTACGTTCTTTTTTTACGTATGAAATAAGATAAAATTTACGAAACCTAAAAATACGGTGCATTGAAGTCAAAATAGAGAGGGGGTGAAGAATACACACACATCTGGGCTATTCTGTTTCGTGTAACGGAATATTATTCTGTTACTATTGTTGAACTGATAAATTTAAGCGGTTGTATTGATGATGTCATTTCGTTGAACTGGTCGTTTTTATTAAAATGGTAAATAAGAGCTCCCTCCCGCTCTCTCTCCCCGTTCCGCCGGCCACTCCAGCCGTCGACTGAGCTGCTCGCGGTCAATCCCTCCACCCGCCCGCCTCCCTCCCGGCAACCCAGGTCCCACCCTAGGTGCGGCGATGGGCGCCGGCGGCGGCGCTCGCGGGGCGGCCGCCGGTGGCGACATCGTCCACCAGGACGTCGACGCGCCCAAGATCCCCGGCTGCTCGAACGACTTCATGCTCGTACACCCCCCTCCCCACCCCCCTCATCCTCCTCCTTCTCCCCGCCTTTCCCGAGCTAGTGAAGCGGCCGGCCCTGGTTCCTGATTTCGAGCCCATGGCCGGGTGGCCGGTGGAGCTCCGTTCTGGCCGGGCGCGCGACCCCGGAGCCTCCCGATTCTGAACCAGTGGCTGGGTGGCCGGCGGACCTCCGTTCTGGTCGGGCGCGCGACCCCGGAGCCTCCCGATTCCGAGCTCGTGGCCGGGTGGCCGACGGAGCTCCGTTCTGGCCGTTCTCACCCCGTGCGGTGCCAAGGCCGCTGTCCACCCGGCGCCATCGACCGCTCTCCCCGGATGGCCTCCTGCAAGCACAGCGATGAGAGGTCTGCAGTTCACTATTTTGTGTTTTTTCTGAAGATAAATGGAAGTGCAAATGCAGTCCGCTAGTGATTTGCTCTTGAGTTTCATTTTACTTATGTTTGCAGGAAAAAAGGGTGGTGTGGTTCGGTTGGATGCCCCGTTACTAAAAAATCTTGTAGAAAAACTGCAGTTTGTTGTAAAGATATATGTTTGAGTGTACGCCCCTTTGCTCTCTACCTCTGCTGTTCATAGTTTTGTGGTATTCTTTGAGTACTTGTCAATGTATGTCTAGGTGCAAGTGGGCTGATGTGCTACCCATTTCCTTTAACAATGAGATTTCACTAGTAGTTCACTCACTTTACGCAAATATCACTTAACTAGATGGGTTGGTGCGTCGCTCAACAGCCCATACTTGCATCCATAATTAGATATTGTTATGGCGCTGCTAGAAGGAGGGTGCGAGAGTGCCGGCCGGGGGCCTTTTTGCCCGCGGCCGAGCAAGAGGGAAGGGATTTCCTTCTTAATTCTTGCTTGATTAGATTGATACATCTCCTCTCTTTATATAGAGAGGTTTACTTGACTCCCAAGCAAGGCTTACTTGACCCCTAAGCAAGCGACCCTTATCTCTAATTAACCCTAAGACTAATGGGCCCATTAGGCCCATTACATACTCTAACACTACACCCCACCGGACATGCAGCTTGTCCTCGAGCTGCAGCCTAACCAACTTATAACCATGACTCGGCGCAACACAAACCTAACACCTAAAACAAGCCTTTTACATCTCGCTTGTTTTATTACTCTCAACCTGAAATAGTGGGGCGCTTTATTTTGGACTCCTTAACAAAAAGTGGACACCCTCCACACATCGGACGTGCACGTGTACAACCACCTAGATCCCATGGACACCATCTGGACGAAAGCAGTGCATGTGTATGGCCACCTGGAAGTGGTCGCAAGAGCGACCAGCGGAGGCGCCCTCGCGGCGGCCGGCGGCAGAATGCAGTGGTGTTCGCGGTCCGCTCCTGTCGAGGAGGGGTGCGCCCCCCCAACCGCCAATGTCGCAGACTTTGAGGGTCGCCCATGAGGAAAACAGCATGCCCGTTGTGGGGAAACCGCATGCCAAAGATCCCCGACGCAGCGGACGAGATCGGTCTCGTCGTCGCGCTGTGAGGGCAACTTGGAGGAGCGGCAGCTGCAGACCATGCAGTGTTGAGGAGGGTTGCGCAAGGAGGCCGCACGCAGCAGCCGGCAGCCTCACCGTCGCCTCGGACATGTCGCTGGACGGTTGCCGTAAAGGATTTCTGTTGACGGATGGCGGCCGCCGCTTCGCATGGCAACACCGGAGGCTGAGGGGCACCCATTGTGTCTTTGGCGGCAGCGACCTTTCCACAACGCCGCTGTCTGTATGCGGTGCCTCGGCTCCTCGGCGTGGAAATCGGGGCCTTCCGTTACGGTGGTGCGAGGGGCATAGTTGTCCCGAGCACGAGAGTATGACCCATCCTCGCTCAAGTAGGCGTTGGATCCATAACCTGCTTTTCTTTGTGCATGTTGCAGCATCTCAATGCTGCTTGCTCCCGGAAGGTCTATTATCCCTCATTTGTACTATCGCTCAACATAAGATCTTGAATATGATCCGGATGTAAGTTCGATCGGTCTTTGGGCGGGTATAGCGGGCGAAGGGCATGGCGGAGGCCGCCAGAGCGGCGGCTGCCTCGGCAGCCGTGGCTGCTTGCTGCAGCGGGCGGCGACCGCGGCGGAGTCCGGCAAAAGTGGCGGCTGCCATGGCAGCAAAGGCGGCCCGGTGGTGGCGGGTGGCGGCGAAGCTGCAGCTGGGCTGCAGCAACTGGCGAACGCGGCGGAGGCCGCCAGGGCGGCGGCTGCCACGGCAGCCATGATGGCCCGGTGGTGGCGGCGGCGGCGGCAGCCGTGAGGATCGGTCAAGTAGAGCTGGATGTCTGGACCACCGAGGGTTAGGTCACGCAGCACCCGGTCATCTCCTCGGTGTGAGGACGGGGCGACGTGGCGATCGGCGACGGAAGTGTTGAGGAGGCGGCGGCGAAGACATGATCGAACGAAGCTAGCTGATATCAAATTGTTATGGCGCTGCTAGAAGGAGGGCGCGAGAGTGCCGGCCGGGGGCCTTTTTGCCCGCGGCCGGGCAAGAGGGAAGGGATTTCCTTCTTAATTCTTGCTTGATTAGATTGATACATCTCCTCTCTTTATATAGAGAGGTTTACTTGACTCCCAAGCAAGGCTTACTTGACCCCTAAGCAAGCGACCCTTATCTCTAATTAACCCTAAGACTAATGGGCCCATTAGGCCCATTACATACTCTAACAGATATAAAATATAAAGAGAAGTACATATATAGCCATGATTGTGTGATAAATTGTTTGTCAGGATATGGTTGTACTTGATTAAGCCTATATTGTAGATAGAGTGTCTGAATTACCATGGTGTCAAGAAGACAAAATCAGTTGGGAAGCTCAAACAAGAAGCTGAGAATATATTTATTTGGATGAAGATGGTGGTCATTTATTTATCAAATGCAAAAATGGTGAAACAATTGTGGAGAGCACTGGATTTGGAAGGATTGAGACTTGATTTGCTGCAATGTACAAGGGCCTATGGAAGTGCTTGATCATATCTAGAGTCTGGATTGTCAGCAGAGCGACATGGTACTGGTTCTGCTATGGGAATGGTGGACGGCAAGAAATAAAGCCAATGCAGGGCAAAGTGTGAGAAGCACTGACAATATTTGCTATGCCATCCGTCAGCACATTCAGGACTTCAGCCAGGCTGTTGTTCAGCCCAAGAAAGCCACTAATCAGTTCAAGGAAATTTGGCAGCGGCCGCCTGCTGACTTTGTCAAAGTTAACTTTGATGCTGCCTTTTATGCGGATACTGGACAGGGAGCCTCGGGTGTGTTTTTCGTTCAGATCAAGGTGATTTCGTGGCGGCCAGAGCTGGATATATGCAGCACATCTCGGGACCTCTGCATGCCGAGGCGATGGCAGGTTTGAGGGCAGCAGAAGCGAGTGCTAAATCTGGCCTACAGAGAGTGGTACTTGAATCTGACTATATTTTTTATCAGGGGATGACTGTGGCCCTGTTTGGTTCATAAGTCCTAGGACTTTTTCTAGTCCCAACTAAAAAGCCCCTAGTCCCTAAAAAGTTCCTCCCTGTTTGTTTCCAGGGACTAAAAAGTCCCTAGTCCCTCCCTAGAGATTAAATGACCATGTTATCTCTAGTATACAGAAAAATAACAACCAAACAATACCAACGGGCGGTGGGGCAATGGGTGCAGGGAGGGGTATTGTTGGAAAAGTCCCAAAAAAGACTTCTTGAGAGTCTTCTTCATTTAGTCCCAAAAAGCAACTTTTAGTCCCTAGTAGTCCCTCCCGTTTGGTTAAAAAGTCTCTAAGAGGGACTTTTTCTAGTCCCTACACCAAAAAGTCCCTGGAAACAAACACCCCTTGCATTTTTACACGGGGCTGATTGTATTTTTATGAGGGGGCTCAATTGCAAGGACATTACCGGAAAATCATAGGGAGCTGATTGTATTTTTTTGAGGGGGATATTATTCTTTTTAGCAGTTCATCGCACCATCGTGTTACTATTGTTGAACTGATGAATTCGACCGTTTGTACTGATGCTATCATTTCGTTGTACTGACATTTTTATTAAAAGAGTAAATAGGAACTCCCTCCCCCTCTCTTCCCGTTTCGCCGGCCACTCCAGCCGTCGACCGAGCTGCTAGCGGCCAATCCCTCCACCCGCCCGCCTCCCTCCCGGTAACCTAAGCCCCACCCTAGGGGCAACGATGGGCGTCGGGGCGCAGGCGAGGACGGCGGCGCTCGCAGGGGCACTCGTACTGATCTCTCTGTGTGTTTGTACATAGGAGGTATTTTTCATAGAGTAGTTTTGAATGGTTCCGTAAAGAGTACTTGACCTGATGTCCGTATGGGTTTGTACTGAGCGGGTTTTCACAGACTAGATTTTACTCTCTTTTTTTCTGGTATGGCTTTTCCTCGTAACTTTTAAATGGTGTACGATTTTCATAGTCCTCGAACTTGCATGGTTTATATCATTGAATTGAAAGATATATTTTTCAAAAAGAAAATGTTTTGTGTGTTTCTTTTTTTAAACTCAATTTCTTTTTGCAATGATGTTTTGGACTTCTCGCGTTTTGGGACTTGAATTTTTACCATTTGAATTTTCGTGGGTTTTCTTTTGTTTGAGCTTTTTCCCAAACTTATCCGAGACGTCATGTTTGAACATGCAACTTTTATAGTTGTGAACTTGTGGTTTTTCCATTTATTAAATTTCTTTTTTCCTCCGAACTTTTACTGCTACAATCTTTTTTTTGCAAATTTATTGTCCCTTTAGTTAGAACTGATGCAATTTTTAATTTTTAATTTATGGTACTTACGATGTTGGAAATATGCCCTAGAGGCAATAATAAATTAGTTATTATTATATTTCCTTGTTCATGATAATCGTTTATTATCCATGCTATAATTGTATTGATAGGAAACTCAGATACATGTGTGGGTACATAGACAACACCATGTCCCTAGTAAGCCTCTAGTTGACTAGCTCGTTGATCAATAGATGGTTACGGTTTCTGACCATGGACATTGGATGTCGTTGATAACGGGATCACATCATTAGGAGAATGATGTGATGGACAAGACAATCCTAAGCCTAGCACAAAGATCGTAGTTCGTATGCTAAAGCTTTTCTAAATGTCAAGTATCTTTTCCTTAGACCATGAGATTGTGCAACTCCGGATACCGTAGGAATGCTTTGGGTGTACCAAAGCGTCACTGGCGTAAGCTGGGTGACTATAAAGGTGCACTACGGTATCTCCGAAAGTGTCATTGGGTTGGCATGAATCGAGGCTGGGATTTGTCACTCCGTGTAAGCGGAGAGGTATCTCTGGGCCCACTCGGTAGGACATCATCATAATGTGCACAATGTGACCAAGGGGTTGATCACGGGTTGATGTGTTACGGAACAAGTAAAGAGACTTGCGGTGCGAGATTGAACAAGGTATCGGGATACCGACGATCGAATCTCGGGCAAGTACAATACCGCTAGACAAAGGGAATTGTATACGGGATCGATTGAGTCCTTGACATCGTGGTTATTCCGATGAGATCATCGTGGAACATGTAGGAGCCAACATGGGTATCCAGATCCGCTGTTGGTTATTGACGAGAACGTCTCGGTCATATGCGCATGGTTCCCGAACCCGTAGGGTCTACACATAAGGTTCGTGACACTAGGGTTATAGGGAATAGATATACGTGGTTACCGAATGTTGTTGAGTCCGGATGAGATCCCGGACGTCACGAGGAGTTCGGAGGTAAAGATTGATATATTGGACGAAGGGTTTTGGAGTCGGAAGTGTTCGGAGGTACGGGTGATGACCAGCATGACCGAAGGTGTTTGGGAGCCCGGCAAGTGTTGGGGGCTTCATGGGCCAAGGGAAGGGGCAAACCAGCCCACTAAGGGGCTATCGCCCCCTCACCTATTCCCACGTGACCAGGGGTTTGGGGCGCCCATCTAGGGTTCCCACCTCCGGCTTGGGGCCAAGTCACCCAAGGGGAGATCCCATCTGCCTGGCCGCCGCCCCCTAGGGGAAACCCTAGGGAGCCTCCCCTCCCCTTTCCTCCTATATATAGTGGAGGTTTTGGGGCTGCCTAACACACGAGAACCTCTCCCTCTTGGCGCAGCCCTACCTCTCTCCCTTCTCCTCTCTTGCGGTGCTTGGCGAAGCCCTGCTGGATTGCCACGCTCCTCCATCACCACCACGCCGTTGTGCTGCTGCTGGATGGAGTCTTCCTCAACCTCTCCTCTCTCCTTCTGGATCAAGGCGTGGGAGGCGTCACCGGGCTGTACGTGTGTTGAGCAGCGGAGGTGCCGTCCGTTCGACACTAGGATCTCCGGTGATTTGGATCACGATGAGTCGACTCCTTCAACCCCGTTCTCTTGAACGCTTCCGCTTAGCGATCTACAAGGGTATGTAGATGCACTCTCCTTCCCCTCGTCGCTGGTTTCTCCTTAGATAGATCTTGGTGACACATAGGAAAATTTTGAATTTGTGCTCGTTCCCCAAAGTGGCATCATGAGCTAGGTCTATTGCGTAGATTCTTTGCGAGTAGAACACAAAGTAGTTGTGGGCGTTGATTTTGTTCAATATGCTTACCGTTACTAGTCCAATCTTGTTTGACGGTATTGTGGGATGAAGCGGCCCGGACCGACCTTACGTAATCTTCGTGAGGCAGGTTCCACCGGTGACATGCACTTGGTGCATAAGGTGGCTAGCGGGTGCCGTCTCTCCCACTTTAGTCGGAAAGGATTCGATGAAAAGGGTCCTTATGAAGGGTAAATAGCAATTGGCATATCACGTTGTGGTTTTGCGTAGGTAAGAAAGCGTTCTTGCTAGAAACCCATAGCAGCCACGTAAAACATGCAAACAACAATTAGAGGGCGTCTAACTTGTTTTTGCAGGGTATGCTATGTGATGTGATATGGCCAAGAAGAATGTGATGAATGATATGTGATGTATGAGATTGATCATGTTCTTGTAATAGGATTCACGACTTGCATGTCGATGAGTATGACAACGGCAGGAGCCATAGGAGTTGTCTTTATTTATTGTATGACCTGCGTGTCATTGAACAACGCCATGTAATTATTTTACTTTATTGCTAACGGTAGCCATAGTAGTAGAAGTAATAGTTGGCGAGACAACTTCATGAAGACACGATGATGGAGATCATGATGATGGAGATCATGGTGTCATGCGGTGACGATGATGATCATGGAGCCCCAAAGATGGAGATCAATGGAGCTATATGATATTGGCCATATCATGTCACTACTATATAATTGCATGTGATGTTTATTATGTTTATGCATCTTGTTTACTTAGAACGACGGTAGTAAATAAGATGATCCCTTACAACAATTTCAAGAAGTGTTCTCCCTAAGCGTGCACCGTTGCTAAAGTTCGTCGCTTCTAAGCACCACGTGATGATCGGGTGTGATGGATTCTTACGTTCACATACAGCGGGTGTAAGACAAATTTACACGTGAAACACTTAGGGTTAACAGCGAGCCTAGCATGTACAGACATGGCCTCGGAACACGAGACCGAAAGGTCGAGCATGAGTCGTATAGTAGATCGATCAACATGAAGATGTTCACCGATGATGACTAGTCCGTCTCACGTGATGATCGGACACGGCCTAGTTGACTCGGATCATGTAATCACTTAGATGACTAGAGGGATGTCTATCTGAGTGGGAGTTCGTGAGATGAACTTAATTATCCTGAACATAGTCAAAAGATCTTTGCAAATTATGTCGTAAGCTCGCGCTTTAGTTCCACTGTTTAGATATGTTCCTAGAGAAAATATAGTTGAAAGTTGACAATAGCGATTATGCGGACAGAAAAAAGCTTATGTCCTTAATGCACCGCTCGGTGTGCTGGACCTCAAAACGTGGTCTGTGGATGTTGTGAACATTTGACACACATGTTTTGATGACTACGTGATAGTTCAGTTAAACGGTTTAGAGTTGAGGCACCAAAGACGTTTTTCGAAACGTCACAGAACATATGAGATGTTTCGAGGGCTGAAATTGGGATTTCAGGCTCGTGCCCAAGTCAAGAGGTATAAGACCTCCGACAATTCTCTTAGCCTGCAAACTAAGGGAGAAAAGCTCAATCGTTGAGCTTGTGCTCAGATTGTATGAGTGCAACAATCACTTGAATCGAGTGGGAGTTGATCTTCCAGATGAGATAGTGATGTTTCTCCAAAGTCATTGCCACCAAGCTGCTAGAAGCTTCGTGATGAACTATAACATATCAGGGATAGATATGATGATCCTTGAGCTATTCGCAATGTTCGACACCGCGAATGTAGAAATCAAGAAGGAGCATCAATTGTTGATGGTTGGTGAAACCACTAGTTTTAAGAAGGGCAAGGGCAAGGGCAAGAAGGGATACTTCATGAAACGGCAAAACAATTGCTGCTCTAGTGAAGAAACCCAATGTTGAACCCAAACCCGAGACTAAGTGCTTCTGTAATGAGAGGAACGGACACAAAAGCGGAACCACCCTAGATACTTGTTAGATGAGAAGGCTGGCAAGGTCGATAAAAGTATATTGGATATACATTATGTTAATGTGTAATTTACTAGTACTCCTAGTAGCACCAGGGTATTAGATACCGGTTCGGTTGCTAAGTGTTAGTAACTCGAAATAAAAGCTACGGAATAAACGGAGACTAGCTAAAGGTGAGCCGACGATATGTGTTGGAAGTGTTTCCAAGTTTGATGTGATCAAACATCGCACGCTCCCTCTACCATCAAGATTAGTATTAAACCAGAATAATGGTCATTTGGTGTTTTGCGTTAAGCATAGACATGATTGGATTATGTCTATCATAATCTGTTATTCATTTAAGGAGAATAATGGTTACTCTATTTATTTGAATAATACCTTGATGGTCTTGCACCTAAATGAATGGTTTATTGAATCTCGATCGTAGTGATACACATTTTCATGCCAAAGGTATAAGATAGTAATGATAGTACCACTTACTTGTGGCACTGCCATATAAGTCATATTGGTATAAAACGCATGAAGAAGCTCCATGCTGATGGATCTTTGGACTCACTCGTTTTTGAAAAGTTTGAGACATGCAAACCATGTCTATTGGTGTATACGCATGATGAAACTCCATGCAGATGGATCGTTTGGACTCACTTGATTTTGAATCACTTGAGATATGCAAATTCATACCACATGGGCAAGATGACTGAAAAGCCTCGGTTTGATAAGATGGAACAAGATAGCAACTTGTTGAAGTAACACATTTTGATGTGTGCAGTCCAATGAGTCTTTGAGGCATGCAGATGAATATCGTTATGTTCTTACTTCACGGATGATTTAAGTAGATCTTGAGTGTATTTACTTGATGAAACTCAAGTCTGAATTATTGAATGGTTCAAGTAATTTCAGAGTGAAGTTAAAGATCATTGTGACAAGAGGATAAAATGTCTATGATATGATCATAGAGATGAGTATCTGAGTTCTGAGCTTTGCACGCTATTAAGACATTGTGGAAATTGTTTCACAATTAATACCGCTGAAACACCATAATGTGATGGTGTGTCCGAACATCATAGTTGCACCCTATTAGATATGGTGTGTACCATGATGTCTCTTATCGAATTACCACTATCGTTCATGGGTTAGGCATTAGAGACAACCACATTCACTTTAATAGGGCACCACGTAATTCCGTTGAGACGACACCGTTTGAAATATGGTTTGGAGAAACATAAGTTGTCGTTTCTTAAAAGTTTGGGGCTGCGACGCTTATGTGAAAAAGTTTCATCATGATAAGCTCGAACCCAAAACGGATAAATACATCTTCATAGGACACCCAAAACAGTTGGGTATACCTCCTATCTCAAGATCCGGAAGCAAAAGTAATTGTTTCTAGAAACGGGTCCTTTCTCGAGGAAAAGTTTCTCTCGAAAGAATTGAGTGGGAGGATGGTGGAGACATGATGAGGTTATTGAACCGTCACTTCAACAAGTGTGTAGCAGGGCACGGGAAGTTGTTCATGTGGCGCCTACACCAATTGAAGTAGAAGCTTATGATAGTGATCATGAAGTTTTGGATCAAGTCACTACCGTACCTCGTAAGGGGACAAGGATGCGTACTACTTGGTGATCTGATAATCCTGTCTTGAAGGTAATGTTGCTAGACAACAATGAACCTCGAGCTATGGAGAAGCGATGGTGGGCCCGGATTCGACGAATGGCTCGAGGCCATAAAATCCGAGAAAGGATCCATGACTTTGGTGGACTTGCCCGATGATCGGCAAGCCATTGAGATGAATGGATCTTTAAGAAGAAGACGGACGTGGGCGGTAATATCACCGTCTATGAAGCTCGACTTGTGGCGAAGAGTTTTCACAAGTTCAAGGAGTTGACTACGATGAGATTTTCTCATCCTTAGCGATGCTTAAGTCCGTCGGAATCATGTTAGCATAAGCTGCATTTATGAAATCTGGCAGATGGATGTCAAAACGAGTTTCCTTACCAGTTTTTGTAAGGAAAGGTTGTATGTGATACAATCGAAAGTTTTGTCGATCCTAAGGATGCTAAAAGGCATCTGGCTCATGATCCTTCTAAGGACTGGGGTAAGCATCTCGGAGTTGGAATGTGTGCTTTGATGAGATGATCAAAGATTTTGGGTTTATACAAAGTTTATGAGAAACTTGTATTTCCAAAGAAGTGAGTGGGAGCACTATAGAATTTCGATGAGTATATGTTGTTGACATATTGATGATCGAAATGATGTAGAAATTCTGGAAAGCATATAGAGTTATTTGAAAGATGTTTTCAATAGAAAACCTGGATTAAGCTACTTGAACATTGAGCATCGAGATCTATAAGGATAGATCAAAATGCTTAATAATACTTTCAAATGAGCACATACCTTGACATGATCTTGAAGGTGTTCAAGATGGATCGATCAAAGAAGGAGTTCTTGCACGAGATGTAAGGTATGAAGTTAAGACTTAAAGCTCGACCACGGCGAAGAGAGAGAAAGGGCGAAGGTCATCCCTATGCCTTAAGCGTAGGCTCTACGGTATGCTATCTTTGTGTACTACACGGAAGTGTGCCTTGCCATGAGTCGATCAAGGGTACAAGAATGATCCAGGAATGGATCATTGGACATGATCAAAATTGTCCTTGGAGTAAATAAGGACATGTTTCTCAATTATGGAGGTGATAAAGAGTTGGCGTAAAGGGTTACGTCGATGCAAGCTTTAACACCTATCCGAGTGTCTCTGAGTAGCAAACCGGATCGTATAGTGGAGCAACCATTTGGAATAGCTTCAAGTGGGCGTGGAAGCAACATTTACAATATGACATAGAAATTACGAAGTACATACGGATCTGAATGTTCTGAGACCGTTGACTAAAACCTCTCTCACAAGCAAAACATGATCAAACCCCGAACTCATTGAGTCTTAATCACATGATGATGTGAACTAGTTTAATGACACTAGTAAACTCTTTAGATATTGGTCACATGGCGATGTGACCTGTGAGTGTTAATCACATGGCGATGTGAACTAGATTATTGACTCTAGTGCAAGTGGGAGACTGTTGGAAATATGCCTAGAGGCAATAATAAATTAGTTATTATTATATTTCCTTGTTCATGATAATCGTTTATTATCCATGCTATAATTGTATTGATAGGAAACTCAGATACATGTGTGGGTACATAGACAACACCATGTCCCTTGTAAGCCTCTAGTTGACTAGCTCGTTGATCAATAGATGGTTACGGTTTCGACCATGGACATTGGATGTCGTTGATAACGGGATCACATCATTAGGAGAATGATGTGATGGACAAGACAATCCTAAGCCTAGCACAAAGATCGTAGTTAGTATGCTAAAGCTTTTCTAAATGTCAAGTATCTTTTCCTTAGACCATGAGATTGTGCAACTCCGGATACCGTAGGAATTCTTTGGGTGTACCAAGCGTCGAGCGTGGCTGGGTGACTATAAAGGTGCACTACAGGTATCTCCGAAAGTGTCATTGGGTTGTACGAATCGAGACTGGGATTTGTCACTCCGTGTAAGCGGAGAGGTATCTCTGGGCCCACTCGGTAGGACATCATCATAATGTGCACAATGTGACCAAGGGGTTGATCACGGGTTGATGTGTTACGGAGCGAGTAAAGAGACTTGCCGGTAGCGAGATTGAACAAGGTATCGGGATACCGACGATCGAATCTCGGGCAAGTACAATACCGCTAGATAAAGGGAATTGTATACGGGATCGATTGAGTCCTTGACATCGTGGTTCATCCGATGAGATCATCGTGGAACATGTGGGAGGCAACATGGGTATCCAGATCCCGCTGTTGGTTATTGACCAGAGAACGTCTCGGTCATATCGCATGGTTCCCGAACCCGTAGGGTCTACACATAAGGTTCGGTGGCGCTAGGGTTATAGGTAATAGATAAACATGGTTGCGAATGTTGTTGAGTCCGGATGAGATCCCGGACGTCACGAGGAGTTCGGAATGGTCGGAGGTAAAGATTGATATATCGGACGAAGGGTTTTGGAGTCGGAAGTGTTCGGAGGTACGGGTGATGACCAGCATGACCGAAAGGTGTTTGGGAGCCCGGCAAGTGTTGGGGGCTTCATGGGCCAAGGAAGGGGCAAACCAGCCCACTAAGGGGCTGTCGCCCCCTCACCTATTCCCACGTGACCAGGGGTTTGGGCGCCCCATCTAGGGTTCCCACCTCCTGGCTTGGGGGCCAAGTCACCCAAGGGGGAGATCCCATCTGCCCTGGCCGCTGCCCCCCCTAGAGGAAACCCTAGGGCGCCTCCCCTCCCCTTTCCCCCTATATATAGTGGAGGTTTTGGGGCTGCCTAACACATGAGAACCTCTCCCTCTTGGCGCAGCCCTACCTCTCTCCCTTCTCCTCTCTTGCGGTGCTTGGCGAAGCCCTGCTGGATTGCCACGCTCCTCCATCACCACCACGTCGTTGTGCTGCTGCTGGATGGAGTCTTCCTCAACCTCTCCCTCTCTCCTTGCTGGATCAAGGCGTGGGAGGCGTCACCGGGCTGTACGTGTGTTGAGCAGCGGAGGTGCCGTCCGTTCGGCACTAGGATCTCCGGTGATTTGGATCACGATGAGTACGACTCCTTCAACCCCGTTCTCTTGAACGCTTCCGCTTAGCGATCTACAAGGGTATGTAGATGCACTCTCCTTCCCCTCCTTGCTGGTTTCTCCTTAGATAGATATTGGTGACACGTAGGAAAATTTTGAATTTCTGCTATGTTCCCCAACATACGGTACTATAGAGTTTGTACTTCTCAAAAAATAATCAATCAATGTTCTTTTAGTTTTAGTTTTTAATTTTCTTTCTCATCCTTATCCTTACTGACGGTGTCATCACCATCGTACCTTTATGGTTTATATAGTTGAATGGACTTACATTTTTACCATTTTCTTCTTTTAAAAACTTATGTTTTCTTCTCCAAACTTCCTACCTGACAAGAATCAGAACTTATTTATTTTTTACATTTGTACTTCCAAGTGTCTTTAATGACATTTTCACTATTTTACTTTGTTTTACCTCACCAAACAGGCGCACAACACATTTGAAGAAACAAAACACGAATCTTTGAAGCACTAGGGGGGTAACCATTGCACAGGACTTCATGTGTGCCTTCATCATAGAAAAATAGACTGAATATCGCCAAGTTCTAAGGTTGAATAAATGAATCATACAGAATATAGTCAAAACCCCACATTTTTCTCACTAAAACAAACTTATGTACTTGCATACAACCCTCTTTGAACTTGGACGATGACCAGTGCTCAACTCGGACGGAGGACATTGTGAAAGTGCAACTATCCCTAGGTGGTTTTGGTAATTCATAACAACATATAGCTCATTGAGCTAATGCTATTCCAAGATGAATATTTCAGGAAAGCTCAATGATTGGCATGGCATGGATGATGAAAGTGGATCCCTCAAAATATTAAGGACAAAGGATTGGCTCAAGCTCAAAAGCTCAAGACTCTACATTTTACATTTTAGTGATCCAATATCACATTGAGTCTATAGGGAAAGCCAATACTATCAAGGAGGGAAGAGGTGTTGCTTAATGAGCCTCTTGCTTCATGTGCTTAGTCATATGCTCCAAAACCCTCCACTACTTTCTCACATCCACATATGACCTAAAACTAAAGTCAAACTCGGCCCTACCGATTCTTCCTATCCGGCGCCACCGAGTTGAGATGTCATAGCCACTGCCACAAACCCTAGGAAAATCGGTCTCACCGATAGGGATCTCGGTCTCACCGAGATGGGATTGTAATCTCTCTGTTTCCCTTCGTAACGTTTCGGTCTAACCGAAGTGAGCGATCGGTCCCACCGAGATTACAATGTAAACTCTCTATTTCCCTTTCGTAACTTTTCGTCTCACCGAAAGAGCGAATCGGTCCCACCGAGTTTACCTGACCAACTCTCTGGTTAGCTTATTACCAAATTCGGTCTCACCGAGTTTGTGTAAATGGTCTCACTGAGATTACGTTATGCCCTAACCCTAACCATATCGGTCCTACCGAGATGCATGTCAGTCCCACCGAAAACCCTAACGGTCACTAGGTTTACTAAAATCGGTTCGACCGAGTTTGTTGATTCGGTCCCACCGAGTTTGGTAAATTGTGTGTAACGGTTAGATTTTTTGTGGAGGCTATATATACCCTTCCACCTCCTCTTCATTCATGGAGAGAGCCATCAGAACAAACCTACACTTCCAACTTACCAGTTCTGAGAGAGAACCACCTACTCATGTGTTGAGGCCAAGATATTCCATTCCAACCATATGTATCTTGATCTCTAGCCTTCCCCAAGTTGCTTTCCACTCAAATCTTCTTTCCACCAAATCCAAATCCTGTGAGAGAGAGTTGAGTGTTGGGGAGACTATCTTTTAAAGCACAAGAGCAAGGAGTTCATCATCAACACACCATTTGTTACTTCTTGGAGAGTGGTGTCTCCTAGATTGGCTAGGTGTCACTTGGGAGCATTCGACAAGATTGTGGAGTTGAACCAAGGAGTTTGTAAGGGCAAGGAGATCTCCTACTTCGTGAAGATCTACCGCTAGTGAGGCAAGTCCTTCGGGGGCGATGGCCATGGTGGGATAGACAAGGTTGCTTCTGTTGGAAATATGCCCTAGTGGCAATAATAAATTAGTTATTATTATATTTCCTTGTTCATGATAACCGTTTATTATTCATGCTATAATTGTATTGACCGGAAACCGCAATACATGTGTGGATACATAGACAACACCATGTCCCTAGTAAGCCTCTAGTTGACTAGCTCGTTGATCAATAGATGGTTACGGTTTCCTGACCATGGACATTGGATGTCGTTGATAACGGGATCACATCATTAGGAGAATGATGTGATGGGCAAGACCCAATCCTAAGCCTAGCACAAAGATCGTAATTAGTATGCTAAAGCTTTTCTAAATGTCAAGTATCATTTCCTTAGACCATGAGATTGTGCAACTCCGGATACCGTAGGAATGCTTTGGGTGTACCAAGCGTCCTGGCGTGGCGGGTGGCGATAAAGGTGCATTACAGGTATCTCCGAAAGTGTCATTGGGTTGGCACAAATCGAGGCTGGGATTTGTCACTCCGGTTGACGGAGAGGTATCTCTGGGCCCACTCGGTAGGACATCATCATAATGTGCACAATGTGACCAAGGGGTTGATCACGGGATGATGTGTTCTGAGCGAGTAAAGAGACTTGCGTAACGAGATTGAGCAGGTATCGGGATACCAGCGATCGAATCTCGGGCAAGTACTATACCGATAGACAAAGGGAACTGAATACGGGATTGATTGAATCCTCGACATCATGGTTCATCCGATGAGATCATCGTGGAACATGTAGGAGCCAACATGGGTATCCAGATCCGCTGTTGGTTATTGACGGAGAACGTCTCGGTCATGTTCGCATGGTTCCCGAACCCGTAGGGTCTACACATAAGGCTCGGTGGCGCTAGGGTTATAGGGAATAGATATCGTGGTTACTGAATGTTGTTGAGTCCGGATGAGATCCCGGATGTCACGAGGAGTTCGGAATGGTCGGAGGTAAAGATTGATATATTGGACGAAGGTTTTGGAGTCGGAAGTGTTCGGAGGTACGGGTGATGACCAGCATGACCGAAAGGTGCTTGGGAGCCCGGCAAGTGTTGGGGGCTTCATGGGCCAAGGGAAGGGGAAAACCAGCCCACTAAGGGGCTGTCGCCCCTCACCTATTCCCACGTGACCAGGGGTTTGGGGCGCCCCATCTAGGGTTCCCACCTCCGGCTTGGGGCCAAGTCACCCAAGGGGGAGATCCCATCTGCCCTGGCCGCCGCCCCCCTAGGGGAAACCCTAGGGCGCCTCCCCTCCCCTTTGCCCCTATATATAGTGGAGGTTTTGGGGCTGCCTAACACACGAGAACATCTCCCTCTTGGCGCAGCCCTACCTCTCTCCCTCCTCGTCTCTCGTAGTGCTTGGCGAAGCCCTGCTGGAGTACCGCGCTCCTCCACCACCACCACGCCGTCGTGCTGCTGCTGGACGGAGTCTTCCCCAACCTCTCCCTCTCCCCTTGCTGGATCAAGGCATGGGAGACGTCACCGGGCTGCATGTGTGTTGAACACGGAGGCGCCGTCCGTTCGGCACTAGGATCATCGGTGATTTGAATCACGACGAGTACGACTCCATCAACCCCGTTCACTTTAATGCTTCCGCTTAGCAATCTACAAGGGTATGTAGATGCACTCTCCTTCCCCTCGTTGCTAGATTACTCCATAGATTGTTCTTGGTGATGCGTAGAATATTTTGAATTTCTGCTACGTTCCCCAACAGCTTCTTCGTGGACCCTTCGTGGGTGGAGCCCTCTGTGGACTCGCGCAACCGTTACCCTACGTGGGTTGAAGTCTCCATCAACGTGGAGGTACGATAGCACCACCTATCGGAACCACGACAAAAACATCCGTGTCTCCAATTGCGTTTGAATCCTCCAAACCCTTCCCTTTACATTCTTGCAAGTTGCATGCTTTATTTTCTGCTGCCAATATACTCTTTGCATGCTTGCTTGAATTGTGTGAAGATTGCTTGACTTGTTCAAAGATAGCTAAAATCTGCCAAAGTCTAAAATTGGGAAAAGGTTAGGTTTTTAATTGGTCAAGTAGTCTAATCACCCCCCTCTAGACATACTTCAAGGTCCTACAAGTGGTATCAGAGCTTTGATTTCCATAGCTTTTGGTGGTCATAGCCTTAGTTTCACAACCTAGGAGAGTATGGCGTCTAGCGAGGGAAATTATCACCATAGAGGTCCTTACTTTGATGGTACTAATTTTGCTAGTTGGAAGCATAAGATGAAAATGCATATTCTCGGACATAACCCCGCTGTTTGGGCTATTGTGTGTATTGGTTTGCAAGGTGAATTCTTTGATGGGAGAGAACCGAACCGTGAAGCTAATGCGGAAGAGTTGAAGATGTTGCAATACAACACTCAAGCTTGTGATATCCTCTTCAATGGCTTGTGCCCCGAAGAATTCAACAAAATCAGCCGTCTTGAGAGTGCAAAGGAAATTTGGGATACTTTGATTGATATGCATGAAGGTACCGACTCCGTCAAGGAATCCAAGTTGGATGTGCTCCAAAGTCAGCTTGTGATGAGGACATCAATACCATTGTTACACCCACAGCCCCTACTGCTACATATACTGGACCAATTACTAGAGCTCGCGCACGCCAATTAAATTATCAGGTACTTTCGTTTCTTGGTAATGATTCTAATGTTCATGAGAATATGATGCTGCCTAAATTGTATACATTTGTTTTGCTTAAAAATGAAGGCCCTAGCTTGGAGAAGGATGGACATTGGAGCAAGAACAAGCATGGAGATAATGCCATGCGCAAAGGGAACAAACGGAGTTACAAGTGATGATTTCAGGACTTTGAAGCCACCATAATGGGTGCATGAAGCCTTGGACGAAATATACAAGATGCTACTTCATAAATGTCGCCCCGAGGCTATTCTAGGTGCTTCGTCACCTTATTAGTGGGCCAGGCCCTTGTAATTTCGAAATACACAAGTATAGGCTATTTTAGAGTCCGTATGTGTGGGGAAACAAGAGATAGGGTTGATTTGGACCCCTCCACCAAGGGCCACGAAATTCCCCCTCTTCCTCCATATATACAGCCCTTAGGGCACCGTTTAGACTTTGGATTTTGTTTAGATTAAAAGTTCGCCATAGCTGCAACTTCGCGTGCTTGATTGTGTTCAACGACCGGACAAAGCGTCACAGAACCCCACCTTGATCAATAAAGCTTTCATCTTATATTCGCAATATCCAGATTGCAATCTCAGTTTCTTGCTTGTTCTTCGTTTGCTCGCAGGAAGCAGACCCTCGTGGTCAGGTTGATCGTGCTCGGCGTGGTCAATAACCTCTCGGAGTTGGTTTAGCGATTGCTAAGGCGCGGCGTCCTCGCACGTTAAGTAGTCGGATCGTCAAAGTCGACTTCCTCCAAAGCGAAAACCAACATCTCATCGAAAGGCGGGACACCTCGCCTCTATCAAGTGGTATCGAGCTTGAGGTTGCTCGGTGAGATTTTACTGAGTTTTTCGTAGATTAGATCGAGTCTGTTCTTCATACCTAAAGTCCACGAAAAAGCCACAAAAAAATTAGGGTTAGTTCATCATATCCGAACCAATCTGAGCCTTTGCATAATCTTTTTAGGGTTTTTGCTTTGTTGAATTTGCGGTTGCATCGTCGTGTCAAGTTGCTGGTCTTAGAGTCTAGTCTTTTAGAGTTTCGAGTTCTGGTCATAAGTTGTCACGCCGCCGCCGCACCATCATCATCGCCTTGCCATCTACCACCCTTCTTATCCGCCACCGCTCTGAATCCGTATCCATATACCACCACCAATCCGTATCCATATACCACCACCAATCTGTATCCATATACCACCACCAATCTGTCTCCATATACCACCACCGCTGCCATATACCACCACCATATATCCACCACCATATATCCACCACCAATCTGAGTTCTTCTCATATTAGGTTTGTTTTCGAGATCCATCTAGTTTCCGATTTGTGTTTTCCTTGCCGGAGTAGGTTTCGGAAAAAAAAAGTCTGGAAACCACCCTCCGTTTAGGCCCAAAATTTTCCGAAAACGCACTTGTCGAAAAATTTTCTGGCTATCCTATTTTAAGTGTTTCTAAGCGTATTGAGACGATCGCCATTATAGAAAGTTTTTTGACCCGTTTCCAGTTTTTGGGTCCGGCGTCGAAAAAAAAATTGGTCGAAAAAATTTCGTGCCCATCCTGTCGGTTTGACACAGGAAGAGTTTTGAGACACTCGCCATTATAGTGATTTTTCACAAAAAAAGAGCAGCGCAAAAAAAAACAGCGCAAAAAAAGCGAAAAAATATTCAGAGTGTGCTTTTCCGTTGTTTCCGTGCAGCGCCGTGATTTTGTTAGTGTTCTAGGCTCGCGTCTCTAGCACGGTCTAGCCTAGGACCAACACAAGATACCGTCGTTGGCGTTTATTCAACTTTGCATCTCTGAATTGATTATTGCTAACCCTTTTTGCTACCATATTATAAGCCTTCCCAGCTCCACATACATCTACATCGTGCATTTGACTCTCCCAGTAATCGCTCTATCCAAGCTTTGAGAGTTTTGACTACATCGGTTGCCGATCACTTTCTTCTTTGGTAAGAACTGGTAAGAATTTGAGATTTGCTTGACGGATTTGTGACTGTCCACCACACCACCACCACCACTTCCTAGTAGTCTGTCGAATCATATTCTTGTGTGTTTCTATTGCTGCTAACCATGGCAGGATCACAAGCCGCGTGGTGATTGGGAGAACATGACAAACAAAGCGCTACATGATAAGTTTCAACAAATGATGAGTGGGCAGGTGGAAGATGTGCTAAATAGATTTGAAGAGGCCATGGAGAAGATAGATGGCATTGAGAAGGCGTTCGAAACAAAGCTCGATAACAAGTTTAATGAATTGCTCGCGCGTCTACCACCACCACCACCGGCGGCACCTAACGCACCTCTACTACAACAACAAGGACTACCTCGACATCGCGAAACAGCCCTCCGCCGAGCTTCCGTGTCCCTCTTCACTGGCCAAGCTCTTTGGTGCTGCTGTTGATACTTCTGTGGCTCCTGCTGCTGCGGTGGGGGAGGATGATTATGTGAGAGATTACGAGGATGAGGTTGATCAACATCAAAACTACGTGCAACCACCAGCACCACAACCACCAGGTCGTCCACATGCAAATAATGGCAATGTTCGGGCTCCCCTTCAGTGCGAGATCATGACCATCTCCCTAAACTGAAATTGAATATTCTACCATTTGAGGGTAGATATGTTCCTGATCTATATCTTACTTGGGAGTTAGAAACTGAACAACGATTTACATGTTTACAATATCACGAGGAGAGGCGTGTTCTGCTGCTGTTTGTGCTTTCACTAGCTTTGCATGTGTTTGGTGGTCTGAACATTGTAGATTATATCCTGTTCCAGCTACTTGGGCTGCTTTGAAAACTGCTATGCGTACTCGTTGGGTTCCACCATATTATCAGCGTGAATTACTTCAAAAATTGCAGCGCTTAAGACAAGGAAAAATTCGGTGAAGAATATTATCGGGAATTACAAACTGGTTTGATTAGATGTGGTATTGTTGGGAGAATGAAGCTATGCTTGCACGTTTTACGGGTGGATTAAATAGAGATTCAGACCATTCTAGACTACAAGGATTATAATAATATCACTCGATTATTCCATCTTGCTTGTAAAGCTGAGCGTGAAGTCAGGATCGACAGGCCTTGGCGCGGACTAACTTTTCTGCAGGTCGACCTTCCTCATGGACACCACGTGCATCATCTACTTCCACACGTTCTACTACACCGGCACCTCCGTCGGCTGCCACCTCCAACCGTGATACAAGAAAGCAGGCACAACCACCATTATCGCCAAGAGTACACTGCTGGGCCTACAGAGCTCTTCTTCTTCCATGGCGTCAACAGGGCACACAAGTGATATTATTTGTCGTCGTTGTAAGGGAAGAGGACATTTTCGAGAGAATGCCAATCTCAGCGTGTGATGATTGCTACTGAGGATGGTGGGTATGAGTCTGCTAGTGACTATGATGAAGAGACTTTGGCTCTTATTACACATGAAGAACACGGTGGAAATGATTACGATCATGAGGCGCAATACATGGCTGCTGAAGATCTTGACAGGTATGAATGTTTAGTTGCTCAACGTGTTTTGAGTGTGCAGGTTACACAAGCTGAGCAAAATCAGAGGCATAACTTGTTCCATACAAAGGGAGTTGTGAAGGAGCGTTCTATTCAGCGTCATCATAGATGGAGGAGCTGCAACAACTTGGCTAGCATGGATATGGTGGAGAAGCTTTCTCTCACCACAAGACCACATCCACATCCTTACTACATCCAATGGTTCAACAACAGCGGCAAGGTTAAGGTAACACGTCTGTTCGTGTGTATTTTAGTATCTCTACATATGCTGGTTATGTTGATTGTGATGTGGTACCTATGCAAGCATGTTCCTTATTACTTGGTAGACCATGGCAATTTGATAAAATTCTGTACACCATGGTAGAAACAATCAGTATACTCTTGTTCACAAGGATAAAAATATTACTTTGCTTCCTATGACTCCTAATTCCATTTTGAAAGATGATATTAATAGAGCTAATAAAGCAAAACAGGAGAAAAATAGGAGTGAAAATCAGATTGTGGCAAAAGAATTTGAGCAACAAATGAAGCCTAATAATAAACCATCTAATGTTGCTTCTGAAATTAAACTGAAAAGTGCATGTTTATTTGCCACCAAATCTGATATTGATGAGCTAGATTCTAGCAAATCTGTTTGCTATGCTTTTGTGTGCAAAGAGGCATTATTTTCATTAGAGGCGTGCCTTCCTCTTTGCCCCTGCTGTCACTAACATTTTGCAGGAGTTCGCTGGCGTCTTCCCACAAGGCGTGCCACGGGATTACCACCTGTTCGAGGATTGAGCATCAAATTGACTTAATTCCGTTGCATCGCTACCAACCGCGCACCATACCGTACCAATCCGGAGGAGGCGAAGGAGATTATCGTCAAGTACAGGAGCTGCTCGACAAAGGTTATATCTGCGAATCTCTTAGTCCTTGTGCTGTTCCTATTATACTAGTGCCTAAAAAGGATGGTGCGTCGGCGTATGTGTGTTGATTGTAGAGGCATTAATAATATTACTATTCGTTATCGTCATCCTATTCCTAGGCTAGAAGATATGCTTGATGAATTGAGTGGCTCTACAATATTCTCCAAAGTTGATTTGCGTAGTGGATACCATCAAATTCGTATGAAATTGGGAGATGAATGGAAAATAGCATTTAAAACTAAGTTTGGATTATATGAGTGGTTAGTCATGCCTTTTGGGTTAACTAATGCACCTAGTACTTTCATGAGATTAATGAACGAAGTTTTACGTGCTTTCATTGGACGATTTGTGGTAGTTTACTTTGATGATATACTGATTTATAGCAAATCTTTGGAAGAACATTTGGAACATTTACGTGCTGTTTTAATGCTCTCGTGATGCACGTTTGTTTGGTAACCTTGGGAAGTGCACCTTTTGCACCGACCGAGTATCTTTTCTTGGCTATGTTGTTACTCCACAGGAATTGAAGTTGATAAAGCCAAGATTGAAGCTATTGAGAGTTGGCGCAGCCCAAAGCGGTCACACAAGTGAGGAGTTTTCTTGGACTCGCTGGTTTCTATAGGCGTTTTGTGAGAGACTTTAGCACCATTGTTGCACCTCTCAATGAGCTTACAAAGAAGGATGTGCCTTTTGTTTGGGGTACCGCTTGGGAAGAAGCCTTCACGGTATTGAAAGATAATTTGACACATGCTCCTTTACTCCAACTTCCCGACTTTAATAAGACTTTTGAGCTTGAATGTGATGCTAGTGGAATTGGATTAGGAGGTGTGTTATTACAAGATGGCAAACCTGTTGCATACTTTTACGAAAAATTGAGTGGGCCTAGTCTGAACTATTCTACTTATGACAAAGAATTATATGCTCTTGTTAGGACTTTAGAGACATGGCAACATTATTTATGGCCCAAAGAATTTGTTATACATTCGATCATGAATCTTTGAAACATATTAAAAGTCAAGCTAAACTGAATCGTAGACATGCTAAATGGGTTGAATTCATTGAGACTTTCCTTATGTCATTAAACACAAGAAGGGTAAATAAAATGTTATTCTTGATGCTTTGTCTCGTCGCTATACTATGCTTTCACAACTTGACTTCAAAATATTTGGTTTGGAGACCATCAAAGATCAATATGTGCATGATGCTGATTTTAAAGATGTAATGCAGAATTGTAAAGAAGGAAGAACATGGAACAAGTTCGTTATTAATGATGGTTTTGTGTTCCGTGCTAACAAGCTATGCATTCCTGCTAGCTCTGTTAGTCTTTTGTTGTTGCAGGAGGCGCATGGAGGAGGATTAATGGGACACTTTGGCGTCAAGAAGGCGGAGGATATGCTTGCTACACATTTCTTTTGGCCAAAGATGAGGCGGGATGTTGAGCGTTTTGTTGCTCGCTGCACTACATGTCAAAAAGCTAAGTCACGACTCAATCCTCATGGTTTATATATGCCTTTTCCTGTGCCTAGTGTTCCTTGGGAGGATATATCTATGGACTTTGTTTTAGGTTTACCTTGAACAAAGAAGGGAGGATAGCATATTTGTTGTCGTGGATAGATTCTCGAAAATGGCACACTTTATACCATGTCATAAAAGCGATGATCTTGTTAATGTTGCTGATTTGTTCTTTCGTGAAATTATTCGCTTGCATGGTGTGCCAAATACTATTGTTTCAGATCGTGATACTAAATTTCTTAGCCACTTTTGGAGCGTTTATGGGCTAAGTTGGGGACTAAACTGCTTTTTAGTACTACTTGTCACCCCAAACCGATGGACAAACTGAAGTAGTCAATAGAACATTGTCTACTATGCTTAGGGCTGTTTTGAAGAATAATAAGAAAATGTGGGAAGAATGCTTGCCTCATATTGAATTTGCTTATAATCGTTCATTGCATTCTACTACTAAGATGTGCCCTTTTGAAATTGTGTGTGGCTTCCTACCTCGTGCACCTATTGATTTGTTGCCTCTTCCATCTTGGAGAAGGTTAATTTTGATGCTAAAGAACGTGCTGAATTGATTTTAAAATGCATGAGATAACTAAGGAAAACATTGAGCGTATGAATGCTAAATATAAACGTCTTTGGAGATAAGGGTAGAAAACATGTTGTCTTTGCACGGAGATCTTGTTTGGTTACATTTGCGTAAGGATAGGTTTCCTAATTTGCATAAATCAAAGCTAATGCCACGTCTTGATGGTCCATTTAAGGTGTTAGAAAATGAATGATAATGCATATAAACTTGAGCTGCTGTAGATTTTGGGGTTAGTCCACTTTTAACATTGCAGATTTGAAGCCTTATTTGGGTGAGGAATATGAGCTTCCGTCGAGGGCGACTTCATTTCAAGAAGGGAGGATGATGAGGACATCAATACCATTGTTACACCCACAGCCCCTCTTGCTACATATCTTGGACCAATTACTAGAGCTCGTGCGCCAATTAAATTATCGGTACTTTCGTTTCTTGGTAATGATTCTAATGTTCATGAGAATATGATGCTGCCTAAATTGGATACATTTGTTTTGCTTACAAGCGAAGGCCCTAGCTTGGAGAAGGATGGACATTGGAGCAAGAACAAGCATGGAGATAATGCCATGCGCAAGGGAACAAACGGAGTTACAAGTGATGATTTCAGGACTTTGAAGCCACCATAATGGGTGCATGAAGCCTTGGACGAAATATACAAGATGCTACTTCATAAATGTCGTCCCGAGGCTATTCTAGGTGCTGCGTCACCTTATTAGTGGGCCAGGCCCTTGTAATTTCGAAATACACAAGTATAGGCTATTTTTAGAGTCCGTATGTGTGGGGAAACAAGAGATAGGGTTGATTTGGACCCCTCCACCAAGGGCCACGAAATTCCCCCTCTTCCTCCATATATACAGCCCTTAGGGCACCGTTTAGACTTTGGGTTTTGTTTAGATTAAAAGTTCGCCATAGCTGCAACCGTGTGCCGTTTGTGTTCAACGACCGGACAAAGCGTCACAGAACCCCACCTTGATCAATAAAGCTTTCATCTTATATTCGCAATATCCAGATTGCAATCTCAGTTTCTTGCTTGTTCTTCGTTTGCTCGCGGAAGCAGACCCTCGTGGTCAGGTTGATCGTGCTCGGCGTGGTCAATAACCTCTCGGAGTTGGTTTAGCGATTGCTAAGGCGCGGCGTCCTCGCACGTTCGTAGTCGGATCGTCAAAGTCGACTTCCTCCAAAGCGAAAACCAACATCTCATCGAAAGACGGGACACCTCGCCTCTATCAGCTTGACAAGTTCAAAATGAAGGATGGTGAAGGTGTCACTGAAATGTACTCTAGGCTTGCTCTTATCACAAATGAGATTGCCGGCTTAGGAAGTGAAGAAATGACCGACAGATTCATCATCAAGAAGATCTTAAGAGCATTGGATGAAAAATATGATACCATGTGCACATTGATCCAAATGATGCCAAATTACAAAGATCTCAAGCCAAAGGAAGTCATTGGAAGAATTGTTGCTCATGAGATGTCACTCAAGGATAAGGAGGAACTTCACAACAAGTCAAGTGGTGCTTACAAAGCCTCATGTGAAGCCCCCACATCATCAAGTGAGAAACAAACCTTCAACAAAGAATTGAGCTTAATGGTGAAGAACTTCAGTAAATTCTACAAGAGTAGAAGCAAAGAAAGAAGCTCCAAGTCAAGGTCCTACAATGACAAAAGATCTTCTAGTCGAGAGCGCAATTGCTACAATAGTGGGAGAACCGAACACTATTCCAATGAGTGTATGGCACCCTACAAAAGAAGACAAGATTCTCCCAAGAGAAGAAGTAGAAGATAAGAATCACCACCAAGAGAGAGAAGGAGTAGATATGATCGTTATGAACGAAGACCCTCACAGAGAAGCAAGGATTCGGAAAGGAAGGACAAGTCATCAAAGAGCTACTCAAAACGAAGACATCAAGCTCATGTTGGTGAATGGGTATCCGGCTCCGACTCCGACAATCACTCCGAGAGAAGCTATCACTCCGACTCCGAATACACTCAAGATGAAGGTGTTGCCAGTCTAGCACTTGTGTCAACCAACTCCTACGACATATTTGAATCACCAAATGAAGGAATTGGTAGATGCTTCATGGCCAAAGGTCCTAAGGTAACACACCCTGAGTATGTTGATTTTAATAGTGATGAAGATGACTTGCTAGGTGATGATGATTTACTTGTTGACAACTCTAGTGATGAATACTATGATGAAACGTCAATTATCATGCTAATCAAGATGAAACGAATGACAATGATAAGGAGAAGATTGAGCGTCTAACTAAAGAACTAAACACTATTAAGTTAGCTCATGAAACTATCTTCGAAGATCATCGAGAACTTTTAAGGGCTCATGAGAAGTTATGCTTTGAAAAGCTCAATCTTGAGCAAGAGCATGAGTTCTTAAAGGCAATCAATGATGATCTCCGTAAGAAAAGTTCTTCTTACATTGCCAAGCGTTTACTCTTATCTACTTACATGCCTCAAGTCAAGTCTAGTAACAAGAACAAGAAAGATTCTTCCTCTAGTAGTAACAATAATAATGCTAAATCCAATATTGTTGCTTCTAGTAGTTCTCTTGATTCCACTAATGAACCTCTTAGCCAAGTTACACTTGAGCAAGAAAACATCTTATTGAAGGAATTATAGAGAAAGGTGTATACAAGAGCCTTGCGGGAGTAAGCAATTTGAGGAAATTATGCATAAGCAAGGAAGGCACGGAAGAATCAAGGTGTTGGTTTTGAGCGAAAGTTCAATGCCAATGGAGTTTAGTGGGAAGAAGATAAATACCCCAAGACGAAGTTTGTTCCTCAACAAGAGAAGTATGATCCTACTTCCTTCAAGGGAACACAAGCACAAGATGATCTTCCACCACAAGACCACAAGAACAAAGGCAAGGACAAGCTTCAAGAGGAGATTGATGCATTTGAAGAAGCACCTAAGGCCTTGGTCAAGTGGGTTCCCAAGAGTACGTCAAGTTCTACTTCATCAAGTACAACTACTACACCAAGGATTCCCATCAAGATGATGTGGATCCCGAAGAAGAAGAACTAGAAGAGTTCTTGAGGGTGACTCCGCCGACATTCTTCACTCATATCATTATGGCAAGGACAAGTGCAATCAACTTCCATATCTTGCACTAGTTCAAGGAGTCACAAACCCTCATGTTGGTAAGGCAAGGGACAAGGTAACCTAATGTTTTCATAGACATCATTTTGTGTGTGCATCACTATATGTCTATGGATATTCTTGTTTGTTCCTTGTGGGACTAACCCATGTAGGTATTGAAAGTGCAACTCACTCCAAAGGATTGCTCCAAAATATCTACATCAACATTGAGCATCCACATCTTCAACACCTACATGAAGTCATCATCGACAAAATCCAAGGTTAGTTTATCCCTCTAAGGGGGGATCTCACATCTAGGGGGAGCTTAAATCTAAGAATTGAGTCAAAGCAACTCTAATGATGTGAACACATAAATGCTTTATGTAAAAGTGGTAACCCCACTTGAGCTTAAACGATGAGTATGACCTATGATCAAATGTTCTCATTTGACTCTCTAAGTCAATATACTCATATATAGATGACCTAGTCATCGCCAATTGTTTGATAGATGCTAGAATTGGTTGTGCATGCTTTGTCACATATTTCATTTGTCATTTTATTGTGTGAGCATGTTGGTTGCATATTTTACTCATTCGAGGACATCCACTTGTTGTTTTGGTTGATTGGCTTCTTTTCTTTGGCCAAGTGGATGTACAAGAATGCCTAAGAACCTTCTCTAGCTATCTATGTTTTTCTCATCTCAAACTCTATTCATGCCACATCACAAAATTTGATCAAGTCAGATTCGAACCACTCTGTGTGAGGAGCACTCGGAGTCCCCGATTCGTCATAGACTTAAACTTCCAAAACTTCTTTGTGACTTTCGGTCTGACCGATTCCTCCATTTCGGTTATACCGAGATTACTAAGTCGATCTAGGTTCTCATCCCGGTGCAACCGATTTGTACTTTTCGGTCACACCGAGTTGCTATAACTGTTAACAGTTATGCATCTCTGTGCCACCGAGTTGTACCACTCGGTCACACCGACAGGGTCGGGCTATATATACGCACGGGTGAATTTTGGAAAACTTTCTCCGAAACTTCTCGCCCGCGCATAGCTCGCTCTGCCAACCAGGTCTACGGATCGTCAACTTCGTCGCCAGCCGCCTCCTGTCGCTGGTCTCCGCCGCCGTCAACGGAATTCTCCTCCGCCGTTGCCGCCGTAGCAAGTTCCCGCCGAACTAGGGTATGAACTCGATCACAGTGCTTTCCTCATCCGATTCTCAGCACATTGTGTTCGTTATGCATCTTGCCATGATTGAAACACTCCTATCCAGTCAAATCAATCCTTAGAATAGTTGTGATTCAAAAATTTAGGGTTAGGTTTCCGCCGAAACCATCTCGGACCCACCGAGTTGAAAAACTCGGTCCCACCGATTTGTCTAACGCCATTGCACTAGTAAGTCTCGGTCTGACCGAGAATTGCTAATCAGTGTGACCGATTTTAGAACTTTGTGAAACCCTAGAAGTCTCGGTGCCACCGATCTGTGACTCGGTCTGACCGAGTTCACTAGTTTAGGTTCCAAAATTGCTTCGGTATCACCGAGTTTGAAAATCGGTAGATCCGAAATGCTTTCTGTGGAAACTAAAACTAAGTTTTTTGAATCATTCTTTTGCAAAAATCTCTGCATTTTGTGATGCTCATCCACTCTACCTCATCTATAACTATTCACAGTGTCAGCAGTCAGTGAGAGTAGCATGTCAGACCAAAGTGACAGCCAGAACAAATCAGAAGAGCAGATCCAATTGAGTGAGGGCACTAGTCCCTCAAGCAACTCAGATGAGGGTAGCAGAAGCACTCCCAGCAATTTGCCCAAGGCTGCCACAAGAACAAGGAAGAAGAAGACCTCGAAGTGTGAGGATGAGGATTATGTGGCAGTTGAGGATGAGGCCAGTTCAAAGAAGAAGGTGCTCAAGAAGGAGTACAGCTCAACAGCAGTTAAGCCTGGAATGAAGATCAAAAGGCCAGCAGGTAGACAACCAATGTCCAAAGCCAGAGTGTCTACTCAAGTTTCTTTGGAATCCCAACCCAAAGAGCCTGTTGCTGCTGAAGGAAAGAAAAGGAAGGAAAGGGTCAAGAAGACCATGGCCAGAGTGATTGGGAAGCCTTCCATGATGGAAGAGGAAGAAGAAGAAGAGGTTGCTGAACCAGCACCCAAGGCACAAAAGCTGATGGGTGATGCTATCAAATTAGGGGCTGCAACTTCAAAGCCCAAAGCCACCCCAAGCCTAAGAATGCACCCAAGAGGAATACAAGGAACATACCTGCAGCTGAAAAGAACAAGGCCCCAATGCCTGAGGTTGATGCTGAGGAAGATGAAGAAGGGCAGGTCCTAAGGAAGCTCAAAACCAATATCCCAGACCACAGTGATGCACATCCTGTGGCTGAGAACATGAAGATCAGGAGAGATCATGGGTTGAGGCTATGGAGAGAGGCATATCCATATGCCACCAGGAGAAGGACTGCTGTAGATTACAGGTTCCACACCAAGGAGCAGCAGGACTTCTATGAGACTATTTTGTTGGATAAGAAGCCCATAGTGTGTGATATGAGGTGGGTCGACTGGACCTACATGAAGGAGAGTGAGGAACACTATCTTGGAGTTTATGACAGCTTCAGTGCATGTGGAGTTGCAGATTTCGTTGGGCAGAAGCTCACAAACTGGAACGATGAGCTCATCATGCAATTCTACTCCACAGCACACTTCTATCCAGATGGCAGGATAGTTTGGATGTCAGAAGGAACCAGATACCAGTCAACCATAGAGGAATGGGCAAGTCTGATCAATGCCCCAAAGGAAAGTGAAGATGACTTGGACATTTATGCCAAGAAGAAAATGGATCACAACTCAATGTCACGGATGTACAAGGAGATCCCGGATGATGCACTTGAGTCCTTCAAGTTTGGATCAGTTCATTTTACATTGTCGGGGCTGCCTACGATCAAGCTGGATCTTAAGGCATACTCTGTTGCCCAAATCAGGTGACCACAACATGATCAGAGGGCATGCAATCAATTTGCTTCACATTTTTATGTGCCTCAGAAATTCAAGGTCATGAGCCTCATTATTGAGACTATTAAGAGGACAGCAGCAGACCAGAAGAGGAGCTGTGGATATGCCCCACAGATTCAGGAGTTGATAAACTCGAAGATGGGCACAAGGAAGTATCAGTTGGATAAGGAACACATGGTTCTCTATCCTGAATTTGAGGACAATCGAGTTGTCATGACTGAGAATGAACCATCATCAGTACAAGCTCAAGAGAGAAAGGAGAAGGCAAGGCAAGAGAAGGCTGCCAAGATGCCCACTCAAGCAGAGGCATCTGAGTACTTTCTGAAGAACAAGCAGGAGCAGCTTGGTTACTTGATAGCATCAACTCTGCGGATTGAGAAGGGGTTGGCCACCCTAACTCAAAACCAGGAGAGCCTGGAGAGAATCATGGAACAAAAATTCTATGATCTTGATGTCAAAGTGACTGAGATTCAGTCAGCTGTGGAGCAGCTACAAGATGATATGCAGGAGAGGAAGGACAAGACAACAATTGATGCATTTGCCAGAGTGCCTAGAGCACAGAGGTCAGCTGCAGTGCCAGCTACAGACACCAGAGCCACTACTTCAGCTCCAGCTACAGCTCCAGCACAACCAGCTCCAGCTCCAACTCCTTCAGCTCCTACCACATCAACTGAATTCTTCGTCCAAGGAGCCATCTCTATGCCACCAGCTGAAGACCAAGCTTGAGAGATGATATAGTACTATGCATTTTCTAGGAACTTTTTGGTAACTTGTTGCCAAAGGGGGAGACAAATGTATAGATCATAGGCTTCGAGAGAGAGAGAGAGTTTTGTTTTTGTTCTCTCTTGTCTTCTTGGTTGAACTTTATTTGCGTTTGATTGCTTGAGATACTATGCTTTACCTGTGAGACATTGATGATCATGTGTTTGATCATAAGCTACACTTATGCTTGTTATGGTATTATCTTATTTATCCTTATATGATCATTCACTGTGCTTGGTGATGAGTGCATGTATTCAATCTTTATTATTTTGAGCGCTCCACCAAGATGTATGTGACATGGAAGAGTAACCCATGAGCCTAATTCCTTGTGCATTTGCAGTCCAAAGCAAATATTAAAATATGCACAAATTTAGGGGGAGCTCTTGCTTATCACATACTTCTCAAAGCGACGATGTTTTTCAATTTTATTATCATTTGTCGAAGCTTTGATCTATATGTTGTCATCAATTACCAAAAAGGGGGAGATTGAAAGTGCAACTATCCCTAGGTGGTTTTGGTAATTCATAACAACATATAGCTCATTGAGCTAATGCTATTCCAAGATGAATATTTCAGGAAAGCTCAATGATTGGCATGGCATGGATGATGAAAGTGGATCCCTCAAAATATTAAGGACAAAGGATTGTCTCAAGCTCAAAAGCTCAAGACTCTACATTTTACATTTTAGTGATCCAAGATCACATTGAGTCTATAGGAAAAGCCAATACTATCAAGGAGGGATGAGGTGTTGCTTAATGAGCCTCTTGCTTCATGTGCTTAGTGATACGCTCCAAAACCCTCCACTACTTTCTCACATCCACATATGACCTAAACCTAAAGTCAAACTCGGCCCTACCGATTCTTTCTATCCGGCGCCACCGAGTTGAGATGTCATAGCCACTGCCACAAACCCTAGGCAAATCGGTCTCACCGAGATGGTATTGTACTCTCTCTGTTTCCCTTCGTAACGTTTCGGTCTAACCGAAGTGAGCGATCGGTCCCACCGAGATTACAATGTAAACTCTATGTTTCCCTTTCGTAACTTTTCGGTCTCACCGAAAGAGCGAATCGGTCCCACCGAGTTTACCTGACCAACTCTCTGGTTAGCTTATTACCAAATTCGGTCTCACCGAGTTTGTGTAATCGGTCTCACCGAGATTACGTTATTCCCTAACCCTAACCATATCGGTCCTACCGAGATGCATGTCAGTCCCACCAAAAACCCTAACGGTCACTAGGTTTACTAAAATCGGTTCGACCGAGTTTGTTGATTCGGTCCCACCGAGTTTGGTAAATTGTGTGTAACGGTTAGATTTTGTGTGGAGGCTATATATACCCTCCACCTCCTCTTCATTCGTGGAGAGAGCCATCGAACAAACCTACACTTCCAACTTACAGTTCGAGAGAGAACCACCTACTCATGTGTTGAGGCCAAGATATTCCATTCCAACCATATGAATCTTGATCTCTAGCCTTCCCCAAGTTGCTTTCCACTCAAATCTTCTTTCCACCAAATCCAAATCCTGTGAGAGAGAGTTGAGTGTTGGGGAACTATCATTTGAAGCACAAGAGCAAGGAGTTCATCATCAACACACCATTTGTTACTTCTTGGAGAGTGGTGTTTCCTAGATTGGCTAGGTGTCACTTGGGAGCCTCCGACAAGATTGTGGAGTTGAACCAAGGAGTTTGTATGGGCAAGGAGATCGCCTACTTCGTGAAGATCTACCGCTAGTGAGGCAAGTCCTTCGTGGGCGATGGCCATGGTGGGATAGACAAGGTTGCTTCTTCGTGGACCCTTCGTGGGTGGAGCCCTCCGTGGACTCGCGCAACCGTTACCCTACGTGGGTTGAATTCTCCATCAACGTGGAGGTATGATAGCACCACCTATCGGAACCACGACAAAAACATCCGTGTCTCCAATTGCGTTTGAATCCTCCAAACCCTTCCCTTTACATTCTTGCAAGTTGCATGCTTTATTTTCCGCTGCCAATATACTCTTTGCATGCTTGCTTGAATTGTGTGAAGATTGTTTGACTTGTTCAAAGATAGCTAAAATCTGCCAAAGTCTAAAATTGGGAAAAGGTTAGGTTTTTAATTGGTCAAGTAGTCTAATCACCCCCCCTCTAGACATAATTCAAGGTCCTACACATGGTCGTTGCTTTTTAACCATGAATGCTTGTAAAGACACTGGGAATTACTTCAAAACTTCTTTATACTTTGTAACATGAGGGTTCTCTCAGCTGGGCCAAGAAGCCATGCATATATCATATTTTTATTCTGCAAGAACCAAACACTTCAATAATTAACAACTAATCTATCAGTACATGCAGAACAATTTCAGTATTGAGAACAAACTTCCATTGATGTGTTAAAACTCTGAATCCGTATAAAGGACATGATGGGTCTCAGGCTACTTAGAAAATCTTGACACGCTTTTACCATGAGGCACCTTCTCCCTGATGTTGAATAGAAGAATGTAGATAAAGAAACAATTCAATTTTTTTCTAAAATAAGAACTGAATTGAACAAAAATTAGATAGTGAACTAAACTAAAAAAAGAAACTCGACTAAATAAGAAATGAAACTGAACTAGAATTTGAAATTGAACTAAAATTGAACGAATTTTTTATTCATCAAACGTTACAAGTATAACATACAAACTCCCCAAATCATGTGGATTTAACTAGTTCATGAGCGGCAACTCCCAAAATCAGTGAACTTCTATTAATTTTTCTTCATCAGATACATCATCACCTGTTTTTGTTTTTTCTTCTGTAATATGCACTGAACTGCAGCAATAAACAGAAGTACTTGTACACCGGTAGAGTTTTTTGCAAAGCGAACTGATACCTTTTCTAACCTGAGAACTGCAGAAAATTAGCAAAAGTGAGCCACCAAATTCTATATAGAAGTGCAGAAATAAGACATCAAAAGCTTAAACAAAGCAGCTGGAGTTTTTTTAACACATCAGCATTTGAACTTCTAGTAGTTCTTGTCCTCAGAACAAAGTAGCTTCGTTTTTAACCACCGCAAATAAACTCTTAAATACTTATGGCAAGTATATTTGAACTGATGTATCCTTTTTCTAGCTACTGAATTGCTAACCACCACAAATAAACTCTTAACTACTTATGACAAGTATTTTTGAACTGATGTATCTTCTTTCTAGTTACTGAATTTCTATACCACAATACTGCATCCTTGGAAGTGAAATACCAACATCATTGGTTGTGTAAAAACACTCAAAAGAATTGCTTGTTGTACTGTATTTTATAGTACCAATGGTATTGAACTTAACTAATTTCGCACTGGAATTTAATACTTGATACATACACGTTAAGTAATGCAAACATAGAAAACTCCAAATTTCTGCAGTCTATAAGATATAGGAAACCCAAAATTTTCTAGCAAGTGCACTTGCATGGAGTTACCTACTGAACTTCTAAGCTGACATTGGTTCTCCGGTTTTCTTTACACAACCAATTTCCTGTTTTTTTAATAAGCTAACTGATGGAAACTTGATGGTGCACTTGTGTATTTGTTCAAGGTGAACTGATGCACTTGCAAAGTTGACTTATTATGTTCCTTTTTCATACTGAATTGATGTTTGTTCACAAAATGAAAAGATTAATGGTGTAAACATTCAGTACATTTGTACCTTCGCTAGCACCGCACTAGAACTGACATGATAAGTTAAGTTATAGTGATCCATTGATAACAGGTCAAACCCTCCTTATGCTTGAGTGCACTAGAACTGACAACAAACCGATGCTCTATCAAAGGTTCAACCAAGCCAAAATTCAAAACTGGCCAAACCAGTAGTTGACAGGCAACACTGCATTCTTCTCTACTGTCTACTATCAGTTCAAGAGTCGAGATGGACAGAGTTCATCGAGTCTGCACTATCCGTTCACACAAGCTACAGAGCCTGCAGAGAGAGAGTCTCAAATATCAGTTCACAGAAACTACAGATCATAGCAATAATTATCTATAATCATTTTTTCATCCATTAGCTAGTTTGTGTCCATGTTGTAGGGAGTCAGCAGCAACATTGCATTGTGGCAGCCGCTGAAACCAGATCAGGGTTGTGGGTGAAGGAGGGGTGGAGGGACGACAGCCGGCGCTGGAATCGAGGCGGAGGTTCTCGACCGCGGTTGATGGATCGCACGGGGGCGCTGGGCTGGCGGCGGATGTACAAGAAGAATTAGAGAAATATGGCAGATCAAATACGGTATAAAAGTGCAGATCAAACGGTTTGTCGAATGGGGTCAATGTGCAAATTCATGTAAAAAAGAACCAAGCAAGTTCATGTTCAGTAACATTAGAAGTTACCAAACAAACCTAAAAAGATTTCTGTACTTTGAAATACTTCATTTTTACTTCCCAAATGCTTCATTTGTTTTGAAATATGAACTTCTATATTTATTTCCTTAGAACTTGTTATCTTTTCCCTGTGAATTCCATGGGTTTTTTGTGTTTCATTATTTTTTTATCTTGTTTTCTGTTTTTGTATGAACTTATAGGGTTATACATATTGAACTTATAGACCAGCGGCACTTGGAGGCAGGGGGTAGGCGGCGGCGGCGCGCTGGACTACGCCGGACATTTTTTCTACACTAGATAGTGTGTAGACATGCTGCCAAGGTCTCACAGATGTTTTGCTAGAACAATATGAACTGAATATCTTTCATTTTGAACTTTGAAAGAAGCTACAACTTATGTTGCCCAAATGTGTATATAATTTCAAGTTTTCCAAGCACATACCTTATGTTCTCGTTTGTTGACGGGCATGCCGCCCCTACTTCTGTGGACTGACGGCGCCGACGAAGTGGAGCTGAAGGAGTGAGGATCACGAGCAACCTATGGACTGAAACTCACTGCGAATGGTTCGACACCAACGACATCTTTGGAAGGGCAATGACAGTCAACATCTTGTAGCCTTCTATTTTGATAAAACAACTGAACTTATTAGCAATAAAATAGCTGAGATGATGGAGTAAATAGTAAGACAGTTTTGGATTTCGTGCAGTCCATCAATTGATTGAAAACAGAGTAGGTTCATTTTAGCAAGTCAAGATTCAGGAACTAATCAATCAAAGCACACATGTAATCCTCAACAGCCATCATCAAACTAAACTTGATTTGCAATTTCTTCAGAAATTAGAACAAATAGAGGACAACCGAGAGACGAGCAGAGAGCCTCCTTACAGTGAAGAAATAGGGGTTGACGGCGATGGCGGTGGACATCCAGAACTAGAGGATCCGGAAGGACTCAAATTTTATTATTAGTTCATTATAGTAATCCTAATCAGTTGGTCTTTTTAGTACTCTGCAAGGTGCCACATCTGTACTAACTATAGCGATGTATTTGTACTGCCCAAAAACACACCTGCAAGATGAACCAAAGGGGAGCTCCATCACCTGCAAGATGAACTGAAAATGCCGACTAAGGTGACCTGAAGAATCACGAGATGTTGAACTGAATATACACAGGAGAAGGAGATGAACGTACAGGGGGAGGTGGGGAAAAGCGGGCACCTCCCGAGCTGCGGCGTCGAACGGCTTAGCGTTGTGTTGCTGAACGACCCAGGGTAGCGGCTGTGAACAGCCGGGGCGCTGCAGCGATAGAGGCCCACCAATGGGAGGAGGTAGCCATCAATCATCTTTCAGGAGAGCAGCACCAACCACTTCAACGCATCCTTTTTACATGTCATACCGTCTACTATTTCCTTGCTAAGGTGCATGATAATGACTAGCCATTTCCCGGATGCAGAATCTTGTGCAGTGTTTAACAGACAATAATTCAGAATTCTTTTACAGTGCCTGATTGTGTCCTTCTCCCTACAAAGGAAGATGCAGTCAAATTTTCCCACACTTCTCAATCAACAACAGCAGACATGAAACAAGCAGTGCAAATTTATCCTTAACCCAAGGAAATCAAGTAAGGAACTAAGTCAAACATGTTTAAGTTTGACTAACTCTCTATATTAGCGTCTAGATCAGAAAAGCAAAAAATAATACCTACACAATTTCACTTAGATCATCCTCCCTATGCAACACGCCAACACCTCACATGCCTTCGTTCTAATAGCAATGAAGTCTGAATCAAACTTCTCATAGGACTTGAGTGCCTACAAGGATGAGGTCACATGACATCAATACTGGAGTCACTAGGGGAACATATGAGAAGCAAGACATCATAAGGGATCTAAGATACAAATGAGCATTGTCGTAGATGAACATGAGCGCAACACAAATGTAACAAAAGGGATCCCAACCAACGCATCACATAAGATATAGTTGGGATATAACCTGCGAGTATTTGAGTAGGAAATGAGCCAATTCACTGATGGGAAAGGCTTCCTTTGAGCAAGCTTTTTATTTAATCCTTAGAAGACCTGCAAACAACAAGCACAAAAAAACCTGTCCTCTGCCATGCGTTCCTTCAAGCAGTGCACACGCACGGAAAATATTCTGTAGAGCTTAGGCTTAGGTGCACCCCCTTATCTAGCCATCCATCTCTGCATCGTGATTCGCGCAAGAATTTTTTTCTTTTTTGTTTCTTCCAAATAAAACAACATATGAACTTTAAACTTTGCAGCACAACAAAACATTCTAACTAGAATGTGGGAAAAAACTTTCAGATTTTTTCGTGCATCATAAGTACTAAAAATAACATTTTTGAATAAAGAAAAATCTTATTTTGTATATTTATGTTGGTCAAAAAAATCTGTAAGTTTTCTCTCTCATTGTAGTAAGAATGTTTTGCTATCTTGCAAAGTTTGAAGTTCATATGTTGTTTTATTTGGAAGCAACAAAAAAGAGAAAATCTCGAAAATTCCATATGGGTCATACAACCATATGATCATATTATCTGAGTCATTGGTCCTGCTTGTGATCTGTGCGTATGTAGGTATAAGATGGTGTATTGATGTGTTCTTGAGGTTTTTTGTACAGTGCCCCTAACATTGTGCAGACCGCATTTATTGATGGACACCAGAATGGTCTTCTACTGACCTGGCGTTTGCCATTTTTCATGGTCCGGTTGTGCTCACACCTGGACCGATTTTGACTCGTTCATGCGGAAGCCAGAATAGAGAAATTTATTGCACTAGGGACTTCACCAGTCCAACAGTTTGATCATTCAAACTTTGAATTCATAGGCTACAAGCTACACTAACCATCCATGCTGCAGACACAACACCTGCCTACAAGAACGAGCAGTTACTAGCATTACAACATCAAAGAGCCACCAGTTTGACATGTCAGTTTCCTATATCACAATTAGAAAAAGAAAAAAAAACACCATAACCACAAGCTGGAACATAGCCACACGTCGGTTTCAAACTAAAAACTTAATTAGCACACTTGACACTACCAGCTTTCAACTCACTTCATCTCCCTTGCTTGCCGTTGCAAGTATTCTTCCTGTGCCCTTCACCACTGCATTTACTGCATTTGGATTTCTTCCTCGGTTGCGGAATATCCCCTCTCTCCAGTGAAGTTGTTCTTTTGTGGCACTGGGATTTGCTAGTAAATAGCATAAAACTACTAGTTTACAGGCTAGGGTTTCAAAAAACTACCACTTTTTAATTTTTCTTAGAAAGCTACCAAACGCGTGGTCCGCTGTTTCAGAAAACCCAAACCCGCGGTGACTAGCGATTTAACCGTTTTTCTGACAGATTGGGCCCATCTGTCAGCCCACGTGGCCACGCGCGCTCACGGAACGGCCGTTAACGGCCGTTAGCCGACCGGCCCGGTCGGAACTGGGGTAAATATACCCGCTCGGTCGGTCGGTCGCACCCTCTCGCTCACTCTCTCGTGCTCGCTCACTCCCCTGCTCTCAGTCCCCTGCTCCAGTACGAGCTCGCCGCCGCTCGCTGTCTTAGAGGCCGGTGGCCGTCGACCTCCTTGACGCAATGCCTTCCTGGAACGACGAGGAAACCAGCTCGGAGGAGGAGTGCGAGGTTGTCAACATGGACAAGGGACTTATGGTAAGTTCTTTGCCACCTAGGGTTAGGGTTAGGGTTAGGTGCTACTAGCCCTAGGCTACAGCCATGGATGTTGCTGAGTGTAGTGTTGTTGTTGTGTGTGTGATACTGTTCTTGATTAGTGAGGGTGGGGTTTGATTGTAGGATTCAGGTAAAACCTAGGGTTCATCTCTGTACAGTGTTAGGGTTCATGCTTGTCGGGGAAACTGATCCACGAACACCTATGGGACCGGCGGACCGAGCCCCTTTCGGTTCGGCAGGGGGCGGAGATCGCACGAAGAGCGGATCGAGGCGAAGCACCGAGCAGTTTACCCAGCTTCGGAGCTCTCGGAGATAACACTCCCTCTTGCTGCATGTGCGAGTGTATTGAGTTCTTGCTCGGGAGCGCTAAGTGCTACAGTACACACTAGCTGCTAACGAGACCGAGCATGAGTGTTTTTCTGGCCCCGAACCCCCTCTACGTTGCGCATGGGCCTCCTTTTATATGCTAAAGGGGTCTCCGACAGGTGGCAACGTAGACAAGGGTAAAAATGGAAAAGGAATTGCGGTTGGTACAACTACTTGTACAGTGTATCATACCTAACCCTGACGGCATGGGACAAAGGCATTAAATGCCCGTCTACGTCGCCCAAACAGTGCAAAAAGGGACCGTCAGGGACGCCACCGCTTGCCACGATGGCAATCTTGTCAGCGTCGCTTGCCACCGCGCACCGCTGGCCGCACAGCCTCTTGCCACGCGCACCTGGAAAGGTCCCAGGGCGACACGTTGGTGGACGTGCTGGAGCGCGGGTACAGAGTGGTAGTTTGCTGCGGCAAGTGCCTTGCCGCGGTCGTTGTCTTGTCGCGTCCGGAAGCTTGTCGCTCACCGGGCCTCGCCGGGACGCGTGGCGCGTCGCGGCAAGTTCCTTAAAATGCCTTGGTTGGCCTTCCCGGCAAGCTCCTCTTGCCGGGGCCTTGTCTCCTTGGCTTGAATACTTTGTTCTTGAATGGCTCCAAAGGAACCGCGGAGGACCTTGGCGGTCACCCGGCAAGCCTTGCCGCGGGGTGCTGCAACTGCCCGTGCACAAGTTCGGGATACTAGGGTACCCCTACTCTAGTACACCGACAGGAGCCCCCGGGCCTGGGCCACACACGGTGCCGAGCGCTGTTGGGCCAGGCCCAAAACAGGGCACGGGCACGCGCGGCCTGGGTTACGCCGTATCTCACTCTGGACCCACCACGCCCTCCACGAACGGCACGCGTCGAATGCGGCGTCGTGGGAGAGATCGTGGGTGGTTTCTTTATTCGGAAAGGCGGAACGTCTGCCCTCTCCCTCTTTATAAGCAGGGGAAACAGGGGCAGTCCGCCCATCTCGCCGGTTGCTATTCCAATCTCAAAAACCTCCGCCGCTCCCCCCTTCTTCCCGAAGCTGAAAAGAGAGCAGCGCTCCGCCCCCCATCGCCACCGGCACCACCAACGCCGTCGATCTCTCTCACCACCTCCGCCATGGCTCCGAAAGCCGGGAAGGTTGTGAAGTCGGCCGAGGCCTTGAGGCTCATGGCGCTGCGAAAGAGCGGGCAACCTTCCCCCTCGGCTCGCCTTGAAGGATGCGAGGGAGTACTACTACCTCTTACGGTCGACGAGACGCGGCGCATCCAGCGCGAAGGTACTCCTAGCTGCCGCTGAACTGGCTCGAATGGATATCCCTTCTTCGCGTTGTTCTTCTCTGCGGGCTCTGCCCGCCTTTCTCTAATTTTTACGTGATATTATGAACACCTCACGGGTTCCGCCTCCTTGACTTCACCCCCAACGCCGTTCGACCATGGCGGTTTTGCACATCTCTGCGAAAACTTTGTCGGAGTCTATCCAAATGTAGCTCTTTTCCGCCACTTCTTTATGCCCCGAGTTGAGAGGGAGCCTTTATCGGCGGAATCGCTGGATCTCGAGAACCGGCAAGAAGGAAGCTTATCTAGAGGAGAGCTCCGCGGCAAGTGGGATGAGTGGAGAGCGGTGGTGCTGGATTGTCGAGGAGAACCCGCAGCCATTTACCGCCAGCGCCAAGCCCGATGGTCTTGGCGGCAGCGATTGGAGCAACGTGACCCCGGAAGACGATAGGCTGAATATTGCCGTCACCCGGATCCTACGCCTCAGGCTTGCCAGGCTCACCGTAGGCGCCGTTGGCGCAGACTTTCTTCGCCGCCGCATCGCCCCCCTGCAGGAGAGGAGGAGACCCGCCTGGGAGTTCCAAAATGCGGCGGATATCATGAGGCTGCGTCCGGGCCTCAACTTCAACTTCACTGTCCTGGAACTGGACGCGATGCTCCTGGAACTGTTCAAGCACGATCCTGACCATCCTGAAGTGTTCAGGTTGCCGAGGGGTGTCGTTCCGCTGTGCAACAACTCCTCGCTCGACCGCATCCGTGCAATGATGCCGCTGTGCGATTCGCATGGAATTTTCCCAACTTGGCAAGAGCCTGCGAGCGGCGTCGTGCGGGAGTTCTTTGGCGGCTTGGTAGAAATGCGGTCGCTCCGATGAGCGAAGAGCCTTACTCGCGACACCACCGAAGAGGAGATGCAGCGCGCCGCCACTAAGGCTGGAAGAAGCGGCGGCAGCGCTGCCATGGCGCAGTTTGGATTCACCGTGGAGGAGGCAGAGGCAGCGAGGCGGCAAGCCTTGCGAGCAGCGGAGCTTGCGGCGAGGAGGGCTTGTCGAGCCTGAAGCTGAGTCGAGCGAGCCCGCCGAGGGCGCGAGCGACTCGTTGAAGATCGACTCCTCCTTCTCCCCTCCAGACAGCTCGCCGCAAGCGGAGCCCCCAGCTCCACCAAGAAGGCGTCTCCGCAAGGCCTGGGACGTAGCGGGGCGGAAGACGGGCCAACAGCCGCCGCACCGCGCGACGCGCTCCACCGTGGCAAGCACTGTTGTCGCAGGAGCACCTCACGCTGCTGCGGCAACTGGAGCGGGGCCCTCCCGGACCACCGCTACTGCCCTCGCCAAGCGGCCAAGGGAACCTACTCCTCCGCCTTGTCGCGCCGAAGGTGGGCCGGACTTCGATCTCTCCGCGCTCAGCTCTGACGAGGAAGAGGAAGAGTAAGATTCTTTGCTGTACTTGTAATTCTTCAATTCTTGCTGTTTTGTCTTGTATCTGATTCGCTTTACTCTGAACCCATTCCTTTTCAAGACCCTGGCCCAGAGAGTGGCGAAGAGAGCCAAGGTCCCGGTGATTTTCATCGAGGATGAACCCACCGCGACAGCAGGGGGTGTGTCCGAGACCACCTTGCCGGGCCCGGCAACAATTCCCCAAAGCAGCCCCCAGCGTAAGCATATGGTTTACTTCCTGCTGTTAGGCGCGCATGGGTGCTCTTTCTTTGCTGACATCTGACTATTGGTTTGCGTAGGAGTAGAGCAGTCTCACCAGGAGTGCCCGGAAGCCGCTCCCGACATGCCATCTGCTTGACTACACCGCCAAGGAGGATTCCCGGCAAGGAGAATTCTCGGCGAGGACAGTTCTCCGGCAAGGGACAGCACCAGCGACCCCGGTGGCGGAGACCACGATAGATCCTAATACAGGCAATCCTCTTGCCTGAAAACTTCCCTTGGGTTCTTCTTCTTGATCTTCTTTTGAATATTTGCTTGACTTTTCTTCCTTTTCGGTCGTCGAGATCCATCGCCACGGAGCCGATGGAAACCGAGGTCGCTAGCGAGGAGAGCAGCAGCAATACCGGCAACGCCGCTGTCATCGAAGAAGAAGCGGCGCTGATGATCCGCCGGCGGAGAGGCGCCAAAGCTGCCGCCGCAGAAGCTGGCGAGGTCCGCGATCGCGACCGAGCGGCCCGAGGCTGCAGGAGCGTCGAGCTCTATGCCGACCGCCGATCCCTCCGCCGCTGCTTTGCAGCGTCAGCTCGAAGAGCCCAGCCAGCGCCTATTTGAAGGTCGGCGATGGCGTCTTCATCAAGCTCCCCTGGGCATCGAGCTCCAGGGCGCCGATCGAAGGGGAAACCTTTGATGAAGAGTTGCTCGCCTCCGTTGGGCTGACGCTGGTCGATGCGCCGGACAGCAGCAGCGGCGAGCCTGAGGAGGAGCAGCTGCTGCGGAAGCTGTTGTCGCTCTACCGCGCCCGACAGGCCAAGCTGGTATCCCGAGAAGCGCTTGTCGCGAAGGCGGGAGCGGATATCGGGAAGCACGCGGAAGAGCTCCGGGGCCTTAACCAGGAAGCTCTCCGGTCCCTGGCAGAGGAGCGGGAGCGACTCGCCGAGGAGCGTAAAGCTTTCCTCCTCGAGAAGGCTGAAGTTGAAGAGCAACAGCGGCTTGTTGCCGAGAAGCTGTCTGCGCAGGAAGGCGAGTTGGCGCAGCGGAAGGTTAATCTTGACAGCCACGAGGAGGACCTTGCCACGCGCGAGCAAACATTTGGGGGGCTCTCAAGAAAGCAGAGGATGCTGCCGCAGCTGCCGAGGCCGCCAAGAAGGAGCTGGAGACGAAGGTGGCGCAGCTGGAGGCCGATCTCAAGTTGAGCGGCGAGGAGCTTGCTGTGCTCAAGCGTGAGTGCGAGAAGGACGCCTACACCCTTGGTGAGCTGCAGGGTCGTCTCGCCGAGAGGAGCAAGGAACTTAGCGCCACCAAGGACTCCAACGCAGATCTTGAGTTGAAGCTGACTACTTTGACCCAGGCGCTGGACGGCGCCAGGGAGCAGGAGGTGGCCTTGAAGGAGAAGATCAAGGCCGACGAGGCGCTGCTGGCGAGTCTGCTGCCGCCTGTAGCGCCTTTAGGGAGAATGTGGAGCACTGGACCGAGGTCTCGTGGATGTTGCCGCAGCCATCGGCTGGAGCCGGGCTTGCTGGGGATGGCGGATCTCGGTATTCTCGATGAGCACCTCCAACCCAGCGCCAAGCTCAGCTTGTTCTTTAAAAGGCGTGGCGGCGGCCCTCCAGCGACTCGAAGAAGGTCCCAAAGCAGCTGGCGGCGAGTCGCGCGGATCTGCGCGAGAGCTCTTCAAAAGGTCTTGGTGAAGGTGGCCTTCCGCAACCCAGGCCTCAACCTCACCAACGTCCTCAGGACCTTGCCGCCGGATGCTGATCTGGAAGCGCTCAAGACCCTTGTCGCACCCATTGTGGACAAGGTGAGTGGGATCAAGAGGGTTGAGGGCGACCGCGTAGATTAGGCCGCCCGTTTTCTCCTTTTCCTTGTCGCTGCTGGCCATGTTATGAGAACAATCTGTTAGAGCTGCGACAAGCTATCTTGTAATATGACTCTATTTCGGGTAGCGATTGCTATGTTATTTCCTTTACTTGATTCCTTCCTTTGTATGTTTTTGCCCTACGCTTTTAGGGAACTTGTCGGTGCATGCACCTTAGCCGCGAGCGCTGAGTGCGGGACGTCAGCAGCCTGCTGGCGATGCCGCTACCGACAAGAAACCTTGTCGCAACTAGTCGCAGCTCACTTAAGTTGTTGAGCGGACTCGAAACAAAGTAAGGGCGCAACAAGCTACGAGTTGGTTCCTCCGCGCACAGGTTTTCCATACAAAGCACGGTCGTTCAAGGAAGATAACTTAAAAATTTTAAAACTGATTGCTCAAACTTTAGCAACTTAGCTTTTCTCTCGTTTGCTACCCGGTAAGGCGAAAACTTCCTCGAGCGACGCTTGGTCCACACCATTATCTTCTCCTTTCCCCCCGGCAAACTTGTGGGCGAGGGAACCTTCCTTTCTTTGAGAAAGAGAAAGAAGAGAAAATAAAGATATGGAGCCTTACGGCTCGTTATTGCTTACCGGGGGTAGGCGCTGCACAAAGTGTCAGATAACACATGCAAAAATAAAGTAGAAAGCATGAAATTGACAAGATGTGCGGAGCACATGAGTTTTACTTATGCACGGGGTCTGCGCCCGGCTTTGTACAAAGGATTACATGCAACATCGGCAAGACTTGTACAAAAGGTGGTTGCCGGAACAGGTTCGCAACGCGCATAACGGGTAAAACTTACGAAGATGCTCAATGTTCGAGGAGTTGCTCACGGAATGCCATCTTTGGTCTCAAAGCGGACAGCGCCGGGCCTAATGATTTCGTTTCACCGGTAAGGGCCTTCCCACTTCAGCGTCAACTTGTTGGAATTCTTGGCGGACTGAGCAGCGAAGAACAAGGTCGCCTTCCTCGAGACTTCGGTATTAACTGCGGCTATGGTAGCGGCGCAAAAGCTTGCTGGTATCGAGCAGCTCGTCATAAGCAACTCAAGACGGTCCTCCTCAAGGAGCAGCGTCATCTTGTCGCAACTGCTCTTGCTCAAGCTCATCATAGCGAGCACTCGAGATGACCCGTATCACGAGTTCCGTGGGAGAACTGCCTCTGCTCCATAGACTAGGCGAAAGGTGTCCGCGATTGGCTCGATTTGGCGTCGTCCTGATAGACCAAAGAACCACCGGCAGCTCCTCAATCCAGTTTTTTCCGCACTTGTGCAGCCTGTCGAAAGTCCTGGTCTTGAGCCCGCGCAGCACTTCAACATTCGCCTTCTCCGCTTGACCGTTACTTCTCGGATGAGCAACAGAAGCGAAGCAGACCTTGGCGCCAAGATCTTGGACGTACTGCATGAAGGTGCGGCTCGTGAATTGCGTGCCGTTGTCGGTGATGATCCTGTTAGGGATTCGAAGCGGCAAACAATCGACTGAAGAACTTGATGCTTGTTGTGTTGTCACCTTCCTCACTGCTTCCACTTCGGCCACTTTGTGAACTTGTCGATCATAGCGTACAAGTACTCAAAGCCCCGACAACTCGGGAAAGGGGCGAGGATGTCGAGCCCCTGGACGAAAATGGCGAGGATAAAGGGATCGTCTGGAGAGCTTGAGCTGGCTGGTGTATCTGCTTGGAATGGGCCGCACGCTTCACACTTGGTTACTTGTGCGGTTGCATCTGGAGGTTATCGGCCAAAAGAAACCTTGCTGGAGCAGCTTTGCGGCAAGTGCTCTTGCGCCAATGTGATGACCACATATGCCTCCATGTATCTCTGCCAACAGCTTTTGTCCGTCTTCGGTGAATACACTTCAATATCACGCCGTTGAGTCTTCTTACATGCAGGTGTGTTGTCGACAAACTAGTACATACTTGACTGCCGGGCTACTCTTTCCGCTTCTTCTTGCTCTTGGGAAGTTCTCTGTCTCGAAGAAAAGCGGACAATCTCTTTGTGCCCATCTTTGGAGCTTGCGGCTCGACAACAAGGACTAAAGGCACATCTACTGCTGCGGAACATCCGCTTTCTGGCGAGAATCGGGGCTCGGCGGAGCTTAGCGTTCCCGGCAAGCTTGCCGGAGCTAAACTTGTCGGGAGCGTCTGCTTCAACGGAACAAACCCTAGGGCTTGCCGGAGCAGACTGCTCCTCAGCACCCTTAGTGTTGATCTTGAGGACCTTCTTGGCGGCGGCTTCGGGGAGCTCTGCCGGAAAATAGTCACCAGAAATCAACTTCCTCTTCTTGCTCTGTCCAGTTGATGGTGTTCTGAGTATGCATCAAGAAATGAAAGCAAGTCACATCCGACCGTGGAGTCAACAATCTGGTCGATGCACGGCAAGGGAAATGGGTCTTTGGCACAAGCTTTATTGACATCGGTAAAGTCGATACAAAGCCTCCATTTCCCGTTTGCCTTGCACACGACTACAGGGTTGGCCAACCACGTAGGATGGAGCACTCCTCTGACAAGGCCTGCTGCTTCCAATTTCTTGATTTCTTCTGCGATGAACTCTTGGCGCTCCATTGCCTACTTCCTGACTTTCTGCTTGACGGGCCGCGCATGAGGACAGACGGCAAGATGGTGCTCGATTACTTTCCTGGGAACACCGGGGATGTCGGGCGGTTGCCACGCAAATCGTCGGCGTTAGCCCGCAGAAAGCAACGAGCACGCTTTCTATTTAGGGTCGAGTGGCGCTGATGGTGAAGGTACCACCGAGTGCCATCCTCCTTGGCGGACACCTTCTTGGTCTCTGGTGGAGTTGCCATTGTCTTCTTACACTTGCGGTGGAGCTCGATGGTGCGTCCTCGGCGGTAGCGCAGCACTCGAAGAGGTGCGCTTGCCGAGTGGGCATCGAACTCTTGCGGACTTGGTCTTCTTCTTCGCCCGGAGCTTCAGCGGCAAGTGACTTGCGATCTGTTCTTGCTGCCGCTTCGGTAGATCTTGTCGGCGCAGATAAGAGCATCCTTTTTGTCGCCAGGACAGAGATGACACTTATTGGGCTGGCATCTTGACATGTTGTATGCATAGTGAGAGGCTGCCATGAATTTGGCGAGTCTTTGGACGACCGAGTATCCCATTGTAAGGCAATGGAAAGTCAGCAACGTCAAAAGTGACCCTCTCGATCCTGAAGTTCAACTCGCTGCCAAATGTCACCGACAACGTGATCTTTCCTTGACTTGCTCCTTCCCGGATTGATTCCTTGGAATGTGCTGGTCTCTTGAGCTCACCATCGGGGATCTGGAGTTTACGGAGTACCGCGGAGGAGATCAGGTTCAAGCCGGCCCGCCGTCAACTAGCATCTTAGTGACCTTGAGGTTGCGGATAGTTGGTGAAACCAACATCGGCAAGCACCGACCGCGATTATGCGATCGGGGTGGTCCGCAATATCAAAGATGATAGGCGTGCTGGACCATTTCAGAGGCTTGCGTGACTCGACGGGTGGTTCTGCCGCATTGACTTCCCGCACCCACTGCTTGAGCTGGCGGTGTGAAGTACGCAGAGAAGCACCGCAGTCAACGCACAAGACCTCTGTGGCTTTCCGGAACTCCTGCTCATCGGTCTCGTCATCATCCATCTCTTCATCATCGTCGTCATCTTCATCCTTGTCGCGGCCGAGGGGAGGTCTGTCTCCTTGCCGCTGCTTGGCCTTGCCGCGGCGTCCTCCTCGGCCGGGGCGTTTCTTGCCGGCTCCTCCAGCACCTTCCTGGGCCTTCTCCTTGTCGCGTCGCTCGTATTCAGCCTTTTGCTGCTCGACAAGCTGCTCGACCTTCTTGCAGCTCTGGAGGTCATGGCCCTTAGTGCGGTGGATCTTGCGATCTTGCTTGTTGGTGCCGTCACGCTTGTCGGCGACCGCCACAGCCTGGTAGTTGGTGCCCGCGGCAATCTCCTTGCCGGAGCTACCAGCTTTGGCTTTCTTGGCGCCACCTCCGTTGCCGGACTGCTCAACGACTAGCACATCTTTGCTTTTCTTCTTCCTGTTGTTCCGCCGCCGGTTTTTCTTTGCCGGGGCAGCCTCCTCACTATCAGATCCTCCTGCTCCTGTATTCTCTCCGGGGAGTTTCCTCCCTTCCTCAGCACATGCACACTTGTCGGCCAGGGCATACAGCTCACTGACGTCTTTGATCTTGCACATCGCCATCTCCTCCTGCATCCTGCGGTTTGCGCGTTCGATGGAGCAGCGTTGATTACAGCGGCAGGGTGGACATCTGGGATGTTGTCTTTGTCTGTGGCTGAATCTCTGAATGTACTTGCGCAGGGGCTCTCCTTCCTTCTGGGTGAGCAGATGAAGGTCGCTCTCTTGGCCATGAGGCTTGTGGCCGCCTGTAAAGGCGCCGACAAACTGATGGCATAGGTCTGTCCAGGAGGATATGGAGTTGTCCGGCAAGTGCATGAGCCAGATCTGACATTAGGCTTGAGCACCGGCGGGAAGTAGTTGGCGGGATCTGTCGTCCCGCCCCGGCAGCTTGCACCGCGATGGTGTAGATCTTGAGGAACTCCGACGAACGCGACTTGCCGTCGTACTTCTCTGTGCGTCGGCTTGAAAGTCTTCGTCTTGGGCCTTTGGACTTGCCGCAACTCACGAGTGACGCGGGGCAACCTACGCGTCACGGCAAGTCGCTGGTTCCCCTGGTGCATGCATGTCGACAGAGGGCCCGGTAGCGCTGGTCTGATTGACGCCGCGCTTCTCTCCGGCGCTCGATGCGAGTTCGAGCGTCTTCTTGCTGTCGTTCGTGAAGAATTTGGCGCTGATCACGACGAGCTCGTGGATCTGATGATGCGGTGGAGTCGCTGTCGAGGTGGATCCGGCGAGTCGGCGATCTTGGCCTTCGGGGTGGAGAGTGCATGGTGGCGGCATCCCCACCGGTTTCGTCGCCATCGGCTCGCGCCTGGCAATCCTGCTGCGGCAGCGATGTACTCGGCTGCCGCGGAGTGTCGCCGTTGGCGAAGTCGATGAGACTCTGAATGGTGGCCCTCCATTCATCGATCTTGTCTGCCGTTGGAGGGTAATCCAGGAGCAGTTGAGCTCGCGCTAAAGCTTCTGCTGGAGTGGCGGGCGGCAGTGGCGAACGGTGTGAGGAGCGGGATATGCTCGGACTTCTAACTATGTTAGAAGGAGCAGTATCCCGTCCAGGCGACCGTGCCTCGCTCGTGCCGGCATGTTGGCGTGCATGCTGGTCTTGAGCATCCCGAGATCCACCAGTTCGATCTTTGCCCAACGAACGTATGGCACTGCGATTACCATGACGCTGTCGGTCCTGCACCTCCTGAGGTGGGCGCGGTGCATGTACGGACGCCGAGGTCTGCGCAGCCTTGTCCTTGGACCTGGCAGCACCGTGGGCTCCCTCGTCGATGCCCGTTCTTCCGCCGGCGTCTACCCCCACCACCCGTTTGCTCCGGTGGTGGTGGGTTCGACGTGGACGGAACAGCTGCCGCTGAAGCCTTCTTCTTCGGTGGCATGTCGATGAAGAAGATGAAGATCTAGCTCGCGTGAACGTCGGATCAGGTTCACACAATCTCGACGCCCCCTACCTGGCGCGCCAAAGATGTCGGGGAAACTGATCCACGAACACCTATGGGACCGGCGGACCGAGCCCCTTTCGGTTCGGCAGGGGGCGGAGATCGCACGAAGAGCGGATCGGCGGCACACGAGCAGTTTACCCAGCTTCGAGCTCTCTCGGAGATAACACTCCTACTGCTGCATGTCCGAGTGTATTGAGTTCTTGCTCGGGAGCGCTGAGTGCTACAGTACACACTAGCTGCTAACGAGACCGAGCATGAGTGTTTTTCTGGCCCCGAACCCCTCTCGTTGCACATGGGCCTCCTTTTATATGCTAAAGGGTCTCCGAGCAGGTGGCAAGCGTAGACAAGGGTAAAATGGAAAAGGAATTGCGGTTGGTACAACTACTTGTACGATGTATCATACCTAACCACGGCGGCGGGGACAAAGGCATTAAATGCCCGTCTCGTCACCCAAACAGTGAAAAAAAGGACCGTCGGGGGCGCCACGCTGCCACGATGGCAATCTTGTCGGCGTCGCTTGCCACCAGCGCACCGCTGGCGCACTGACCTCTTGCCACGCAGCGCCGAAAGGTCGAGGCGACACGTTGGTGGAGCGTCTTTGGAGCTGGTCTGAGTGGTAGTTTGCTGCGGCAAGCGCCTTGCCATGATCGTTGTCTTGTCGCGTCCGGAAGCTTGTCACTCACGGGCCTCGCCGGACGCGTGGTAGCGTCGCGGCAAGTTCCTTAAAATGCCTTGGTTGGCCTTCCCGGCAAGCTCCTCTTGCCGGGGCCTTGTCTCCTTGGCTTGAATACTTTGTTCTTGAATGGCTCCAAAGGAACCGCGGAGGACCTTGGCGGTCACCCGGCAAGCCTTGCCGCGGGGTGCTGCAACTGCCCGTGCACAAGTTCGGGATACTAGGGTACCCCTACTCTAGTACACCGACAATTCTGATTTGGGGATTTTTTAGTGATCAGGTTTAATGAACAGTGTAAGGTGATTCTAGTATTGAGTGCAGATTGAAACCAATGTATGTTGGTTATTATAGTTGCAGGAGGAACCAGACACCACTGTGGAGCCCCTTTTCTATGGCCAACTTGAGCTTGCTCATCCCAAGTGCATTCTGCACCAACTGAGGCCTATTAAGCGTGTTGCTTTTGAAGGGCCTGTAACAGGAAGGCGTTTCTATGGCTGCCCAGTCCAGGTTAGATGCTAATTAAGTTTTCTGCTATGGATGTTCAGTGATGTTTGATATGATGCAGCAGTTTGTTTGATATGACAGTCACATATGTATTTTTTTCACTTTGAAAACTTAATCATGGCATTGTAATAACTTATCATATCTCATTTATGTTATTAATAGTTAGAAAATCTCAAGTTTATCAAGTTAATCATGGAATTGAAATAAGGTACTAGTCCATTTGTAATAACTTATCACATTTACAAATGCAGGAAAATGGTGTGAATTGTGGTGTTGTAGAGTGGGTTGATGGGCCTTGGCCAACTGTTCTTCAGAGATGTTTGTGCAAGCTATGGGAGATGTTCCATGAGCAGAACTTTGGAAGGGTACATGACAAGGAGAAGTTTGAGAAGGAGTTGGCCAGGCTTAAGAGTGAACATGATAGGGAGTTGGCCAAGCTTAGAACTGAAAATGACAAGCTTTGCATTGAGTACACCAAGCTTGTTGACGATGTATCCAAGATGTTTGATTGGCAGGATGGTAGGGTGGAGAAGCAGGTGTACCAGAAACAAGTGGAGGAGGAAGAACTTGAGAAGAAGAAGAAGGAGCTAGAGGATAAAGCTATGTTGGAGGTGCAGATGGAAAAGCTCAAACTTGTAAAAGAGCAGAGGTGCATTTTGCAGAGCCAAGCTGATATCATCAAGAACACCAGGAAGGCTATGAAGGATGTTCAAGTTGACAGAGATGTTCTTAAGAAGGAGAAGGACAAGCTTGAGCTTGTTGTTGCTGAGCTGCTGAAAGATGGCTATGGCAGCAAGGAGAAGTTAGAGCAAATCAAGGCCATCCTTGATTCTTGAACTTGCTGTGATATGTTGGTGAAGTAAGTACATCCAAAGGCCTTTATATAAGGATGTGGCCTGGCATGACTGCAGGTGATTATGGGTGTACATTTTGGGGGAATGTGAAGTTTAACCTAGTGTAAGAACCTTATTTCCTATGTTGTTAAGTTGTAATGGACCACCTATGGTATTAAGTGTTGTAATGGATGTCTTATGCTATTAAGTAGTGGAAATGGATCTCTTATGCTACTATATATATTATTTCTGTGGGTAATTGGGCTTAGTGGCCCACTAGTCTCTGACCAAATGCAACCCTAGGCCTACTAAACCCAACCCCATCCATCTCTCAATATAAACCCCTCCCCACCCCCACCCTTTCCCAGTGACTCCACCAGCCGCCACCCAAAAGAAACCCTACAGATGGATCCTGACATGGGAGATGTCACAGAGGAAGAGGGGGAGGCTGTGGAGGTTAGGACAGCAGCAGCAACACAGAGGAGGAGGAGGAGGAGGAGGAGGAGGAGGAGGAGGCGCAGGCAGAGGGCACTAGAGGCGGCCCAGGATGAGCAGCAAGAGGAGTCCAACCGCCGACTCTCGAACAAGGTACTGGAGAAGTGCAATGATGAAGAACTGGAGCTGGTTTTCACTGGCGGCAGGGGAAGGTCATTCATGGAGATCATTAGGTGGGCAAGGATGAGGGCAGTCATGGCTCCTCATCCAGCAACTAGGGCCAAGTGGGTCCGTTTCTTTGAGCGTTATGACTGATATGTCAATCTATCTATCTATCTTGCTATCTATCTTTCTATCTGTAAGTCAATTTCAGAGAGAGTTTTGGTAGTATTTGTGAGATTTGGATGTAATCTATGAGACTATCTTTCTATCTATGTAACATTTGGATGTTTCTGAATAAATGTATGCATTTGGTCAGTGATGTATATCTCAATACCATATAATGCACTTGGTCAGCAGCACCATCAATTTATAAAGTGTTGAATCCACATATAGATAAAAGTTGCAGATGAATTGAAGTTGCAGACAAGTGCAGAATCCACATACAGTACCATATTACAAACCAAATCAAACAATACAGTATCAAGTACTTAGTGAGGCAATGTTATTACAAACCAAATCAAACAGTGCACTTGTAGCAGATTGTCTAGGATAAAAGAGGAGTTCAACCACTTCAGCTAGTTACCACTTGCATAAAAGTAATCTTTCAGCCTCCCAGATGGCTTCCTGACCCTCTTTGACCCATCCTGCACAGCACTTGTAGAAGATTGCCTAGGAGCAATGAAAGATCCATTACCAGCTCTATTGGCAGCAGCTGACCTGGTGTTCTTTGCTGTAGAAGACCTTGATGACCTGGTGTTCTTTGCTGGAGAAGACCTTGATCCATTGCCAGAAATAGTTGTGCTCTTCTTCTTGGGAGGTGGTCTAGTGTTGCAGAAGAGGTGTTGGTCCTGCTCTTCTTGAGAGGTGGTGGTGCTGCTATTGTAGCTGGTGCTGCCCTCTTCCTTGATCTAGAAGATGTCTGTGTTGACTCATTTGTTGTTGGAGGAGGAGTTGGTGCAGGTGCAGAGGCAGCAGGTACCCTTGGTGCCTTTGTGCAGTTGCAGCCATTGAAGGACCAGCCTCAGAGTAGTTTGCTCTATTTTACTACACAACAATATTAGTTAGAACTATTTTCCTACAAATGAAATGAATGTAACAATGCAATGAATGTAACAATGGAATGAATGGACATACCTGGTGCTTGTTCAGCCTCATCTGGAACTTAGGTTTCAAAGGGACACCACAATTGTTGATCCTGTGCCCTTGCTTCTTGCAGTTGCTGCATGTCACTGTACCAATCCTAGAAGTATCCTTTTTAGCTGGCACCTCAAACGGGCCTTTCCTCCTGGCAGTTTGTTTTTTACCTTTCTTTTCTCTAAAAACAGGGGGAGAAATATCATCACCAGGTGTATGAGGCCAATGGTCAGGACCTGGCACAGGGAATATTATGTGCTTATATGTTTCACAATACATGGGTTTCTTGAAGAAAGCAGAAACATAGTCTTCAGGGTGTATCTTCACTTTCTGCATTGCAGCAATGGCATGACTGCAGGGGACAGCTGTCATGTCCCACCTGAAAGATCGAGGATGTCGCCTAGAGGGGGGGGGGTGAATAGGCGCTTTAAAATAATTACGGTTTAGGCTTGAACAAATGCGGAATAAACCTAACGGTTAATTTGTCAAGCACAAAACCTACAACAACTAGGCTCACCTATGTGCACCAACAACTTATGCTAAGCAAGATAAGCAACTATGTGATAGCAAGATATATGACAAAGAACAATATGGCTATCACAAAGTAAAGTGCATAAGTAAAGGGGCTCGGGTAAGAGATAACCGAGGCACGCGGAGAGGCAGCGATGTATCCCGAAGTTCACACCCTTGCGGATGCTAATCTCCGTTTGGAGCGGTGTGGAGGCACAATGCTCCCCAAGAAGACACTAGGGCCACCGTAATCTCCTCACGCCCTCGCACAATGCAAGATGCCGTGATTCCACTAAGGGACCCTTGAGGGCGGTCACCGAACCCGTACAAATGGCAACCCTTGGGGGCGGTCACCGAACCCGTACACTTTGGCAACCCTTGGGGGCGGTCACCGGAACCCGTCAAATTGCTCGGGGCGATCTCCACAACCTAATTGGAGACCCCGACGCTTGCCCGGAGATTTACACCACAATGATTGAGCTCCGAACACCACCAACCGTCTAGGGCGCCCAAGCACCCAAGAGGAACAAGCTCAAGGGCACCAAGCACCCAAGAGTAATAAGCTTCTCAACTTGTAACTTCCACGTATCACGGTGGAGAACTCAAACCGATGCACCAAATGCAATGGCAAGGGCACACGGAGTGCCAAGTCCCTCTCTCTCAAATCCCACGAAGCAACTAATGCTAGGGAAGAAAATGAGAGGAAGAACAAGAAGGAGAACACCAAGAACTCCAAGATCTAGATCCAAGGGGTTCCCTCACTTAGAGGAGAAAGTGATTGGTGGAAATGTGGATCTAGATCTCCTCTCTTTTCCCCCAAAACTAGCAAGAATCCATGGAGGGATTGAGAGATAGCAAGCTCGGAGAAGGTCAACAATGGGGAAGAACACGAGCTCTAAGGATAAGGTTCAATGGGAAGAAGACCCCTTTTATAGGAGGGGAAAATCCAACCGTTACCCATGAACATCCTCAAGACAGAGCGGTACTACCGCTTAGGCAGGCGGTACTACCGAGGGCGGTACTACCGCTCTCACCCCAATGATCTTGCCACTGACGAGGAGGTCAAGGCCACGGCCCCAGGCGGTACTACCGCTTAGGGCGGTACTACCGCTCCTACTACCTCTCTTAGTGCCGCAAAACCCGACACGAAAAAACTTCGTTTGAGAATCGAGGTGAAGTAGCCAGACGACGACAGCGGTACTACGGCGAAACTCCCAAGCGGTACTACCGTTCGGAGAGCGGTACTACCGCTTGGAGCGGTACTACCGCTGGGGAGCTTCGGCGGTACTACCGCTGAGGGTCACGGTACTACCGCTGGCACCAACCTTAAGCCGCAACCACGAAAACAAAGAATACTCCAAGGAAAACCAGAACTGCCATAACTTCTTCATATGAGCTCTGAATTGAGCAAACTCAAGCTTGTTTGAAACAAGACAACGAGTAGCATCAAAACAGCATACAAAGAAGTGAAACCTCCAACCGAGAAGAACCGGCATACCCTCCAACATCGAAAACATCATAGAAGATGCATGAGAACTCCGTTTTCGATGAACTCGAGCTTGTCATAAAAATGACCATCAGCTCCAAATCTCACAAGGAGAAGAACCAAACAAGAACCAAAAAGATGATGCAAGGATGCAATGGTTTGAGCTCTCTCTGAACGACACGATCAAGCAACTCATCGAGAGCCCCCTTGATAGTACGGCAAACGATCCTATAACCCGGTCTTCCACAACTACCATGAGACCGATAAAATAGAAAACCTATCAAGGGCAAACCTTTGCCTTGCACATGGTCCACTTGAGCTAGATGATGACGATCTTGACTCCCTCAAGTTGGACCACCTTTCTTGATTGCGTTGGCTCGAAGAAGACTAGTTGATTTCTCCCCCATACTCCACTATGGGTGAGCCACTCTTCCGCACATCTTCACAAGTCCATTGTCACCAAATGGACGGCAAGCTTCAAGCATTTGATCTCTTCGTGATGCTTCACTTGAATTTGCACACCGCAACCTAACCCCGCAAAGAACTCTCACGAAGACCATGGGTTAGTACTCAAAGCGTAATGGACAGTGCTTACCATACCATGGGATCACTTGATCCCTCTGTACATCTTGTACGCTTTGTGTGTTGAATCTTTCCAACTCTCTTCATTTGGATGATGTCTTGAAGGTGGACATGAATGATCACACAATCTTATTCTTCAAGACATGCTTGCAATAAGCTCAACACTCACATGACCAATCTTTGGATAATTCCTTGAATAGCACCTTGGTCGACACAAAACTCTCCTTGAAACCAACACATGTACTCCAAGAAAAGCCTATGGACAAAACCTTCAAATAAACTCAAGGCAACCATTAGTCCATAGAGAATGTCATCAATTACCAAAACCACACATGGGGGCACCGCATGTCCTTTCACCACCTCCTACAGTCACAGGTCTCATTGTTCAAATTAACACAATATGTGATTTTAGAGCTACTTGTGACCTGCCATATGCCTGGCCCTGCCATGTATGCTTCACAATATTTAGCCCACTTCTTCCCCTCTTCTAAAATCTCTGAATAAGTAGGTGTGATTTCCCATCTGCATGTCTCTGTCTTCTCTCTGATCTTCTGAAACTTAATCATCAGCTTTGTTCTTATGCCCTCTAACATAGTCCTGATTGGCTTGTTCCTAACATTCAATATCATTCTATTGAAAACCTCACTAAGGTTGTTTACTAACAGGTCTGTTTTGCACACAGTGTCCATTTTATACCTAGCCCAGGTATGCTCTGGTATATGTGACAACCACTACCAAGCTTCTAAACTTTCTTTTTTCAAATTCTCCATGCCTAAATCATGTCCATGTTTGGTAAAGGAATAGGCAGCCTGATCTAAATGTTTCTTAAGTTCCTCTCCTTTGAAACCAGCAGATTGGAAATTGGCATAAATATGTCTAAGACAAAACCTTTGTGGAGAGTCAGGGAATACATCATCTGCATTCAACAATCCCTGATCAATATAGTGTAATCTCAAGTGTTACTCATCTACTGAATAACATTTTACTCATGGCAAATGTAAAGGCAAATGTAAAGACTAGGTTCAGAACAATACCTTCTGCCTATCAGACATAATTGTGTGTTTGCCAAACTTATTGTCAATTCCAATGACTGTTCTCAACTGTGTGAGAAACCATGTCCAACTGTCTGTCTATTCCTTATCAACAACACCAAAAGCTATTGGGAAGATGTTACTGTTGCCATCCCTCCCTGTAGCTGCCAATATCTGCTGACCAGTGCTTAGCTTGATGAAGCAACCATCCAGACCTGCTAACATGATAACATGAGTGCCTAAGTACATCAATGTTTAAAAATCATATAAATTTCTGAATACTTACCTATAAATGGCCTGCATCCATTCAGAAAACCCTCCTTGCATGCAAACAAGCAGTAAAACATATAGTGAAACCTTGGGGTAGGAGCTGGGTTAAGTGGGTCCTCATGTGTTGTTACTATGCACCTACTGCCAGGGTTAGTATCTAGCACACACTGCAGGTAGTCCCTTATTCTGTGTTACTGGAGTTTGTGATCTCCTTGCACAACCTCAAGTGCTTGCTTCCTTGCCCTATATGCCAAGCTTTTAGGCACATGCACACCAAACTTCTTCTTTGTGTATGACATAATTGTGTCAACACCAGCTCCAGGGTTGGATCTGACTGTATCCTTACAAACCTTAGCAACCCAACTGACTATCACCTTTGTGTTCTCTCCACTTGCTCCACAAGTGTGATCCAGGTTCATCTTCTTGATACTGAAAGTTGCCTCATGAGCTATCTTGGAGGCAACTATGTAAAACTCACAACCATGTTTTCTATCAGAGCACCAAGCAATAACCCGTTGGTTCATTTCTATGATACTCAAAATTCTTAAGAGTCCTCACATGAAAATTTGTAAGTGCTTCTCTGAACTCAACTACATTTTCAAAGCACAAATGCATTGAGAATTGCTCATGTGCATCAGGCCTTTTTGGATCATACCATCTCCTCTCCTTCTTCTGCTTCTTCCTACTCTTCCTTCCAGATGGCAACCTTGGTGCATCCTCTTCATCACTTATGCCAAAATCACCTGGAAAACAGTACTCATCAGCTTCAGGGACATAATCTTCAAACTTGATGTGCTCAGGCTCATTGTGAGACTTGCTAGTTGGGCCAGGTTTTCTAACTGGCTTAAGCTTTTTGGCTGCTTTTGTAGTTACAGCAGCAGGATCCTCTACTTCTTCATCTTCAGAAACAATTGGTTCTTCCTCCCAAAACTCAGAAGGTTCTGAGTTAGCTGCACAAAAGTGCTCTGCAGTATCAGTGCCAGCCTCATCTTCACCCCTACACCAAGCTTTGTAAAAAAATTCTCCCCTCTGTAATCACCCCTAAAGAACTCAAAATCTGAAGATGATTTGTCATCTTCAACTTCATCTTCTTCCTCTGGTACATCATCTTCTTCTTCTTCTGCATCTTCCTCTTCCACAACTGTTTTCCCCTTTTTCAAATTGCTGCTTTGCTGTGTGTTCATGTAGGGCTCATCAGGGGTTAAAGCTGGCAAACTAGCACTAGAGGCAGGGTACAGAACACCTTCTTGTGAAACTCTGTAAACAACAGGTTCACCAACATGATCAATGGGGATCTGTTCCTCATCTGCTGGGCTTGGATCAGTAGCTTTTCTGACACTGATGTTCAGTACCTTCTTATCAACAAATAAGTCAAGCATTGCCTCTAATGCCTCCTCACTATCAAGGGCCTCCACACCCTCCAGCCCCTTTCCCTCTTCCTTTACATAAGTCAGAAATGCATCCATGCCATAGCCCTCCCAAACAATGCTAATATGGTCAGATAACTGATATCTGAGGAAACTGAATATTTTTTCTCCATATTATCTATTCCTTGAAAATGTAGCCTCAAGTCCCAAATCTCTTTATCTAAGCTGTAGGATTGAATTGACAAACAACCATTTTTAAAGTCAGTGAACATTACTGAACTTTCTTCTAATTACAGTGAATGCACTGACCAAATGAACTAACCAAATGCACTTTCTTCTACACTGACCTAACCAATAAAATACAGTAGCATGCCAAGAACAAACAATTACTAACCCTAGTTCTAATTTGAACTAAAGCACCCAGAAATTTTGACTAAAGGAGCCAGAAACATTGACCAGTGCTTACCTCACTCCACCAAAGGACGACGCCCAATGGTGGCCGCCTGCTGGATCAGCGTGGATGCACTTCGCCACTGGCCTAGCCGCGCGGACTTCCGGATCTGAGCTCGCCGGATCCACATGAGCCGCGGGCGGTGATGGCTGCTGCGACCGCTGCGCCGGGAAGCTCGAGCTGCCTAGCCATTTGTCCACCTCTGAGTGTCCACCGACCTCCTGGCCGGTGCCGCCTTGGCTCAATACCTCGCCGCCGACGACATTTGGCTGCGCCGCCGCCATCGCCAACCTAGGTCACTGCGGGGGAGAGGAGGGGGAGTGAGAGTGTGTGGCCCGACCGACTACTTTGGTTCCGACCAGACCGCATGGGCTAACGGCCGTTAACGGCCGCGCCGTGAGCGCGCGTGGCCACGTGGGCTGACAGATGGGCCCAATTCATCAGAAAAACGGTTAAATCGCTAGTCACCGCGGGTTTGGGTTTTCTGAAACAGCGGACCACACGTTTGGTAGCTTTCTGAGAAAAATTAAAAAGTGGTAGTTTTTTGAAACCCTAGCCTGTAAACTAATAGTTTTATGCTATTTACTTGGGATTTGCAAATGCTGCAAAACCTACTTCTCTTGGTCATCCCCTCGTACGGCGCCTTGTCTGAGGCATTGCTGATCTGCCAGTGTTTCCGTTCTTGCTTGGTGCCACTAATCCAAAAGTTCATGCTGCATGAGACTCTGTCGTCTTCACATACACTTCTCCCAGCTCGCTCCCCGTCGGTATCTGCCACATTGTTGTTATCTAGAGTCTTCCAAGCCCTAGCCTGTCACGACATTTGTCAAAAGGGTCCATCACCGGCATGGCCTGGTCTAAAAGCCCCATCAGAATTTCATATGCCTCAACACTTGCGTCTCCAAGTCGAACCAGTTCCAACACCCTAATGTACATTCGGTTGTGCCGAAAAGTTAGGGATGTGTTGTTGATCTGGTCCAGTCGGTAGTGCTTCAAGTGATCCGGCAAAATATCTCTTGGATATTTTGTCCGACTTTTCACTACGTGTCTCTTTGTATTTTCTGTCATCCCAATATTATCCATGACCTGCAAGTACACCTTACGTTGGTTAGCCGGCCAAAACCAATTAGTTTGCAGAGAAAATAGTACATGTGGGTTGTACCTTCAGAACATGACGACAGAGCATCACCATATGTTCAAAGAGGACACATTCTCTCTCAAAACGTGCTCCGCCGTCAATCATTTTCGCTTGGAATACGTCCCTGCTCCATATTTCCCTACGGTTCGCCAATCGTATAGGATTTCAAACTGCTTGAACGTCGCACGGGTGTACTCCTTGCTGGCATGTATCTCAATCGAGGAATTTGTCCCTAGGACTACACCTGCCTGCACAACATAAATGCTAGATGTCCGACACGGCAATATTTTGTTGTCTCAATCAAATGACACTTACGGTTTTAGTTCTCTTCACTTCATAAGTCTCATTCGATTGGCGCTCAAACTGCAACCTCATGTACTGCCTAAAAAATGTATACATCGGAGAGCCGGGTGGCACATAGTTCATAAGCATATGGTTCACACTTTCACTCCTTTGGGTACTATTCATCTTTGCACAGAAAACAACCTTCAAATATGGCTTAGCCCACTTCTCCCTTGTCTCAAAGAGTTGCGTCATGTATGCGTGTGTCCTCAAGTTGTACTACTTCTCTAGTAGGTGAGCCCACGCTTTCTCAAACTCGTCCACTATTAGCATGTGGTTAACCACTCTATGAACCCCTTGCCTAAATTCATTTCTCTTTCCATACAGAGCCCCAAAACTTTCTTTAGACTTCTTCACGACGTGCCACTTACACCATCGATGCACTGTATCCGGTAGTGTGCTTCTTATTTCTACCTCCATAGCTCTCAATGATACTAACAATGAAAGCACCAATGACGACAGTACCCATTGCCATTGTCCTATAATAATAATGAAAGCACCAATGACGACAAGCTTATCCGCGGCACTCCGGTGGCGTATCCTTCTTGAAGGTACCGCCCTGGGGCTCATGGATCAACGGCTTGCAGCTTAGTCTCTTCTCGGTGGCTTGTCCCCGGTTGAGTGCTCCCTCGACCTCCCAGTGAGGCCTAACGTATATTTGTTGTGTACTTGGAGTTGTCTTGGGAGTGTTGGTTTTTACTTTGCACCTACGTATCTTGCCTTAGGTGTGTGTGGTGCTGTGTTGTATCTCTGGTTGTAAGTTTGGTCGTGCTTTATTTATAAAGGGGGGCAAAAGCCTTGTTCGAAAATGCGGTCAGGAACCTTTCAGATGGTTACTAAAACCGGTCGTCACCTCTCCCAACAATTCGGCGATCGCTTCGCTCCAGTTACTAATCGGTCGGGCCATCTTCCAACGCTAGTGGGCGATTAGCTCTACGCTCGCAACGATCAATAGATAGCATTAGGGATGTCTCGCCTACTGCAAACCGGATATAGCCTCTCGGCTTCAACACCACAAGTGCTCGGTCATTCTAATAAGCTTTAGTTAGCGTGCTAGCTCGGTCAATGTATGTTTTTTTCTTATTGTTGTCTACTAGCGTTGACTTTAACTTCAATTCATTTATTTTCACCGCATTAGTTGGTAATTCGCAAAGCCCATAAAAACCGGGATGTGGCTAGGGTTTACGCTATGTTGAAATTCCCCTTTAGTCGAAATGGTAAGAACATGATACTTACTCATATATACAAGTATGCCCGATTTGGCCTTGTACTGCCTATGCTTGTTGATTTTCTCACAAATTGGAATCAATCACTCGATAGAGCGACTAGGACCGGACAAGTGACATGGAACATGTGGGTGGGAATCTTTCGTATCGGGTCTATTTTTTGCGGCATCGTCGTCTCACCTCAATCGCGCAAGGTAGATTTGTGGTATGAGTCAACACCAACCGGCGTCGGAAAAGTAAGTCGTGCAAAACGTTCGCGCCTTCACGTCGCCGCAATCCAAGCGTTCTTGTCGCATGGTTGTCGGACCTGATGGCAGGCGACACGTCGAGCAGGAAAAATTCTTATTGAACCACCCCTATTTGCCAATCGTGGACATCTTATAAGATCCACCATATCGCTCCTAGCGACCGCTACAATTCACTTTGTTCACGCAGCTCGGCATGGACAAGCGAGCGCAAGCAGAATTAGCGGAGAACGTGCACGCCATTTTTTTCTCCTTTCATATTTTTATTTTCGTTCAGTTTAATTTTAGTTTGAAAAAATAATAAGATAAAAAATTTATGAATTCAAAAAATCAAGAAAGCAAAAAACCTTCAGGAATTCACAAAAAAGAAGACAAAACTAAAAAATGATCATGAATTTAAAAATTGTTAAAGAAATCGAAAAAAATGCCTGCAAATTTTGAAAATTCTGGGATTAAAAAATGATTACAAATTCAAAATATATTCACAAATTTAATAAAATTCATGAATTTAAAATTGTTTGTGTGTTCAAAAATTCATGGATGTGAAAATGTTGGTGAATTCAATAAGATTCATGAATTCCAATTAAATTTTTAAAAATAAAACAACTTTTGAAAAATGTGAACAAATTTAGACTTCAGGAACATTTTTTAAATTCTGAAAAAAATTATTATTTTTAAAAAGTATAAATTTTAACTGCTAACTATTTTTAAATTCCTAATATTTTTTGCAAAATGTGAGCATTTATACGAATCCTCAAATATTTTTTGAAAAACCAAACAATTTATGAAATTCCAGATAATTATTGGAGTTTTGTACAATTTTGAAATTTAGGAATTTAAATAATAAGAGGAAAATATAGAAAACCAAGGAAGAAAAGAAGAAGAAAACCCAAAAAAGCATTAAAAGAAAGGAAAACGGTTGAGTAACCTTCGAAATGCGGTCAGGAACTTAAAGTGTATAAGTATTAATATTTGCCCATCGTTTTTGTACACTATCATGGTCCTTTCCCTTTAAGGCTTTAACACAAAGTACTACAACATGCGTATATTACTGGTCATTCATGATTTTCACCTGAAAGAGTAAACAACCGCTAAAGGCACGTATATTTTATAGACGTATACCGCTAGGAAACAAGAATCCAATCAGGGCATAGAGTTTGAGAGATTCACGAAGGTCTTCGTCCACCCCGGGGCTGCAGGGATGATCTTCAAGGCCGATTGTTCAGGCTGTATCGTTGTGTTGTCATTCTCCACTAATAGCACTGCACCTTCCTAGGACATGTGAAATACTCCATTCATGTATGCGTATGACGAGGTGACATGGATAACTCCATGGGAATCCGGCGTAGTCACACCCAGTGTTGGATCTAGCTGCTCCATGTTGCCCACTACTCCTTCCAGAGGGATCCTGTCAACAAGTTGCTGGTTCGGTTCATGCAAGCAAGTTAAATATCATTTACAGACGAAGGGGTAGACGGACAGTGAAGAGGACATTTGTCCGACTAGCATACCCATGTGATCTAGTAGGAGCTCCATCCCGTCAATGTGCCAATCGTCAACGAATGTACCCAAATGCGGCCAGGAACCCTCCAGAAGGTTGCTATAACTAGTCGTCTCTCCCAGCGGTTCGTCGCTCGTTTCGTTGCAGTTACTAATGGGCCGACCCATCTTCCAACGCTAGTGGACAATTAGCTTACCACTCAAAACAAGCTATACATAGCATTTGGGATATCTCATCTACTGCAAAACAGATATAGCCTCCCGCCTTCAACGCCTCAAATGGGTCGACCATTCCAACAAGTTTATAAGATACACTGCATCGCTCGTAGCAACTGCTATAGTTAGCGGAGAGCGTGCATGTTTTTGCTTTTTCTCATTTCATATTTTTATTTTCGTTCAGTTTAATTTTAATTTGAAAAATAATAAGACCAAAAAGTTGTGAATTCAAGAATGTTCATGAAGTCAAAAAAGCCTCAAGATTTTAGAAAAAGAAGATGAAATTTACTTTTTTTAACATAAAAATTGCTTAGGAATTTTAAAAATAGTAGCAGATTTAAAAATGTCTGGGAACTAAAAATGTTGCAAATTCAAAAAATGTGCAAGAATTAAAAAAATCATGAATTTGAAAATATGTTCATGACTACAAAGAAATTTGTGTATTAAAAACGTTCATGGATGTGAAAATGTTTGTCAATTCAAAAAACCATGAATTCCAAACAAATACTGAAAAAAGAAAACAATTTTGAAAATATTGAACAATTTTTAACTTCACAAGCAATATTTTAAGTTTTGAAAATGTTTGAAATTTTTACATTTAAAAATATTTTTGTTTGATTTTTTTACTTTTCTAGATTGCTAAGATTTTTTTACAATTGTGAACACTTATTGGAATCCTCAAATATTTTGTGAAAAACCAAACATTGATGTTTTGAACATTTCTTACATTTAGGAATTTCAAACAATAAGGGGAAAATAAAGAAAAACAAAGAAGAAAAGAAAAGAAGAAACAAAAACCAGAGAAAAAACATTAAAAGAAAAAAAACCGGTTTGCGGTTCGGAACCTTCTAGATGGTTCCTAAAACCTGTCATCACCTCTTCCAACAGTTCGGCGCTCGCTTCACTCTGGTTACTAATGGGCCAGGCCATTTTCCAATGCTAGTGGGGCAATTAACTTTACGTTCACAACGAGCGATACATAGCATTACGGATATCTCGCCTACTGCAAAACGGATATAACATGTCGCCTTAAGCACCACAAGTGGGTTGGTCATTAATTATTACTCCCTCCGTTCCTAAATATTTGTCTTTCTAGAGATTTCAAATGGTCACCACATACGGATATATATAGACATATTTTAGAGTGTAGATTCACTCATTTTGTTCCGTATGTAGTCACCATTTAAAACCTCTAGAAAGACAAATATTTAGGAACGGAGGGAGTACAAGTTCTAGTTAGCATGCTCGCTTGCTCGGTCAATGTATGTTGTTTTTTCTTTCTTGTTGTTTACTGGTTGTTTATCATTACATGTGTGTTTAACTACAGTTCAATTACTTTCACTTCGTTAGCTGGTAATTATCAAAGCCTATGTAAGTCGGGATGTGGTTAGGTTTACGCTATGTGTTTGAATTCTCATTTAGTAGGAACATGATATTTTCAATATTCACACGGACTGTGCTAACGACCAGTTAGCGACAATCCGGACGATCCGCTTCTCTCGATGTGGGAATCGATCCACCGCATCTTCTTTTTTTTCCTTCTAACGCAATAAAAAGAATTGGCAGAAGTTGGAATCGAACCCACCACCTCTTGGTAGACCACAGTAGTTCGCAACCATCCGGTCTAGATTGAGCCAGTGATTAGATTAAGGTTAGATAGTATTTGTACTGCTACTTAACATGACCTGGAAACGAATAATTTTTCTTTCTTTCCTTTTATATTTTTTATCCTATATAAATGGCCCGGCTACTCTGTTAATATTTACAACATCATGGTAATTTTAACGTAGTAAAAATTGTTGACATGTCATGATAACTTCATTGTAAAAAGCATGCCAGGGTACACAAGTTTTTTTTTGCGAGGGTACAAAAGTTATCAACCATTTGGTACGTAACTTATCAAGCTTTTTATACATAAGTTACCGGGGAATATTTTAAATATTTTTTCTTGGGTCAGAGATATGGCTGGGTGTTGTACAAAATTATTATACTTTGCAGTCTGTAAAAATCATGATATTTACATAAAAGTTATCAAGAGATGTTTTTAAAAACTTTTTTCTAGGTCAACGTTATCGTGGTGTTTGTATATAAGTTATCATGACAACGGTACATAAATTATCATACTATTTACATAGTAATTATCAGGATACGTTTCAAGCACCCCTCGCGTTGAAATATTACCGTCATATTTGTATCTAAATTATCAGGGCTGCAGTGCATAAATTATCATGTCATTTACACAACAGTTACCGGAGTAATGTTTTCCAAAGAGAAAATTTTCAAAGTCAAAGTTATCAGCTATGTTGTGTGTACATTATCATGTTATTTGCACAGAAATTACCGGGGTATGATTTCCAACAACTTTATCCTGGGGTCAAAGGAGTTACCACGGTGTTCATACGTGGGTTATCAGCTTTGTTGTGTGTATACTACCATCCTATTTACACAGAATTTATCAGGGGTTGTTTTCCAATATTTTTCCTCAGGTCAAATGGTTATCATAGTGTTTGTAAGTGAGTTATCAACTTTGTTGTGTTTATATTATCATGTTATTTACATACAAGTTACCGGAGTAGATTATTTAACACTTTTTGGGTAAAAAGGTTACCATGGTGCTTGTACGTGAGTTATCATCTTTGTTTTTCTTATATTATCATGATGTTTGCGCAAAAGTTACCGGGGTATTGTTTTCAACAACTTTCATTCTGGGGTTAAAAGAATTACCGTAGTGTTTGTATGTGAGTTATCGGCTCTATTGTGCGTATATTACTATCATATAAAGTTATCGGAGTTTGTTTTTCCACTAAATTTTTCCCCAGTCAAAAGTTACAGGCTCTATTGTGTGACCACGGTTGTTTGTTATATTGTCAGATCGTGCGTAAATTACTGTGTTATTTACACAAAATTGATGTGTATATTATCCTATTGTTTAGACAGAAGTTATCGGGATATGTTTCAATATATTTTTCCGGGTCAAAATTACCAATGGTATTTGTATGTAAATTATCAAATCTACGATGCATAATCGTGCTATTTACCCATAAGTTATCATGGTCTTTGCATCATAATTTACTAGGTCCGCATGCGTCAAATACCATGCTATTTACACACAAGTTCCCGGTTTTGTCGCCTGAGAGAAACGGATCGAGTTGTTTTTCATTTCCACTCATTTAATAAGGTATAAAAACATGTAATCTTCATGTAAAACCAGAAGAGAGAGTTAGCTCAGTTGGTAGCGTGCTATGGCCTCAACCAATAGGCTCTAGGTTCGATTCTTGCTAGCGCCCCTTTTATTCTTTTCCACGCACGAGACTGAAAAAAGAGCGATTGTTGCGCGGGAGACTGAAAAATAATTGGATCGAGCGATTGTTGCGCGGGATGAGCGGTCGCCAGATCGTACGTGCCTGTTGCAAACCACCAGTCGGCAGGAAAATAGCATTGTCGTTCACAATGCCTAATCAATATCCTTAGATACACTATGAAATGCCTAATCAATATCTCTAGTTTCATAGTATGTATATTCGGTCTTGTAAATATTGATGTATAAATTTGGTCAAGTGTTGTAAAGTTTGATTTGACACAAATCTAATACGAGGAGTAAAAAGTACCGGAAGGAGTACTTACCCATATATACAAATACGCCTGATTTGGCCTCGTACTGCCTATACACTTTTGTTTTCCCCACAAATTGGCATCCGATTACTTGATAGAGCGGCTCAAACCTAATAGGCGAGGTGAGGCGTGTGGGTGGGAATCTTTCGTATCAGGCATATTTTTTCGACCTAGTCGTCTCACCCCAATCGTGCAAGGTAGATTCATGGTATGAGTCAGGACCAAGCGGTGTGAAAAAAGAGAGTCATCATAATATCGATCGACCGAGTGCAAAACATTCGCGCCTTTATGTGGCCGCGCGACCGGGATCCTCAATCCAAGCATTCCCGTCGCATGGTCGTCGGACCTGACGGCCGGCGGCACGTCGCACATGAAAATTCTTATTGGACAAGTGCTCGATCAATGGTGTTGCATTTGAAATCTATTTTTTTTTTTGGAAAAGGGGATGTATCCCAGCCTCTGCATCAGAACGATGCATACGGCTCATATTATTAAACAAATAATCCAGTATCAAAGTCTCAAACGGTCGTATTACAATCCCCTTTTTCAAAAAAAAAAGGCCAGCGCCCGGATATGGAAGGAGAGTGAACATTACAGTGAAGAAGTCAGTTAAATCAAAGAAGTGAAGCTTATTGGTCTTTTTGTGAAAAAGAAATGAAGCATGGTCTGAGTCAACTACAAAGAAATTGCATACGAGGGAGGTATTGATCCCAGGACCTTCTTCCACTATACAGGGATATGTAGAGTACACTGTTTTTGGGTTTTTCGTGGTGACACAACGACCAATGTAAAATGCATATTCTATCAGACCAGTTTCTTTACCCCAAATGATTAACTACAAGACCATTTTCTTTACCCCAAAAAACTAACTACAAGCTATACATGATCTTGATCAACTGTAACCGAAGAACACTCTGCTGCCGGAGGCATCCTCTTGCCGGCCAAGCCCGGCTCCAGTCATGGATATGTAACCGAAGAACATTCTCCAGTGTAGCAAATCTTCTAGGCCTCTTTCCCGGCCGTCTGCAAGAAAATCAACATGAAACAAAGAATAAGATTAGTAACGAAATACTGTAAACTAACAAGCGTGCAGTTGCTATTCGATCGAGGCGGACGCCGCGGGTTAAGCAGCAGCTAGCTAGCGTTGGCGGTGAGCAGAGCAAGCAAAGGCACCGCCGCGCGCACTGTGAGCGGCGAGCGCGGAGCATCAAGTCGCCGTCGCTGCCGCTCTTGTCGGTCCACCGTCGAAAACCTGCGCCGGTGTGCCCGAACGCCGCAGCAACGCCGAGGTGGCCGGACGTTCTTGTTCTTGGAGGAGCCCTTCCCGGCCATCCCCGTGAAGCTCTAGAATGTTCAGGACGAGGAAGCAAACGGAAGGATTCTTGGCTGGCGGCGGCGCGGCATAGCAAAGCCGGCCGCGATCCGCCCTCCGCTCGTCCGCGACCTCCATTTTCCTACCCTGGCCGCGCGTTCTTGGGTTCTTGGACTTCTTTCTACGCAACAGGACGGAAGAGGAGGAAGAAGGAAGGAGGGGCGTACCAGGACAGGAGACGGGAGCTGTCGATCAGCGCGCCGGTGAAGAGTAGTGCCTCTGGGCCGCGACGAAGAGAAAGAGGGGGGCGGTGGCGCCCGCGGCCAAGACGAAGACGAGGAAGAGGCGGCGAACTCCCCACCCACGGCCACCTGCTGCGGCATGTCCGCGTCCCGGTCGGCGTCGCCTGCGACTTCGGCGAGGGGGCTGAACGGCTGCGCCCACGTCCTGCTCGATGTCCTCCTCGTGGCTACTGTTGGACTCGGTGGCGGTGGCGGTGGCGGCGCCGACGTGCTCCCCGTCGACATCCTCGTCAGAGAGCGGATCGAACTTGTTGCGGATACCCGAGGGCATGAACCTCACATTCTCCCGTCCTACCGCGGGCCTGTTCTTCGTATTCTTTGCCCAATTGCAGTTCTAAAATTTCGACAACCTGCAAAAGTTTAAAGTTCATATGTTGTTTCATGCGTGAGAAACGGAAAAGAGAAACTTTCATCAAATAATAAAATTAGTTTTTTAGTAATGTAATAAAATTAGTTGGCTAGCACATATCTTAAGTTCTCGACACAGTGATGCGCGGTGGATTATAGATTCTATTGGGATAACGTTTTCCCTTTTCGTGGTTAAGTCGTCAGGTTGTGTCTTGTGTATGCCAGTATGGTTGTGGAGTAATGGCTCCATGAAGACATATAGGCTCTACTACATATTTTGAGATTTACCTTGGCCATCACTTAAACTAATAACATATGAGGAGAGGGGCGATGCTATATAGTGCCCGCTGCGCTCGGGTCGCTCACACGCGCCTCTGCTGGGCCAGCCCAAGCAGCGCAGTTTTTTTTTTCTTTTTCTCGTTTGGATATTTTCTCTTTTTGTATTTCACCTTTTTTCAATAATATTTTCTCTGAGTCTTTAGGTAAACTAAACTAGTCATCTTTTTTAGAGATGCATGAACACATTTTTATACAATGTTTTGCACATAATCTATTTGTGTTACTAATTTATATACAATTAATTTCAGAATAAGGCTAAAAATTATGCATGTGTTGTACAAGATTTCGCACATACAATTAATTCACAGATTTTTTGGTGCACCATTTATAAATTGTTTTCATTTTTATTTTTTATATATTATACTAGACAAAAAAAGTTAAAGTTTTTTTTACCACATTGCAGTTCTAAAATTTTGACAGCCTGCAAAGTTTAAAGTTCATATGTTGTTTCATGCGTGAGAAACAAAAAAGAGAAACTTTCATCAAGTAATAAAATTAGTTGGCTAGCACATATCTCAAGTTCTCAACGCAATGATGGACGGTGGATTATAGATTCTATTGGGATAACGTTTTCCCCTTTCATGGTTAAGTAGTCAGGTTGTATCTTGTGTATGCCAGTATGATTGTGGAGTAATGGCTCCATGCAAACATATAGGCTCTACTACGTATTTTGAGACTTGCCTTGACTATCACTTAAACTAATAACATATGATTTATGTGTCACAAAAATTATATCACCGAGTTTGTATTTGAACGGAGTTTCTAATGATATGATTTTTTTTAGCATACATCTCTTCATTATTAATTTTATCCGTGGTCCTCCTAATTCTTGAAATACATATTGGGCCCTATTCATCCAGATAGAGGGAGTACATAATTTCATAAACAAATATGAGAAATTAGAGTTTCAACTAGTTCACCAAGTTATTGTTTATGTGCACATAGTATTACATTAGTAAAGCCAAAAGTGGTAACGATAAATTCCGACTAAGACATATCAGATAGGTACCTAGGTATGATTGATATGCCACTATATAGGATATGGTATTACCATTATATAATAACGTAGGATAATTCAATTTTCTAATTGGATAATTCATAATTTTAAATATGTTTTCTAATGTATTTGATAAATCTACACGACTTAGTTTGTAAGTTGATTTATATCTAAGGGATACTTGTTTCTCATTTCACCAAACTAAAAAAAGGAGACTTGTTCCTCATTTTGAAAACGAGTCAGGTTGCACAAGTACCTGTTTGAAGGAGACTTGTCCCTTTTCACTTTATTTTAGAAATTATATACCCATATGAGGGCAACGACATGCTTCTATGTAGTTCTATCCTCGCAATTTTGGTTGCCTGACAGAATTGTAATGCCTACCCTAATTTTTTGCCTTTGATGTGATGACCTATGCCCAATTGTCACAACTTTCTCTAAGATGTTCTATTTATAAACAAAGATTAAAATGACAACTACTCCCTCCTCCCACAATATAAGGTCTTTCTGCAAGCTGTTTTAGCTTGCAAAAACGTCTTGTATTGTGGGATAGAGGGAGTATCTACGAGTGAAAACTCTGGAGACTCGAATATTGTTCCCAGGAAGAAAGAATGGTCTTATATTGATGGATGGGCAATTCCTTTCTAAAGTTTCTGTCATGTTAATTGCAGAGAGAGCTACTTCCATAGATGGTCTTATAGTAGTTCAAGAAGTTGTGTATTTACTGGGTGATGTAAATACACACTACTCCGTATTTGATATCATGATTTGCCCCATCATCAAATTGCAGTTTTAGGGCTTTTGCACTAGCAAGCTAAATGATCAAAATGACTTACCAAAGGCTTAGGTCTAGTTTGTCATATTGAGAAACAAATGTTCCTTTCTGCTTTATTTCAGAAATCATATACTGAAATAAGTGATAGTGTGCTTCTGTGTAGTTCCAAGTTTTGACTGATTTGCAGAAATTTAATGCCTATTATGTTTGTTCTGACGAACTGTGCCAAATTGCCACACCATGCTCTAAGCTTAGCTATTTAGAAAAGTAAAATCCGAAAAGACTGCAATATTCTTCTCAGAAAGAATAAAGAAGTATATTTTATTGGTGGTTGGGCCATTCCTTTCTAAAACTCCTTTCATGTTATTTGCTGAGTTATTTATTTCCATGGATGGCATTATAGTAGTTAAAGAATTTTAGCATTCACTGCGTGATGCAATGTGTACAACATATTACTATATATCATGATGTACCTCATCATCAATTCCTATACATTGTCTATTCTAGCGAACATAGTTTCTTAAAATCCCTAGTTTCCCGACTTCTTTCTGTTACTGTCCTAGATACTGTCATCTGCTATCTACTTAAGGCTTGCTTAGAAATGTAACTCTAGGCTTAATTGGATACTGGGATTACTAATTGATTAATTGGTATTCTGTCTAGCATGGACGGTATGCTCTGTTTCCACTACTTATGGTAGTTCTAGGGCATTACTTAATACTCCCTCTGTAATCAAATATAAGAGCATTTAGATCACTAAAGTAGTGATCTAAACGCTCTTATATTTGTTTACAGAGGGAGTACTTGATAGCTTGATTCATTCTCCCGTTTAGTGGCTAACTACTCCCTGGTTGTTTCAACCAATGGTTGGGTTATAGACTGAATCTATGGCATGTTTAGGTTGCAGGTCATGAGTAAGTGTTCTATTGTGGTTTAGTTCTTCTCTAAGAGTATATATTGTTGTTCTCCTTCGGAGCCGAGACGCCGCTGCCAAGACCAAGCCTGCTTCCTCCACTGCTTCCTTCACACGTGTTCTGCTTGCTTTACAGGTGAGCACCATTTCCCTTCTTAGTCGATCCAAACCACCCCACCCATTTTCTTGCCGTCATGCTATTTATGATGCTTCAGTTACTATTTATGATGAAATTGATGATAATTCCATGATTGTTCATCCGAGTCTAAGCACCTCCAGTTCCAATGGCTCTTATGCTCCCAAGAATATTTGTTATCTTGTCTGTCGTGTGCTTTGTTGCTACTATTCTGTTGTGCGTACAAAAGTTCACAATAAAAATGGTACTTCCTTCGTCCCATAATAGCAGAGCAGACAAGATCATTTAGTCCTTTATGTGATGTATATTTCCTTTCTTGATAAAAATCCAAGATTGCTATTTCTTGAAGAAATATGAGAGGAGAAACATGTATTTCATTAGAGTATGGTTGTACTACAAGTTCTACTCGTCTATGTTTCCATTTTTTGTGACACAGCTAATGATTTGTTCATAGACAAGAGTGTTATTGCTTTGTATCATGTTCTCAGTCTAAGGACATGCAAGTTATGGTTTTAAGTTGGGAAACTCGTTGTCTTGATGGTTTTATATTCTAGTACATCTGGGTGCCTTGTGAGTACTTGTGTGGAACAAATAAAAAGGAGCCTTTTGTCCTGGTTCCAGTAGTAACCATGCTATGCTATGCTTTTGCTATTCTTTAGACGACCCTGAATGCGATCCGGAATGTAGCTTTTGTTTTTGAAATTCTGGTTCGGTCAGTATTATGATTTTTTAAACTGTTGTGGAGTAGTTGGCTGGTATTATATGCTCACCAAGTGTATGAGTGGTGCACCCTGAACATAGCTTTTATTTTGTCTGTATTCTGTTGTGTTCATTAGAGAGAGAGAGAGAGAGAGAGAGAGAGAGAGAGAGCTGACGAGGCGGTTTCTTTGAATATGACAGGAGCTAAAGGGGGAAAACCAATCCTGGAAGTCTTAGACTGAGGTAGTGAAGTTGATATAAGCCATGGTGAGTCCTTGGTCTCCCTTGTCTCTCCATGTGCCTTGAGGATGGTCCGACCATTGAGCCAATGATTTAGGGTGGGGGTTATGTGGTCATGCACTTGATTGTGGTGGTGGTCCTCTGGCCACCACAATCTTGTGAACGTGAAGTTAGGCCAATGCGAGGATCCTTCCCTGATATGATGTTTGTAATGCCATTGTATGTGTGCTGATCCGATAAGAATTCCCTTTCTATCGCAAGACCTGTAAATCTCATGTGCCACATTCCATAAATTTCGATTTGCCGGGTTGCCTATAGTATGCACTCTGTTAGGAGAATTATAAAGTATTAATGGAAGAAACTTTGCATATTCGCTAGGAACCGAAATATGCTGACATTCTATAGTATTTTCCTTAATTGTTTGCATTGATGGATAACTATACTCTGTTAATTAGCTCCTTCCTGCCATGAATCTATAGTTGATCTGCTACAAATCTTCTGGTGATAACTAGCAGCAGCACCTTAGTACATATACCTTTCTTGGTTTATGGCGGTGATACATCGAGTACATCCATCCAATCACTTGATAAGTTGTACACTTCCACTACTAGGGAAAAGCCTAGCAGTAGCGCGGGTTTTAGGTACATTAGTAGCGCGGGTGCCCGCGCTACTGATACGGCGCTACAGCCGTCCGTTAGTAGTAGCGTGGATACCACCCGCGCTACTACTAACTAGCAGTAGCGTGGGTCTGTACCCTCGCTACTGCTAACTAATTAGGAATTAAAAAATAAATTCCAGCCATGGCTGCTGCTGCTAGCTAGGCGTCATCGTCCTCTTCATCCATGGTCGATGCTGATCCTAGAAGGGATGAAGTCGTCCATGGTGATACAACTCTCCTTTGCTGCTGCTACAAAAAAAGAGACAAGGATTAGAAGAGGAAGAGAGAGATAGAAAGGAGTAGGTGCAGCAACTCGCCGATGGTCGCCGGAGTTGGAGCCGAAACCCTAGATGACGCCATGGATGGCGCTCTGCTCGATCTGGAAGATGAAGAGGAGTAGGAAGAACAACTCACCTGTGGTTGTGTCCATGGCGGATCTGGCCGCCGCCATGGTTGGCGCTCTGCTGGATCTGCCTCTCCTTCCAACATCAGAGAAGGAGGAGGAAGCAGGGGGAGGGGGCTGCGGTGGGTGTGGAGGTCACCGGATTTGGGGGAGGCATGAGGTGCGAGGCCTGCGGTGGTGGTGGATGAGGAAGGGAATCGCGGTGGGAGGGAGAAGCGGAATGGGGGAGCCTTTGGAGAGAGGGGGAAGAGTGAGGGAGAGAGAGGAGGGATTCGGCCGAGGATATGGCGACTTCACCTACCTCGTACTTAGTAGTAGCGAGGGGTATAAAACCGCGCTACTACTATCAACTTAGTAGTAGCGCGGGTTTATACCCCTCGCTACTACTATGGCATGTGTCGGGGGGCACGGTAGAGACCACTTAGTAGTAGCGAGGGTTAAAAACCCACGCTACTACTATCAACTTAGTAGTAGCGAGGGTTAAAAACCCGCGCTACTGCTAATTAGCAGTAGCGTTTCTTTTTGTGCCGCGCTGCTGCTAAGATTCTGTGTATAAGGTTTTCCCTAGTAGTGTTCACTTGTTCAAACTACATGCATACTATATCTGTTGTTTACAGACTACATGGATAGTATGCCCGACTTATTCAGGATCTTGTCGTGCAGCAGGTGGCCGGGGTTTCAGCATGGCTGACTGATGTTGCTAGCCCATTAAGTTGTTTGCACTTGTACAGCTGCTCGTTGATGTACAAAATCGTAAAAGAGAGAGATGCTAATGCATGCATCCTACCAGTAGTTGCTCAATTTGTACAAGGAGACAATGAGCAGGTTAAACTTGTTTTTGCTGCCCTGTGGATATCCTATTTGTTGGAAGGAAATGAAAGATGTACGCTGTAGGGCGCCTTTCCATTTGTTGTGGATACTTGATGTTTTTGAACAAGTTGCCTTGTGGAGCTTAGCTGATGAAGGGGGATGGTCCCTATTTAGCATTTGTGAAAGCCCAGAGGATGGATGGATGTTGGGAGGATTTCAAATTGATTTTCTTCGAAAGATGCGGAGAAAAATGACAATCTATTTGCATCAGTGCTTTGTAAACATAGTTAGTTCAAGCATGGCTTGTAATGTGGAGAGCTTGTAATTACACCCTCTTATTTTTGTGTACTGTAGTTGGGAACCTTTCGTATTTTCATAGAGCGGGCATCAATCAATGAAAATATATGCCATTTATTTATGTAAAGAAAGAAAACTGGTATTGAAGCTGCTGATTGAATTGGTTGTTTGGAGGTGTGGAATTTGCAGTTCCTCATTGGATTTATTGTGTATGCCGGTTGAACTAGCTGAAGGATGCTTGCTTCGTGTCATACTGTTAAACTTTGCAAAATCTAGTCTGGTGGAAAGTTGTTTCACTAGAATCTACTCATCTGTAAAGAAATATAAGAGCATTTAGATCACTATTCACTAGAATCTACTCCATCTGTAAAGAAATATAAGAGCGTTTAGATCACTAACGTAGTGATAATAGAGGGAGTAGTGAAATACTGGAAATTTGTTGGAATGGGTTATTCTAGTCAGGTATGTATGAAAGTTTGCTTTGTTTTAGTTAGTTGACGATATGCATGCCACCATCTATTCTAGTCAAATCTGTTGAAAAGAAATTTGATCCTAATCGAGTGAAACAAGTGGGAAATCTGCTGGAATGAATTTATTCTAGTCAAATCAAATCTGCTGGAGTATGAAAGAAAGAAGGAAACTTGGCTCTGTACGATCCTAATCAAACGAAACAAACATGTTCATCTACCAACAAAAGTAAGTAACCTGATGCAAATTCCTCGGAGAAAAAAAAGGAACCTGATACAGTACAAGCATCAGGTGATCAAGTCCAGGCATCGATCATGTGTAACCTGATAATACGTACCATCCCCTTTGGATGAACGTTGGGCCTGCCACTCCCAATCTCCAATGGACTTCAAGAAATATGGCATTCAAGAAATAGATGGACACATCACGCTGAGAAGTAAGTCTAATCCGGAGAACAGTATGCGTATCATTAGAGAAACGCTGGCTATTCTCGAGCTGCCGCGTGAACACGCCATGATCCTTCCTGCTTATGGCTGGCGTCCTCCTAAGGCCAATTCTATCAAGACTAACACTGATGCCTCCATTAGTTCAAACAGAGGAAAGCGGGAGCTAGAGGAGTAGTGATATCAGCCACTAGCTTTCTAGGAGCCTAGTGTAAACCGCATGAGGGTGTCACTCCCATGATAGTTGAAGCTTTGGCACTCCGGGGCGGTCTGCTCTTTGCAAAACTTCGTGGATTAAAAGATGTCGTCATGGAGATTGACCTGAACCTTTGGAATTTCAGTCGCAACTCTCGTTCGGTTCTGGATCCTCTTCTTTTGGAAATAGGGGATTTTAGTTCTTTTTCCATTCAACATGTATCTAGATCATCCAACTTTCCAGCCCACCTAAGTGCAAAATGAGCATGTTCGTCAATGGTGACTGAAAGTTGGGTGGATTTTGTGCCTTACTTTCTAATTAACAACCTGATGGCTGATTGTACTAGGTCTGCTTTTGTTTAATATAAAGATCCCCGATGTTCCATGTCAAAAAAAAAACAGACTTGAGTCAATCCATCAAGAATTAAGGAGTGCGTATCTGTCAGTTTGGCTTCCTCTTTGTTTCCAGGCACTCCCAAAACCAGTCTCGTTCCATCCGTAATTCTCTGGTCCCGAAACAACGCATTAGGCCCTGTTTGTTTCATAAGTCCCAGGACTTTTTTAAGTCCCAACTTATAAATCATAAGTCCCTGCCTGTTTGTTTACATCGACTTATAAGTCCCGAGTCCCTGCCTGTTTGTTTACATCGACTTATAAGTCCCGAGTCTCGGCCTCTGATGTTAGAGATCAGCTGCGGCCTCCTCCGCCCTGGGGCACGGGCCTCCCACGACCACGTCCAACCGGAGGAAGGCCATGACCGGCCGACTGGTCAAAGAGAAGTTGCTGGTATGAGCCCAACTCCGGGAAGACGTCGGTGTTGTTGTTGAGATCCAAGAAACCCATTCCCCTCCCGAGATTTCCACCGGCGGATGAGCCTTCGGGTGCCTCCTGAGACGAGGGGAATTGAGAGAAGAAGGGGATCGCGTCTTCCTCGTCGGCCATGGCGGCGGCTGTTGAAGCTGCCGGCGGCGGCGGCGATTGGTGCGACGGAGGAAAGAGCGAGGCGACGAGGGGAACAAGGGGGCGATGCGGTATGCGAGGCGAGGAGGGAACAGCGGCGTCTTGGGCGATCGATGCGGTACGCGAGGCGAGGAGGGGATCGAGCGGTGCGGGTCCAGATCGATAAGTCCCAATAAGCTCCTTCCTGAGAGTCTTATTTGATAAGTCCCTAACCACCACAATAAGTCCCAATAAGTCCCTCGTGTTTGGTTTAGGTGGGACTTATAAAGACTTTTTTAAGTCCCTAAACCCATAAGTCCCTGAAAACAAACACCCTCTTAGGCTTCCTACTTGTTTCGAGGCACTCCCAAAACCAATGCATCATTTAATTGCCCCATCTCATCCACGGGCGGTCCATTCGGCTTTGATCCATCGGCCGCCGCCTCCTCTCACGCGGATCACTCTCCCATCCAACGACTCCCCGCATCACGCGCTCGTTACTCTATCTCTATTTATGGCCTTGCGCCCCCACCTTGCTCCTCCTTTCTCCTCAAGCCGCCAACAGCTCGCATCATCTCCAACAAGTACGCCGAGCGGCCAGCAACCAAAGGCGGTTCTGGTGATGGAGTGCCCGGCTAGCACGACACCGTGAGATGATCTGTCGCCGGATAGATCGGTCGGCCGGGCGGGCGCGCAGCAAGATCGCTAGTATCTTGTTCCTCCGTAAGAGCACATTCTTTCTTGATCTAACCTTCTCTTAATGAAATCTTGTGGCATGATTAGTTTGACTACTTCCAGTTAAAACCTGTCTTGGTTCAAGCAATAGAAGATGGCAACAACTTGGGTTACTGATTTGCGAGCAGTCTTCAGAGGTATTTCAGGTCTGGTTTCATTTCGTCCATGCAAATTCTTCAATTCCTAAAACTTACAAGAGCAAATAAGAACCAAGTACTTATAGCCAAACAACCAAACACGTTGCATTTCTTATGCCTCCTTGAAGTACGTATTAAGATTTTACTTAGGACTCTGTAAATCTATTTGTACAGGATGTGACAAGAATTAACATATGACATTGTCAAAATATCAATGAGTGTTACTATTCTTGATGTAGAAAGCTTGGTATAAATAAAACCAGAGGCAGATCAATTGCATGGCAGTCAAGCCAATCTATTTCAGCCAATACATTTAATAATGAGTTCAAAATTAGAAATTGAATTGCTCAATGATAATTCCAGCAAATGAGTGAAGTGATCCTAGGTCCTTGAACTATTTCTAAGGTGTCATGTAGGTTATCAAACTATGAAAAGTGTCATCTAGGTCCTCAAAAATCGTTGAAGTGTAATAAGTGTATATACATGTGACACCTCTAAATAGTTCAAGGACCTACGTGACACCTTTGAAATAGTTTGAGGACCAGGATGACACACATATTGCACTTTAAGGACCTGAATGATGATTTTCGTAGTTGAAGGACCTATGTAACACTTCAGAAATAGTTTGAGGACCAGGATGACACACATATTGCACTTTAAAGACCTGAATGATGATTTTCGTAGTTGAAGGACCTATGTAACACTTCAGAAATAGTTTGAGGACCTATGATACACTTCACTCTTATATATTGAGTGAAGTGCAAATATATAATGAGCTGGGAGCACTTGGTGTAGGCGTGTCTGAGCTCGAACTGCTATTCCAAACCAACATCCAACACTCATATTGCCTTTTCATACGCGATCACGACGCTGCATATATAATTAAATACGTTCTAGGTTGGCAGTATGAAGGTTGCAAAAACTTGTACAACAACATAACATAGCTAAAAGAAAAAAAATTAATCACTTTGATCCTTCATTATTGTTTATTAAAACCCCTTCAGTAATTTTACATGTCTAAACTGCACTTGTTTAGGCAATGCTTTCACGTTCCAGGATTTTCTCCGGATTAATTAGAACTGCAGTTGCGTTCTGAAACAAGCTTGTTAATGTATCCTTTTTTTTGTTTGTCATCTTTTTTTGCGGTCAAATATGCACAAGAATTAATAGGATACTAGCTTGGCCTATCTTGACGGTATCAAAATGCGCTCTAGAACACTAGCTCTATCACATATCTCTTTGGAGGTATTATTACAACATTTTGTGTCATCCCTCTGGCTTGTCTTGTCTTTAAAAAAAATCTTTGGTAGTGCTTAATGAGCTTTCTTATGTTTTTGATGATGTGGTAGAATGCCAAGAGAGGTAGCTGACGTCTATTGCACGAAGGAAGACGTTGAGCTTCTATTTCCTTTATGTGTAAATTGACGTCCTAATTTGTGCAGAGCAGTTCTTGTAATGGCATGCAGTGCTTGCCCCAACTTGGGTTCGAAATAAAAACCCCCCCAACGTGTTATGCTACCGAAATTTTGATTGTAAATTGCCCGGCTTGTCAAAAATTTGGCCTTGTTTGTAAGGGAACAGAAACTTTAGGGGGTTGGCTGGAAATTGTTAGGGACTTGGTTGCAAGATTTGTTGTTTGTGCGGATGTAAAAAGAATTACTAAATGATTTTAAAATTAAATGATATCATTATTATATGATCGTTAATCTCTACAAGAAAGGTGAGACGGCCCTTCACGAGGCCCTCCGCTTGGCTGACAGAAAATTATGAAGAAAATGGTTTGTAACTTACTAGAGGAGGATAAAGAATTGGCTTGGATTCCGCATGCCAACGCCCTAAATCACCCTTGTACCCAGTGTTCAAATTATGAATTCAAATAATGTTCATGGATTCAAAAAAGTGTTTGTGAATTCAAAGAAAATTCATAAATTTGAAAATATGTTCATGAATTCAAAAAAAATTGATACTCCCCTTGGAGCCCAGAAACTCCTGTCACCACGAACACCGACGGGTCGTCGCCGCCCGAGCTGGTGTTCTGACCATAGTCGCCTGTCAACGATCCATCTTTCTTTGCCTGCACGCCATCAACGGAATGTGACTATAGTTTGGAACATGAAAGAAAATGAGTTCTTCTTATACGTAATTACTTATTGTCTGTGCTGTCAAAATCCCTAGACAAGTCAACATTGGAGGCTCGTACTGATAATGGAGTATCGGTTTTGAACTCACATGCAACTTGCTTGCGAGCAAACACTTGTTGCCCAGTTGGCGGCGGGCCGCGGTATGCATATGCTCATGAGACAAAATGTTAGTGGTAATTTTGGATTATTCCATGTGCTTAAAAGTGTATAAGCATTAATATTTGCCCATTATTTTCTACAATTTTAGTTCAGAGATGTACATATTCCTCGTATATGCATATGCTATATGCTCGTTTCTAGTACAAGTTTGTTCCATTAACGTACCATGTCCAGATCTAACATACCCCCGCTACATCTCGTCCCGCTTTTGAATCCAAATACGACATGAGCATCAATTTTTCTAATCTTGTTTCACCCCTACACATTATTTTGTATGCAAAATTGTTGTTCAGATCAAAACTACTCCCTTCGTTTCTAAAAATTTGTATTTCTAGAGATTACAACAAGTGACTACATACGGAGTAAAATGAGTGAATCTGCACTCTAAAATACGTCTATATACATGCGTATGTGGTAGTTCATTTGAAATCCCAAACACGAAGCCACTTAATTAGGCACATCTCCTATAGAAATAAGCTTCTCTCTACGTGAGGGGTAGACTCTTAATTAGACACACCTCCTATACAAATAAACATTCATGCTTAAGGAAAATCCGATTTATTTCACTAAACATCTTGCATTGTACAAGGCCTTATAAAACCCACTCGCTCGTAACGACTGCAATAGTTCGGGCGAAGGGTCACCCCTTGCAAAGGTCACTCCTATTTTCTCAGGCGCTGACAAGTGGCATATTGCATGTGCGCCACTTGTCATAGCCATGGATTTTTTTCCTGTTTTTCCTTATATTCGTTTATTCAAAACGTTTTATCTATTGAACAGTGCATCCAAATCCTGAACCATTTTCATCGTTAGATTTCTTGCGTCGAGATCGTAGAAGCTTTATCCCATGCCTAATTTGATGAAATTTTTTCATGAAAAAACCCGAAAAGTTGAATAAAAAACAAAAAAAAAATATTGAAATCCAAAAGAAACAAATGACGAAAAAACTCACAACATACTTGTTCCCACTGTTTTATCTTGTCTAGAAGTACAGTTGTGCTTCTCACTGAAGCAAATCTGTGCCTCCACGGAAAGCACATATTTTTTCACTTTCCAAGAAATACAGCTCTACTTCTTGCAGAAGCAAATCCGTGCTTCCATCAAAAGCAAAATCGCGGTTTTTGTGGAAGCACAATTTTTTAAAGAAACACAGCTGTGCTTAGCACAGATTTAAGTTGTACTTCTCATGAAATCACATGTTTTCAATTTACGAGAAGCAAATATATGCCTTCACGAGAAGCAAGTGTTTCTCGTGGAAGCACATATTTTTTCCTTTTCCCAGAAGCACATTTCTGCTTCTCACAGAACGAAATCTATGCCTTCATGTGAAGCAAATCTGTGTATTTCTAAGCACAAATTTTCCTTCCGTACAAAACAACGAATTTTTTCTCTCCAAAACCTATGGGGAAGCCATGCAAAAACCGAAAAACTAAAAAACCCATCTAAAACTCGAAAACATAACATGTATAGAAAAAATAAAAAATATATAGAGAGAGCGTCCAGTACACGACATGTGGGGGCGGTTGAACACACCAGTTGACGTGCTCTCAGGACACCAAAAGTGACCCCTGAATGTCCCCCACAAAGAGTATCCTTCAGTTAATTGCTCTCCAGTTCGCATTGCGCGCGCCAGCTGGGACTAGACCTGTGAGCGTGAGCAGGGTAAGCGGAGACCCAACATGTCAATTTTTGTTTCTGTTTTTTCACATTTTGTATTTTTCTTTGTTCACTTTAAAGAATAACAAAAGCTGGGAACTCAAGAAATGTTCACGCTAATACGAAAAAAGTGCATGAATTCAAAACAATGTTCATGAATTAAGTAAAATCATGAATTCAAAAAGCTTCAAAAATTCAAAAAATAACATGATTTAAAAAAATGTTCATAAGTTAAAAAAGTGTTCAGGAATTTGATTAAAAAATTGCAAATTAAAAATTAAATTGTGAATTCAAAAATATTTACAAATTCAAAATTGCTTGTGAATTCAAAAACAAATCGTGAATTTGAAAGTATGTTAATGAATTCAAAAATTAGTTGTGAATTCGAAAAAATTAATGGATCGGAAAAATATTGTGAATCAAAACAATACATGAATTAATAAAATTATTAAAGAAAACAGTTATGAAATTCCGAGCATTTTTGGGAAACACGAACATTATTTTTGTAACTTTAGCAATTTTTTATTTAAATAGGTTTCTAGAAAATGTGTACTATTGTTGGAATCCCTGTATGTTTTTTAAGTAAAGAAAAAAATATGAACTTTCAAACAATTATTGAAGATTTTGAACATTTTTATTTATAATAAAAATGGAAAAAGGAAAAATCAACGAAGAAAAGAAAAGAAAATACCAAAAAAGGGGAATCATGAAAGAAGAAAAAACCGGCTGAGGAACCTTCTAGAAGCTACCCAAATGCGGCCAGGAACCCTCTAGGATGTTGCTAAAACCGATCGTCACCTCTCCCAACGGTTCAACGCTTGCTTCCTTGACGTTACTAATGGGTCGACCCATCTTGCAACGCTTGTGGATTATTAGCTTAACGCTTAGAATGAGCGATGCATAGCATTTGGATATCTCATCTACTACAGGACGGATATAGCCTGTCGCGTTCACCACCGCAAGTGGGTCGACCATTCTAACAGGTTTCGACTTAGCACACTCACTCGCTCGGTCAATGTACAAACCGAAGCAATGAACGATGCACAACATGTGCTCGCACAAACGGCCCGGCCCACCTACCAGCACTATAGCTGGTGCCCCCCTAATTGACAATCGCAGACGGCTTACGAGGTCCAACACATCGCTCGTAGCGATCACTACAGTTCACATTGTTTGTGCTCGCTTGGCCTAGACCAGTGAGCACAAGCAAAGTTAGCGGAGAGGATGTACGTCATTGTTCTCTGTCCTTTCGTATTTTTATCTTTGTTCAGTTTAATTTTAAGTAAAAAATAGTAAAAAGACAAAAAATTGTGAATTCAAAAAATGTTCATGAATTCTAAAAAGCTTCACGAATTCAGAAAAATATGAAATTGATAAAATGTCTGAAATTTTAAAATTTGTGAAGGAATTCAGAAAAATATTTGAAGATTCCAAAATGTTTGGGAATTTAAAATGATTGCAAATTCAAAAATGTTAATGAATTCAAATAAACTTCGTAAAATTCAATATCGTTCATGAATCCAAAAATTGTTCGCATAATCAAAAAGTTCATGGATTTGAAAAATTGTTTGTGAATTCAAATAAAATCAGAATTCGAAATATTTGAAAAGAGCAAACAATTTTCGAAAAAGTGAACAATTTTAAACTTTGCAAACATTATTGTAAATTGTGAACAATTTTAGAAAATCCGATTTTTTTCATATTTAATAGTTTCCTTATGAAGAATTATTGTAATCGTCAATATCTTTTGAAAAACCAAACAATTTATGAAATTTCGGATAATTATTAAAGATTTGAATATCTTTGAAATAATAGAATTTAGAATAATATTTGAAAAAAGAAATGAAAACAAAGAAGCAAAGAAGAAAATAAAAAAACCATAAAAACATTAAAAAAACAGTTGTATAACCTTCCAAATGCGGACAAAAACCTTCGAGATGGTTGCTAAAACCGGTTGTCACCTCTCCCAACGGTTCGGCGCTTGCTTCGCTCCGGTCATACACATCCTCCATGGGATGCCGGCGACGTTCTCTTCTTTAAATATTTTGGCCACAACCTATACCATTCCACAAATAGTTTTTCCCCCGCGTTTCCTCTTAAATTAGAGTCTGTCAACTATATATATACTTACTCCACACCTCATCTTCTTTATCATAATTCTTTTGTTTCATTGGAAGGGGCCGTCCTTCACGGTAGCAATTTTGTTCTTTGGCCCAGCATAGCCTAGTTCGTCGACGCTTGAAAAAGGCCCAGCAGGGTTGTTGACGGGGGTCCCATCACGAGTGATGGATTTATAGGATCGACCTATGGCTTCTAAGATTTTTTTTTTTGAGAAAACTCCTTAAGCAATAAAACGGTACCTTTTTTGTTTCTCCAGAAACGTTCATTAGATAATTTGGTTCGTGCATGCGGACTTCTTAAACGCAACCATGGTTCAAGTCCTTGTTTCACCATTTCCTTTTTGTCGCTTATCCTACTTTCTGCCTTCATCGACCATGGTCGTCGTGTCCACCTTATCACAGTGCGTTCGACGTGGTCACTGCCATGATGATGATCATGACTACTGCACACACAACTGACATTGAAACACGCCATCACAAGTCAATGTCTAATAGTATTAAAACTAATATGCTTGAGCTGGAATGTGACGGCTGCCCTTCCTGAGCTACAGCCTATACCTAGTCCATACGCCATCCCTCGTAGACCCACTGATTTTTAAATTGTATATATTGTTTTTAAAAATGCATCAACCTTCTTTCTAAAACACATAAATACTTTTTGAATCACATGCACCTTTTTAAAGAGCATATTTTTAAATATATGAATATATTTGTAAGCACGTGGACACTTTTTAGAATTACATGATTTTTTTAGAAAAGAAAGAACATTTTTCAAATTATATGAACATTATTTTAATACGTGAACACTTCTCTTAAAACTACAGAAACAAGTTTAAATGCATGAATGAGTTTCTAAAATTACATAAAAAAATTTAGAGCCACAAACACATTTTAAAAGACACGAAAATTAAAACGTGTGAACAATTTTTGTATGTGTATTAGTCCGATTTGGACTGTGATCAGGTTACACATATGCACGCCCAAATTTAATCTCAATGATTTGGAGTGTGTCATTAGATATTAGCATCGGATTGCAGGGTCCATGCATGTGGAAGGTTATAAGAGCGAGGAGGGCTGTTACAAGGTGGTCACATCAAATCGAAGTTAGATTTTCCGAATTATGATGTCTTGCCGGTAGCATGCAAAAGAATGTATAATTTGGAAATATTTTCACCAAGTCTTCGACAAGACATAAAGCTACAAAGGGCACACATGCACAAAATTAAGGGAATACGTGGGCCTTAGTTCATCAAGAAGAGCAAGAAGTTGAAAACAGTATGACCACGTGAGAACAACTATAATGCCCAAGCAACATCAAGACCTAACATGAGAATTTGTTTAAGTGCAGGAATGAACAACTTTGAGATGACCATATGCCTCTGTCGAGTTTGTCCCATTGGCGAGAACTATACTTGGCTTATGTTGTCTTGTCCGGGTTCCCATGGTTCGATACTCCGCAAAGATAAAGAAACTCGCCAGCAACCAATTTTCTAGTAGTGTAGGGATTCATGTGTCTTCGTATTTTATTTCACATTACATGGTTTATTTAGACCCTATATTATGTTGAAATGTTAATTTAAAATTTAAAATTATGAATCTAAAACTTTATGAATTCTATTCGGTAGAAATATAAAAGTTTGGTGGCTGAACAATCTTGGTGCTGCTCCTTTGTATGTATTCCATTGCTAATTTGTATGGAGCATGCTCAGTTAAGCTAGCTATTGTAGTATACATAAGTCAATGACTGGCTTTAATTTTCTGTGATAGGCAAGCCAACCACAGAGTTGCTCGGGCGGAAAAAAAAAACCTGGACAACACTAGTTGAGATCTATGCGTCAACATTTGTCGTGATAATTCAGAAGTGCAAGTAAAATTACAAAAATGAGTATGGTCTCCTGCTAATTTAAGGACTTGACACTTATTCAAAAATCAAAACCCTATGCAAATATAAAATAAGCACCTACGGTCTCCCATGAACATAGTCATGTACGAACACAATAAATTTGCTGTGCTTCACTTGTTTCAAACAGTACTCTAAAATTACCATATAGTTAAAATTGGAATTCAGAATCACCATCGATCATACAAATATATATATATAGTACATATGAAATGATACAAACTGAAATAGATGGCTACTTACTGTGAACTAAAACCATAATACTTATTTGGATCGGATCTAATAGTACATAAATCAATTTGCCAATTCATATTCCAAGACATCATGTATTTGCGAGCGGGATAGGGTCCACCTATCCTTGACGAGTCCCTCTGTGGTTGCTACGAGACACCATGCACACAAGCAGAAGACCAACACCAACAGCCACAGAAGCGGCATGCCGAGGCAGAAACTCCCGACCATTATCCGTCGCTCAAGACTGGAGCAGGCCATGACGGCGACCCCGAACGCCAGGAAAGGGTAGACCATCCCATGCTTGTATCGCACCCTCAGGTACCGCTCCGTAGCGCTCGCCCTAAGCTCGTCTGGCGCGGCGTCCCAATAGGCATCCATGAGCACGTGCTTCCACCGCGTGATCTCGCTCCTGGCTCGCTCGTTGTGCTCCGGCCAGTCGTTTAGTCCAAGCTTGCGCAGGGAGTGGTACGCCTTGACGAGCGGAGCGAGATCCGCGGCCAGCGCGCGATAGCTGTGGTGGCGTGTCTTGCGGATGTAGTGGCGCTTCGCCGTGGAGTAGACGCCGGAGCGGTCGACGATGAGCAGGCTCGGCCGGCTGCTGCCGCGGAAGCCGGCGAATCCTTGTCGCTCGCGGACTCCGAACCAGTAGTCCCGTACGGTGCTCTCCGGCTCCATGGTTGGCCGGATTGTACGTAGTTTGTTCCAGCTAGATTTTCTATCCTTGTGTAAAAAAAAAGAAGCTAGATTTTCTATCCGCGCGCGCTTGTCTAGCTTGCACGTACGTAGTTAGTTACGGGTCACAGCGTGATGTATATATATAGAGAACTGTCCGTAAGAGCATGACTCGGATTTAGAACTTCTGTCTAAATCGGACCAGGTTATTGTCTTTTTCATTTTCTTTTTTGCTTGTTGTTATTTAACGCCTTGTCATGGGCGATACTATATAGCAGCCGCTGCGCTCGGGTGACTCACACGCGCCTCTGCTGGGCCAGCCCAAGCAGCGCAGTTTTTTTATCTTTTTCTCGTTTGGACATTTTCTTTTTGTATTTCATCATTTCCCAATAATCTTTTCTCTGTGTTTTAAGCTGAAATAAACTAGTCATATTTTCTAGAGATGCATGAACACAATTTTTATATAATATTTTGAACATAATCTATTTGTGTTACTAATCTATATACAGTTAATTTCAGAATAAGACTAAAAATTATTCATGTGTTATACAAGATTTCACACATACAATTAATTCACAGATTTTTTCGTGCACCATTATACTTAAGGCAGCATTCCTTTTTTTCAAAATCCTTTTTATATATTTATACTAGACAAAAAAATTAAAGTTTTTTTTGGTCACATTGCAGTTCTAAAATTTTGACAACCTGCAAATTTTAAAGTTCATATGTTGTTTCATGCACGAGAAACGCAAAAGAGAAACTTTCATCAAGTAATAAAGTTAGTTGGCTAGCACATACCTCAAGTTCTCAACGCAATGATGGACGGTGGATTATATATTCTATTGCGAGAACGTTTTCCCCTTTCGTGGTTAAGTCATCAGGTTGTGTCTTGTGTATGCCAGTATGGTTGTGGAGTAATCGCTCCATGCAGACGTATAGGCTCTAATACGTATTTTGAGATTAATAGCATATGATTTATGTGTCACAAAAATTATATCATCGAGTTTGTATTTGAATGAAGTTTCTAATGATATGATTTTTTAGCATACATTTCTTCATTATTAATTTTATCAATGGTGATCGTAATTCTTGAAATACACGTTGGGCCCTATACATCCGGATAGAGGGAGTACATAACTTCATAAACAAATACTTGAAAATATGAGAAACTAGAGTTTCAACTCATTCACCAAGTTATTGTTTATGTGCACATAGTATTACATTAGTAAAGCCAAAAGTTGTTACGATAAATTCTGACTAAGACAGATTTCAAATGTTGTGGCATAGCATGCGGCAGACAATCAGATATGTATCTAGGTATGATTGATATGACACTATATAGGATATGGTATTACTATTATATAATGACGTAGGATAATTCAATTTTGCTAATTGGATAATTCATAATTTTAAATATGTTTTATAATGTATTTGATAAAATTTGAAGTACTCAGTACGTTTTTAGTCCTGGCATGGGCCTAAACCCGCATACCAAGGGACACATATTACGATGCAAAAAGGAGAGAATTTTGGACTAGTCTGTCCTTGTTCGCGCCGGAGAGCCGCAACATCTTAATTGTTGCATAAAACTGATTTGGAGTGCTTTACTATTTGGTGCATGTAACTGATTGGCTAAACACCGTCTATCCTTCCTCTCGTCTTCTAATTTTATCAGTAATGCTACATCTACAAAGATATGCTTACCCCCCGCAAAAAAAAATATGCTTACGGGTTTAATGTAACCAACCAGTTGGAGGATTAGAATTGGAGATTACGGGAGGAAGGGGCCCACCCCCTTGAAATTCAGGAGGGGAGGGGGGCAATAGTTATTTAGAAAAAAACTTACGTAAGAGTTTTCGTAGGCTTGCATAGATGTAGGATTATTGAATTTTTATAGTTGAAATTTACTCCAACACATGAGTCCTCGCATAATAGTCTGCATGGGACCCAAATAATTGCGCTTTGCTAGACTTAAATATATTTTTACGTAAACACCTTATGTAAGCATAGTGCCATCTAGTAATTGGTTAGTGCCATCTAGTGTATCTCATAAGAAAACACCACGAGTAGTTTACATGATTGATCGTTAGAAAACTTGTTGAGTACTTTACATGATCAACTAGCCATGTCCTTCTTGCAACGATCGATCGAGCTCGTATGCATTATTGTGACCTGATCTTTAGACATCATCAACATCAATGGTTGTATAGATCTTAGTATGCGGTAAATCCATATATGGCTTGGAGAATACGTTAAATCAGTTGGTTTGATTGGCTTCGGATCACAGGGTTCATGCATGTGAAAGGTTATGAGAGCGAGGAGGGCTGTTACAAGGTGGTCACATTGAATCAAAGTTAGATTTTCAAGATTATAAGATGTCTGGGAATGCCTTCCTTCCGTTGCCGATGTTTTGCCGGTAGCATGCAAAAAGGATGTCTAACTTAGAAATACACCAAGTCTTACAAATAGAGTACAAACATGGATCATACAAACTAAAATAAACTGCAAATATATGTATTATAGATCAATTTGCCAACTCATATTCTAAGACGTCGTGTAATTGCGAGCGGAAGAGAGTCCACCTATCGGTCACCAGTTCCTCTGTCATTACTACCAGACACCATGCACCCAGGCAGAAGGCCAGCATCAGCAGCCACAGGAGCGGTGAGCTAAGGTTGGAACTCGCGAGCACCATCCACCGCTCCAGACTGGAGCAGGCCATGATGGCGACCACAAACGCCAGGAAAGGGTAGACCATCCCGTGCTTGTACGGCGCTCGCCCTAAGCTCGTCCGGCACGGCGTCCCAATAGTCGTCTATGAGCACGTGCTTCCACCGTGCGATCTCTCTCCTGGCACACTCGTTGTGCTCCGGCTAGTCGTTTAGCCCGAGCTTACGCAGGAAGCAGTAGGCCTTGACGAGCGGAGCGAGATCGACGGCCAGCGCGCGGTAGCTGTGGTGGCGCGTATTGCGGATGTAGCGGCGCTTCGCTGTGGAGTAGACGCCGGAGCGGTCGATGATGAGCAGGCCCGTCCGGCTGCTGCTGCGGAAGCCGGCGAATCCTGCTCGCTCGCGGACCCGAACCAGTACTCTAGCACGGTGCTCCGGGGCTCGCGGACCTCCTGTCACGTCTCAAATTAGCCACTCTACATTTGAGTCTCTCATATTTCAACCCCTAATTCCATACAAAGCATGCAAAAGAAATCCTACATACTACCCTAGCTAACCTTCGTCGTCGGAGATGTCCACGACGATGGTGCCGGGTGCCAGCTGGATGGGCGGGTAGGAGGGCTCCGGCTCATCCTCCTCCTGCCCGACCTCATCCATGTAGGCGAGCATCTCCACCTCCTACTCGGCCTCCATCTCCGCCATCAGTCAGTCAGTCCGATGTGGGACCCCATCGTCAGTCCAATGTGGCGGGCGTGCCCGGGCGCCCCCATATATGTCCCATATTTGGGCTAGATATGAGGGTGCTGGTCAGCCCATTCGTTTGAGGCCCGTTTGAGGGGGGCCATCTGCTTCAAAAATCATGATCGGTCAGTGACTAAGTGGGCCGCCCGAGCGTTTGAGGCTGGTTTGGGGCGCCCCGCTGTAGATGCTCTAATGTCCTTCCACATTGTATGTGCTCCGGAAGGTCATTCTTCGGCTCCAATAGGGAGTCTTGTGTGGGGGTGGTTCCCAACGAGTCTCTTCTTGAATCCGCTGAGTTGTTTGGGGTCCGGTTTTCAAGGACAATATAGTTGATTAAGCACACCCACATCACATAGTAAATATTGAGTGTATTGTAAGAACTCCAGGAGCAGTTTACATGATTGTCAAAAAGCTCGTTGAGTACTTTACATGACTAACTGGTCCTATCCTTCTTGCACTGTTTGATTGAGCTCATATACATTACTGTGACTTGATCTTTATACATGATCAACATCAATGGTTGCATAGATCTTAGTATGAGGTAAATCCAGATTTGGCTTGGGGAACACGTTAATCTGTTGGTTTATTTGGCATTAATTCGGATTGCAGGCACTAGTAGAAAAGATGCCTTTGGTTCAGGCTGGGTCAGCCCGTTGGTCCCGGTTTGTGAGCCCAAGGGGCCGGCCGGGCCACGTGGGCCATTGGTTCCGGTTCGTCTGGACCTTTTGGTCCTGGTTGGTGGGACGAACCGAGAACAATGGGCCTGGCTCCTGGCCCACCACCATTGGTCCCAGTTGGTGGCTTGAACCGGGACAACAGGCTGCCCTTTAGTCCCGGTTCGTGCCACGAACCAGGACCATTGAGGTGCCTATATATACCCCTCGCCCGCGAGCATAGCACTCCATTGCTCTGTTTTTCTCTAGCCGGGGAGGGGAGGGCTTTGTGGTGCTCTAGCTCACCTCCTATGCACATGAGGTGTTCGATGAAATACCCGAGCCACACTAGTTAAGCTTTCTCCTCTCGAAGCACGACCTCCGAACTCTATTTTCCCCGAGATTTGTCTAGGTTTATATTAGCGGCCCGTCACGCCCCGTCCCCGTCTTCACTGTCGTCGATCGCCCGCGCCGATCTCGTCGCCGGCACCACCGTGGTGAGCCTCTTGTTCTTATCTTCTTTCTGAAAGAAAAAATTCTTGCTTTAGATAGATACTTGTCTAATTTTCTTACTATTTTATTGCTTGTTATTATATAGTGCGATGGTTTTGGTATCCGCCCCCGTCGGCCCTCGTCCTGTCTATGATTCGGATGTGGTATATATTATCTTTATAACTATTGCTTCATTTATTGTTTATGAAAATTATGCCGACCAACGTGACATAGATTTTATTTATCTAGGAGGTATGTGAACCGGAAACTCCAACCGACCCTATTGTCGAGAGGTTAAATTTAGTTGAAGAAGAAAACAATTTCTTGAAGGAAAAAATAAAAAAAATTGAGGAGGAGAAGATGATATTGGATTTGCATGTTGCGGCGCAATAAGCAAATGACACAAGCGAAGAAAAATTGAAGACTTTCTCCCGCAACTATTATGAAGATACCATGCCAACTTTGTAACAGACAAGTATGATACCATTGTCCGTTTTGTACATGCACATGCTATGTGGGTGAAATTATGATACCATGCCAACTTTCAACTTTTTCAGAGTTCATTTGAAATGCTTTAATGTCTTATGGTTCGGCCCTCGTAATACCATTAATCCCGATAACACTCAAGAGGGCAGCCACGTGGGCCATTGGTCCCGGTTCGTCTGGACCTTTTGGTCCCGTTCCACGCACGAACCGGGACCAATGCGCCTCGCCCCTGGCCCATGACCATTAGTCCCGGTTTGTGCCACAAACCGGGACTAAAGGGTTGGTCCTCATTGCGGGGAAGCACCACGCCGGCTCCCGCGACCCGTTCATCCCCGAGGCCGTGTTCGTTCACCGCCGCACCGATTCCGGCCGGCGACCTCGACCCCTCCCCGCGCTGTGAGCCCCTGCCTCCTCCCCTTTCCTTCTCACTGTCGTCCCCGCACGCCATCCGTAAGCGCCACCGCCAACCATCGTCGCCGTCACCGACCATCGCGGCCTATTTTTCATTTTTTTTGTTAATATGTATGTATGTATTATGTTCACTGTATGATGCTCTGTATATGCTCCGTATATGCTGTATAATGCTCTGTATATGCTATATAATGCTCTGTATATGTTCATATGTAACATTTAAGAAAAAAAGTAAATGTATGTATGTTCATATGCAAAGAATTACTTTTGGATGAAATGAGATGAGATGAGATGTGTTTTGCATTGGAGAAGAAAAGAGGAAGAAGGAAGAAGGAAGAAGAAGGAAAAGAGGGTCAGGGGGGTCGATATACCCCCTCCCCGATAACATTTTTTCCATGTATATATGCAGAAGTTACATTTTTAAAAAAGTTTTATATATCTAGTTAGGAAAGGAAGAAGAAGAAAAAGAATGAGAGGAAAAAGGAAAATAAGAAGAGGAAGAAAGGAGAAGAAGAGGAGAGGAAGAAGAGGAGAAATAAATAAGAAGAAGAAAAACGAAGAAAAAGAAGAGGAGAAGAAGAAAGGAATAGAGGAGAAGAGGAGAAGAATTCTTCTCCTCTATTCCTTTCTTCTTCTCCTCTTTTTTTTCTTCTTCTTTTTTTCTTCAATCTTCTCCTCTATTCCTTTCTTCTTCTCCTCTTTTTATTTCTTCTTCGTCTTCTTATTTTTTATCGGATATGTCGTTGTCGATATACCCCGTGTCCCAATAACTTCAACACGAGGGGGGGGGGGGGTTCGACCTACCCCCCCTCCCCGATAACATTATTTTCCCATGTATGTATGTCGTCATTGTCGATATAACCCCCTCCCGGATAACTTCGACCGTGATAACTTATACCACGGGAGCACCCTCCGGCCATCTCGCTCGACCAAAACTCTCGAGGACACCCAAACCCTAGAAAAAAATGATGTCGGTCTCCTACCCCTCCCGCCGCACCCCTACCCTTGAAGCGTTGCCGAGGCCACCCCAAACCCGGAATAAGCTCGGTCTACGTTTGCCACTAATATATCCACCTGCTGTCATGTTTGTGTAATAATTGCCATGTTGTAATATTTGCAGAAACAATGGAGCACATACGAGACGAGGAAGCAGAAGAGGTGTTGGGGGACATAATCTTAGGCGGAGGTGATATCTTGTCGTATCTTAATGACAATGATGGTCTGGAAGAACAGGGTGAAGAAGCAGGCTACGATGATCGAAGAATGGAGGAGGAAAGGCATGATTATGATGGCTCCGGTGACCCAATGACGGTGCAAGAAGGAGACCGTGATGACGGCTCCGGTGACCGAACCGAGTTCGGCCAGGTATATATATTAGTTAAGCCTGTGTTGACTAGCTAATTGGTGCATTCATTGTTTTGGTATGTACACATATTAATTAACTCTCGTCTTTCTTCTTTTTTCTAGCCCTCTGGATCGAGCACAACTTCGGTAAAGAGATGAGGCCCGAAGAAAAAGTTGCGCTCGGATGAAAGGTTTGAGATCACAGCAATCGCGCGCGACGGCCAACCGATTGAACCCATCCGGACAAAAGATGCATTTTCTGCTCAGTGCAGGGTTCTTGTTAGGGACAAGATCCCGATCAGCATCCACCAATGGTATAAGCCTAAGAACGAAGACCCTGAGGTGTCTTATGTCAATGATATGCAGAAAGATGATCTTTGGACTGAGCTGAAGTCAAATTTCACCCTACCGCCAGTGGAGGATCCGGAGAAGCCAGTTAAAGAGCAATTAATCAAGTATTTTGCTCTTAAGAAGATGGCAGAACTATTCAGGAGGTGGAAGAAGGAGCTGAAAGGGTTGGTCGACAGAGAAGAGACACCAGAATTCATCGCCAAATATGAGAAGATCATAGATCACTGGCCCGCATTTGTGGCCCACAAGACACCGGAAAAGAGTAAGAAGATGTCGGCGACAAACAAGCAAAATGCTGCGAAGAAGATGCTTCACCATCGCACGGGGTCAGGTGGCTACCTCAAAGCCCGGCCTAAGTGGGCCAAGGCTGAGGATGATCTACTTGATAAAGGGATCGAACCAGAGACAATGAACTGGCCAGACCGTTGCCGGACTTGGTTCTTCGGGGCTGGCGGAACCTTGGACCCTGTGTCAGGGAAGTGCCGTTGGACTGACGAGCAAATGAAAATACCAGTCAAGAGGCTTCAACACTATATCGATGCAGCGCAACAAGGGACGTTCGTTCCAGACAGAGAGAACGACGAGCTCACAATGGCCCTCGGGAATCCTGAGCACCCTGGACGGACACGAGGCACGCCAGGCTCCGGTCCGTGGAATGCTGGTTTTCCGGACGCAGGCGGTTACAAATGCCAGGAGAGGAGGAAGAAAGTGCAGTAGACCGAACTGCAGGCGCTGTACGCAAGGGTACAAGCGATAGAGGAACGAGAAGTAAATCACAGCAAACAAACTACCGAAGCTTCCCCCGAAGCTACCCCGCCATCTCAGCGGAGAAGCAGCGTGGCTTCCACCGAGCTGCTTCAACCGGAGCATGTCTTGACGGCTGCTGCTAGCTACCCCGTGGATCTATCACGGAGTCTCAAAATTGCCACCTTATGACGCAATGGCAGAACTTAAAAGTCAAGGTGGCTGTCGGCTCTGTTCGACCTTCTGAACCCGGCGCAACTTTTCACTGTCATCCGATTCCAGAAGGATATGCTAGGGTGACGGTGGACGAAATAACGGATTTGAGGACCTCCAGCTTGACCACCCTACCGGTGAAGGGGAGACTCGGCTGGGTTCTGCTCTGAAGACTCCATGCCTATGGCGGAAGGAGTTCATCAACCTTCCGAACTGGATGCCTCCGCCTCCTCCTCCTTCTCCGACGAGTCAGGGCACTCCGGCTCCTCCACCGCCTCCTCCTCCGGCGAGTGATGATCAGGGCACTCAGCCTCCTTCTTCGGTGCGTGGCGGCACTCCGCCTCCTTCTCCGCCTGCGCCGGTGTAACGCCCCGGATTCGATGCGCCAGGTGTTTTTCGTTTATTCGCCGTCATTGCCATGTCATTTGCTTGCGTGTTGCATTTTTCCATGTCATTATCTGCATTTCATCTGCATGTTTTCCAAAACTTGCATCCGTTCGGGTTCTCCCGGTTCTCTCCGTTGTCCGTTCTAAGCCCATATACTCTCACACGCACCCGTCGCCCCTACCAGACCTTGTTTCGTTAGTGGGAGAAAAACGTTCTCGGAATGGGCCGAGATTTGCCGAGTGGCCTTGGTATATCACCGGCAGGCAGCCCGTCAAATTTCGTTCCATTTGGAGGTCGTTTGATGCCCCAACGGTTAACCGCGTAGCTCGAAACCCCTCTCTCTTTGCAGCCCAGCACCCCTCCACCACAGACCACTAGCCCATCCAAACCCCCTCCATGCTTTCGGTCGTTCGATCACGATCGTGTGGGCGAAAACCGCTCCTCATTTGGACACTTCTAGCTCCCTCTACCTATAAATATGTCCCTCTCCCCCGAAATCCCGGATGAACCTTAGCCATCTTCCTCCTCCCGCAGCCGGACGTGTCCACCCCGTCGCCGGACGCGTCCACCGCCGCCTCCACGTCGCCCGGACCAATCACGAGGCGCCACGTCATCGCCGCCGCCACCCGCAGCCAACCGGCGCCCTCCACGTCACCCTCGGCCTCCTCCTCACCGCGTCGCGGCCCGTGGAGCACATCATTGAGCCAAGCAGGCTCGGACGCCGCCGTCGCCCGCCGCCGTGGCCCGAAGCTCATCCGAGCCCCGCCGCCCATCCCGCGCTCTCCCCGACCCCGCGAGTGGCCTCACCGGAGCAGCTCCGAGCCCTGCGCCTCCAGTCCCGCGCGCTCCTCCGCGACCGAGCCGCCGCCTAACGCCTCCCCATCTCGGCGTCGCCCCGCACCTCGTCACCCCGGCCTCTCTCTGCCCACAGGAGCTCCGCTGCCGTCAATGGAGCACGCCGCTAGCCGCCGCCGGAGTCAAACTCCACCACCACACCCGGACCCGACCGGATCATAGGGGCCGCGCCCAGATCCGGTCGATCCGCGTCCCTGCCGGCCTCTGCCGCCCGTCCTGCTGTTCGCCATCGTCGGGGGCGGTCGCCGCCGCCATGCCATGGCCTCGCTCGACCTCCTGTCGGGGAGGACGAGGAGCGCCTGAGGCCCGCGTTGACCGCGAGGGACGCCCTCGTGGGCCTCGGCCTCCCAGACCCAGCTCCAGCCGGCCCGCCTCGGACTGCCTCTCCGTCCTTCTGGGCCCGGCCTTCTAGGTGAGCAGCCTCGGCTATTCCCCGCCTGGGCGCTGTTTAGCTATTGCGCGCTCATCCTTTTTTTTTCTGAAAACTGCCAAGTCCCTGAAAGTTCATTATATGTATGCATCTTCATCATGGCATAACTACGTGTATGTAGCTCCATTTTGCATGTATAATATGTTAGAATGTTCACTGTGAGATTCTCTTCATTTTGTTCCATCGTGCCATGCTTGTTTGAATCCATCTTGATGCCCTAATCATCGTTGCAAGAGTGCTATATGATGTTAACTGCTGTCTATTATCAGAACTTGGTGATTTGTCTTTTTCATTGCATTTTGTGTGTGCATCCTATGAGCATGAGCTCTACATGTGTTTTGAACTACATCATTCCATCTTCACATAGGTGCTTGTCTTGTATTTTTTGTGATCTATGTGGTGACTAGCACAAGCATGCAAAGTAGCATCCATGATGTTGCTGATTTCTGTAACTTAAGTCATTTCTGCTAAGTCTGTAGCTATAACTTTGTGATGCTATGTAAACCTGCTGCTACCATGAGGTTTATGCATAATATGAAGATATTCACTAAGGGTGTTTTGCTTTACATGTCATTCTCTATCCATCCGTGCCCTTGGTTACATTTATATCCTGCTGTAGCTTATTGTTATCATGCTCCAAAGTTGCTAGATAATGTTACTGTCAGCCTGTTAACATGAAGTCCAGTTTTGCCATGTGTTTTGCTAGTGATCCATGCACCCTATTAACTTGTCCTTGCCATGCTTAGTTTCCTAATTGTGTCTTCTTACTGTTGGCTACCTTGTCATGCCATGAAATGCTTTGTGGTGAGTGGTACAAGCTCACCAACATGCCTACTTATCGTTGTTCCTGCCATGCTCTGTTTTCTGCCAAGTCTGAATCTCTTAACGAAACTTGCTATGTTTACATGGGTGCCACCATATCGTCTGACCCTTTTTCGCTCATGGTCAGTAAGGGATTTTCGTTCTATGCTTTTAGTAGATTCATGCCATGCCTTTATTTGCTAGGATATGTTCCCGTAGCATGTTTGCTTGCTCTAAACATGGATTCTTGATGTTATTTCTGGCATGTTAATATTTTCACCGTCTAATTCTGTCATATCTTTTGCCATGTTTGCATGGATGCTACCATTTTTCTGTTGGTCTTTGGAATAAGTTCAGTAAGGGAGTTTTGTTCTTTGTCTTTAGTATTAGCATGCCATTCACTATTTTGCCATGATAGCTTGATGTAACATGTTGTTTGATGGTGCTAAACATTGCAACCTGATGTTATTTCTGCCATGTCCAGTGATTTCTGCCAAGCCTGTGAAACTGTTATTATTTGCAATCTTTCCATGTTCTTTTGAGCCTGTTCTAATAGTTTCTGAAGATAACTCAGTGTTCTTGTTTTGTAATGCTTTACCTGTACATAACGTCGATGCCTTTTGTTATCATTTTGGAGTGTTGTAGCATACTTTCATGATGCTTGCAAGATGCCTAATTGCTGTTTTGGGCAGATTGTTGTTATATCTTGTTTGGAGTGTATGTGTTGCACCGTTGCTTCGTTTGGAGTGTGCTCTATATGAAACTTGTTTGATTTTGCATGTAGTTTCATCTTATCATGTTGCATCCTTGTTTTGAGGTGTTTGCTTGATGTTTGAATGCATTTTGCATCAATGCCATGTTTGCCTTGTTTTGCTCATATCTTCTAGGCCGTAGCTCCGAACTAAATGAACTTTATATGAAACTTGACTAGAATTTCGTGTAGATTATCTTGGTGCATCTTAACTTGTTGTTTAATAACACATAAGGTTTATTCAGATCTGGACCAATTTCGAAATTTGCATATGAGGACTTACCGGAATTGTTATATGTTGTTTCCGACCTCATTTAAACTTGCCTTGATGTGTTGCTCTTGTATGCTTCATCTCTTACCATGAGTAGGATCATATAGTATTTGTCATGCATCATACTTGGTTGAGAATCCCGAGGTTCATCTTTATTTTAACCCCCCCCCCCGGGGCCAGTGCTTGTCTAAGTGTTGGTCCGAACCGAGCCGCCTGCGGGGCCCCCTCGGGGAAACTCGAGGTCTGGTTTTACTTGTGCCATGTCTCATCCGGTGTTCCCCTGAGAACGAGATATGTGCAGCTCCTATTGGGATTGTCGGCACATCGGGCGGCTTTGCTGGTCTTGTTTTACCATTGTCGAAATATCTTGTAAACTGGGATTCCGAGACTGATCGAGTCTTCCCGGGAGAAGGAATATCTTTCGTTGACCGTGAGAGCTTATAATGGGCTAAGTTGGGACACCCCTGCAGGGTATAAACCTTCGAGAGCCGTGCCCGCGGTTATGTGGCAGATGGGAATTTGTTAATGTCCGGTTATAGAGAACTTGACACTTGACTTAATTAAAATGCATCAACCGCGTGTGTAGCCGTGATGGTCTCTTTTCGGCGGAGTCCGGGAAGTGAACACGGTTTCTGGGTTATGTTTGACGTAAGTAGGAGCTCAGGATCACTTCTTGATCATTACTAGTTGACGACCGTTCCGTTGCTTCTCTTCTCGCTCTTATTTGCGTATGTTAGCCACCATATATGCTTAGTCGCTGCTGCAACCTCACCACTTTACCCCTTCCTTACCCATTAAGCTTTGTTAGTCTTGATACCCATGGTAATGGGATTGCTGAGTCCTCGTGGCTCACAGATTACTACAACAACAGTTGCAGGTACAGGTATTGCGATGATCATGACGCGAGAGCGATGTTACTTGTTTTGGAGTTCTTCTTCTGCTTCTTCTTTGATCAGGGGATAGGTTTCAGGTCGACAGCCTGGGCTAGCAGGGTAGATGTCGTTTGAGTTTCTGTTTGTGTTTCATTCGTAGTCGGATGTTGATCTTATGTATGATGTATTGATGAATCATTGCGGCATTTGTATGCCTTGTATGTATCCCCATCTATTATGTAATGTTGATGTAATGATATCCACCTTGCAAAAGCGTTTCAATATGCGGGTCTATCCTTGGTGGGACCTTCGAGTTCCTCTCGGATAGGGTCTCATATTGGGCGTAACAAGTTGGTTTCAGAGCCTCGACCGACCATAGGAGCCCCCCTTGATTGATCATGTAGTTTGGTCGTTGTTGGGTCTAGAAGAAAAGTATTTCCGAGTCTAGTTATATCAGAGAGTAGGAATTCTTTTTACCCCGCATCCCCTTCGTCGCTCTGGTGAGAAATCTTGACGTAGGTGTTTTGACTACTCCTCTTCCCCTTCAAATTCTCTTTAGGATCACGCAGTTTGTTTTCCGATCGTTGTTCCTCAGCTCTTTTCATCTGGTGCATTTCTCGTCCAGTTGACTCGAGCCTCTTCATCTTTGCCAAGTTCAATCCCCAGTTGTTTTATTTTCCCACCCGCCCACCTTTTTTTTCTTCTCGGAACCGGAGCCCGTAATCGAGTATCCATCCTACTCGTGTGAAGCCTTTGTATTCTTTCCTCAAGTATTTAAACTCTTCAAGCTATTCGTCGGTTCTCCCTTCCGAGTTGCCTTTGTTTTTTCCTGCCCTCCCACCCTCTTCTTCCCGGAGTCTGAGCCTCCATTAGAGCATCAATTTTCATTCGTACGGAGCCTCTTCAGTCTTCCCTCAATTATTTCAACCGGTGAATTCTCGTTTTGTTTGACATTCTTCATCTCTTTTTCTTCTCCGGTGGATTCAACTCCAAATTTTGGTAGTGATCACATTCTTTCCCTCGAATCAAATGTTTCCCTTTGATCGTTCTACTTTCGCCATTTAATCCTTCCGGAGTGCTCAAGACATCTCAGGAGATTCGTCTGTGTTCGAATTAATTCGAGGTTATCACCTCATTCAAATATTTCAATTGTTCCGGTGCATCATCTATCTGATCAACAATCCTTTTTTCAACAGTGTTTTCTTTTAGTGGGCCCTAACCCACAGGTCTTTTCCCAGGATCTTACCTGACTCTTCTAATTATTCTGGAGCCATTCCTAATTCTTTTTGAGTTTGACGTAAGAATGAATTTCATCAGTCAGATGCCATCTCCAAGATCGCTTTCAAATTCTTTTCATATTTGGTTCAACCCTTTCTCTTTTTCATTCTCCTGGAGTATCTCAGTAATTTCGGTGGTGTTCCTCATCGTTTTTCTCAACATTTGAAGTCGGAGGAAGAGTTTTCCTCTAAATCTTGCCCGTTCTCCCGGAGAATCGTGGTGCTAGCTTCATGTTATCCTCTCAAATTGTTTCTAGTCGTGCAATTCTTTTCATCCATCCGGAGTATTTCAGGAGTTATTTTCTATCTCGATCATTCGGAGGCCATCTTTTCAGAAGATTTCTTTGTCCTAAGTTTTCAGATTCGTTCTCCAATTATTCTATATTCGTGCCCCTTCGTTCGTTTACATATTCTTCCGGTGCTTCGTTCAAGTATGCTTCAATCAGCTCGCGGTCTCTTCTTTCAATTGCGTCTTCATTCCCTCAAGTATATTCTCGCTTTTCCTATTTTTCCCGGTGAGTCATTCTCCTTCGTCATTCAATTTTGAATCCGACCGATGGTTCATGAAGACTTTCTCAAGTTTTGCGCTATATCCCCCCTTAATCTTTTCCAACGCGAATAAGTGGTATGCAAATCCATGGTATCTCATCAATTTATTTGATGGAGGATAGGTATAACATAATTCTTATTCTTCCCCATCAAGTTATCTAATCCCTTCCTTCAGAGTTGTTCATGATGAATATACTCTAATCCCAAGTGATTCCATCTTTCTTTCCGGAGTTCCATGCTATTCTCTCTTATCTCGTCGGAACCTCCATCCAAGTCATCGCAAGGCTTTAATATTATCCCTTTTATCCTTCAATCTTATCTCGTCATCTTTTTTGTTACCGGAGTTCTTCACGGTGGCTCGTCATGATTTAATTCATTCCTCAAGTGTTCATAAAAATTCTTATCGAAGGAGCTCAAGTATCATTCCTTCTTGCTTTTCGAAGTGGAGTTTTGCATTTCCTCGTTCTTTTCATCTATTCAATCATTTCCGTTTGCGGCTGGTTATCACCTCATAATTTCGAGATGTTATCTATAAGTCCACAACAAGCAATTCTTTTGTTGTTGAATTTCCTACAACTCCGTTCAATGCTTCCTTCTAAGGATGCTTTCTATTTCATTCATGGTAGAAGTTGTCATCTTCTTCCCCGTTCTTCTCATTCCACTCTTTCAATTCTCCCGGAGGCATTGCGTTGTTCATCTTCTCTCTTACGTTTCTTGCTTCACCTCGTCCTTTTCTCTCCCGTCTTGTTCCTAAGATCTCGGGACGAGATCTCTTGTTAGTGGAGGAGAGTTGTAACGTCCCGGATTCGATGCGCCAGGTGTCTTCTGTTTATTCGCCGTTATTGCCATGTCATTTGCTTGCGTGTTGCATTTTGCCATGTCATCATCTGCATTTCATCTGCATGTTTTCCAAAACTAGCATCCGTTCGGGTTCCCCCGGTTCTCTCTGTTGTCCGTTCTAAGCCCATATACTCTCACACGCACCCGTCGCCCCTCCCAGACCTTGTTTCGTGAGCGGGAGAAAAACGTTCTCGGAATGGGCCGAGATTTGCCGAGTGGCCTTGGTATATCACCGCAGACAGCCCGTCAAATTTCGTTCCATTTGGAGGTCGTTTGATGCCCCAACGGTTAACCGCGTATCCCAAAACCCCTCTCTCTTTGCAGCCCAGCACCCCTCCACAACAGACCACTAGCCCATCCAAACCCCCTCCATGCTCTTGGTCGTTCGTGTTGGAAATATGTCCTAGAGGCAATAAGAAAAGGATTATTATTATATTTCCTTGTTCATAATAATTGTCTTTTATTCATGCTATAATTGTATAATCCGGAAATCGTAATACACGTGTGAATACATAGACTACAACATGTCCCTAGTGAGCCTCTAGTTGACTAGCTCGTTAATCAATAGATAGTCATGGTTTCCTGACTATGGACATTGGATGTCATTGATAATGGGATCACATCATTAGGAGAACGATGTGATGGACAAGACCCAATCCTAAGCATAGCACAAGATCGTGTAGTTCGTTTGCTAGAGCTTTTCCAATGTCAAGTATCTTTTCCTTAGACCATGAGATCGTGTAACTCCCGGATACCGTAGGAGTGCTTTGGGTGTACCAAGCGTCGAGCGAAGCTGGATGACTATAAAGGTGCACTACAGGTATCTCCGAAAGTGTCATTGGGTTGACACGGATCGAGGCAGGATTTGTCACTCTGTATGACGGAGAGGTATCTCTGGGCCCACTCGGTAATGCATCATCATAATGAGCTCAAAGTGACCAAGTGTTTGGTCACGGGATCATGCATTACGATCTGAGTAAAGTGACTTGCGGTAACGAGATTGAACTAGGTATTGGGATACCGACGATCGAATCTCGGGCAAATGCTTACCGATTGACAAAGGGAATTGTATCTGTGGTTGCTTGAATCCTCGACATCGTGTTCATCCGATGAGATCATCCAGAGCATGTGGGAGCCAACATGGGTATCCAGATCCGTTGTTGGTTATTGACCGAGAGCCGTCGGTCATGTCTACATGTCTCCCGAACCCGTAGGGTCTACACATAAGGTTGATTACGCTAGGGTTGTATGAATATGAGTATGCAGCAAACCGAATGTTGTTCGAGTCTGGATGAGATCCGGACATCACGAGGAGTTCGGAATGGTCCGGAGGTAAAGAATTATATATAGGAAGTGCGGTTTCGCCATCGGGAAAGTTTGGGGTCACCTAGTATTGTCTGGGACCCCGGAAGGTCCGGGGTCCACCGGGTGGGGCCACCTATCCCGGAGGGCCCCGTGGGCTGAAGTGGGAGGGGAACCAGACCCTAGTGGGCTGGTGCGCACCCCCTTGGGCCCTCCCTGCGCCTAGGGTTGAAAACCCTAGGGTGGCGGGCGGACCCCACTTGCCTTGGGGGGCACTCCACCCCCCTGGCCGCCGCCCCCTTGGGAGATTCCCATCTCCAAGGCCGGTGCCCCCCCAGGGGGCCTATATAAAGGAGGCGGAAGGGAGGGCAGCCGCACCTAAGTCTTGGCACCTCCCTCCCTCTGCTACACCTCCTCCTCCTCCCGTAGTTGCTTGGCGAAGCCCTGCCGGAGCCCTGCTGCATCCACCACCACGCCGTCGTGCTGCTGGATCTTCATCAACCTCTCCTTCCCCCTTGCTGGATCAAGAAGGAGGAGACGTCACGCTGACCGTACGTGTGTTGAACGCGGAGGTGCCATCCGTTCGGCGCTAGGATCTCCGGTGATTTGGATCACGACGAGAACGACTCCCTCAACCCCGTTCTCTTGAACGCTTCCGCACGCAATCTACAAGGGTATGTAGATGCATCTCTCTCTCTCTCTCTCGTTGCTAGATGAACTCATACATGGATCTTGGTGAACGTAGGAAAATTTTACTTTATGCAACGTTCCCCAACAGTTCGATCACGATCGTGTTGGCGAAAACCGCTCCTCATTTGGACACTTCTAGCTCACTCTACCTATAAATATGTCCCTCTCCCCCGAAATCCCCGATGAATCCTAGCCATCTTCCTCCTCCCGCAGCCGGACGTGTCCACCCCGTCGCCGGACGCGTCCACCGCCGCCTCCACGTCGCCCGGACCAATCACGAGGCGCCACGTCATCGCCGCCGGCGCCCTCCACGTCGCTCTTGGCCTCCTCCTCACGCGCGCGGCGCATGGAGGCTATCGCGGCTCAACCCTGCAGGCCCGGACGCCACCGCCGCCCCCGCCGTGGCCCGGCGCTCATCCCGAGCCCCGCCGCCGATCCGCGCTCTCCCCGACCCCGCCAGTGGCCTCACTGGAGCAGCTCCGCGCCCCGCGTCTCCAGCCCCGCACGCTCCTCCGCGACCGAGCCGCCGCCTCGCGCCTCCCTGTCCCGGCGTCGCCCCGCACCTCGTCACCCCAGCCTCTCTCTGCCCACAGGATCTCCGCCGCCATCAATGGAGCACGCCGCTAGCCGCCGCCGGAGTCAAACTCCACCACCACCCCCGGACCCGACCGGATCAGAGGGGCCGCGCCCAGATCCGGCCAATCCGCGTCCCTGCCGGCCTCTGCCGCCGGTCCTTCTGTTCGCCGTCGTCAGGGGCGGTCGCCGCCGCCATGCCATGGCCTCGCTCGACCTCCTGTCGGGGAGGACGAGGAGCGCATGAGGCCCGCGTTGACCGCGAGGGACGCCCTCGTGGGCCTCGGCCTCCCAGACCCAGCTCCAGCCGGCCCGCCTCGGCCTGCCTCTCCGTCCTTCTGGGCCCGGCCTGCTAGGTGAGCAGCCTCGGCTATTCCCCTCCCGGGCGCTGTTTAGCTATCGCGCGCTCATCCGTTTTTTTTTTCTGAAAACTGCGAAGTCCCTGAAAGTTCATTATATGTGTGCATCTTCATCATGGCATAACTACGTGTATGTAGCTCAATTTTGCATGTATAATATGTCAGAATGTTCACTGTGAAATTCTCTTCATTTTGTTCCATTGTGCCATGCTTGTTTGAATCCATCTTGATGCCCTAATCATCGTTGCAAGAGTGCTATATGATGTTAACTGCTGTCTATTATCAGAACTTGGTGATTTGTCTTTTTCATTGCATTTTGTGTGTGCATCCTATGAGCATGAGCTCTACATGTGTTTTGAACTACATCATGCCATGTAGCATGTTGTTTGCTTGCTCTAAATATGGCTTCTTGATGTTATTTCTGCCATGTTAGTATTTTCACCAAGTTTGGTTCTGTCATATCTTTTGCCATGTCTGCATGGATGCTACCATGTTTTCTGTTGGTCTTTGGATTAGTTCAGTAAGGGATTTTTGTTCTTTGTCTTTATTATTAGCATGCCATTCTCTAGTTTTCCATGATAGCTTGCTGTAACATGTTGTTTGATAGCGCTAAACATTGCAACCTGATGTTATTTCTGCCATGTCCAGTGATTTCTGCTAAGTCTGTGAAACTGTTATTATTTGCAATCTTGCCATGTCCTTTTGAGCTTGTTCTAGTAGTTTCTGAAGATAGCTCAGTGTTCATGTTTTGTAATGCTTTACCTGTACATAATGTCCATGCCTTTTTTTATCATTTTGGGGTGTTGTAGCATATTTTCATGATGCTTGCAAGATGCCTAGTTGCTGTTTTGGGCAGATTGTTGTTATATCTTGTTTGGAGTGTGTGTTGCACCGTTGCTCCGTTTGGAGTGTGCTCTATATGAAACTTGCTTGATTTTGCATGTAGTTTCATCTTATCATGTTGCATCCTTGTTTTGTGGTGTTTGCTTGATGTTTGAATGCATTTTGGATCAATGCCATGTTTGACTTGTTTTGCTCATATCTTCTAGGTCGTAGCTCCGAACTAAATGAACTTTATACGAAACTTGACTAGAATTTCATGTAGATCATCTTGGTGCATCTTAACTTGCTGTTTAATAACTTGAGCATAAGGTTTATTCAGATCTGGACCAATTTCGAAATTTGCATATGAGGACTTACCGAAATTGTTATATGTTGTTTCCGGCCTCATTTAAACTTGCCTTGATGTGTTGCTCTTGTATGCTTCATCTTTTGCCATGAGTAGCATCATATAGTCTTTGTCATGCATCATACTTGGTTGAGCATCATGCCTTGTTTATATGTTGTGTGTTTACCTTGTTGTTTGCTTCTTTCCGGTTGTGCTTCTTCTCGATAGTTCCTGTTTCGTTGCGATCGTGAGGATTCGTTCGACTATGCTTGGTTCGTCTTCGTGGCTTCATCTTCTTCATGGACTCGTTCTTCTTCCTTGCGGGATTTCAGGCAAGATGACCGTCACCCTGGATTTCACTACTATCATTGCTATGCTAGTTGCTTCGTTCTATCGCTATGCTGCGCTACCTATCACTTGCTGCTTAAGCCTCCCAAATTGCCATGAACTTCTAACCTTTGTCACCCTTCCCAGCAAATCGTTATTTGGCTATGTTACCGCTTTTTCTCAGCCCCTCTTATAGCGTTGCTAGTTGCAGGTGAAGATGAAGTTGTTCCATGTTGGAACATGGATATCAAGTTTATGTTGGGATATCACAATATCTCTTATTTAATTGATGCATCTATATACTTGGTAAAGGGTGGAAGGCTCGGCCTTATGCCTGGCGTTTTGTTCCACTCTTGCCGCCCTAGTTTTCGTCATACCGGTGTTATGTTCCTTGATTTTGCGTCCCTTACGCGGTTGGGTGATTTATGGGACCCCCTTGACAGTTCGATTTGAATAAAACTCCTCCAGCAAGGCCCAACCTTGGTTTTACCATTTGCCTATCACCTATTTCTTTTCCCTTGGGAGTCGCGCATCCCGAGGGTCATCTTTATTTTAACCCCCACGGGCCAGTGCTTGTCTAAGTGTTGGTCCAAACCAAGCCTCCTGCGGGGCCCCCTCGGGTAAACTCGAGGTCTGGTTTTACTCGTACCCTGTCTCATCCTGTGTTGCCCTGAGAACGAGATATGTGCAGCTCCTATCGGGATTGTCGGCACATCGGGCGGCTTTGCTGGTCTTGTTTTACCATTGTCGAAATATCTTGTAAACCGGGATTCCGAGACTGATCGGGTCTTCCCGGGAGAAGGAATATCCTTCGTTGACCATGAGAGCTTATAATGGGCTAAGTTGGGACACCCCTGCAGGGTATAAACTTTCGAGAGCCGTGCCCGCGGTTATGTGGCAGATGGGAATTTGTTAATGTCCGATTGTAGAGAACTTGACACTTGACTTAACTAAAATGCATCAACCGCGTGTGTAGCCGTGATGGTCTCTTTTCGGCGGAGTTCGGGAAGTGAACACGGTTTCTGGGTTATGTTTGACGTAAGCAGGAGCTCTGGATCACTTCTTGATCATTACTAGTTGACGACCGTTCCGTTGCTTCTCTTCTCGCTCTTATTTGCGTATGTTAGCCACCATATATGCTTAGTCGCTGCTGCAACCTCACCACTTTACCCCTTCCTTACCCATTAAGCTTTGTTAGTCTTGATACCCATGGTAATGGGATTGCTGAGTCCTCATGGCTCACAGATTACTAAAACAACAGTTGCAGGTACATGTATTGCAATGATCATGACGCGAGAGCGATGTTACTTGTTTTGGAGTTCTTCTTCTGCTTCTTCTTCGATCAGGGGATAGGTTCCAGGTCGGCAGCCTGAGCTAGCAGGGTGGATGTCATTTGAGTTTCTGTTTGTGTTTCATCTGTAGTCGGATGTTGATCTTATGTATGATGTATTGATGTATCCTTGCGGCATTTGTGTGCCTTGTATGTATCCCCATCTATTATGTAATGTTGATGTAATGATATCCACCTTGCAAAAGCGTTTCAATATGCGGGTCTATCCTTTGGGGGGACCTTCGAGTTCCTCTCGGATAGGGTCTCATATTGGGCGTGACAGCCGGCGAGCCCGAGCAGCCAGCACCCTCCTCCTTCTCCGCCTCGCCAGCAAGGGCGGAAGAGACCCGCCGCCGCCCCGGCTTCTCCGGCGCGTCGTAGTCCTTCTCCTCCGCCTCGTAAGCAAGCACGAAAGAAGACAACCGCAACCACTCCGTCTGCTCCGGCGTCTAGCAGTACACCCAGAGACGGGAGGCAATATAGATACGGTCCACCTCTCAAGCCTCTAGAGAAGTTACCGTACGAGAGGACCGAGGAGGAAAACACGAAGATCGTGCGGACCGAAGTGAAGGACTTCTTTGAAGGGTTGAAAGCAAAGAGACATCCACCTCCGGAGGAGAAGCTAGATCCGGTGAAAGCAAAGCGTGTTAGAAATATGCCCTAGAGGCAATAATAAAATGGTTATTATTATATTTCTTTGTTCATGATAATTGTCTATTATTTATGCTATAATTGTGTTATCTGGAAATCGTAATACATGTGTGAATACATAGACCACAACGTGTCCCTAGTGAGCCTCTAGTTGACTAGCTCGTTGATCAACAGATAGTCATGGTTTCCTGACTATGGACATTGGATGTCATTGATAACGGGATCACATCATTAGGAGAATGATGTGATGGACAAGACAATCCTAAGCATAGCAAAAGATCGTGTAGTTCGTTTGCTAGAGCTTTTCCAAATGTCAAGTATCATTTCCTTAGACCATGAGATTGTGCAACTCCGGATACCGTAGGAGTGCTTTGGGTGTATAAGCGTCACAATGTAACCGGGTGGCTATAAAGGTGCACTATGGGTATCTCCGAAAGTGTCATTGGGTTGTACGAATCGAGGCTGGGATTTGTCCTCCGTATGACGGAGAGGTATCTCTGGGCCCACTCGGTAATGCATCATCATAATGAGCTCAATGTGACCAAGTGTCTGGTCACGGGATCATGCATTACGGTACGAGTAAAGCGACTTGCCGGTAACGAGACTAAACGAGGTATTGGGATACCGACAATCGAGTCTCGGGCAAGTAACTTACCGATTGACAAGGGGAATTGCATACGGGATTGATTGAATCCTCGACATCGTGGTTCATCCGATGAGATCATCGAGGAGCATGTGGGAGCCAACATGGGTATCCAGATTTCGTTGTTGGTTATTGACCGGAGAGTCGTCTCGGTCATGTCTGCATGTCTCCCGAACCCGTAGGGTCTACACACTTAAGGTTCGGTGACGCTAGGGTTGTAGAGATATTAGTATGTAGTAAACCGAAAGTTGTTCAGAGTCCCGAATGAGATCACGGACGTCACGAGGAGTTCCGGAATGGTCCGGAGGTAAAGATTTACATATAGGAAGTCAAGTTTCGGCCATCGGGAAAGTTTGAGGGTCACGGTATTGTCTGGGACCACGGAAGGTCGGGGTCTACCGGGTGGGGCCACCTATCCTGGAGGGCCCCATGGGCTGAAGTGGGGAGCGGAACCAGCCCCTGGTTGGCTGGTGTGCCCCCCTTGGGCCTTCCCCTGCGCCTAGGGCAGGAAACCCTAGGGGTGGGGGCGCCCCCCTTGGCTTGGGGGGCAAGCCACCCCCTTGGCCGCCGCCCCACCTTGGAGAACCCATCTCCTAGGGCCGGCGCCCCCCAGTGGCCCTATATATAGTGGGGGGGGGGAGGGAGGGCAGCCGCACCCTAGCCACTGGCGCCTCCCTCTCCCTCTCCAACACCTCCTCCTCTCCGTAGAGCTTGGCGAAGCCCTGCCGAGATCCCCGCTGCATCCACCACCACGCCGTAGTGCTGCTGGATCTCCATCAACCTCTCCTTCCCCTTTGCTGGATCAAGAAGGAGGAGACGTCTTCCCTAACCGTATGTGTGTTGAACGCGGAGGTGCCGTCCGTTCGGCGCTCGGTCATCGGTGATTTGGATCACGACGAGTACGACTCCATCAACCCCGTTCTCTTGAACGCTTCCGCTCGCGATCTACAAGGGTGTGTAGATGCAATCCTCTCCTCATTGCTAGATAACTCCATAGATTGATCTCGGTGAAGCGTAGAATTTTTTTATTTTCCGCAACGTTCCCCAACAGTGGCATCATGAGCTAGGTCTATGCGTAGTTTCTATGCACGAGTAGAACACAAACTTGTTGTGGGCGTAGATGTTGTCAATTTTCTTTCCGCTACTAGTCTTATCTTGCTTCGGCGGCATCGTGGGATGAAGCGGCCCGGACCGACCTTACATGTACGCTTACGTGAGACAGGTTTCACCGGCTGACATGCACCAGTTGCATAAGGTGGCTAGCGGGTGTCTGTCTCTCCCACTTTAGTTGGAGCGGATTCGATGAAAAGGGTCCTTATGAAGGGTAAATAGAAATTGGCATATCACGTTGTGGTTTTACATAGGTAAGAAACGTTCTTGCTAGAAACCTATAACAGCCACGTAAAAACATGCAACAACAATTAGAGGACGTCTAACTTGTTTTTGCAGCATATGCCTTTGTGATGTGATATGGCCAAAAGATGTGATGAATGATATATGTGATGTATGAGATCATGTTCTTGTAATAGGAATCACGACTTGCATGTCGGTGAGTATGACAACCGGCAGGAGCCATAGGAGTTGTCTTTATTTTTTGTATGATCTGTGTGTCATTGAATAACGCCATGTAAATTACTTTACTTTATTGCTAAACGCGTTAGCCATAGAAGTAGAAGTAATCGTTGGCGTGACAACTTCATGAAGACACGATGATGGAGATCATGATGATGGAGATCATGGTGTCATGCCGGTGACGAAGATGATCATGGCGCCCCGAAGATGGAGATCAAAGGAGCAATATGATATTGGCCATATCATGTCACTATTTGATTGCATGTGATGTTCATCATGTTTTACATCTTATTCGCTTAGAACGACGGTAGCTCAAATAAGATGATCCCTCACTATAATTTCAAGAAAGTGTTCCCCCTAACTGTGCATCGTTGCGAAGGTTCGTTGTTTCGAAGCACCACGTGATGATCGGGTGTGATAGATCCTAACGTTCGAATACAACAGGTGTAAGCCAGACTTACACACGCAATACACTTAGGTTGACTTGACGAGCCTAGCATGTACAGACATGGCCTCGGAACACGGAAGACCGAAAGGTCGAGCATGAGTCGTATAGAAGATACGATCAACATGAAGATGTTCACCGATGTTGACTAGTCCGTCTCACGTGATGATCGGACACGGCCTAGTTGACTCGGATCATGTTTCACTTAGATGACTAGAGGGATGTCTATCTGAGTGGGAGTTCATTAAATAATTTGATTAGATGAACTTAATTATCATGAACTTAGTCTAAAAATCTTTACAATATGTCTTGTAGATCAAATGGCCCACGCTCATGTCAACCTCAACTTCAACGCGTTCCAAGAGAAAACCAAGCTGAAAGATGATGGCAGCAACTATACGGACTGGGTCCGAATCGAGATCATCCTCATAGCTGCCAAGAAAGATTATGTCCTAGAAGCACCGCTAGGTGAAGCACCCATCGAGAGAACCAAGGCGTTATGAATGCTTGGCAATCTTGTCTTGATGATTACTCCCTCGTTCGGTGCGGCATGCTTTACAGACTTAGAACCGGGGCTCCAAAAGCGTTTTGAGCAACACGGAGCATATGAGATGTTGAAGAGATGAAAATGGTTTTCCAAGCTCATGCCCGGTCGAGAGATATGAAGTCTCCGACAAGTTCTTGATTGTAAGATGGAGGAAAATAGATCTGTTAGTGAGCACATTCTCGGAATATGCAGGTTGCACAACCGCTTGACTCAGCTGGGAGTTAATCTCCGGATGACTTGATTATTGATGAGAATCCTTGATCGCTTCCACCGAGCTACAAGAGCTTTGTGATGAACTTTAATATGCGGGGATGGAAAAGACCATTCCTAAGGTATATTCAATGCTGAAATCAGCGGAGGTAGAGATCAAAAAGGAACATCAAGTGTCGATGGTGAATAAAACCACTAAGTTCAAGAAAGGCAAGGGTAAGAAGAACTTCAAGAAGGATGGCAAGGAAGTTGCGGCGCTACCAGTAAGCCGATTCTTTGGGAAGAGGCCAAAGAATGGACCCAAGCCTGAGACCGAGTGCTTTTATTGCAAGGGAAGTGGTCACTGGAAGCGGAACTGCCCCAAGTACTTAGCGGACAAGAAGACCGGCAAAACCAAAGGTATATGTGATATACATGTTATTGATGTGTACCTTACCAACACTCGTAGTAGCTCCTGGGTATTTGATACCGGTGCAGTTGCTCATATTTGTAACTCAAAGCAGGAGCTGCGGAATAAGCGGAGGCTGGCGAAGGACGAGGTGACGATGCGCGTCGGGAATGGTTCCAAGGTCGATGTGATCGCCGTCGGCACGCTACCTCTACATTTACCTACGGGATTAGTTTTAAACCTCAATAATTGTTATTTAGTGCTAGCTTTGAGCATGAACATTGTATCTGGATCTCGTTTAATGCGAGATGGCTACTCATTTAAATCCGAGAATAATGGTTGTTCTATTTATATGAGAGATATGTTTTATGGTCATGCCCCGCTGGTCAATGGTTTATTCTTAATGAATCTCGAACGTGATGTTACACATATTCATAGTGTGAATACCAAAAGATGTAAAGTTGATAACGATAGTCCCACATACTTGTGGCACCGCCGCCTTGGTCACATTGGTGTCAAGCGCATGAAGAAGCTCCGTCTTGATGGACTTTTAGAGTCTCGATTATGAATCATTTGACACATGCGAACCATGCCTCATGGGCAAAATGACCAAGACTCCGTTCTCGGGACAATGGGCGAGCAACCAACTTATTGGAAATCATACATACTTGATGTGTGCGGTCCAATGGCGTTGAGGCTCATGGAGGATATCGTTATGTTCTCACTCTCCGACGACTTGAGTAGATATGGGTATGTCTACTTAGTGAAACACAAGTCTGAAACCTTTGAAAAGTTCAAGGAATTTCAGAATGAGGTAGAGAATCAACGTGACCGAAAGATAAAGTTCTTCGATCGGATCGTGGGGAGAATACTTAAGTCACGAATTTGGTACGCACTTAAGGAAATGTGGAATCGTTTCACAACTCACGCCGCTGGAACACCTCGGTAACGGTGTGTCCGAGCGTCGTAATCACACTCTATTGGATATGGTGCGATCTATGATGTCACTCACCGATTTACCGCTATCATTTTGGGATACGCTCTAGAGACAGCTACATCCACTTTAAATAGGACACCGTCTAAATCCGTTGAGACGACACCGTATGAAAGTGGTTTGGGAAGAAACCTAAGCTGTCGTTTCTGAAAGTTTGGGGATGCGATGCTTATGTCAAGAAACTTCAACCTGAAAAGCTCGAACCCAAGTCGGAAAAATGTGTCTTCATAGGATACCCTAAGGAAACCATTGGGTATACCTTCTACCTCAGATCCGAAGGCAAGATCTTTGTTGCCAAGAACAGGTCCTTTCTGGAGAAAGAGTTTCTCTCGAAAGAATTAAGTGGGAGGAAAGTGGAACTTGATGAAGTACTACCTCTTCAAAGTAGCGCAGCTCAGGAAGATGTTCCTGAGGTTCCTGCACTGACTAGAGTGGAAACTAATGATGATGATCAAGGTACTTCGGATCAAGTTACTACTGAACTCCGAAGGTCCACGAGGACACGTTCCACACCAGAGTGGTATGGCAACCCTGTCCTGGAAATCATGTTGTTAGACAACGGTGAACCTTCGAACTATGAAGAAGCAATGGCGGGCCCAGATTCCAACAAATGGCTTGAAGCCATGCAATCCGAGATAGGATCCATGTATGAAAACAAAGTATGGACTTTGACAGACTTGCCCGATGATCGCGGCGATAGAAAACAAATGGATCTTTAAGAAGTAGAGCGGACACGGATGGTAATGTTACCATCTATAAAGCTCGACTTGTCGCTAAGGGTTATCGACAAGTTCAAGGGGTTGACTACGATGAGACTTTCTCTCCCGTAGCGAAGTTGAAATCCGTCCGAATCATGTTAGCAATTGCCGCATACAATGATTATGAGATATGACAAATGGACGTCAAAACGGCATTCCTTAACGGCCATCTTAAGGAAGAACTGTATATGATGCAGCCGGAAGGTTTTGTCGATCCTGAGAATGCTAACAAGGTATGCAAACTCCAGTGATCCATTTATTGGATGGTGCAAGCATCTCGTAGTTGGAACATTCGCTTTGATGAGATGATCAAAGTGTTTGGGTTTATGCAGACTTATGGAGAAGCCTGCGTTTACAAGAAAGTGAGTGGGAGCTCTGTAGCATTTCTCATATTATATGTGGATGAAATACTTTTGATGGGAAATGATATAGAACTTTTGGACAGCATTAAGGCCTACTTGAATAAGTGTTTTTCAATGAAGGACCTTGGAGAAGCTGCTTACATATTAGGCATCAAGATCTATAGAGATAGATCGAGACGCCTCATAGGTCTTTCAAAAAGCACATACCTTGATAAGATATTGAAGAAGTTTAATATGGATCAGTCAAGAAGGGTTCTTGCCTGTTTTGCAAGGTGTGAAATTGAGCTCGGCTCAATGTCCGACCACGGCGAAGATAGAGAAAAGATGAGTGTCGTCCCTATGCCTCGGCCATAGGGTCTATCATGTATGCCATCTTGTGTACCAGACCTGATGTAAACCTTGCCGTAAGTTTGGTAGGAAGGTACCAAAGTAATCCGGCATGGAACTTTGGACAGCGGTCAATAACATCCTAAAGTACACGAAAAGGACTAAGGATATGTTTCTCGTATATGGAGGTGACGAAGAGCTCGTCGTAAAGGGTTACGTCGACGCTAGCTTCGACACAGATCTGGATGACTCTAAGTCACAAACCGGATATGTGTATATTTTGAATGGTGGGGCAGTAAGCTGGTGCAGTTGCAAGCAAAGCGTCGTGGCGGGATCTACATGTGAAGCGGAGTACATGGCAGCCTCGGAGGCAGCGCATGAAGCAATCTGGGTGAAGGAGTTCATCACCGACCTAGGAGTCATACCCAATGCGTCGGGGCCGGCACTCTCTTCTGTGACAACACTGGAGCTATTGCCCTTGCCAAGGAGCCCAGGTTTCACCAGAAGACCAGGCACATCAAGCGTCGCTTCAACTCCATTCATGAAAATGTTCAAGATGGAGACATAGATATTTGCAGAGTACATACGGACCTGAATGTAGCAGATCCGTTGACTAAACCTCTCCCTAGAGCAAAACATGATCAACACCAGAACTCTATGGGTGTTCGATTCATCATAATGTAACTAGATTGGTGACTCTAGTGCAAGTGGGAGACTGTTGGAAATATGCCCTAGAGGCAATAATAAAAATGGTTATTATTATATTTCTTTGTTCATGATAATTGTCTATTATTCATGCTATAATTGTGTTATCCGTAAATCGTAATACATGTGTGAATACATAGACCACAACGTGTCCCTAGTGAGCCTCTAGTTGACTAGCTCGTTGATCAACAGATAGTCATGGTTTCCTGACTATGGACATTGGATGTCATTGATAACGGGATCATATCATTAGGAGAATGATGTGATGGACAAGACCCAATCCTAAGCATAGCACAAAGGTCATGTAGTTCGTTTGCTAGAGCTTTTCCAAATGTCAAGTATCATTTCCTTAGACCATGAGATTGTGCAACCCCCGGATACCGTAGGAGTGCTTTGGGTGTGCCAAGCGTCGAGCGTGGCGGGTGGCTATAAAGGTGCACTACTGGTATCTCCGAAAGTGTCTGTTGGGTTGTACGAATCGAGGCTGGATTTGTCACTCCGTATGGCGGAGAGGTATCTATGGGCCCACTCGGTAATGCATCATCATAATGAGCTCAATGTGACCAAGTGTGCGGTCACGGGATCATACATTACAGATGCGACTAAAGTGACTTGCGTGCTTGAGACTGAGCGAGGTATCGGGATACCGACGATCGAGTCTCGAGCAAATAACGTGCCGATTGACAAAGGGAATTGTATACGGGATTGATTGAATCCTCGACATAGTGGTTCATCCGATGAGATCATCGAGGAGCATGTAGGAGCCAACATGGGTATCCAGATCCGCTGTTGGTTATTGACCGGAGAGTCGTCTCGGTCATGTCGCATGTCTCCCGAACCCGTAGGGTCTACACATAAGGTTCGGTGGCGCTAGGGTTGTAGAGATATTAGTATGCAGTAACCGAAAGTTGTTGAGTCCGGATGAGATCCGGGGCGTCACGAGGAGTTCGGAATGGTCGGAGGTAAAGATTTATATATAGGAAGTCAAGTTTGACCATCGGGAAAGTTTGGGGTCACGGTATTGTCTGGGACCACCGGAAGGGTCCCGGGTCCACCGGGTGGGGCCACCTATCCGGAGGGCCCCATGGGCTGAAGTGGGAGTGTAACCAGCCTGGTGGGCTGGTGCGCCCCTGGGCCTCCCCTGCGCCTAGGGCAGGAAACCCTAGGGGTGGGGCGCCCCCCTGGCAGGGGCAAGCCACCCCCTTGGCCGCCGCCCCCCCTTGGAGATCCCATCTCCTAGGGCCGGCGCCCCCAGGGGCCCTATATATAGTGGGGCTGGGGAGGGAGGGCAGCCGCACCCTAGCCCCTGGCGCCTCCCTCTCCCTCTCCAACACCTCCTCCTCTCCGTAGAGCTTGGCGTAGCCCTGCCGAGATCCCCGCTGCATCCACCACCACGCCGTCGTGCTGGTGGATCTCCATCAACCTCTCCTTCCCCCTTGCTGGATCAAGAAGGAGGAGACGTCTTCCCCAACCGTACGTGTGTTGAACGCGGAGGTGTCGTCCGTTCGGCGCTCGGTCATCGGTGATTTGGATCACGACGAGTACGACTCCATCAACCCCGTTCTCTTGAACACTTCCGCTCGCGATCTACAAGGGTATGTAGATGCAATCCTCTCTCTCGTTGCTAGATAACTCCATAGATTGATCTTGGTGAAGCGTAGAAATTTTTTATTTTCTGCAACGTTCCCCAACAAAGCGCACTATCGATGCCCTGAGGAAACCACCAAAGACTCCGCCGAAAACCAACTATGAGCGCATTATTGAAAAGGCATATCTCGAAGCGGAGCGGTCGGGAAATCTTGTCGGTGATCAAAGGTTAAAAGAACGAGCAGCTGGGAAAAATTGCCCAGCTCGGCGAACAAACAAAGCAATCGTGCCCCCGCTCAATGTGTCTAGCGACATAAATCGCTAATGCTCTGAGGGCGGTGCCGATTATAGCAATCTTAGAGATTACCTTCTGACGATGTACATTTTGATTTCTTGGAGCTGGACGAACACAGATACGAGTCTTTGGAAGCCTCTCGTCAAAGATGAAAAATCTCTAACAACGATGATGCGAAGATTCCATAATTGGTACATGAAAACCTGCAGAGAGTCTGGGGGGACGAATACTTTGTATCTGAGAATTAAAGAGGAGCATGACCTCATTGGAACTGATCTGTTGTTTGTTCTATTTGAGGAGTTCTTCGAGTTCTTCAATCAAAAGGCCCTCGATAAATTAACGGTCTTTTGCTACTCTCTGTAAGTACTATTTCTGTCATTAAGTCTCTATATATAGCTCAGCTCTTTCATTGCATGTATTTATAATTAATTATCCTCACTATATTATGCAGATTGAAGATCATCGAGTGCATAAAACAAGAAATGTATGATATTGGGGTCATTAACACAAATATCATAGATGAATTTCTGGTTACAAAGAACGCTAAAGAGGCCGAGGCCAACTTGCTACAATCGTTGATCAAAAATCAAAACAAAGATTTAATACTCTTTCCACAACTTCGAGTGAGTGTTACTGTCGTGTGCATATTCGGGTTCCCTTATTACTCGAGCGAGGTTCTAGTAATGTAATTGATGAGTTATGCATGCGTGCGCAGCTTCCACTATGTTCTTCTGCAGATTAAGCTTGAGCGGGGACTAGTAACCGTCTTAGACTCGAGACGAAAAGATCCCGAAACCTATGCGAACATGACTAAAATGCTCAACAAGTAAGTTCATCGATCATTATCGCACCATATCGGCAACTTTTTGTTCATTTCCTGATATCTCAAGTAATAATAATTATTTTCTTTGTCTTGCAGGGTTTGGAAACAGTTCACCGCAGAAGCTCCGGGACTGCCGAAGGAGCTGAGATATACATTCCCAAAAGTAAGTACTACTAGCTAGCTAGTTGCGCGCATCTCCCATTGATTCTATAGCTATACTTTCATCAATGCCATTTATAATGCTTCATTATCAGTTTGATTGACCTCTATTTCTCGTAAAGTGCTTGTGGCAGGAACAAGGGAATAATTACTGTGGATACTACATGTGCGAGTTCATCTACATCGCGACTTTGAAAAATAAGCGGAGCTACTCTAAAAGATAATATGAAGTGCGTAAGCAATAATATTCACAATTTCATTTTATTACACCATCATTTCTGTTGAGTTTCATTCATATATATGTATTAACCCCCTTCTTCAAATTAGACATGGCAGATGCGGAATGAACTCCTACCACAAGATCGCATGAAAGCAATTCAAGAGGAATTGGCGGTATTTTTTCTTGACCACGTCATCAATAAAGCCGAAGAATACCATGTGGAAGTTGATTTCAAATGCTAGGGGATTGTAAGAGATCTTACATATTGTATATGTATGTAGCCAGTAGATAGATAATACGAAAACTTGTTGTTCGACCAATCCCTCGGAGAAGGAGAGGTCGATCGATCACTTCTCTCGGTATGCATGACGAACTTCTGTACTTAATGGTTTCCTTCATTTTCTTACTAGCTAGCGTGTCGAGGGCTTCTCTATGTATAGTACGTAGCGTCGACCAAGCACGGACATAAGAGAGGACACTTCTCTCTATTAATTAGCTAGCTAACACAATATATGAAACACCTAAATTAAACCCCCCAAAACCCCCAACCCCCCCCCCCTCCTTAAAAAAAAACAAAAACCCCAACCCCTGAAATCTTGTGGCGTGGATGCCTTTTGGTCGGTTGGTACCACCAACCGGGACGAAAGGCCCTACCGGCTCGGCTCTTGACCGCCACGTGGAGGCCCATCTGTCCCGGTTAGTGTTAGAACCGGGACTAAAATCTAGGGCATTAATAACGACCCTTTAGTCCCGGTTCAAGAACCGGGACAAAAGGCCCTAACCAACCGGGACCAATGGGGATTTTTCTACTAATGAGGGTCCATGCACGTGGAATGTTATAAGAGCGAGGAGCGCTATTACAAGGTGGGCTCATCATCGAAGTTAGACTTTCTAGATTATAAAATGTCTGGGCATGCCCCCATTACGTTATCGATGTCTTGGCGGTACTACCTCCCTCATGGTTTATTGGTCCCCTTAGTATTTTGTGTCAAAATTTGATCATGGATTTAATTAACAAAATGTTAATGCATGTCACAAAAAATAGTATCATTGGAAACCATGTTAAAATACAAATTCAATGATATAATTTTTTATGACATGCATTAACATTTTTCTAGTTAAATTTAGGGTCAAATTTTGACATAAAATACAAAGGGGACCAATAAACCAGGACGAAGATAGTAGCATGCAAAAGAATGTCTAATTCAGAAATATTTTCAACAACTCTTACAAATATAGAGTATACACATGGATGATACAAACTGAAATAAACTGCCAATATATGTACTGTAGATCACTTTGTCAACTCATATTCTAAGACGGCGTGTATTTGCGAGCGGGCACTAGTGCAGAACCGGGCAATAGCACCGGTTCGTAACGCCCTTTAGTGCCGGGTCCACAACCGGCACTAAAGTGTGGTCACTAAAGCCCCCCCGTTTAGTACCGGTTCAGCATGAACCGGTGCTAAAAACCAAACCACGGCACGAGGCAGCTCGGTGGCGAGGGAGCCCTTTAGTATCGGTTGGTAACACCAACGGTACTATAAGGTTTAGGGGTTTTTAGTTTTATGATTTCTTTTTCATTTAATTTTGTGTTTTCATTTTAATTCTTTTCATTTGCTGGTATTTTACGATACTACACATTGTACACGTTATGCATATATATATATATATATATATATATATATATATATATATATATATATATATATATATATATATATATATAAATTTCTAGTAGAACCAATCATGCATATATATATCATCAATGTCTCACAAACCACCATATTAATTAATTCACACATACACACATGTATAGCTATATACAATTTCTCCTACATATGCATGTTGCCTTGAGCAGTGGCATTAGCCTAATTGGTGCCTTGAACACGATGACAATTGGAAGTGGTTTTCATGGGGCGGTAGCGGGTAATAGTATTCTCCTTGGTTTATGACCTGGTCGAGCAAAAATCCGCTATTTCCTCTTGAAGTGCTTCTACGCGCTCCGTTTCTAGGAGCTTGTCCCGCACCTCTGTGAACTGTTAAGAAGGAGATCAATATGCATGTGTATTAGTTGTGTGACTAGATATCGATAACGGTGTAAAAATTGTGAATAGTGTTCTGACAAGCGTACCCATTCCTGTCTTTGAGATCTGCTCCTTTCGGAAGCCATCATGCGAATGTTCTCGCAAAAGCAGAATGCACACATATCAGTCCCCGCGCTGCTGCAGGGCCTTTCTGAGAATGGAATTTGATCAGATAATAATTAATCAAGCATGATAATTAAAGAGATGGCAGCTAGCTAGCTAGCTAGTACTATAATTACTTACCTTGGGTGAAACCATTTAAGCTTTTTTTTCATTCGCCTTCCGTGACGCTGATGAACCTTGCCCAAGCCCTGCCCGCCGACAAAGAAAATGAATAAAGGGTTATTAAATAGTTCATATCATGAAATGACGAACTAAATAGGCGAGATATATAGTTAATAATGATTGAAATTACCTGTTGACTATCCCAAACAAGATGTTATAGTCAGTATTTGCTTTGAGTAGTGAGTCCGATATTTCAACTGTTCGGCGTCAACTTTAATGATACACAAGATCTAGTGAAATCTGCATGCACACATGTTTGCATGTCTTAATTAAGCGGGCATATGTAAGCAAAAACATGTTGCTAGCTAGTAGGCAAAAACAGAGAGTTTGTAGTACAAGGCAGTGTGACTCCTTTGGAAGTTGTAAGGAAGTAGTATATCTTCATTGTATTTGAGGCGCTTCAAGAACTCTAGCATGTTGTCCTCTCGGCCTTTTGATGATGTGGATTTATTTTCCATGTGTATTCATTAACGGTTTTTGGGTCAATGAACCCAATGCCAGCGTCCACCTTTTCTCATTTCATACATCTTCATCCTGCATAATACCACGTAAAAGAATATAGTGAGGATAATTACAGGTAATGATTGATCAAAAGGATCACTACAGCTAGCTTGAGACTTAAATTACAGAAAGAAATCACTTACGAGACAATAGCTCGGCGATAGATTTGTCGAGTGCGTCTTGATTATATAACTGAAACAGTTCAGAATACTCAGCGGACGAGCTTTCTCATGGAAGTAATGCTCCTCCTTGACATTCACCATGAGGACAATCGATTGGAAATCTTGGTAATGTTCATGTACCAATGATGCAATTCATACATTCTCGTTGGGAGGTTCTTGACCTTATGCAGCTTGACCAAAGGTGGCCCCGGACATATTTCCGTTTTATTTCATCCTCTGTAAGCACAGGCATGGGCTCGATCTCGAGGAGTTGTCTAACAGTGATGTTGAGAACTTCAGCCTGCATTATATAGTCCTTGGTTATTACCACATTGCCCACCTCGGGAACGTAAACTGTTTGCCCACAATAATATTGGTAGCGTCTTTATCACGTGTTGTTGGCACAACAAGCGAGGGATCGATTCGCCGCTGTTCTCCCGGTGGGAATGGTTTTCCCGCATTTTTCGACAGCTGCTTGTTGTTTGCTCGATCCCGAGCTCGCATCCTTACGTAGACATGCTCGATTTAACTTCCTGATGTGGCGCTCATAGTCTGTGTCAACAGGCTTGGGAGCTGGTGGTTGAGCCATACGAATGAAGTGGTCAATTGTTTCCTTAGGCACTTTCTCCCTTGGTGGCGGTTGCGGTTTCGGTGCAAAATGGGCTTCCACCTGGGCCTTCGATATGGCTGCGTTTTCCTCCTCGGGCCTATCATAAGGCCTCTGCGGAAGAGGCGTGAGGCTTGGACCATATTTATATCGCTTGCCTCCTTTGTACTTCTGTACTACCTCGACTCGTGCGCTCGCACCAAAGCTGCGGGGTGTCTCTTCTGCGATTGGTGAGGCGGCGGAGGCGGTGACGGGCTGAGTTGGATGAGGAGGTGGCTGAAGCTGTGCGGACTTGGAGGAGGGTGGCCTTATGTTGTGCCGGACTTGGAGGAGGTGGGACGTCTGACGCTGTGGCAAACTTGGAGGAGGAGGTGGCGACACTTTGCGGACTTGGAGGAGGAGTGGCCTAAGGTTGTGCGGACTTGGAGGAGGTGGACGTCGGCTGTGGCGGACTTGGAGGAGGAGGTGGCACGACACTTTGCGGACTTGGAGGAGGTGGGCGACACTTTGCGGACTTGGTGGACTTGTGGGAGGCGGAGTCTGCTGACTCGGTGGCGGACTTGACGAGGAGTCGGCTGATCACGGTGTCGGTGGCCTTGAAGATGATGCAATCCTTTTTCCATAGGATGACATGATGTTTGGCCTCTCCGAGAAAGTGCTCGTCGTCACCTCCAGGAATGTCAAGCTGTAGGGCCGAATATGGGTCCACCACCTCATCAACCAAGACACGAGCATAGCCCGCTGGAATCGGGTTGCAATGGAAGGTTGCCTTGGGGGGATTTGTAAAAGCAATGGCGTCCGCCACCTTCATGGATATGTTCTTCATTTTGACGTGTAGCTCGCAGCTAGTGTTATCCGTGATGTCATCCATGGGGTATCTATCCAGCATTGCGTCGTCCGGGGCGGAACCCACGCTGCTTCTCGGCATGGATGGGGCAGTGCTATCCAATGCTGGATCATCCGCTAGCTGCTGCATTCTTTGAGACCCCTTTGCTGGCTAAGTGAGTCGATCTGCTCCTGCTGCCGCTGGAATTTGATTGCCAATTCCGCTTGACTTTCTTCTAGTCCTTGAAGGCGTTCATAGTCCGCTTCCTCTGCTCCTCCTCCATCTTCCTCTTCTTCTCCTCCGCAATCTTCTTTCTCGCACGGGTTACGTAGTCGTTGTTCGGTCTGAAAACCCCACATACCACGGAATAGCGCCCTTGCCTCGTGTTCTTCCGGGTGTTCAGGATTTCCAGAGGCACGCGTAAGCTCGTCGTTCTCTCTGTTGGGCTGGAACACCCCGATCGTGCCTCTTCTATTGCAACAAGTATCGCATCGTCGGCTCCATTCAGACTTGCCCTCGTCGAAACATTGCTGTCTTGGGTCCAACTCCCCCATGCGCATAGAACCAAGTCCTGCACTGGGGCCAGCTCTTAGTAACCGGAGTGACACCTGCATCCTCCATCTCTTTCTCGGACTTATCCCACTTAGGCATTGCCACCGATAGCCACGGCCCTGACTTATGGAACTTATCCTTTTTTCGGCATTCTTCTTGTTTATTCTCGACCGTTCCTTAGCTAATTACGAATCCTTGAATTTCACGAAATCGTCCCAATGAGCACGTTGGTTCTCTAGTGTTCCCTCGAATATTGGAATCTTCCTTCCTCCCTTGACGTACTTGTCCCATTCACGATTCTTGTGGTTCTTGAATGCAACCGCCATCTTCCTAAGAGCAGCGTCCTTGACTTCTGCACATCTGCTACGTGAAATGATCGGTAGGGTGAAATGTTCCATGAGAGTATCCCAAAGCAGTTCTTTTTGTCTTTTGTCGACAAAAGTAACATCCGGGCGTGGAGCAGCGTCCTTTTTGTCTTTGTCTTTTGTCTTTTGCTGGCTCTCTCCATTCTTGAAGGGAGATCGGGAGTTGGTCCTTCACAACAACTCCGACCGACGAAACGAACTTGTCCGCAATCTTCTTAGGCGCTAATGGTTCGCCATTAGGTCTGATTGCCTCGATATTGTACTTCGCCCTCCTTCAACTTTTTGTTTGGGTCTCGTTTCGTCTTTTTGCACGAAGATTTGCTCGATCCGGATGGCTGAAAGAACAAAGATCGATTCGTTAATATATCTTCAAGTCATTTAAAACATGTGATGATCACCGGATGCTGCTTATATAAATATATATACCTCGCCGGTCTTTGTTGTTTCAAGATCAACATTTTCTTCGTCATCATCATAATCATAGTTCATGACTTCATCAATTCGGTCGTCGCGATCGAATATCATATCACCCTCTCCGGTGTTGTTTAGAAATTGAACCGTCATAATCTTCTTCATTACGATCATCATCAGCACGTTAGGATGGCGTATCATATCGAACATGGCCTATTCTCCTCTCTGCGGTATTGTCCGCCATAGCTTTTATTTAACTAATCCAAAAGAAATATAAAACAATTTAGTATTCAAATTACATCGTCTCGAATAATAGATATAATCTCGAATACATCGTCTCGAATAATAGATATAATCTCGAAAACATCGTCTCAAATAATAGATATAATCTTGAATACATCGTCTAAAATAATAGATATAATCTTGAATACATCACTGGCTAGGTAGCTAATAAAGATCGAATACTACAGAAGAATCTAGGACACTCGCGGTTCCTACGGCGCGGGCTGTGGACACCCAAAGAGAAGGAACCCTCACAGGATCATAGCTGAAGTGAGATCCCTGAAGAAACTGCCAGGTATTGGAGAACCTGCCGCCCTCTAACGCAACCATGTAGCAATGGACGTGCTCATCCTCCTCCACGACACGGCGACGTACCACCTCCGGCGGGGCAGCTCCTCCGCACCAAAACTGGCCCATCTGACGCCACCAAAGCGAGATCAGGGTCGACGAGCGGGACCCGGGGCGGGTTCCTCATCAAGCGGCGCGCCCCTCGAGCAGCACCTCCAGTGCCAGCCAGCGGAGCCAGTCCGGACATGGGTCAGCCGGACGTCGTCGCAGACGTGTCGACGGCGAGGATGCGGGCGAGCATCGTCGAGAACAAATACTAGCTATATGCCATAAAAAGTAACATTTTTTAATGATTGGATTTTGATAACTAAAATTTCTAACATTTCTATATAACACTAATTATGCTATCATTGCATATGTCAAAATTCTATATGCTATTTCATACTAATTAAGCATCTAACACTAAAAACAGAAAAAACAACTTCTATACATCCATTAAAAACAGAAAAACAACATTATATAAAAAAATCCATACTAATTAAACACTAATTATATCCATCTAACATGCATTCATACATATATACTAGTGAAAAATAATAATCTAAAAATCTAAACTAATTAAACATACAAAATACGTATATACTAATATATAAATGCATTAATACATATATCGTGTGTGTGTGTGTGTGTTCATCATGTTTGTGTGTGTGTATGGGCTCGGGGGGGCGGCGCCCATGGTGGCCTTGAGCGAGAGAGAGGGTTAGAGGGGAGAGCTCTGGTGAGGCGGCGGCGACATGCGGCAGGCGACGGGGGGCAGCAGCGACGGGCAGGCGTGTGAGGGGCGGCGACACAGGGGACAGTGCGACAGGGACGGGCGGGCAAGCGGCGAAGGAGACGAGGCGGCGGCAGGGGCGAGGCGATGGGGGCGGGCAGGCGGCGAAGAGGCAGGCGGCGACGGGCGAGGCGGCGATGGGGGCGAGGCGGCGGCAGGGGCGAGGCGGTGGCGTTGATCGATCGGGCGGCGGTGCTTCAATGGGAAGCAGAGGAAAAGCAGAGGAGAATGAAATTTTTGAAGTGTTGTATATATAGAAGGCACCTTTAGTATCGGTTGGAGCCACCAACGGTACTAAAAATCTGTTTTAACCAGCCAAGCGGCGGGAAGCGACCCCTTTAGTACGGGTGGTGGCACAAACCGGTACTAAAGGCCCCTTTAGTACCGGTTTGTGCCACGACCGGTACTAAAGAAGTCTTATTGCTTGCAGTCTTGATCTTGACAAGTTTAGTCCCACCTCGCTAGCCGAGAGGCGACCGCACTGGTTTATAAACCCCGTGCGGTCGCTCTCTCGAGCTCCTCTCCAAAGCAGGCCCTCTGGGCCTACGTGTTCTTTGCTGCCCTGTGGGTCCACTTGGCCTTTGCGGGCCTGCATCCTGGCCCAACAACAGGTTGGGTTTCTAGTCGTATGCAGGCCGCTCTGGCCTAGTTGGCGGGCTTTATTTATTTATTTTTGTGTTGTTTTTTTTGTGTATTTAGAGTTTCTTTGTGAATATTTTTGCTTTAGTCGTATGAAAGAATTTGTTTGCACATAAAATTTCTTGGCGTTTCAAATGCCAAAACACGTAACTACCCTAACTATTACAGAGATTCCCCTACGGGTGTGAAACCTGGAAGAAAGTGATGATAGTGAAGCCGATCACATCCCAGATCTTTGGGTGTGAAAATTTTTCTTCGCGTGTGTCCCTTTGCGCCGTAACCATGGAAAATCTTCATCATTTAACGGGATGCTCGGGTCAATATTCACTTGTGAATGGAGCAATTTCATCAAACTTTTCATAATCTTGACTTGTCATCTTGTCATCCACTTCCACGATGTTTCTCTTCCCGTAAAGAACTATGTGCGCTTTGGCTCATCGTACGATGCATTTGCTTCCTTATCTTTTCTTTTCTTGGCTTGGTAGACATGTCCTTCACATGGAAAACCTGTGCCACATCATTGTCTAGGACGAATGGTTCGTCTGCACACGCATAAGATTGTTGAGATCCTTGTTGTCATTTCGTCTGCGGGTCTTCCGTTACCCGCCTCGTGTCATATTGACCCATTTGCACGAAACAAAGGGACCTTTAAACCACGTCGATAGTCAAGTTCCCATATGTCCTGTATATAACCATAATATGTTTCCTTTCTCGTCTTGGTTTACGCATCAAAGCGGACACCACTGTTTTGGTTGGTGCTCTTCTTATCTTGGGCGATCGTGTAAAATGTATTACCATTTATCTCGTACCCTTTGAAAGTCATTATATTCGAAGATGGTAGCTGGGACAGCAAGTACAGGTCATCTTCAATAGAGGTGTCATGCATGAATGCGTGTATGCAACCAGTGGCGAAACTCTGGTTTGTTCATGTGTAATCCGGTCATCGAGACCGCTCCGGGTGTTTGGGCGTAACAAATTCTTGTGTTCATCCATATCGGAGCCACCAAGGCGGAATTCTGTAGAAGCTGTGTAGTGTGCTTGGTGAGAGAATGCCCGTCCATACATATTATTTGTTCCCCTCCTAGCGTGCCTTTTCCATCGATCGCCCTTATGCGCGATTCAGGAACACCAATCGGCTTAAGGTCAGTAATAAAGTCAATACAAAACACAATTACCTCCTCATTTTGATGGCCCTTGGAGATGCTTCCTTACGGCCTAGCACGGTTATGAACATATTTCTTTAAGACTCCCATGAACCTCTCAAAGGGAACATATTGTGTAGAAATACAGGACCCAAAGCGTTAATCTCTTCGCATAGGTGAACTAGGGCGTGCGTCATGATGTTGAAGAAGGATGGTGGGAACACCAACTCGAAACTAATAAGACATTGCACCAAATCATTACGTAACCTTGGTATGATTTCTGGATCGATTACCTTCGAGAGATTGCATTGAGAAATGCACATAGCTTCACAATGGCTAATCGAGCGTTTTCGGTAGAAGCCCCTCAATGCAACCGGAAGCAGTTGCGTCATAATCACGTGGCGTCATGAGGCTTTAGGTTCGGAAATTTTCTCTGCCATGTTTATTGTTCCCTTTATATTCGACGAAGCGGACGGTACCTTATCTTGAGCAGGCATTCAAAGAAGATTTCCTTCTCTTCTTTGGTAAGGCGTAGCTTGCATGACCCCGATGTATGCCGTCTTCTCCGTGCATCGTTGCTGGTCCTCCGTGCCTCGGTGTATCTTTTGTCTTCCCATACCGCCCAAGAAGCCACGCAGAGTCACGCAAAGATTCTTCGTCACGTGCATCACGTCGATTGCGGGCGGACCTCTAGGTCTTTCCAATATGGCAGGTCCCAAAATATAGATTTCTTCTTCCACATGGGTGCGCGTCCGTCGGCGTCCTTGAACAGGTTGTCCGCCGGGATAACTTTTCAAATATCACCTTCAAATCCTTGACCATATCATGTACATCAACACGATGCAGTGGCGAGGCTTCGTCCGGTGATCCGCCTCACCTTTGAAATGCTTGCCTTTCTTTCTTACGGGATGCTGCTCGGAAGAAATCGGCGATGTCGGTACACATTCTTCTTACAACTATTCAAATATATCTTGTCGGTATCATCCAAGCAGTGCGTGCATCCGTGGTATCCCTTGTTTATGCATCACGAAAGGTTACTAAGAGCAGGCCAATCATTGATGGTCACGAACAACAACGCCTTTAGGTCAAATTCTTCCCCATGTGCTCATCCCACGCACGTACACTGTTCCATTCCATAGTTGTAAGAGTTCTTCAACTAATGGCCTTAGGTACACATCAATGTCGTTGCCGGGTTGCTTAGGGCCTTGGATGAGCACTGGCATCATAATGAACTTCCGCTTCATGCACAACCAAGGAGGAAGGTTATACAAACATAGAGTCACAGGCCAGGTGCTATGGTTGCTGCTCTGCTCCCCAAAAGGATTAATGACATCTGCGCTTAGACCAAACCATACGCTCCTTGCGTCATCGCAAACTCCTTCCGTACTTTCTTTCGATTTTCTCCTTGTGACCCGTCGTGGGTACTCTCAACTTTCCGTCTTTCTTACGGTCTTCTCGTGCCATCGCATCACCTTGGCATGCTCTTTGTTTTGGAACAAGCGTTTCAACCGTGGTATTATAGGAGAATACCACATCACCTTGGCAGGAATCTTCTTCTGGGCGCTCGCCCTCGACATCACCGGGGTCATCGCGGCTGATCTTATAGCGCAATGCACCACATACCGACAGCGTTCAAATCCTCGTACTCACCGTGGTAGAGGATGCAATCATTAGGGCATGCATGTATCTTACGCACCTCTAACCCTAGTGGGCGAGACAACCTTCTTTTGCTTCGTCGTACTCTCGGGCAATTCGTTGTCCTTTGGAAGCATATCCTTTATCATTACCGAGCAACTTTCCAAATCCCTTGTCGGATACACCATTCTCGCCTTCCATTGCAGCAATTCTAGTGTGGTGCCCAGCTTTTTCTTGTCACCTCGCAATTGGTACAACAATTTTTGTGATCCTCTAAAATGCTCTGCAACTTCTTCTTCTCCAAATCACTTGCGATTTCTCTTTGCATCGGTAATGGCCCGACCTAGATCATCAGCGGGCTCATCGATGCCTCTTCTTCACTTCTTCCGCATTGCCGGCTCAGCTTCTTCCGCATTACCGGCTCAGCTTCTTCCCCATAGTTGTATCATCGTATTCAGGGAACCCATGGCCGGGATAGCTGTCGTCGTCCTCTTCTTCTTCATTGTCTTCCATCATAACCCTCTTTCTCCATGCTTGGTCCAAACATTATAGTGGGGCATGAAACCGGACTCAAGCAGGTGGGCGTGAATGGTTCTTGGCGTGAGTAATTGCGACCATTCTTACAGCCAGCACATGGACAAGGCATAAAACCATCCGCCCGCTTGTTTGCCTCAGCCATAGCGAGAAAAGTATGCTGCGCCCTCAACGAACTGGGAGAGCATCGGTCATCGTACATCCATTGCGGCCCATCTTCATTACACAACACCGAATAGACCAAATTAATACAAGTTCATACAACACTTAAATGCAACAAACAAATAACTCTCTAGCTAAAGCATTTAAATGCAACAACAAATGCGATCAAGATCGCAACTAAGGTAACAATTGATCCAACAGCATAATGATACCAAGCCTCACTATCGATGGCATATTTTCTAATCTTTCTAATCTTCAAGCGCATTTTCTCCATCTTGATCTTGTGATCATCGACGACATCGGCAACATGCAACTCCAATTCCATCTTCTCCCCCTCAATTCTTTTTAATTTTTCTTTCAAGTACTCGTTTTCTCTTTCAACTAAATTTAACCTCTCGACAATAGGGTCGGTTGGAATTTCCGGTTCACATACCTCCTAGATAAAAATATCTATGTCAACTTGATGGGCATAATTTGTCATAAACACAAAATGCAACAAATAGTTTTAAAAGAGAATATACCACATCCGAATCATAATAAGGACGAGGGCCGACGGGGACGGATATCAAAACCATGGCACTATGTATAACAAACAACGTACATGTAAGATAATTATACGAGTAACTATATATAAAAATCACACAAACATCAATTTTTTATATAAAATTTCATGACAAGAGGCTCACCACAAGGTGGTCTTTGGCGGCAGGGACGGTCTTGAGCGTCGGCGGTGGTTCTGACGGAGATTTAGAAGGCACTAAGTAAAACACACCTACATATGCATACTAAGTGTTATTTTTGACCTCAAATTGCATATAAATCAAATACTAGCACATATATATATTTCCTCCCAAATTACTAAACTCACAAATTAATCACTATATAAAGCATTGCAAGAGCTAATCTAGCAATGAGAGATGAACGGACAAAGTTGCTAACCTTTGTGATCATTTGAATGGATGGGGGCCTTCAAATCTTGACAAATTTTGGGCAAATTGTGTGATGAGCTCGAGAGGAAGAGGGGAAGAACAGAGAGGAGAGGGGAAAGGGGAAGAACAGAGCGAGCTCGGGTGGGCGAAGGGTTTATGTAGGACAACCTTTACTACGGTTCGTGCAAGAACCCAGTCTTAAAAAAGCTGGAGGGCCCGGTCGACAACATCCTGCCACCACTCTCATTAAATCTGGGTTAAGTGGCACGAACAGGTGCTTAAAATTCATGTGACAAGTCTTAATAAGCGGCCGGCTAGCTGTTGGAGCCGGCGTTAATGTATCATTAGTCTTGGCTGACAATCAACCGCACTAATGTCTTTGCGTTTAATTTTTCTACTAGTGGGGAGAGGGTCCATCTATCCTTGACAAGTCCCTCTGTGGTTGCTACGAGGCACCGTGCACACAAGCAGAAGACGAGCACCAGCGGCCACAGAAGCGACATGCCGAGGCAGAAACTCCCGACCATTATCCGCCGCTCCAGACTGGAGGCTCCAGACTGGAGCAGGCCATGATGGCGACCCCGAACGCCAAGAAAGGGTAGACCATCCCGTGCTTGTATCGCGCCCTCAGATACCGCTCCATGGCGCTCGCCCTAATCTTGTCCGGCGCGGCGTCCCAATATGCGTCCATGAGCATGTGCTTCCACCGCACGATCTCTCTCCTGGCATGCTCGTCGTGTTCCGGCCAATCGTTTAGCCCGAGCTTGCGCAGGGAGCGGTAGGCCTTGATGAGTGGAGGGAAATCGGCGACCAGCGCGCACAGTAGCTATGGTGGCGCGTCTTGCGGATGTAGCGGCGCTTCATCGTGGAGTAGACGCCAGAGCGGTTGACGATGAGCAGGCTTGGCCGGCTGCTGCCGCGGAAGCCGGCGAATCCTGCTCGCTTGCGGACCCCGAACCAGTACTCCAGTACGCTGCTCTCCGGCTCCATGGCTGACCTGAACTAGTTTGTGTTGTTCTAGCTAGACTAGATTTCCGGTGCGCGCGAGCTAGATTCGAGCTTTGCACGTATAGGTACGGGGGTCACAGCGCGCGTGCGTGTATACATAGACAGAAATTTCCTGTCCAGGGCGCAGTTCGGCATTGATTCGTTTTTCTCCGAGTCCGAACGCGCGCGCGATCCAGTGGTTCAGTCGGTCATGACGTGACAAGGCTACCCCGGCCGCAAAAAGAAAAAGGAAACAGATATTTTTTTCAAAGAAAACGGATTTGCTAATACTTATCTTTATCTAATCTCTCCCTAATAATAAAGCACGGATTGGGTCTCCGGGTTCACCGTCGCAACACTTTTGCATAAAAGCCCCTATAGTTTTTATTAGTCAACCCACACTCCCATTTTTAAGTGGCTATAATCCAAAAAACGATTTGTTCTTATAAAGAACACGCTGCATTTTAAAATATTCAGCCCGCAATCCTTTTTGCTGCGCTCGGGCGTCGCATCAGACAGCGGCAGCGAGACAGGAGGCACGCACGGAGATGGAGGAGAAAAAGGAGAGTCGTCCGGGGGCGAGGAGTTCGCCGGCGTCGACGCCACGGACCATGGCGGCGCAATCTTGCAGGGGGCAGCAAGAAGACTAGCAGAGGGGAGCGTGGAGATGGGGGATGCCGGCGATGGGGCAACCAGGAATGCATCGGCAAGGGCAACCGATAGCGGCGACGCGAACTGAAAGGAGGCGGCCATGGCTTCCTTCAATTACTGCAGCAGGAAAAACGAGAGAGGTGAGAGTGGGACGATGGGGGCGAGAGGAGGAGGAAGCGTGCGAGATGCGGGTGGCGGCGGTGGAGGACCTCGCCCGTGGCGGTGGCCGGCCGTTCGAGGTTAGTCCTGTGTTGCATCATCTGGCGGCGCAAGGTGGTCGAGGATCGAAGGAGGGAGGTAGGCGAGTGTGAAAGCGATGAGAATCGGGCTAGGGTTCTCTCTTGGTGGGGATAAGTGGAGGCCGGTGGGCCTTAAATTTGGTGGGGTTTCTTGGAAAATGTCCATAAAGAAAATAATTGGGCGGTCGATTTTTAAAGAAAGAAGGATTTTCCACTATCGGGAAGGTAGAAAATCATGCGATGGTTGCGAGCTGCGTTCTTTTATTCTTGGTTCTTTTATTCTAGGTGGTGTGGGTATTACATATGTGGCTGAGAAAAAGGGTGGGGAAAAGCTCCCTGTAGTTAATTTGGGAATTCGGTCTGCAGATTTCAACGACCGATCTCAAGGAAATAATTCCGGTTTTTGTCGTTTGCTAACCGATTGAATAATCGAAGTTTCAGTTCTTGGTTTTTTCGCTTTGGTTCCTGTTCTTCAGCTCTGGTCTTTGGTTCTCGGTTTTTATGCTCACCCTTAGGCACGAGGGAGGGAGTCGGGGGTCAAGCCGTGCTAGGGATCATTGGGCATGGGCCAGCTAAAAAGGGTGGCCGGGTAGGCCGGTGTTGGGCCAATGCAAGAAAATTAACCCGCGATCCCTGTTTTAGTAAGCCTGTATATAATGTTACATTTTACAGCAAACCCCCTGTATTCATTAGATTTGCATCCGCTGTCCTCATAGTCTTATCCATTTCTCTGGCGATGGCGTGGCGATGGCGACGGCGACGGGTTTCTCTGGCGACGGCGACGGCGACGGGTTGAGGGCTGCGGGGACGGCGCGACGAGGAGGGGTAGGTGCTGCGGAGACGGCGCGGCGAGGTGGGGCAGTGGCAGTTGTGCGGCGAGGCGGGGCAGGTGCTGCGGAGACGGCGCGCGGCGAGGCGGGGCAGTGGCGTCGCGGGGGAGGATGGAGGATGCCGGAGCAGAGGACGACAGCTCCCGCCGTCGCTGCTGTCCGCGCACGCCCCCGTGCTCGCCTCCGTCCGCACCCTTCAGCTCGCCTCTGCCCGCCGCGCCCTTCAGCTCGCCTCCGCCCGCCGCGCCCTTCAGCTCGCCTCCGCCCGCGTCCTGCCGCGTCCCAACCGCGCCGGGAGACCGCCTCTGCCTGCCGCGCTTGCCTTTGCTCACGCCCTGCAGCTGGCCTCCGCCCTCGTCGTGCCGCGGTGAGCGCGAGCCTGCACCTGTGGCCGCGAGGAGGCAAAGCTGTGAGCTGTACGCTTCTGAATCTCTGACGGACTTTTGCTCCCTTGTTTGATTTGAATATCTGACGGAAATCCTGCTCCCGTGTCCTTCTCAAACTCCTGCTCCCGTGTCCTTCTCAAACAAAGAAACCGTCCCGACCCGGATCGGAGTTCGCTGTTATAAGTTGAATTGTTCTTGGCTGGAATCGTGAACCAGGCCAGCGCCACCAGCGAGCAGTGCACCGTCGCTTGGGGTATGATACAGATCTTCTTACCTTGCTTCTCATGTTTCCTGCCGTATAATGTTGCAATTCACCTGCTACAATGTGTTCTTGCAATTGCCGTTTATGTAAGATGATTTTTGGTTGTCGCTCTATTACAGTGTGGTAATATATAATTTGGTCGGTTCGTGTTGCTGTGTTGCTACCTCCGATCCCTAATTTGAGGCTGAGCTGATGCATTTGTGAACTTGCTATTTTGCACTGTTTTATGACAACAATTAAATTGTGCTTTGGATGATTTTTTGCTTGATAATGATTCGCCAGTCGTAACACCATGATCACCATCATGTCGCCTTTGAGTATGTCGGAGGAACAGGCACCGAGTTCGCCTTTGAGTACGCCGGAGGAATCGGCACCGTGTTCGCCAGAATTCTTGGTCCAGAGAAGCACTATGAGTCCAACGGTGGCTACAACAGAGATATGTGATGCCTCGACCTCCCTCAAAAACAGCCCTGCTGTTGCCCCTTCCCTCAAGCCTTTGTGTGTTCAGAGATTTATTTAGAGATGGTAACTGAGCAGTAGGTTGTTATCTGTATTGTTTGACTTTTTGCATGCACTGTGGCTGGACATGATGTTGGCAAATACACTAGAGATTATGCTGCAATCTAGCATATTTCTTCTAGGCCAATTACTTTCTTCTAGATGAGTTAATTCAGAGGTTACTATCAAATAGATGTGTTCTCAGGTTCAGTATTAATTGGGGAGCTGCTTTTGCCACAGTAGTTCAGAGTTTTCAGATTTGAATTAGCATGCATCAGGGTAATTCCTAATTAACAAACATTTGCTAATTAATTGGGGAGTTGATGGTTAGGATTGAGGAGTCACTGGTAATTAGCCTGCTTTTAAGTAACAGTTTGCTAAACAGGCAAATGCCTCTGGGATTGTTGCTGGCATAGTAAGATACATCAATAGAATTAAGTGTCTGGAGTCACTTCATATTCAGATTGCCCTGCCATGCATGCAATAAATAAAAAAGTGATTTGGCCCAGTTTTCATGTCTCTTCTGTGTATGCGCGTGTAGGTGGCAAAGACGTCCAATCCAACTCAGGTGGAGGCCAAGGAGGTTCGGCTCTCGGACCTTGCACCAATGATGCTGGATGATACCGACGTGCAGACTGTAAGTTTCATATATTCAGACTGGGACCTTTCTTCCTCTTATTTTTTCCTGGCCACTTGATTACCGCGTACTATCGTTTGTCTTATTTCTCATATGAAGCTACTAATTTTGAAAATTCCTTTTATTTTACAATAGTATTGCTTATGTTTTCCTATGGAAAGTAAACTAGAGTGAATTAACGATTTGTTTTTCTTTAGATGTTGTCGGTCGGGTGTCCTCTACTACTGAAGTTCTACCACCATCTGGTGGTGCTTGAGAGCAGAGACGGCATACTTTCATCAGCAGCGGCCAAACCCCCAGCGCCGCTGGTGCTGTACACCCCTGTACCCCTCGATATCCGGTGCCTTGCGTCTGCCCAACATGAACACCTCCTCAATATGTACATCTCTGAATTTTGCCATTGCTAGAGAAAGTAGAGCATTGTTTTGCTGTAGCTATAATTTGAGTTTACAAGATATACTCCTCTCTTTTTGACGTCAATTCTTCAGTTGACACTTGTGCAGAAGCCCAATGGGATGAAATTACGGACTATAGAGAGGTGTAATTATTAATTAATTTTTTGCCTTAAAAGATATGCAACTAGCAGAGTTTCTTATTATTATCAATTGGATTATGACCGAAGTGAAGAATTTATGTGGATAGTCTCGCAGATTTCGGTGGCGAGATTTTTGTACAATTACAGTGGCAGATTTCAGAAATTTGTAGAGCACATGATTTACAAGAACAAGATATTTTGTCAAGGTGTGTACTTTTTACCCGTTGCACTAATCTTTTGCTTTGAGCGATAGCTAAAAGAAAGTACTTCCTTTGGAATAATCTTTCGTGTGCACTCACAGGTATAATATCTGCATTTCCTTATTTTTTGTTCTTCCGTTAGTAGTATTTCTTTTAGCTACTATTTGCCCTTGGATAAATCACTCATGCTATTTTAATGAGGTTCATTCTAGCCGTTTGCTCACGAGAACAGAAACATTTTATCTGTTAGCTAAATGAAAGTACATTCTTTGAATTTGCCACTTTTTCCTGCACTCGCAGATATAATCTCTCCATTTCCTGGATTTTTATTCTTCCATTAGTAGTATTTCTTTTAGCTACTTTATGCCGTAGCATAAATCGCTCATGCTATTTTAGTAAGATCCACTCCAGCTCTATTCTCACTAGAACGGAAAACAAATATTATATGCTTATTTTAGCGTCAAATTTCACTCACGGTATTCATGGTCACAAATAAAACAGTAATAAACTGCCCTTCTCTGTCAAACTTATGGAGTACAAAGTTGTCATGCCTGATCAGCAAAAGATTTGTGCTTCTTTGGCCCATATATATCACAGTAGAATATATGATTTTCACAGTTCTTAATTTAAAATTTTCCTTTTCTGGCACAGCCATGCATATCAACAATCAGTCAAGCAAAGAAATATTCATGGGAGATATACAGGGATCCACAAGAATGTGCACCGTATGGCACTACCCTTTTGTCATCGAGCCACTATCACATTTTGGTCAGCAATCGGTTCAAGCAATTATCAGCGCAATTAGTCAGAAGTTGGAATTTACATCTAAACGAATAATACATCAAGCAACAGAAGAAAGAGTGGTCATCTCTTTTTCTTTGCACCAAGATGCCATACAAGCATTCAGACTTCGGAATCGCACAAGCAGTTTGTATATAAATGATGTGCCATATCGTTTTAACATGGACACTTCAAAAGAATATCTGGCAAGAGTGGTCGTTGATCACTATGATTATAGTAGTCCTAAAGAGTTTGCCTCTGCGTTTCTGTTCACATGTAGTTGATGTTTTAGCCTTTTAGAAGTATATGGCGTTGCTTAAATTATGTTTCTTTTGGCAACAACATATGAAATGGAGAAATTTTTAGGTTTAGGATAAAATTGTTCTAGATTTTGAGAAGATTGTTACAGATCCATGAGAAAAATGTCCCAAGTTTAGGAAATTAACTATCCATATTTTCGGATCTTGGTTAATAAGCTGGTCACAATAGTTTTTTTTATTTTCTAAGCAAGCTGGTCACAATAGTTGATGTGGGTCATAAATCAAACAATTACTCATGTAGCTATGCTTATTAAGGGGTCTGATTTATTTTCTCCCGGTGCAACGCACGGGCATTTTTACTAGTCTAAATAAGAATTAGCTATGTCACATCTACATTGTCCACCACATGATCTAGTTGCTGAAAAATTCGCGCAAAAACTTTGATCCCGCTCCTCGCTGTGTCTTGTTCCGTTTTCCCGTCACACGTTGTGTCCCTTCCCTTGTCGGACCGTTTTCCTGTCGCGTGCTGGGCCTGTGCCACCATTTTTTTCTGTTTGCGTTGTGTTTCTATGGGTCGGCGCCTTTTTGATCTAGTTGTTATTATTTTGCTCCGCCTTCTTAAGGCAAGCTTGTCTATTTATGTTTGTACTCAGATGTTGTTGCTTTTGCTGACTTGTGTATTCGGGTCCTCGTGGCCCTGACTTGTAATTTAGAGATTAACGTTTGTACTAGTAGAATGCCCGTGCGTTGCCACTGCCTTTAAATTTAGTTCTGATTGTGTGTGTATTATTATTATTAAATAAAACTCGGTGAATTTTTGGTTCCTTCCAACTACATTGCCTCGACACCCTTGTTAATGGATTCCTTTTGTCCATCTCTATCCCTCTCATACTCTGCATAAATAGAAATATATAGAAATACGTGCAAGGCATATATATAAAAAGGAACAATTATTTGTATGCATTTCTTCTCATTTTGTAAAACTCAAGAAGGTTTTAGTAAAGTTCATCATAAAGCTTTGTCAATCGACATTTTCAAAGCGTCATCCGAAGGCATCAGGTTTTATCTCTGATCTAAAGTGAATATATACACACACATTTATAAAGCCCATATGCAGTTGGGTCAGAGTGAGTGAGTGGCATCATGCCTTTTAGTAGAATGAGTCGCATCCCAATCCTTGTTAGAAATGGACTTGTTAGGGTAATCGTGGCTTCCCTCTTGGGGATGATGCCTGGAGGTATGGTCTTTCACCAGTTCGTGATGGCTCGGGTGGCTTTGTGCGTTCATCATTCCACAGGCGTGCGCACGGCCTCGGGGCTGGTGAGGAAGTTGGAGCGGCGACTTCAAAGAACGGTGTGGGGTGTCGAATCTAGTCGCGTGGGCCGTCGGGGAAGTCAGAGTGGCGGCTCCGAAGAGCACCTTTGTGTTGTGGCGTGTCAGATATGATCTGTGGGTGACAGAGTCGTCGGCTCGTGTGGAGTGCGACCTCGGGGACGGCGGGGAAGTCAAACAATGGCTCCCTAGAGAACCTCTGTGATGTGAGTGTTGGATCTAGTCTCGTGGGCGGCATAGTCATCGGCTCGTGTGGCATGTGTGAGTTGTTGAGGTTTCTAAGCCGGAGTGGCAGCTCCAGGTCGTGTGGTAGGGTAGTAACTCTGGTCATTTGGGTGACAAGGAAGCCGGCTTGTTTGGGTACATAGTCCCAAGGTTGTTGTGTGTTTCATTGTATCGGTTTTCGTCCAGTATTTCTTATAAACTGACCAATTCTCTTCCTATTAATGCCTACAAGTATTCCTTATAAACTGGCTAATTCTCTTCTTATTAATACAAAGGCTGAGCTTGTGTCGGTTCCTCGAAAAATGGCATTTCTCTCATAGCTGAAATATGTCGCAATGAAATAAAACTCACCACACATCCACAAACTATTTCCTAAATTACATTTTGTCCTCTGAACATTTGTCCCGCATTTTCCATATCCGATCCCAAAACCTTTGCCCCAAGAGTATAGTTTGTAAACTTTCTATAATTCATCAGTGTCACATAGCTAAATTGCAATTATTCAACGGTAGAAATAGCTACCTCGAGTAAATATCGATTAAAAAACTTTAACACGAGACTGTCATTAGTAGTACTATTGTATTTTTATTATTTACCTTACATCAGACTCAATCAAAAAATTACTCCCTTCGTCCTTCAAAGAGTGTACTAACAACTTTATTGGGAAATCAAATTATCTCAAAGTTTGACTGAATTTGTGCAAAAATATATCAATGTTTGTGAAACCAAATATGTATATGATGGAAATATATTTTATCGTGAATCTAATGTTACTATTTTGATGGCATAAATGTAAGTGTATTATTATATAAATACGTTCAAACATAAAAAAATTTGACTTTCCAACAAAGTTGGAAGTACACTCTTTCGAGAATGGAGAGAGTATATCCTTAGTACAAGCTCTCTGTAGACTGCTAGTACACCCAATGACCTATACCAAGCGAATTAAAATTAATAAGTTTTATAGGGGTTATTCACAAACCCAGTGGCGGACCCTGCAGCCCAAAGCTGGGCGGGCCAACCAAAAGAAAATATCTTATGGGCTATTATTTAAAGGCCTAGGAGTAAATGCATAGTGTACAAAATACCTTGGGCTGGGCAAACCACGCCCCATTAAGCCTTGCTTTAGCTCCGCCAGTGCACAAACCTCCAGTCCAGCCCGGCTGCCCGCGCTTCATCTTTCGGGTCAATAGCTTGCACCTGGGTGAGATCTCCCTTCTTGTGTACACCTTTGTTTCTTCTTTGTAGTACTGTGCATCTATGTTCACGGCCGCTTCCGCATGTTCTAGTTCCCCTATACTGTCGGGATGTCGTCCAAAAAAGATATAGTTTCATCTTTTAAGATGACATTCCATACTGAGATGATGTACTGAATAATTTTGATATGGTTTTTGGTTTGTACGGATGCTCTCGAAGTTCTTCAACATCTGAAAGTAGTTTCCCTATACCATAAAGCACAACACTTCATTAGGAGGCAAATAGTAAGTTTTTCTTGTACCATAAAGCACCACATTTCATCATGATTCAGGCTACTCCTTGGACTGTATGAATCATAAAGCTAATTAGCATTGCCTCAGCATACGAAGTGTACCCATAAGAAAGCAAACGAAGCAGAAAATAAAGAGTCAATGCTCCATGCATATACATTGTAGGATCTGATATGTACAAAAAGTACACCACCATGCAATCATCAGGGCTTTATAAAACGACCAAAACACATGAGATCATATTTTCTCTAGAAAACAGAAGAACGCAAATTGAATGTTGCACAAAAATATCATAACATGATCTCCCACCAGTATTGACAAAAAAATTACACGTATACTATTACATCAACAGTTAAGTTGACTGCACGCATTTATAGAGCTAGACAAGTTTTTTTTTCTGTTACCTGTTTCAAGGCTTCCATGCCTATGTGGCAATCCTTCCATCAATGGTGGCAGTCGACCCTACTCAAGGAAGCAGCATGCTTCTTCAATTTAAGAAAAACAATACAACGAGTCATGCCATTGCAAAATGCAACAGTATTGTCTAATACCTCAAGCAAGCAGTTCACCATGCCATGCGTCCATCCTTGTTTTACCACTCCCTCGCGTGATTGTTTGACTTGTAAATACCTCCTATTCCGTTCCATTACCTTCTTATCACCAAGAAATAAAACATACGGATAGGGTGTGCACCGTTAAATTCCTGATGAAACCATTGTACATGTAGTAGGTCGGAGCAAGATGTTAGGTTGCAGACTTACAGTAGATAGATTCAGTAGCATACTTTGAGAAGGTACTCAAAATTGCAACATGTGATTTGTGAGAGACATGAAGACAACAATAGTAATAATAAGCATGTTGATCACGTGCAGCTAGTTAATAGGACTGAAAGTACAATAACAAATAAGAGGATATTTCAAAACAAAAATACTGGAAAGATGACTTTTCCATATAGTACCATTCCATAATTAGAAGAAATGAAAATAACCTCTTCATATGTCCTCTCCAAATTAGTATACCTGCGATTTTGAAACATACATGTTTTCTTTCTAGTTAGTGTCTTTCCAACTATGTAGTTTATTCAGTTTCTTCTAATAGGTACTTCTACAGGTATGTACAGATTGAAACAGAACACTTGCAAGAGGGATGACAATTCCATATGCTCCGGCGGGCGACACTAATTATTTCCATCAAGAAGGAGAGTTGCAAATGCCTTCTTGATACAACCAATGGCTACAAGCATAGATAACTGAAATTAGAAATCAGCATTGCCTTGTTGCATGCTAAGGAGGATACAACCTGTGATCTTGGGGAAAATGGATATGACTTTGTATAGTACCATTTGCATTATCAATATGAGACCATGTTTTCGGTGGAAATATTTGTTATGATCAAGGTTGGGACTAATAGGCTCATGCAGATTGCGCATTCTGTGGTGCAGCATTTCCAAACTGCTTTCATGCCAGACAGAAACATCCTAGAAGGGGTTGTGGTCCTTCATGAAACGCTCCACGAAATTGACACGAAAAAACTAGATGGAGTTGTTTTTAAGGTGGATTTCGAGAAAGCGTACGATAAAGTCAAATGGCCATTCCTTCAACAGGCCTTGCGTATGAAAGGTTTTGAAGAAGCCTGGCGGCGCCAGGTAAAATCATTCACGCAAAAAGGGAGTGTTGGAATTAAAGTGAATGACGATATAGGTCATTATTTCCAGACACATAAGGGCCTGAGACAAGGGGATCCAATGTCTCCTATTTTGTTCAACATTGTAGTTGATATGTTGGCAATTCTGATAGGAAGGGCTAAGGAGGCTGGTCAGGTGGGTGGATTAGTGCCTCATCTAGTTGATGGAGGTGTGTCTATTCTACAGTACGTCGATGATACGATCATCTTTATGGAGCATGACTTGACAAAAGCGAGAAATATGAAGCTGGTGTTATGCTTATTTGAACAATTGTCCAGGTTAAAGATTAACTTTCACAAAATCGAATTGTTCTGTTTTGGAAGAGCCAATGAGGAACAAGAGGCTTATAGGCAATTGTTTGGTGCGAATTGGGGACTTTACCTTTTACGTATTTAGGTATACAATTCACCATCGTAAGATGACAAATAGAGAATGGAAGTGTATCGAGGATCGCTTTGAAAAGAAACTGAGTTGCTGGAAGGGCAAGCTCATGTCTTACGGAGGCCGATTAATTCTGATTAATTCGGTTCTCACGAGTATGCCTATGTTTCTCTTGTCATTCTTCGAAGTCCCAGTTGGAGTTAGGAAAAGACTGGACTTCTATCGATCCCGATTCTTCTGGCAGAGCGATGAATTTAAAAGAAAGTATAGACTCGCCAAGTGGGATATTATCTGTCAACCGAAAGACCAAGGGGGTCTTGGCATTGAGAACCTCGAGGTCAAGAACAGATGTCTTCTCAGCAAGTGGATGTCGAAGTTGTCTGTCGAGACTGATGCCACTTGGGCACAGATCCTTCATATCAAGTATCTTCACTCCAAAACAAGTCATCTTAACCAAGGACAATTTGGCAAAGCATAACTGGACAGGACCTACTAGGTGTAGTTTCTGTGATCGGGATGAAATCATCAAACACCTTTTTCTTGATTGCCCGTTGGCAAAAGTTTTATGGCGGACGGTCCATATTGCCTTTAATATTACTCCTCCGAGTTCTATCAGCACGTTATTTGGAACGTGGCTTAATGGGATAGAGTCCGAAACATCAAGACACATTCGCGTAGGAGTATGTGCTTTATTATGGGCAGTATGGAACTGCAGAAATGATTTGGTTTTTTAACAGATCAACAAATATTCATTTTTTACAGGTTATATTCCGAGCCACGGCGTTGATCCGTATGTGGTCGCTACTCACTCCGACGGAGGCCAGGGAGCGTTTGGTTGCTGGATCTATCCGGTGGGGGATGGTAGCACGAGATATCTTCAACCGGTTTGGATGGCGGTCATGTAATAGGATAGGCAATTAGTTTACCTATCTCTGTTATGCCAGCCGGTTGTGGCTTTTTTGGCTAGTTTTGTTATTAGCCTTTTGGCTCTTTGTGAGCTTTCCTTTACTTTAGTTGGAGACTTTAAGACCTTGTTGAACCTTTTTGCTTATCTATAAAGTTGGCCGTATGCATCGATCTGATGCAGAGGCCGGGGAGTCCCCCTTTAAAAAAAAGACATAAAGTAATAACTGAACGACTTCGTAAGTGTGAGCTAAAGCTCATTCCTGATAGGACGCTACTCTTTTTGAAGAGTAAACATTTCCCTTGACCATCACGAACCTTGGACAAGTCTTGGATTCCCCTTGGCCACAGACTGCAATTTAGGGAGCAATAACCTAACGCCGTATCACCCTAGACAAAAGTTGTGAGCAATCACCTATATCCACAACCATCTGTGTGATGTTTTGAATTGTGTCAAAAAATATGTGTGATGTTTAGTTAGTAGAGATAATTCACAGAAGATTTGGCGCTGGTTTGATTTTAGTTTTGAATTTAGAACAGTGGCAAATAAATAAAAACTGAAAAAAAAACCCTACCTCAGTCCCAGCCAGCACATGGCCAGGTCGTCTTGAATCTCTGCCAGTAGGAAGAGGCCTGTCGAGCGCGCGCTCATCCTGCAGCCACCTCTTGCTTAGTGTTGTCTCTCGCGTCCTCATCCCCATCAGCTCGCCTGGGAGATGCCCTGAACCCCCTCTCACTTTCCCATCGCTCTGGAGCTCTCTCCCTCTCTTCTAGCGCTCGATTTCGAGCTTGCCCGAGCGCACAGCCCTAGCCGGCGTTGATTGTCCACGTGGCCACCGGCGAAGAATCCCCGCGCCTTCGTGTACAGAAGCTTTGACAGGTCTTGCAGCGTCTCTCCGCACAAGGATTCAAGCAGAAGAGCGCCGAGACGACGCCATCGACCACGACTTCACCCCTCTGCCCAACGATCGCCTCCGACTGATTCGGCCACTACAGAGCCTCCCTGATCCTGGTGAGCGCCTCTACAGACTCGCCGTGAGGTCCTCTTCGATTCCACTCTAGCCATCTGCTTGATTACATCCTCTAGTCGCATCGCCCACAAATCCGATGGCCACCGCCCCTATCACAAAATCTGAATAAAAAGCCGAATACACTACGATAGGGGTGGACAGGAGCACATGCGGTGGGAGACTTACCATGATGGAGGAAAGAGTGGATGGAGGGCAAACGCCGGATGGAGCGCGACCAGCGCGGAACATAGAGTGGATGATAATGGACATGAGCTCTTCCGTCCTCTGACCCGCGCGCACCGACCACATCTCTAGTGTACATAGACTTACCATGATTAGTGTACGATTGGGTTGAGGGCGTCACAGGACCAGACCGACGGCGAGCAAGTTGACAAAGATGAGAACCGCGTCCTCATATGCTTCCTGGCCTCCCACCGGCCACAACTTCGTGTGCCCCCACTCGCAACCGCGGCCGCTAACCAACAAGCGAAGCGTCATCGCGCTATCGGTATCCACAAAATCCAACTCGTGCAAGGCCGGCTCCGGCTGCAGCGACACCTCCTCCGCCTTGCCCTTTTCCCTTTATCTACAGAAGGTATGGATCTACGCGACTCCATGGAGAAAGATCCCGGATGGGGGTAGATGCGAGGAAAAGGAGAAGAGCTTGGGAGATGGTGGAGAGAATGGCTGAGGGGTGAGAGCAACGGAACGGGCTAGCATCACCCCGACAACCCTCCCTTATAAATCAAGGGGCAGACTCAAGGGAAACCGCCCGCCTCTCAGCGTTAACTGCCCATGCTCCCCGCTTTCCAAGAACGCGCCGTGAACATGGGCGCGAATTGAGGCACTCTCGTGGTCTGACAAAAGCGCCCCTCAAGCCATCCTTCAATACAACACAAAAAGTCTCCATCGTTTGGTCCTATCATGGGTAGCCAGTCGCCACACGTCAAGGCTCTGGAACGACATGGCCCCGTCCCCCATCTCGATCCCTGCAATCACCAAGACGGGTAACTGGACCGGGGGCTACTGTCGGCGTCAGTAAAACTAGGGTATTACTAACCCGGTAAGAAGAGCCTTGGCGTCGAGGACATCGATGTTACTCCATCTAGGGGAATATCGTCAGAGACCTCGATACATCCATTGGACCCTGGCCTGGTTCGTCAGGAGACATGTCACAAGTAAAGGGTGGACCGTTTCCTGGAAGCCCTTCACGGGGACTTCCCGGGATGCCACAACGACATGCCGCTTGCCCTTGCGGGGGAATGAGTCTTCTATCCTTAAGGGCGTAGGGAGTCCAGTGACGCCCGGATCATTAAGCTACAGTAATCCCACGCTAATGATGCCACGTCACCATGGTCACTGTTGTTAACCTCGCGATGATTCGAAACCGTTTCAAAATTCAACTCTCAAATTAATGTCAACAATAAAAGTTTTCGAAAGTTAAAACAAAAATGTTCGGGAGGTGCCATAATTTGCATATGTAAATATGGTGCAATAAACACATTTTTATAAAATTCCTAGATATTTTATAGTGGATGGAAACAACAAAACAATTAAATGAAAATGAAAAGCAGAACCTAACTAAACAAAAAAAAAACAAAAGCCTGCCCCCTTCCCCCCACTAGGCCTCGGCCCAGCTGGCCATCGGGCCAACCAGGCTGGCCCACCCGCGCCTACTAACCCCCACCCGGTCAAACCCTATCCCACCGACACCCCCACTCCCCCACTCGCTCGCCTCTACCTCTCCCCCTCCCCTCTCGATCCCATCTGGATCGGGGAGGGGCCCGACCCCGTCGACCGTCGTCGCCCCGCTTCTACCTCGCCGACGCGCCCGCGCCCGAGGAACCGCCGCCTCCCCGCCGGACAGGCCGTCCTCGACCTCCTCCTCGCCGACCCCCTCTCCCTCGCCCCCCTCTGCCCGATCTGGATCGGGAGGGGGCCGCCCCGATGTCGCCGGCGCCCTCGACAACGCCGCCGCTCGCCGTCCCTGGAACCACCTCGACGCCGCGCCTCGTCGCCCGATGCCGTCCGAAGCTACTCCACCTCGCCAACATCGCCGGACCGCCGTCGTCCCCGTCCTCCTCCTCGAGCTCGCTGCCACTCCCCTACACCGTCCGTGAGCACTTCCCTCTCTTCCCGTCCCCGTCGCTCGTTCCGGCCGCCGGCGTTGCCGCACATGCGCTGACCGGCCCCTGCCCGTTGCCCGCTTCCAACCGCTCTCGCCCACGGCGCCCCCCTGCGCGCCCTCCCGACGCCTCGGCCTCCTGCCGCTGGCCATCCCGCAGCCACCATGGGCGCGCCTCCTCACGACGCACCTATAGCTCCTGTCGCATCGCAAACCGTCGGCAGAACCAAGTGCGCGGACGTCGCCAGCAAGCTCGGCCTCACCGCCATTAACGTCTTGGCGTGGCGGCGTGACTAACCCTATTTCAGCACTAACACGAACACCTAAGCGAGCAATTGAAATGTGAACCCTCCTAATTAACCTAAGCGTAAATAATCTATTTAACTAATCTAACAACCCAGTGTCAATGACACGCGGGCCCCCACCACTAAATAAAATGGCTAGGTTAAATTGTTAAGTTAATCGCCACTTACACGTCAGGCCCACTAGCTAAAGTTAAATAAAACCTGTTCTTAAACTCTCTCACTAACCAGTGGGGCCCCTGTTCTGCTGACTCAACCCCGACCCACCAGTCAGCCTCTGCTGACTGGGCAGTTGACCAAGTCAACTGGGCCCCATGCCAGCCTCTGTTGCATATGGCTGGGTACACTTCTTGTGTACCCATAGCATTTAAATATTATTTTTAATTTCGAATTAAATTAAATCCAGGAATTAGAAAATCATTTAAAAACTTTGAAAATTAATATAAAATAATCTATAACTCGGATGAAAATACGTTGTACATGAAAGTTGCTCAGAACGACGAGACGAATCCGGATACGCAGCCCGTTCGTCCGCCACACATCCCTAGCATAGTGAACACGCAACTTTCCCTCTCCGGTTCACCTGTCCAAAAACGCGAAACACCGGGATACTTTCCCGGATGTTTCCCCCCTTCATCTGTATCACCTCCTACCGCGTTAGGGCACACCTAGCACCGCGTATTGTCATGTTATGTCTTGTGATGCTTTGTTTGCTCTGTTATTTATTGTGTTCCCCCTCCGTTACTTCTTTCGGTAGACCACGAGGCTGCCGCGACCCCGATTCGACTACGATGTTGGCGACCCTCCTTCTTGCCGAGTTTCGGCAAGCCCCCCCGATCACGGATATCGCCTATTCTTCTCTATCTGCTTGCATTAGAGTAGTGTAGCATATTCTTGCTTTCGATTAATCCTATCTTGCTGCATAGCATGTCCTTGCTACTCTTGTTGTTACCTTTACCCGCTATCCTCTTGCTTAGTATAGGAGGCTAGTGTTCCATCGGTGGCCCTACATTCTTGTCCAAATCGCCATGCTATACTCTTGGGCTGTGATCACTTGGGAGGTGATCACGGGCATATACTATATAATTTACACTATTACATTACCTGTGATATTGTTCGGAGATGGGGGCTGAAAGGACAGGTGGCTCCATCCCGGTAGAGGTGGGCCTGGGTTCCCGACGGCCCCCGATTGTTACTTTGATGCGGAGCGACAGGGCAGGTTGAGACCACCTAGGAGAGAGGTGGGCCTGGCCCTGTTCGGCGTTCGCGGATACTTAACACGCTTAACGAGATCTTGGTATTTGATCTGAGTTGGGTCGTTGACCTTATCGCACTAACGCCACGTGGGACAAGATATGGGCAACCGGTGTCGTGGTATCGGCGAAGCGCCGTGGCGTCGGCCGTGGCGCTGTGCGCGCGGATTGGACTGGAGCGCTGTTAGGCTAGGTGCGCTTCGGCGCGTCACATAGCGTGCGGGTGTGCTAAGGCGATGGGCCCGGACCCTGTCAGGCGCTTAGGTTTAGACCGGCGTCTTGGCCTCTGTTGTGCCTAGGTGGGGCTGCGGCGTGTTGATCTTCGAGGCCGTGCATGACCCAGAAAGTGTGTCGGCCAAATGGGATCGGCGTGTCGGGTAATGTGGTGCACCCTGCAGGAAGTTAATCTATTGAATAGCCGTGATCTTGATAACAGGGCGACTTGGAGTTGTACCTTGACCTTATGACAACTAGAACTGGATACTTAATAAAACACACCCTTCCAAGTGCGGATATAACCCGGTGATACGCTCTCTAATAGGGCAATGAGGAGAGGATCGCGGGTAGGATTATGCTATGCGATGCTACTTGGAGGACTTGATCTACTCTCTTCTACATCTTTGCAAGATGGAGGCTGCGAGCGTAGTCTTGACGGATTAGCTATCCCCTCTTATTACGGCATTCTGCAGATTCGGTCCTTGATATGGCCCTTTACACCTATATCCATGCATATGTAGTGTAGCTCCTTGCTTGCGAGTACTTTGGATGAGTACTCACGGTTGCCTTGTTCCCCCTTTTCCCCCTTTCTTTATCCGATTGCTGCGACCAGACGATGGAGCCCAGGAGCCAGACGCCACCGTCGACGACGACTCCTACTACGCTGGAGGTGCCTACTACTATGTGCAGCCCGCTGACGACGACCAGAAGTAGTTTAGGAGGATCCCAGGAAGGAGGCCTGCGCCTCTTTCGATCTATATCCCAGTTTGTGCTAGCCTTCTTAAGGCAAACTTGTTTAACTTACGTCTGTACTCAGATATTGTTGCTTCCGCTGACTCGTCTATGATCGAGCACTTGTATTCGAGCCCTCGAGGCCCCTGGCTTGTATTATGATGCTTGTATGACTTAGTTATATTTTAGAGTTGTGTTGTGATATCTTCCCGTGAGTCCCTGATCTTGATCATACACATTTGCGTGCATGATTAGTGTACGATTGAATCGGAGGCGTCACAAGTTGGTATCAGAGCCGACTGCCTGTAGGAATTCCCCTTCCCAACTCCTTGGCCGAAGTCGAGTCTAGACGTTGCAAAAACTTTTACTAACATGGTTGTGTGTCTTACCGGCACACGTCGCCATTGGGTGGTAGTAGGATCTTTTATTCCTCATCTATACTCTGGGATTCTGATCTCTCTTCTATTCGGGTTAAATGATTTTCTAAAATCTAACTTTAGGTTCTCGGCGCTTTCTCCCGAAGAGCCCTTGATCCAGATGATCGCCCATTGCACATGAAGATTTCAAAGTTACTTCCAATACTCTTTCGGGACTGCCCATTGCTTTTGCAATTCACTACCTTGAAATATCCCTATGAATAAATTCATACACCGTTCTTACTTAGTTCGAGTTACTCTTTTTATTACAAGATGCCTGAAATACTCGTTGTTGTTCTTAGAATACTTATGCCTACTGCCTTGCAGTTCCTTACCACCTGAATACCCCTACGGATAATTTCTCATACTTACCGAGTATCCACTCATCCCCAGTTGATTCATGTATGTCACCAATCCTCGAAATATCATTCGATCTTCCGAAAATCGTGAGCATCCTATTGCTCTTGAAATTCTTGATTGCTTGCATTATGGTTAATCCCATAAGTCTAGTAATCTTGTTGACATCCATTGTCATTGTCATTTTGAGTCCGTTGATTCGATTTGTTGCGAATGCTCGCAATCCTCAAACAGATCCTAGAATTCATCCTTCCGGCTCGGGCGTCGTTTTAATCATGAGCTAGTTCTCGCCAATTAAATTGTAAATCGATTGTGCCCCTAAGTCTATTGAACTTATCCATCCTTGATCGAGGCGTACGCTTCGATCCTTAACTGTAAATCATAATTCCTTAGCAATTGAGCTCTAAGTTATTCATTTGTTTCTATAATCCAATGTCTTTGCCTTGCTTCTTCCTCTGGTTGTGTGCGATACTCACCCCAGATCCTTTGTTGGATTTTATCCGACAATATCCTTCATATTCAATAACCTTGAGCCTTTCCTAGGATATATACGCCTTTGGTAAATTGTATCCTTTGCTTTGTCAACCATGCTCTACTTTGAGCTTGTGTTAATTACTCTGAAGTTAGTGGTATATCTTCTAAGAAGCCCGATGGCTTGAACCTATGCCTTCCTTAATATGTGTGAACTAGAAAGTTTTCACAAGTCATACACTCTGGTATTTTGCGGATAAAATTTCAACACTACAACCTCCTCGAAAGTGAGAAGTGAATGAAAGGTTATGCATTGGAGAAGTGGAGTCGACCTTGAACTTGTGTTCATGCCCATGGACACGATGTAGATCTTATCATTAAAGCTTCTCTTAAATTAATTATCCCTTTGGTATAAGTTCATCTTATATCTGGGATCTGGCCTTTTTCAATCGTGGTTCCGACCATGTTCTCTTTTAAATACCATTTCTCGTGCAAGTTTAAGCACTTGTTTTTTGTAGAGCAATACCCCAGTCCAACCTCTACTTTGATCTGTCATCGAGTATTACCCCCCTGGTATCTCGATATTATCATGGAACTGCGTAACTTCTTATGAGTTCTTCATCAAGTGCTACATTCCCACTGATTCCAATTTTTCACGGGCTCAGAGTTTTTAAACACTCAAAGACACCAATAACTGAACCGAGTCCGCACTACGAATCAACAACTCTTTAGTAAGCTTCTATAAGTACGAGTTTGTACCCGATCACGCCATTCCTAGCCTGTTTGACTATATCATTGTCGTGATGATTCTAACTGTGCTACCTGGTCCTTATTCTCGGAGCACCAATTTGCGACGATAGCTAGGCTTACGTCGATTTTCCTCGTCATACCCTTTCACCTTAAACAACAAGCTTGAGTTCGAGTTTGTGTAAATAGCGTGGTTCCAATAACCTCTTGCTTCATCATTCCTTTGACTTGATGTAAATCGCTGGTTGATTACATCTTCATGAAATCTCTCGACAAAGGTGTCGTGATCATCATCAACCTTATGAGCTCTTCCAGGATATCAACCAGATTCATGAAGAGAAACACCATCCTTGCCCTCGATGAGTTGTGTTATCATCGGCCACTTATTGCCTTCCCTCCAACACAAACTTGTTCGTGTTTCGTGTTATACCTTGAGTTCCTTGCTATCCAACTTATGTTATGATTCTACCGCGGAGTATTGCCGTCTTTGATGTCAGGAATGTTGTGAGGATTGCTCCACCTCTTCAGAATTCTTGCTATAACGATACTTCTCACCATCACTATTCTTTCTTGGTCCTCGTGTTGATTCCAACCGGGGTACCCACAAGTGAGCGGTGCTGTTTGGATTCTGCCCTTCTAGCAACCCTCTTGCTTTGAAGTTAATGGTCGGCCGTTCATTCTTAGATTATTGATTATTGAATCACCATTCCGACGTTGGTCGTGCAACCCAGCCCATATTCGGGTGCACCTTTCAACCAATGTTTAAATGTGTATGTTTTCCTCGAGCATACATCATTATACCATTTGATCTGGCAAATGTTATCTCCTTGTTCACATAACTGTGAAAATCCATCTTTGTTAATCTCGATAAATTGCCGCTGATTCCATCAGCCACCCCCTCATCCTCTCCTTGGGTTAATGATGATGAATCCCTTGTATATCCAAGCCCGACCTTTGCTTGAAGACCATGTCAATGCTATCTCGAAGCATGTCTGTGATACTCCAATTTTCAACAAGAACATTTAAAGCCCAATGCTAAATGTTTCTTTATCAATTATCCAAACACCGTTGTATGGGTAATGTCACGAAATTTCTCTCCTCTTATCTAAAGGGTTTTCTACTTTATATCCTGTCTTGGATATCATCCTTCGCTTGACTTTAGAAAGGATGTACCCCTGATATACGTGTTTAAGCACATTTTCCTTTCCATTGTCTGTTTAACCTGGTAATCACCTTTCCTTTCCTTTGGTTTGCTTAACCCTTCTTGTGATCTATATTATATAAGCAGTAGTAATCTTCTACTTATGTAAAGCACCTTGGTGTACAACCGTGTCAGTCAGACCATGTTTCTACTGTTGATGACATTTCGGTAGCCACCGACGGACGAGAACTTTGCCTATTGGTCCGCCTCGTTCAACGAGCAGGAAAATGGTTCTCTTCGTCCCTCGCCCTTGGTATCGACGTTGTTGCCGACATAACCGACAGGCTACCCTCTGACATGCCTTGCTTGCATGATCACGCAAGACGTCTCCGCCTTCTTACTTTTAACCCACATGGTGGGCCCATAACCCACAGGTCCACTGGATCGAAACTTGACTCTTCTTTACAACCCGGATCCTAATGTATCCTTTGCACCTGGCTTTGTATGTGATTCACGAGCTAAATTCTATGCCATTATTCTTCCTAGTATCAGACACAATACTTATTCCCGTTGCTTGAACCCCTTTCACACTTTGTTTCAGGCATCAAACGATTGACTACACGTTTGAAACTTTGGTACCATCGTATATTGCACTTGTATTCGAGCCCTCGAGGCCCCTGGCTTGTATTATGATGCTTGTATGACTTAGTTATGTTTTAGAGTTGTGTTGTTATATCTTCCCGTGAGTCCCTGATCTTGATCGTACACATTTGCGTGCATGATTGGTATGCGATTGAATCGAAGCGTCTGAAATCCGTACCAGCGACAATCGCAACTTGCATCTGGATGGAGACAGAGGGCAAATGGCTAGCTTTTGCACATGGGCTCTGGCAGGACCCATGCGGCTCAAGCTATACATGGTGATTATATATGATGAAAACGTATGATCGCATGAGTGGTCCTATCTCCAAGGGATCATGCTTCACTTGGGATGGTTGAGATCTTAGGGGCAGGGGTATGTTGACAAATAAACTAGCATGACAGCGGCAGTCTGATTTCGTTGCCATGGCAGCGCTATTTATTCGACATGGCAGAGATTAGTTAGTTCGCGTTATTCAGACTGTCTGTTAGTACCGCTTTAGGACGTGACTTGTACGAACCCGAGGATCGCTTGTAGGCCTATTAGACTTGTTCTCGATTGTGGGATGGCACGATCCAGTAGGAGATCGAGCTAGCTCTACATCATGTTTGCTTTCTGTTGAGAAATAACATGAAGAAATAAAAGCAACATTCAGGATGTTGCACAAAAATTCAGAGTTCTTCCTCTATTCTTGTTAGAGTGACAAAAACAGAGAGAGGGATCAAGATGAGAGAATTGTGAGTGCTAATAGATATGCCTTTTGCCAACACCATATATCTTACCAATAATTTTATTTTTTCAAGAAATTTGTTTTTGGAGGTTACTCAAAGACCTCCACCCTCCCCTAGTTCATGCGTATGTGTGTATTGATTTCCATTCTGATCGAGATTTTCTAGTTCACACAACTTTCATGACCTACAACTAGAGACTGTTAAGCATAATGTTGGAATCTATACAATCTAAATAGTTGATCCCCACTGACTCTAATTCTCTCAACATGCATCTCTCCACATCACCAAATGTGCCACATCATTATCCATTACAACTATTTTGTAGCACATGCATACCCCGAATTTAACTGTTCCATCCCCAATGGTCCAACGTACATGCATACTCTTTGTTCACACACAATTGCTTCTGAAAGAATAGCTTTTGATTTAGGTCATTTCATTCATACAAATTTTATCCAAAATTAATCTTTGAAATCTCGCAGCAAAGCGCGGAGAAATCACCTAGTTTCTTAGACTCTGGACCCATATTGAATTACATGCATCAAATAGTTCACCCAAGCCTAAACTTATGGAGAAAAGTGGTGTATATATTTCAACACAGGATACCTGTGTTGCAAATGGCCAAAGACTACTAATTTATTCGAATGGAATCATTTTTCGATAGATGTATTCATTGTTCTAGAAATTTATTTCATTTGTCGTTACAAATTTATTGCAAGATTCATGAGTAATGACACATAGAACATATCCTAGTTTTTCAAGGAGATGTATCCATTGTTGATCATCCACTCCATAATCCAGTGGTTGTTCACATTCTTGAGAGTCCAATAGGCCCATCCAAACGTTGCCCTCCCATACACATCCATCTGTGCATTTGCAAACATTTGGAACTCTTGCTTCGCTGCATTAGGCACCTTCCACTCAGCGACCCATTCTCCTACGGAAAACATGTCACATGAGATATTTTTATTAAAGTCCCGAAGAATGGGGATTCTAAAACCAAAGGGAATAATTCTGATTACCTACAAAGGTGAGGGACCATTTTCCTCGTGACAATGCTAAGATCGCTTGAGTAGTTGGTCTTGATGAAATCAATATTTTGTTGCATGGTGAAAGTATCAAACATGTTGTTGAACAAGCGTAGTAATGCACATCAATAGCGGATCCGGGTAACCCTGGTGAGCCCGAGGAACTCTGTTGGGTCCGGGGATGACAGCCGATTGGACATGATCACGTAGGCATCCAATGAGTTCTTCCGACGGCATTGTACCCGTCGCGGTAATGCGTTTTAGGCTCTCGAGGATCGCCGGGCGTAATGGCTCGTTCATTAGCTCAACTGCGAGGAGGCTTGGGCTTTTTGGCGTACCTGGATGCGAGGAAATCTACCACTTGCACAGTTTGCGCGATGTTAGTGTCGGTGGTGCCCCAGTCCTGTGAGCCATCCTTGGAGGAGCTGTCTCGAAGGGATTTTGCGACCCAGGAGCTGCGTGTAGGTCAATGATGATGCCTATATTTTACTTCCTGTTCATACAAATAAATTGAGCATTTACAAAGCGGAATGTTTCACAAAAAAGAATAAAAAGGAGGATCAAACGTAGGCCAAAAGTTAATTAGATAACGAAAGCTTTAGTTTGCTCAAGATGATGCCAAGGTCAGCCCCTGGCCTAAATATTCCGATAGTTGAGCCGATCTTTGATTTCACACATTTAGCAAAATTATATTACAAGTTTCTAAATGTTACTTAGTCTGCCCATTTGAATTATTTAGTAACACTAATATTGTAGAATAATTAGTTTGACCATTGTTTGACCATAGTTTGATTTTTTTTTGATTTTTTCCACTCTAGATCTAAAAAGGACCGTAACTTTTTTTCTGTTAGGTTTTTGAGGATTTTGAAAATGTTTAACGGGGTTCCCCTAGTTAAATTTGGATGTAACTTTTCGAGTAGATGATTTTTCATATAAAAAACTTTTTCATCCGAGTTAGTATGCAAAAGTTATGCCCATTTTTACAAATTCTCGAGAGATTTTGCAAATAAAGTCGAAATTCATATTTGCAAATTTTCCCAACAACTAGACCACATATCACATGGGAAACTTATTTTCTTTTATTTTTAAAATTTTCATCATTTTCTTTTTTTTAAACTGAAAAGCGATCCGGGGAGGGGGTAGAGTTTGAAAATGGGACCTTTAGTACCGGTTCGTGCCATGAACGGTACTAATCCTCAAACCCCATTAGTACCGGTTGGTGGCACGAACCGGGACTAAAGTCTAACCCTTTAGTCCCGGTTGGTTTCACGAACCGGACTAATGGCATCGCCTGCTTTAGTCCCGGTTCGTGCCACCAACGGGACTAAAAGGTCCAGACGAACCGGGACAAATGGCCCACGTGGCCCCTGGGCGCACGAACCGGGACTAATGCCCCCATTAGTCCCGGTTCTAGACTGAACCGGGACTAATGGGCTAACCCGGGGTGGACCAAAGCCCTCTTTTCTACTAGTGTAAGTGAACCTCCAACGTAAGGTGCTGTAGGTCTGGGGTCGTTAGCAATCCACCATCCCACTGGTATTCTCACTGCGGTCAGCCCGCTTTCGGAGATGAACCTGAAGGCAGCTTCCACTATATATGTGCTCCAATGGTTCTGCCAAACATGCAACATTCCACAAAATTGAGGTGCCAAGAACGATACATATTCCTAACTTCCAGAGGGAGAACAATGGTACCTATTTCTAGCTAAGTTATAAACTCTACCAACTATAAGTAACTACCTTGTCAAGACAAGAAAAGCACACTTCTCGCAACAATAATAATACTAATGATGATGATGATAACACACAATCAGTTAGATAATATTACTATATCGTGAACACCAAAATCTTGGTGTGTCTTTTTTCATTTGAATAAATTACATTTTCAATTGTTTTTTATGCAATGATTTCAAACAAGTTGTACCCGATCAAGTTATTCGCTGCACAAAGATCGGCACTACTCTTTCTCGTTTCCTTGTGCAAGTGGACAAAGATATACTAATAAACAAGAGGGAAAAGATGAGGGAAACCACTGAGGACAGTGATCTCCACATGATGCATGATAAGCATAATGTACAAGTGTTGCTCACTATATATAGCTCTGAATTAAAATAGGGGCTGCGTACCAATCAGAACGTCTCGGACCGCCCCGGCGACGCCGCCGTCGCGACCAGCGAGCCGTCGCCCTTGACGCCCACGAACTGGTTGCCGAACACTTTGAAATTGAATGTCACCTGGTTGATCCGCCACAACTTGAAGGTCTCCCAGCCAGACGCCTGCGGCCGGTTCACCACCAGCCCCGCGCCGCCGCCATTCTCCGCGGCCACGTAGGCGTTCTGCGTTACCGACTTGAACTGCAGCTGCGTGCCGTCCTGTAGGTACATCGGCGTGCTGATCGGTCAAGAACCAAAAACACAGAGCCATATGAAAAGCTACGGCGTTGATTTACCGGAGATCGTTGTTGGGGATGTCGTCGAAGAGGGACGGCAGGATCCAGCCCTCCGTCACCAGCCACCGCCGAGGTTCACCGCTTCGCCGCGGGAGACGAGGAGCAGCCATAGCCGCCGAGCTTCGGGAGAGGAAGCACAGCATGAGTAACAAGGCGTAGTGGAAGAGGCGGCTCCTCATTTCGCAGCTAATGCTTCTTCAGACCAACTGGGCTCGATTGCTTGCAAGTTGCAACGCAGTGCTCTGCTCTGCCGTCCTCTGCTCGCTTATATAGCTCACGGCTGATGATTAATTAAGATATGATCGACTTGTTGGATGCATGAACACCAGATTAGAACGGGAGGGTTTCCACTAACGATAACAATCCGGGGGTCCAAACTAATGGCCAACACGAACGAAGTTTTAGGTTTGCTTTAAGTGAAAACATGTTCCACTTTTTTTTGAGGGAAAACATGTTCACTTACATTAACGTGGCCAAAACCGTTCCCTGTCTCGCCCTTTTTCCGGTTCGAAAACTCATGGGCCACTAATCTGGCCTGCGGCCCTGTGATTCAAATGCGGCTCACAACCAGGTCTCCGCGCTGGAAAAATCCGGCTTTCCACTAAACTTGACGGTGTTGTACTAGGAAACCTGTATTTGCCACATTCTGCGGCAAGTTTTTTTTTCTGAGACAACTGCAGCAAGTTTTCGACTTATCGCATTCGCTCAATGGTACATGGGCCGGCCCAGTTAGCTTTTTTCGTGAAATCATTTTTCAGTTTTCGATCCATCCACCAAGGTTCTTGGACAAGTTTTTCTGCTTTTCAGGTTTTCTCTTTCTGTTTTTTTTGTTTTGCCTAGTTTTATTTTTTATTTTTTCTGCTTCTCTTTCTTTTTCCCCTTTCTTCTTTTTTTTGTTTTTCTTTTTTTTATCTATTTCCCTTTCTTCTTTTCTTGAAAAATATAAATTTCAAAAAAAATGTTCAAATATTCAAAATTTGCTTCCCATTCCAAAAAATGTTCACAAAAAAATTGTTTGAAGATTCAAAATTATTTTGGTTTAAAAAAATAATGTATTCAAAAAATCTTTGCGTTTTAAAATTTATCAGGATTTCAAAATTTCTTCTCCGTTTCAAAAAAGTTTCGTGCTTTAGAAAATTGTTCCTCTTTTCAATATTTGATAACAAAGTCGAAAAAAGTTCGGGAATTTCAGAATTTGTTCGTGATTTTAGAAAATTGTTTGGGTTTTTAAAAAAATGTTAATAAGTTCAAAGAATTACTCAAATTTTGGGAAATTATTTGGGATTTGTTTTCAAATAGTGTTATGTCTAATACTGCCATTAATTCTTTAAGTGATGTGATGTATATTTGTCGCCAGATCACTTTGGATATTGGCTAGCAGCGAGCGCGCATGAGTAGGCAGTCGCGGGTTCGATTCCCAACGACCGCATGCTACCTTTTTGCTATGCTTTTGTCCCGTTTTATATATAAAGCACCACACCAACAACAACATCTAGGAGAAGCAACATGTTAAAGAGAGAGAAACGAGAAGAAGAAAAAGTAAGAAAGAGATCACCATAAGTCCAAAGAGGCAAGTAGGGTTATGTTGAGGGCACCAGCTCAACACGCCCTAAAAGAAGAAGAAACAGGGAAAACAAGCCGCCAATAAACTAGTCAGGACCCGGAGGAGGAGAAGGTAGCGGTAGTGCCAAGTGGAAAGCCAAAGATCTGAGTCATGAAGTAAGAGCATCAATGGTGATATGATCCTAGTCGCGGCTAAGCGGCTTCCACGGCTGCAAAATCCCACACATTTCATATATAGCATCACATGAACGCCGCAAAAGGGAATGCCTAATAACCTGGTTGTGGCGAATCATCCACAGCGTCCAAGCGAGAACACCGATGCCCAACCATCTAATATGGCGGGTGGCCACAGATCTCGCGAGTAATTCCCCGAACAAGTCAGTTTGTATGACACCACCCACTACCGATAACTTCCCTGAAACAACCCCAAAGGAATTGAGCTGACATATGAGAAGAAATGAAGAATATGTGGTTGGGAATCTTTTTCGGTGTCGCACAACAGTAAACGGCCATCCCCGAGGCCATGCCGCTTTAGGACCTCCTGTCGGTGTCAAAACCGGCGGATCTCGGGTAGGGGGTCCCGAACTGTGCGTCTAGGTGGATGGTAACAGGAGACAAGGGACACGATGTTTTTACCCAGGTTCGGGCCCTCTCGATGGAGGTAAAACCCTACTCCTGCTTGATTAATATTGATGATATGGGTAGTACAAGAGTAGATCTACCACGAGATCAAAGAGGCTAAACCCTAGAAGCTAGCCTATGGTATGATTGTTGTTCCTCCTACGGACTAAAACCCTCCGGTTTATATAGACACCGGAGAGGGCTAGGGTTACACAGAGTCGGTTACAATGGGAGGAGATCTACATATCCGTATCGCCAAGCTTGCCTTCCACGCCAAGGAAAGTCCCATCCGGACACGGGACGAAGTCTTCAATCTTGTATCTTCATAGTCCAGGAGTCCGGCCAAAGGTTATAGTCCGGCCAGCCGAACACCCCCTAATCCAGGACTCCCTCAGTAGCCCCTGAACTAGGCTTCAATGATGACGAGTCCGGCGCGCAAATTGTCTTCGGCATTGCAAGGCGGGTTCCTCCTCCGAATACTTCATAGAAGATTTTGAACACAAGAATAGTGTCCGGCTCTGCAAAACAAGTTCCACATACCACCGTAAAGAATAATATTTGCACAAATCTAATCTGCCGACGTATTCCGTAGCATGACATTACATCACAGCCAAATCTTTATTCGAATCGTTTTCCTGTCCCACCTCAGCGCGTTTAGCGAGGCGGTTTCCTTGGCACGTCTTGTCGAAGCAGAGATCGTGTCCCCTTATTCCGGGATTCTCGTCAATACGGGCGTGGGTAACCCAATCGTGCCCGTTGGTATGTCTCCTCAATCGAAGGCAAGTCCCAAACGGTCACGGGGAGGGCTCTTGGTATTCAACCTCTTTATAAAGAGACCAAGGCTCGACTCCTTTCTTTCAATCTCAATCGAATCCGCCTCTCACCTTGAGTTCCAACACCCAAAGCTCCAGATTCAGGCGCTTCGGACCTTCGATGATGTCCGGTTCCGACCTTCAAGGCCGGTGGATGCCTTCCTCCGTTACGGAAGAAGACGTGCTAAAGCTAAGAGATGCGGTATCTAACGGCAAAATCTCGCATAGGCTGCCTGCTCAAGGGCAGGTTATTCCCACTCCCAAGCCTGGTGAGAGCGTGGTGTTCACGTCTCACTTCCTTCGGGGGCTAGGCTTCCCGACGGACCCCTTCGTGAGGGGGCTCATGTTTTATTATGGGCTGGAATTTCACGACTTGGCTCCGGAGTCCATCCTCCACATCTCATCGTTCATTGTCGTGTGCGAAGCCTTCCTCCGTATTACTCCTCACTTCGGATTGTGGCTTAAGTCCTTCAAAGTAGAGCCGAGGATGATCGAGGGACAGCATGCAGAGTGCGGAGGTGCTGTTATAAGCAAGAATGCTGATGCTCTATGGCCCGAGGGCTCTTTTCAAGAGGAGTTCAGCTTATGGCAATGAGAGTGGTTTTACATCACAGCTCCCAGGGGCACCAAATGGGTGTCGCCACCTGCCTTTCGCTCGGGTCCCCCACCACAGCTAGCGTCATGGGTCGATAAAGGGTTTAACTGGGGGCCGCCCAAGGACGTGCCCTTGTTGCAAGGCTGCACTCGAGACCTCCTAGAAAGAGACATCAATCTGGTCGTAGTGACGCAGGTCATGTTGATTCGCCACACCCTGCCCTGCAAACGTCGCCCCCTCCGCCTGTGGGAGTTTAATCCGGAGGGACCACGAGCCCTCCAACATTCTACGGGCGCGACGCCCATGGAGATGTACAAATTGTTCTTCGGATCACAAGCAATGTGTCCGGACTCAACCGAGGACGCAGGTCTGAGCTGCAATAGTCCGGATACTCAAGTAAGTAGCCCTGTACCTGGACACGCTATCCGTATATTTATCATAAAATTGCCCTTAAAAGAGTTGTCCCTTAAACAGGAGTGGATAGCGAAAGCAAAGCTAATCAGGTGTCCGGCCCCCCTCCCTGAGACCACGCCGGATCCCGTGTTAACCAGGATGCTAGAGGTTGCGCCTTTGGAAGAAGGCGAAAGGGGAACAGGGAAGCTACCGCCTCCCTGAAGGAGGCTGTCAGGAAAGGATGAATCGAGAATTCCTCTATCCAGGGGAAGAAGAGGACCGCCTCTGAAGACCCGGAGACCATGGTCTCAAAGCGGGGGAAGAAATCTTTGTCGGAGGGTCCGGCGCCGGGGGATGCCTCGGCCTCACTGTGCTCCCAAGGGGATCAGCCCTCCATCGAGCCGTAAGTAGAGAGGGGAGTTTTAAAATGAGAGACATCCCTGTTCTATTTCTGAGGAAGATAACCGAAATTTAACTTGTAGTTCGGATCTCAGCCCTTCTCAGCAGAAATCATCTTCAAGGGATCTTCGTCCGGAGATGATGGAGAGCGGAACGCCTCCCCCTGCCGTACCGCCTTGCGAGGCGGGCGACCCTGAGGTGTCGTCACGGAGGGTTTCTCCGAATCCGGCAGGGCCCGAAGGCAGTCGTATGGCCCCCCAAAGCCCTACGTGTCCGGCCTTCGAAAAAGGCCATCGGACGAGTCCGACACCGTCCGATGCACGGTCGGAGGAGCTGAAGGATCTGCTCGGGCGAGCGTCTATCTCAGAAGAACACCATGCGTTGATGGGTACGGTGATTGAAAGGATTTCATCCGCGGAGAGTGGGTTGTACGAGGCCGTCAGGAGTTTACTGACAGGTTTTGAGGTACGTGAAATGATGTACCTTTTGACAGTTCCGCATATATAAGATGTGCCCTGTGTAGATAGTAGCCCCTGAGACTCTGTGTGTTGTCAAAAATGACGGCGCGCCGAGGATCATAATCCCAGGCATAATGTGTTGCCCTTCCTATGTAGGTGGCGAATTGTCCGGTGGCTAGCCGGACTGATGGATTTGCCGAGCTAAAGCGGAAACTTGACTTGGCAGATGCCGACATCGCGCTTGTCAACAAGTGGCTTGACGAGGCACAAGGTATGTAATTTCTTCGAAGACACCTGGTAAGAGGAGCTTGATGCACGTATCTTACAACATGTGTGCTTGATGCAGATGGTGCCGCTGCCATGGAGAACCTTCGGGCAGAACTTTCCCGAGCCAAGGAACAGGCCAGGAAAAGCGATGCGGCTGCCTTAAAGGCGGCTGAAGAGCTGAAAGCCGAACAGGCTGCTCACTGCCGAAGCACGAAGGAAATGGCTGAGATGGCTTTGAAGTTGAAGAATTCTGCCAACCGCTGCAAGCTTCTTGAAAAAGAAGATCAGGCGGAACAGAAGGACCTGGAGAAGGCCACTACTGAGTCTAAGGATACTCGCTCTGCGATGAGAGCTATGAAGGAGGAGCTACGTCAGGCCGGAGATATCGCGGCTGGAAAGCCCTTTATGCTGCGGATGAAGTTCGGGGATCCTAAATATGCTCCGTTGGACCGGCTGTGGAGTGCGGCGGACACTTATCTGGATTTGGCGGCGAGTGCCGCGGACGCGGTCGAACACTTCCGAGATCAACAGGATCACGAAGTGGATAAGCTTGTTTGGTCGCAGTTCCACAATCCAGAGCGCCCACTTCCATTAACCGATCGTTTGGCCGCATGGGCGGAGCTGAATAGGTTATCCGGACTCGCCATGAAGTATGTCGTGAGCCATCTGTGGCCGGAAAGGCCCGAGCCGAAGAGTTATTTTAGCTTGGTGCAGCAGTTCCTTGGTGCGGTGCCGCATATCAATGCAATGAAGAGGTCAGCGTGCATAGAGGGTGCGCAGATGGCTCTTACTGTGTCAAGACATCTTTGGCGGAGATGAAGGCCGTCGCTGTTGCATCCCAAGATTGGACGGGGCCAAGTACTGCCGAGCACTATTTTCGGGAAGTTCTGCAGGGCGCTCATTTAATAGAGACGCAGTGCTCGAAGGATATTATGCTCGAATAACATGTATTATTGTAAAACAATGTTTCGAGGGAATATAAAAGCTTTTATACTTGTGCCTTCAAGAATTAAAATACTTCCTGTCGGCCGTTAATGTATATGTGTATATAACTTTGAAAGATGGCAGTCTTCGGCTTCAGCCCCCACGTATATAATGCGGGGGTGTTCGCAGAAGGCACATTTTCACACTTAATCCAACGTCTTGGTCCTATTAAGGAGGTGATAGCACAGCGAACTAGGCAACTGGACTATAATGCTTTATCACTTTCATTTAGCCATAGGAGTTTGACAGTGGGGTTACTATATAGCCCCTAGGGGCATCGCGCTCACCCGAATTCGGGGCGCGTGTGTGCCTGGCCGGGAAACGGCCCTTCATTAATGCGGAGGAATCCTAAAGATTCCGCCGGGTCATCGAGTGGTTGACCAGTCTCACGCTATATCATGACAGTCAGTTTTGGCTTTCTCTCTTGAGGTGCTCGCTTTGGCGAACGGGCACAATCGCAGTAGTTCTCTGGTGCCGCCTTAGCCGATAGAGCGGGCGTAAGGCAGCAAAATACAGGAGCCGGGCAAACCCAACATTTGACCAAAGACATGATTCAGAGCTGATGCATATAAGGCCAAACTCGCGACGCCGAACACTCCCTAAGGTATTCGATCTTTATGAAAACAGGCTGAACAACGCCCATGGTAATAAGCCCCTGGTGTCCAGGTACGCGCAAAATTCTGACGTGGCCACATGACAAAGACGCCAGCCTCCTCCTCGGTTATACCAAGAAACCGGGGGATGTGTATCAACAAGAGACAGTGAGAAAGGTTTACACAGGGTCTTAATCTAAAAAGAATCCTTGGAACGGGTCCCTACTGCACGTCTGCGCCTGTGTCTCCGTTGTGCCGTATCCTGGACGGGTGTAGCACGGTGTTCATCTGTAAAAGAGAGGAACTTAGTTGAAAAAGATTGTGCGAAAATGTATGTTATATTAAATAAACAAAGTATAATTCCAAAAAATGGGTAAAATTGAGCTTTATTGTCTCTTGTTGTACATGCGCGGAGCCCCTTGTACGGGGGTATGCGGCTAGTAAGCCCTTGTATGTTTACGCCGGACTCATCTAGCCATGTCCGGGGTCTGAACGACCTGTTTAAGTGCTTTGATTAGTGAAGCCGGTTTAGTGTGTGGCTGTCAAGGCAGCCGCACAGTCTTCCGCGCTCGAGGAACACTCGATATTTCCCTTTAATGAGATGATGCCTCGCGGACCGGGCATTTTAAGCGTAAGAGATGCATAATGCGGTATTGCGTTAAAGCGAGCGAAAGCTTCACGTCCCAGTAGTGCTTGATAGCTACTTGTAAATGGGGCGATGTGGAAGGTTAGCTTTTCGAGGCGGAAGTTGTCGGGGGAGCCGAACATAACTTCTAGCAGGAGAGAACCCGTACAATGGGCATCTGGGCCTGGCGTTACCCCTTGAAAGGAAGTGTTGCTATGGAAAATTTTTGTTGGGTTTATCCCCATTTTGCGGATTGTGTCCTGATATAACAGGTTTAGGCCACTGCCGCCGTCCATTAGGACTTGTGTAAAGTGGAGTCTGTCAATTATCGGATCTAATATCAAGGCCGTCCAGCCTGCGTTACGGATACTTCTAGAGTAATCCTGATGGTTGAAGGTGATTGGTTTTAATAACCAGTGGCGGGACTCCTCTGGGATAGGCCGTATGACGCGTATCTCTTTAGGCGCCACTCTGTTTTTCCCTTTTGTCACATGAAGTGAGTTTACTGTTTTGACTTCTTGTGGGAAATCCTTTTGTTTTCCGGTGCTCTGCTTGTGGGGTTCGTCATCGTCCTAGCTTGGCGTGTCGAGCCCCTTGTGTTCGGCGTTGAGTTTGTCAGATTGCTTGAAGACCCAACAATCTCCGTGGATATGGTTTGCAGGCTTCCCGGGAGTACTGTGGATTTGTCATATCTTGTCCAAGATTTTGTTTAGGTTAGGTAGCTCGTCCCTGTTATCCTTGAGTGGCAGCTTTTTCTGATTTTGCCGAGATTTTTTTAATCCGGTGTTAACTGTCGTGCTCTTCGGGCTGTTTCCCTTGGTCCGGCGCTGGTCCTTGCTGTTGGGGAACGTAGCAGAAATTCAAAATTTTCCTACGTGTCACCAAGATCTATCTATGGAGAAACCAGCAACGAGGGGAAGGAGAGTGCATCTACATACCCTTGTAGATCGCTAAGCGGAAGCGTTCAAGAGAACGGGGTTGAAGGAGTCGTACTCGTCGTGATCCAAATCACCAAAGATCCTAGTGCCGAACGGACGGCACCTCCGCGTTCAACACACGTACAGCCCGGTGGCGTCTCCCACGCCTTGATCCAGCAAGGAGAGAGGGAGAGGTCGAGGAAGACTCCATCCAGCAGCAGCACAACGGCGTGGTGGTGATGGAGGAGCGTGGCAATCCTGCAGGGCTTCGCCAAGCACCACGGGAGAGGAGGAGGAGGAGAAGCAGGGCTGCGCCAATAGAGGGAGAAACTCTTGTGTTGGCAGCCCCCAGGCCTCAAGTATTTATAGGGGGAGGGGAGGGGGCTGCGCCCCCTCTAGGGTTCCCTCCCCAAGGGTGGCGACAGCCCCCAGATGCCATCTGGGTGGCGGCCAGAGGGGGAGAGAGGGGATGCGCGCCTGGGGTGGGCCTTAGGGCCCATCTGCCCTAGGGTTTGCCCCCTCCCACTCTCCCTTGCACCTTGGGCCCCTTGTGGGGGGCGCACCAGCCCCCTTGGGGCTGGTTCCCTCCCACACTTGGCCCATGCAGCCCTCCTTGGTTGGTGGCCCTACTTGGTGGTCCCCCGGGACCCTCCCGGTGGTCCCGGTACGTTACCGGAAAAACCCGAAACTTTTCCGATGACCAAAACAGGACTTCCCATATATAAATCTTTACCTCCGGACCATTTCGGAACTCCTCGAGACGTCCGGGATCTCATCTGGGACTCTGAACAACATTCGGTAACCACATACAAACTTCCTTTATAACCCTAGCGTCATCGAACCTTAAGTGTGTAGACCCTACGGGTTCGGGAACCATGCAGACATGACCGAGACGTTCTCCGGTCAATAACCAACAGCGGGATCTGGATACCCATGTTGGCTCCCACATATTCCACGATGATCTCATCAGATGAACCACGATGTCAAGGACTCAATCGATCCCGTATACAATTCCCTTTGTCTAGCAGTATTGTACTTGCCCGAGATTCGATCGTCGGTATCCCGATACCTTGTTCAATCTCGTTACCGGCAAGTCTCTTTACTCGTTCCGAAACACATCAACCCGTGATCAACCCCTTGGTCACATTGTGCACATTATGATGATGTCCTACCGAGTGGGCCCAGAGATACCTCTCCGTTTACACGGAGTGACAAATCCCAGTCTCGATTCGTGCCAACCCAACAGACACTTTCGGAGATACCGTAGTGCACCTTTATAGTCACCCGATTACGTTGTGACGTTTGGTACACCCAAAGCATTCCTACGGTATCCGGGAGTTGCACAATCTCATGGTCTAAGGAAAAGATACTTGACATTTAGAAAAGCTTTAGCATACGAACTACGATCTTTGTGCTAGGCTTAGTATTGGGTCTTGTCCATCACATCATTCTACTAATGATGTGATCCCGTTATCAATGACATCCAATGTCCATGGTCAGGAAACCGTAATCATCTATTGATCAACGAGCTAGTCAACTATAGGCTTACTAGGGACATGGTGTTGTCTATGTATCCACACATGTATATGAGTTTCCTATCAATACAATTATAGCATGGATAATAAACGATTATCATGAACAAGGAAATATAATAATAACTAATTTATCATTGCCTCTAGGGCATATTTCCAACACTTGCTGCGTCGCGGTTTCCCGTTTCCATTCCTAACTTCGGATGTACTTGGGTCGCTGGTACTGCATCTTGCCAACCAGCTATCTTCTCCTGTACAAAAGCGGGTCATGAGGCTTGTTAATGTAGCCATTGTTCTTGGCTTTTCTTGGCCGAGGTGTCTGGCGAGCCATTCGTCTCGAACGCTGTGTTTGAAAGCTGCTAAGGCTTCGGCATCCGGACAGTCGACTATCTGGTTCTTTTTAGTAAGAAATCTGTTCCAGAGTTTTCGGGCTGACTCTCCGGGTTGTTGAGTTATATGACTTAAATCGTCTGCATCCGAAGGTCGGACATAGGTCCCTTGAAAATTTGCCCGCTCGAGCTCTTCCCAACTTCCAATGGTGTTTTCGGGAAGGCTTTTAAGCCAATGCCGTGCTGGCCCTTTGAGCTAGAGGGGTAAGTATTTTATGGCGTGGAGGTCATCTCCTCTAGCCATGTGTATGTGGAGGATATAATCCTCAATCCAGACTCCAGGGTCTGTTGTTCCGTCGTATGCCTCTATGTTTACGGGCTTGAATCCCGCTGGAAATTCATGGTCCATCACCTCATCAGTGAAACATAGGGGGTGTGCGGCACCCCTATATCTGGGTGTGCCGTGATGTTCAGATACTTGTTGCGTTGCATTGCTTACTAGAGCTTGCTTTCTTGGCCCGTAGATAGATCTGTCTGGGCCATCTTTTTGGTGCAAATCCTTATGCGGATCGCGTGCTGGCTTGTGTTCGGCGCCGTTTGCCGCTCTATGTTGGCCATGGGGTTGTTTATCCGACCGGGTGGCTTCCTTATTTTTTGATTGCGGGGGCTCTATGGCCTCCTCATCAAATTCCGGCAGTAATTTCGCTTCGGATAGCTCTTTGTGTGGCGACCGTCGCCGTATTTGTCTGCGGTGTTGAGTACTTTGCTCCATCTAATTCTGAGTGCATCTTCCGCTGCTTTGAGCTTCTGCTTCTGCTTTTTCAGGCTACGCGCAGTGGCGACGAGCCTTTTGTGGAGGTTCTTCTGCTCCAGCAACTTGTCCGGCGTGAGGTCGTCCGGACTGTTATCTTCGCCGGGGACGGGTTTTTCGGTTTGTTTATCCAAGTTGCCCTGTTCGGACGGTTGTTCGATGGCATGTTCGTCGTCCGCCGGTTCGCCCTGCTCTATGGCTGGGTCTGTATGGCTGCTGTCTCTGTCGAGGTGGGGTTTGGAGCGGCGCTTACGCAGCCGCTTTGACTGCTTTTCGAGGGAACGATCCCTCGTTGCGTCCCTTTGTTCCTCGTTGTTGTTTCGTTTAGGTGTGTCCACCATGTATACATCGTGAGATGAGGTGGTAGTCCAGTGCCCTATAGGCGCTGGTTCCTGTTCGTCTCCTACATCATCATCCATACCGTCGATGTCTTCGGAGTCGAAGTCGAGCATGTCGGTTAAATCATCGGCAGTGGCTACGAAGTGGGTGGCGGGTGGGTTTTGAATTTCTTCGTCATCCGCATCCCAACCTTGCTGACCATAGTCTGGCCAGGGCTCTCCTGATAAAGAGAGAGACTTTAGTGAATTCAGAATGTCGCCGAAGGGCGAGTGCTGAAAGATGTCCGCAACGGCGAACTCCATGATCGGTGCCCAATCGGATTCGATCGGCAGGGGCGAGGAAGGTTCGGAGTCCGGCACCTTGGAGTCATGAGCTTCGCAGAGGACAAGGCTGGTGTTCGGCTCGATCGTCGTAGAGATTGCAGCCCCCGAGGCGGTGTCCAGCCACCCGTCCTTGATTGGCGCAGCCGGCTCCGAGCTAAGGGTCGAGCGACACGGTGCGGCCTCTGTGGCATTGCTTCGTGGCAGAGCTAGATCATGCCCATCGTGATCAGCAGCGCTCGGCTGTGGCTCGAACCCGTCGAAGATCAAGTCTCCGCGGACGTCGGCCGTGTAGTTCAAACTTCAAATCTGACCGATGGCGGGCGTAGCTTCGATCTGCTCCAGATGGCTGTTTAATTGGCCCGCTGTGCAAAGCCGCCGAATATGAAGATCTGTCCGGGGAGAAAAGTCTCACCCTGGACCGCATCGTTGTTGATGATCGGAGGAGCCATCGGGCCTAAAGATGACGACACAGAGGAACTCCCAATGAAAGCACCAATGTCGGTGTCAAAACCGGTGGATCTCGGGTAGGGGGTCCCGAACTGTGCGTCTAAGCGGATGGTAACAGGAGACAAGGGACACGATGTTTTTACCCAGGTTCGGGCCCTCTCGATGGAGGTAAAACCCTACTCCTGCTTGATTAATATTGATGATATGGGTAGTACAAGAGTAGATCTACCACGAGATCAAAGAGGCTAAACCCTAGAAGCTAGCCCTATGGTATGATTGTTGTTCCTCCTACACACTAAAACCCTCCGGTTTATATAGACACCGGAGAGGGCTAGGGTTACACAGAGTCGGTTACAATGGGAGGAGATCTACATATCCGTATCGCCAAGCTTGCCTTCCATGCCAAGGAAAGTCCCATCCGGACACGGGACGAAGTCTTCAATCTTGTATCTTCATAGTCCAGGAGTCCGGCCAAAGGTTATAGTCCGGCCAGCCGGACACCCCCTAATCTAGGACTCCCTCACCTCCACCCCTGTAGGAATGCGACCACAGATCCATTGCCACTGGAAGATCCTAATATTGAGGGGGAGCCTAACAGACCATACCTGCGAGAGGGGCTTCGGCCTAGGCAGAGCAGTAATGGCATGGTACAACGACCTAGTGGGGAACCTGTCACTATTCTCAAGATCCCGGGATACCTGGTCAGGTTCAAGGGAGGGAGAGTGGAGAGCAACATTCCTCAAGAAGATCCTCCTAGGCCGCCTACTGGGAAGGACCGAAGGCGCTGAAAGGCGAGGCTCCCAAGTTCAAGGAGGGTAGCCAGGACAGAAATATAGGGCAACACGCAAATGGATATTAGTTTCGGGAAGCGAGCTAGGAACGGCAGTCGCTTGCCTAACAATCAAACCAGAACATGGTTGATGCCCCAGACCCAAGCGAGCTGCAACATGTGTACTAGCAGCATCTTCTCTTACATCCAGGCCCATCACATCCATTCGATGGCCCACTTTTGTGCTTGACTTGGCATGACTCGCTAGAAACGACCAATTCGATTGTTCCTTGCGGTCTTGGCTGAGAGGTGCTTTAAACATCGTGCGAGTTAATATTTTGGTTCAAGATAGGCATTGAAACGCACATTGTTTGCACTGCGGGAGCCTGGTTAGGACTGCTACCAAACACCCCCTATGTGTACTAGAATCATTCTAGATTGATGCGTGTGGAGACAGGAATAGGTGTGGGAGCCCCGGCCGAAGGATGGGTGATCCCATAGCCGCCGAATCTGGAGTCGTAGATGAGGAAGCCAACACTAGTCGAAGCCACCATGTCGGAAGGCAATTGGCAGGGCTGCACTGTTGGGGAACGTAGCAGAAATTCAAAATTTTCCTACGTGTCACCAAGATCCATCTATGGAGAAACTAGCAACGAGGGAAGGAGAGTGCATCTACATACCCTTGTAGATCGCTAAGCGGAAGCGTTCATGTGAACGGGGTTGAAGGAGTCGATTGTCGTGATTCAAATCACCGGAGATCCTAGTGCCGAACGGACGGCACCTCCGCGCTCAACACACGTACAGCCGGTGGACGCCTCCCATGCCTTGATCCAGCAAGGAGAGAGGAGAGGTTGAGGAAGACTCCATCCAACAGCAGCACAACGGCATGGTGGTGATGGAGGAGCGTGGCATCCCGCAGGCTTCGCCAAGCACCAAGGGAGAGGAGGAGGAGGAGAGAGGCAGGCTGCGCCGGAGAGGGAGGCTCTCGTGTTATGGGCAGCCCCTGTGGCCTCATATATATAGGGAAGGGAGGGCTGCCCCTCTAGGGTTTCCACCCCTAGGGGTGGCGGCCAGCCTAGATGGGATCAAGGGGGCGGCCAAGAGGGAGGGAGAGGAGGCGCCACTAGATGGGCCTTAGGGCCCATCTCGACTAGGGTTTGCCCTCCCACCCATCCTTGCGCCTTGGGCCCCTTTGGGGCGCACCAGCCCTCCTAGGGGCTGGTCCCTCCCACACTTGGCCCACGCAGCCTTCTCAGGGCAGGTGGCCCCACTTGGTGGACCCCGGGACCCTCCGGTGGTCCCAGACATTACCGATATCGCTCAAACCTTTCCGGTTACCAAAACAGGACTTCCCATATATAAATCTTTACCTCCGGACCATTCCGGAACTCCTCGTGACGTCCGGGATCTCATCCGGACTCGAACAACATTCGTAACCACATACAAGCTTCCTATATAACCCTAGCGCCACCGAACCTTAAGTGTGTAGACCCTACGGGTTCGGGAGACAGCGAACATGACCGAGACGTTCTCCGGTCAATAACCAACAGCGGATCTGGATACCCATGTTGGCTCCTACATGTTCCACGATGATCTCATCGGATGAACCACGATGTCAAGGACTCAATCGATCCCGTATACAATTCCCTTTGTCTAGCGGTATTGTACTTGCCCGAGATTCGATCGTCGGTATCCCGATACCTTGTTCAATCTCGTTACGGCAAGTCTCTTTACTCGTTCCGTAACACATCATCCCGTGATCAACCCCTTGGTCACATTGTGCACATTATGATGATGTCCTACCGAGTGGGCCCAGAGATACCTCTCCGTTTACGGAGTGACAAATCCGATCTCGATCCGTGTCAACCCAATGGTCACTTTCGGAGATACCGTAGTGCACCTTTATAGTCACCCGATTACGTTGTGACGTTTGATACACCCAAAGAACTCCTACGGTATCCGGAATTGCACGATCTCATGGTCTAAGGAAAAGATACTTGACATTAGAAAAGCTTTAGCATCTGAACTACACGATCTTTGTGCTAGGCTTAGGATTGGGTCTTGTCCATCACATCATTCTCCTAATGATGTGATCCCGTTATCAATGACATCCAATGTCCATGGTCGGAAACCGTAACCATCTATTGATCAACGAGCTAGTTAACTAGAGGCTTACTAGGGACATGGTGTTGTCTATGTATCCACACATGTATTGCTGTTTCCGGTCAATACAATTATAGCATGAATAATAAACGATTATCATGAACAAGGAAATATAATAATAACTAATTTATTATTGCCTCTAGGGCATATTTCCAACAGTCTCCCACTTGCACTAGAGTCAATAATCTAGTTCACATCGCCATGTGATTAACACTGATAGGTCACATCGCCATGTGACCAACATCCAAAGAGTTTACTAGTGTCTTAAACTAGTTCACATCACCATGTGATTAAGTCTCAATGAGTTCGGGGTTTGATCATGTTTTGCTTGTGAGAGAGGTTTTAGTCAACGTGCGAACCTTTCAGATCCGTGTGTACTTCGCAATTCTCTATGTCATATTGTAAATGCTGCTTTCACGCTCCACTTGGAGCTATTCCAAATGGTTGCTCCACTATACGTATCCGGTTTGCTTCTCGAGTCACTCGGATAGGTGTTAAAGCTTGCATCGACGTAACCCTTTACGCGAACTCATTATCACCTCCATAATCGAGAAACATGTCCTTATTTACTCCAAGGACAATTTTGACCGCTGTCCAATGATCCCCATTCTGGATCATTCTTGTACCCTTGATCGACTCATGGCATGGCACACTTCGGTGCGGTACACAAGATAGCATACTATAGAGCCTACGTCTAAAGCATAGGGGCGACCTTCGTCCTTTCTCTCTTTCTGCCGTGGTCGAGCTTTAACTCTTAACCTCATACCTTACATCTTAGGCAAGAACTCCTTCTTTGGTGATCCATCTTGAACACCTTCAAGATCATGTCAAGGTATGTGCTCATTTGAAAGTATTATTAAGCATTTTTGATCTATCCTTATAGATCTCGATGCTCAATGTTCAAATAGCTTAATCCAGGTTTTCTATTGAAAAACATCTTTCAAATAACCCTATATGCTTTCCAGAAATTCTACATCATTTCGAACATCCATATGTCAACAACATATACTCATCGAAATTCTATAGTGCTCCCACTCACTTCTTTGGAAATACAAGTTTCTCATAAACTTTGTATAAACCCAAAATCTTTGATCATCTCATCAAAGTGCACATTCCAACTCCGAGATGCTTACTCCAGTCCTTAGAAGGATCGCTGGAGCTAGCATACCTTTTAGCATCCTTAGGATCGACAAAACTTTTCTGATTGTATCACATACAACCTTTCCTTACGTGAAGGTAAGGAAACTCGTCTTGACATCCATCTGCCAGATTTCATAAATGCAGCTTGTGCTAACATGATTCCGACGGACTTAAGCATCGCTACGGATGAGAAAATCTCATCGTAGTCAACTCCTTGAACTTGTGAAAAACTCTTTGCCACAAGTCGAGCTTCATAGAAGGTGACATTACCGTCCATGTCCGTCTTCTTCTTAAAGACCCATTTATTTCAATGGCTTGCCGATCATCGGGCAAGTCCACCAAAGTCCATGCTTTGTTATGATACATGGATCCTACCTCGGATTTCATGGTTTCTAACCATTTGTCGGAATTTGGGCCCACCATCGCTTCTCCATAGCTCGAGGTTCATTGTTGTCTAGCAACATGACCTTCAAGACATGATTCTTGTACCACTCAAGTAGTACGCATCCTTGTCACCCCACGAGGTACGTCGGTGACTTGATCCGAAACTTCATGATCACTATCATAAGCTTCTACTTCAATTGGTGTAGGTGCCACGGGAACAACTTCCTGTGCCCTGCTACACACTTGTTGAAGTGATGGTTCAATGACCTCATCAAGTCTCCACCATCCTCCCACTCAACTTTTTGAGACGAACTTTTCCTCGAGAAAGGACCCGATTCAAGAAACAATCCCTATTGCTTTCGGATCTGAATTAGGAGGTATACCCAACCGTTTTGGGTGCCCTATGAAGATGCATTTTGTCCGCTTTGGGTTCGAGCTTATCAACCTGAAACTTTTCCACATAAGCGTCGCAGCCCCAAACCTTTAAGAAATGACAGCTTAGGTTTCTCTAAACCATAGTTCATACGGTGTCATCTCAACGGAATTACGTGGTGCCCTATTTAAGTGAGTGTGGTTGTCTCTAATGCCTAACCCATGAACGATAGTGGTAATTCGATAAGAGATATCATGGTACGCACCATATCCAATAGAGTGCAACTATGATGTTCGAACACACCATCACACTATGGTGTTCCAGCGGTATTTATTGTGAAACAATTTCCACAATGTCTTAATTGTGTGCCAAAACTCGTAACTCAGATATTCATCTCTATGATCATATCATAGACATTCTATCCTCTTGTCACGAAGATCGTAAACTTCACTCTGAAATTATTTGAACCATTCAATAATTCAGACTTGTGTTTCATCAAGTAAATATACTCAACATCTACTCGAATCATCTGTGAAGTCAGAACATAACGATATTCACTGCATGCCTCAACACTCATTGGACTGCACACATCAAAATGTGTTACTTCCAACAAGTTGCTATCTAGTTCCATCTTACTGAAACCGAGACTTTTCAGTCATCTTGCTCATGTGGTATGGTTTGCATATCTCAAGTGATTCAAAATCAAGTGAGTCCAAACGATCCATCTGCATGGAGTTTCTTCATGCGTATGTACCAACAGACATGGTTCGCATGTCTCAAACTTTTCAAAAACGAGTGAGTCCAAAGATCCATCAGCATGGAGCTTCTTCATGCGTCTTATACCAATATGACTTACATGGCAGTGCCACAAGTAAGTGGTACTATCATTACTATCTTATACTTTTGGCATGAAAATGTGTATCACTACGATTGAGATTCAATAAACCATTCCTTTAGGTGCAAGACCATTGAAGGTGTTATTCAAATAAATAGAGTAACCATTATTCTCCTTAAATGAATAACCGTATTGCGATAGACATAATCCAATCATGTCTATGCTCAACATAAACACCAAATGACAATAATTCTGGTTTAATACTAATCTTGATGGTAGAAGGAGCGTGCGATGTTTGATCACATCAAATTGGAAACACTTCCAACACATATCGTCACTCTCCTTTAGCTAGTCTCCGTTTATTCCATAGCTTTTATTTCGAGTTACTAACACTTAGCAACCGAACCGGTATCTAATACCCTGGTGCTACTAGGAGTACTAGTAAAGTACACATTAACATAATGTATATCCAATATACTTCTATCGACCTTGCCAGCCTTCTTATCTACCAAGCATCTAGGGTAATTCCGCTCTAGTGACTATTCCCCTTATTACAGAAGCACTTAGTCTCGGGTTTGGGTTCAACCTTGGGTTTCTTCACTGGAGCAGCAACTGATTTGCCGTTTCATGAAGTGTCCTTCTAGCCCTTGCCCTTCTTGAAACTAGTGGTTTCACCAACCATCAACAATTGATGCTCCTTCTTGATTTCTACTTTCGCGATGTCAAACAACGCGAATACCTCAAGGATCATCATCTCTATCCTTGATATGTTATAGTTCATCATGAAGCTCTAGCAGCTTGGTGGCAATGACTTTGGAGAAACATCACTATCTCATCCGGAAGATTAACTCCCACTCGATTCAAGTGATTGTTGTACCCAGACAATCTGAGTACAAGCTCAACGATTGAGCTTTTCTCCTTTAGTTTGTAGGCTAAGAAAATCGTCGGAGGTCTCATACCTCTTGACGTGGGCACGAGCCTGAAATCCTAATTTCAGCCCTCGAAACATCTCATATGTTCCGCGACATTTCGAAAACGTCTTTGGTGCCTCTACTCTAAACCGTTCAACTGAACTATCACGTAGTTATCAAAACGTGTATGTCTGATGTTCGCAACATTCACAAACGACGTTTGGGGTTCATCACACTGAACGGTGCATTAAGGACATAAGCTTTCTACTGTCCGCATAATCGCTACTTTCAACTTTCAACTATATTTTCTCTAGGAACATATCTAAACAGTGGAACTAAAGCGTGAGCTTACGACATAATTTGCAAAAGGTCTTTTGACTATGTTCAGGATAATTAAGTTCATCTTATGAACTCCCACTCAGATAGACATCCCTCTGGTTATCTAAGTGATTACATGATCCGAATCAACTAGGCCGTGTCCGATCAACACGTGAGACGGACTAGTCATCATCGGTGAACATCTTCATGTTGATCGATCTACTATACGACTCATGCTCGACCTTTCGGTCTCCGTGTTCGAGGCCATGTCTTTACATGCTAGGCTCGTCAAGTTAACCCTAAGTGTTTCTGCGTGTGTAAATCTTGCTTACACCCGTTGTATGTGAACGTAAGAATCCATCACACCGATTAACACGTGGTGCTTAGAAGCGACTTAACTGTAGCAACGGTGCACAGTTAGGGAGAACACTTCTTGAAATTTGTGGAAGGATCATCTTATTTACTACCGTCGTTCTAAGTAAACAAGATGCATAAACATAATAAACATCACATGCAATTATATAGTAGTGACATGATATGGCCAATATCATATTGCTCCTTTGATCTCCATCTTCGGGCTCCATGATCATCATTGTCACCGCATGACACCATGATCTCCATCATCATGATCTCCATCATCGTGTCTCCATGAAGTTGTCTCGCCAACTTATTACTTCTACTACTATGGCTACGGTTAGCAATAAAGTAAAGTAATTACATGGCGTTGTTCAATGACACGCAGGTCATACAATAAATAAAGACAACTCCTATGGCTCCTGCCGTTGTCATATTCATCGACATGCAAGTCGTGAATCCTATTACAAGAACATGATCAATCTCATACATCACATATCATTCATCACATTCTTCTTGGCCATATCACATCACATAGCATACCCTGCAAAAACAAGTTAGACGTCCTCTAATTGTTGTTTGCATGTTTTACGTGGCTGCTATGGGTTCTAGCAAGAACGTTTCTTACCTACGCAAAACCACAACGTGATATGCCAATTGCTATTTACCCTTCATAAGGACCCTTTTCATCGAATCCGTTCCGACTAAAGTGGGAGGCGGCACCGCTAGCCACCTTATGCACCAAGTGCATGTCATCGGTGGAACCTGTCTCACGAAGAGTACGTAAGGTCGGTCCGGCCGCTTCATCCCACAATACCGTCGAAACAAGATTGGACTAGTAACGGTAAGCATATTGAACATCATCAACGCCCACAACTACTTTGTGTTCTACTCGTGCAAAGAATCTACGCAATAGACCTAGCTCATGATGCCTTTGTTGGGGAACGAGCAGAAATTCAAAATTTTCCACGTGTCACCAAGATCCATCTATGGAGAAACTAGCAATGAGGGAAGGAGAGTGCATCTACATACCCTTGTAGATCGCTAAGCGAAGCGCTCATGTGAAGGGGTTGAAGGAGTCGACTGTCGTGATTCAAATCACCGGAGATCCTAGTGCCGAACGGACGGCACCTCCGCGCTCAACACACGTACAGCCCGGTGACGTCTCCCATGCCTTGATCCAGCAAGGAGAGAGGAGAGGTTGAGGAAGACTCCATCCAACAGCAGCACAACGGCATGGTGGTGATGGAGGAGCGTGGCAATCCCGCAGGCTTCGCCAAGCACCAAGGGAGAGGAGGAGGAGGAGAGGGGGCTGCGCTGGAGAGGGAGGCTCTCGTCATATGGGCAGCCCCTGTGGCCTCATATATATAGGGAAGGGAGGGCTGCGCCCCTCTAGGGTTTCCACCCCTAGGGGTGGCGGCCAGCCCTAGATGGGATCAAGGGGGCGCCAAGAGGGAGGAGAGGAGGCGCCCACTAGATGGGCCTTAGGGCCCATCTGGACTAGGGTTTGCCCCCTCCCACCCATCCTTGCGCCTTGGGCCCCTTGTGGGGGGCGCACCAGCCCTCCTAGGGGCTGGTCCCCTCCCACACTTGGCCCACGCAGCCTTCTGGGGCAGGTGGCCCCACTTGGTGGACCCCCGGGACCCTCCCGGTGGTCCCGGTACATTACCGATATCGCCCGAAACCTTTCCGGTTACCAAAACAGGACTTCCATATATAAATCTTTACCTCCGGACCATTCCAGAACTCCTCGTGACGTCCGGGATCTCATCCGGACTCGAACAACATTCGGTAACCACATACAAGCTTCCTATATAACCCTAGCGTCACCGAACCTTAAGTGTGTAGACCCTACGGGTTGGGAGACAAGCGAGACATGACCGAGACGTTCTCCGTCAATAACCAACAGCGGATCTGGATACCCATGTTGGCTCCTACATGTTCCACGATGATCTCATCGGATGAACCACGATGTCAAGGACTCAATCGATCCGTATACAATTCCCTTTGTCTAGCGGTATTGTACTTGCCCGAGATTCGATCGTCGGTATCCCGATACCTTGTTCAATCTCGTTACCGGCAAGTCTCTTTACTCGTTCCGTAACACATCATCCCGTGATCAACCCCTTGGTCACATTGTGCACATTATGATGATGTCCTACCGAGTGGGCCCAGAGATACCTCTCCGTTTACACGGAGTGACAAATCCCAGTCTCGATCCGTGTCAACCCAATGGTCACTTCGGAGATACCGTAGTGCACCTTTATAGTCACCCAGATACGTTGTGACGTTTGATACACCCAAAGAACTCCTACGGTATCCGGAATTGCACGATCTCATGGTCTAAGGAAAAGATACTTGACATTAGAAAAGCTTTAGCATACTGAACTACACGATCTTTGTGCTAGGCTTAGGATTGGGTCTTGTCCATCACATCATTCTCCTAATGATGTGATCCCGTTATCAATGACATCCAATGTCCATGGTCGGAAACCGTAACCATCTATTGATCAACGAGCTAGTTAACTAGAGGCTTACTAGGGACATGGTGTTGTCTATGTATCCACACATGTATTGCTGTTTCCGGTCAATACAATTATAGCATGAATAATAAACGATTATCATGAACAAGGAAATATAATAATAACTAATTTATTATTGCCTCTAGGGCATATTTCCAACATGCACCTGCCGTCGGAGGGTGGCACTGCCTTCAGACCCACGAGCATTGGATCTGGCCAAAGGGGAGGCTTTGAAATGTACATAGCAGGGTAGGCAGCGGAGCAAACCACGAGGAGGGTGGGCAATGGCTATCAGCAACGCCGGCGAGCTAGGACCGGAGGGACGCAGATCCGAGCTATCGTGGCCATAGCTGTTGCGACGTCGGTGAGCCAAGTGAGCTGGAAAGGACGCAACTGTTAGGTCACCGAGGACAGAGCTGCCCGGCAGAGGATACCAGCGGCCATGGGCACTGGAGAGACGCAGACCAGAGGTCGCCGGGGCCGGAGCAGGGCCTACAAGCACCCGCCTTGAGAAGCACCGTGACTGCACAAGCACTATAGCCTCGTTGCCTCCGCACTTTAGACATCTCCGTGGCTCAGGAGGGGATGAAGGGACACCTGAAACAGGGGGCCGCCTGCGAGGAGGCAGGCAAAGACGTCCCCGCGACCGGCTGCAGGTCTCGCGCCCAACCCATGGTTGACAAAAGCACCAGCAGGGTTAGTCATGTTGTAAAGGTGGGGGTGGGCGGATTGCAGGGGAGGACGCAGAGGCCGTAGCCAAATACGTCGCGGCCGACACCCGACCGGCGGGAGAGCTCCAGCTAGGAGGAAGGGTGCCCACGAAGCGCGACTGGATCGGGGACGCGGGGCCGGGGGGAAGCGCGCGAGGGACGAAATCGACCCGCCACCACCATCCCGTGGCATGTCACAACCAGGCCGGCGGCGGCGGTGCAGCGGAGGCGGGCGGAGGGGGAGCATCCTGGCGGCGGCTGGTGGATCTCGGGGGCGTGGTGGAGCGGGGATGCGCGAGGGGGGCGGATTTGCCCCGCCGCCACCTTCCCGGGGCACGGCGCGGCATCGCCGGCCGCCCTCCGACGGCGGCGCAGCGAGAGCGGGGGGAGGGAGGGCCTTCCCGACGGCGGCGGCTGGGGTTTCCCCCGTGTCGCCGGAGGGAGGGCCTTCCTGACGGCGGCGGCTGGGGTTTCCCCCGTGTCGCCAGAGGAAGGCGACGCGGGGGAGGGGTGGGGGGGTGGGAGGGGGACATTTAGCAAAAGACACCTCGAAAAATTAAGAGAAAAGTTCAAATTTCAACCCAAACTAACCACTAAGGTTTAATTTACAACCCTGAACTTCAAAACCGGTCGGAATACACTCTCAACTTACCATGAAGTTCAGAACACAACCTTGGTCTTGGTTTTCCGTTGGTCAAACGGTTTTGACCACAGTCAATGCTGACTGGGCATGCCAACTCAGCAGCCAATGCCAACTAATCCTAGGGATCGTTGTTGGTGTCTCACTCGACTGACTCCGACTCCTGCTCCTCCTCCGATACAGCAGTAACCGCCCCCGCTGCACCTGACTACGGCCACTGCCGGCACTGCTACATCGGTGACCCCGTCAAGCACGTCTCCTCGGCAAGGTGCGCATCCGGCTCTCGACGCTCGAGGCCGGCCGCATCGACACGCACTGGTACGCGCGGATGGCTATTTTATATAGGTCGGTCGAGTTTCACTGGAATCCACTTGGTTCGCTAGGCATGACGCCAATTTTCCACGCGCGCATGACCCAGCAGAGCAAGTGATCGAGCAAGACGTACGTGCAGATCTGCTTTCCTGGCATGATATGGATCCGATCATGAGCTTGCGCAAGAGTCAAAAATTCAGATAGCATGCAAATTAAGTGGCATCATCTGTACCGTACATACGCTCATATCATGCCGGCGACATCAAGAATTCAAGATGGGGGAGCTCCATCTCGGCATGCGTTTCTCGAGCAAGTCGACGCTGGGCCTGTTCCAGACTTACTCGCAGTCGCACCTGCCGCTGATGCACTACCAGTCTACCATTACCCGCTCTCCGTGGTGCAGCAGGAGAGGCTGCTGCGGGAGGCACCAGATGGACCTGCCGCTGCGCCGGGAGTGCGTCCTTTTTTTTTTTTTTTTTTGGAAAAGGGGATTTACCCTAGCCTCTGCATTAGAACGATGCATACGGCTCATATTATTAAACGAATAATCCAGTAACAAAGTCTCGAAAGGTCGTAGTACAATCATCAACAAAAGCTCAAAAGAGGAAAGACTCAAAGCCACAACCGGCTGGCAAAACAATAGGAGCACTACATGCCTAATCTATTACATGACCGCCATCCAAACCGGTTGAAAATATCCCGAGCTACCATCTCCCATCGGGTAGACGCAGTAACCAAATGCTCCCTCGCCTCCATCGGAGTGAGTAGCGACCACATACGGATGAACGCCGTGGCCCTGAAGATAACCTGCAAAAAGTGAAAGTTTGTTGATCGGTTAAAGACTAAGTCATTTCTGCAGTTCCATATTGCCCATAAAAACGCACAAACGCCAACCCGAATGTGTCTTGCAATGTCAGAATCCACCCCATCAAGCCATGTTCCAAATAACATGCTAATAGAGGTGGGCTGATTAATATTAAACGCAATATGAACCGACCACCACAGAATCTTAGCCAATGGACAATCGAGAAAGAAGTGTTTAATGTTTTCGTTATGATCACAAAAGCTACATCGAGACGAGCCCACCCAATTACGTTTTGCAAGGTTATCCTTAGTCAAAATGACATGTTTATGCACAAACCACATAAACACTTTGATACGCAAGGGCACCTTAACTTTCCAAACATGTAATGAGGTAGGAATGACGGAAGAGTTAATGGCATCCAGATACATTGATTTGACCGAGAACACATCGTTCTTAGTAAGTTTCCAATGCAGCTGATCTGGCTGTTGAGACAGCCGGACATCCATTAAACGTCGAACAAGATGGAGCCAGGCCTCCCAACGATTTTCAACTAGTGTCCGTCTAAAACTAATATTGAGGGGAACGGATTGTAAAACATTAGCAACATAGGCTTCTCTACGTTGGACAATGTTATACAAAGAAGGATATTGAAGTGCAAGTGGGGTCTCCCCAAGCCACGTATCCTCCCAAAACCTCGTCGTGGTGCCATTCCCAACAATAAATTTAGTCCTGTTGAAAAAGAGTTGCTTAACTCTCATCAAACCCTTCCAAAAGGGAGAGTCGGAAGACCTCACATTCACCTGAGCCAAAGTTTTAGCAAAGAGATACTTATTGCGCAAAATCTGTGCCCAAGTAGCCTCCGTCTCAGAAGACAGCTTAAAAAGCCACTTGCTAAGGAGACATATGTTTTTGACTTCCAGATTTTCAATACCTAGGCCACCTTGGTCCTTAGGTCTGCAGATAATATCCCACTTCGCAAGTCTATACTTTCGTTTAAACTCATCAATTTGCCAAAAGAATCGTGATCGATAGAAATCTAACCTTTTCCTAACTCCGACCGGAACCAAGAAAAAGGATAAGAGAAACATAGGCATACTAGTAAGGACCGAATTAATCAGAATTAATCGACCTCCGTATGACATGAGCTTTCGTTTCCAACAGCTCAGTTTCTTTTCAAAACGATCCTCAAGACATTTCCACTCAATATTAGATAGCTTACGATGATGAATGGGTATACCTAAATACGTAAACGGTAAAGAGCCCAGTTCACATCGAACAATTGTTGATCGACTCCGGTCATCATTGGCTCTTCCAAAGCAAAACAATTCGCTCTTGTGGAAGTTGATTTTAAGCCCGGACAATTGTTCAAATAAGCATAACAGCAGCTTCATGTTCCTTGCTTTCGCCAAGTCATGCTCCATAAAAATGATTGTATCATCAGCATACTGAAGAATGGACAACCCGCCGTCAACTAGATGTGGAACCAGGCCACCTACCTATCCTGCATCCTTTGCCCGACCTATTAAAATAGTGAGCATATCAGCCACTATGTTGAACAGGATCGGTGACATAGGGTCTCCTTGCCGCAGCCCCTTGTGTGTTTGGAAATAGTGACCCACGTCATCATTCACCTTAATCCCGACACTCCCTTTTTGTGTAAAGGAATCAATCTGGTTTCTCCAAGCCGGATGAAAACCTTTCATACGCAACGCTTGTTGAAGGAAAGGCCACTTGACTTTATCATATGCTTTTTCAAAATCCACTTTAAAAACTACGCCATCAAGTTTTTTGGAGTGGATTTCATGGAGCGTTTCGTGCAAGACAACAACCCCTTCCAGGATGTTTCTATCCGGCATGAAAGCAGTGCTGGGACGGCTGAACTCTTGAGTGTGCTATTTGTGTAAGCCTATTTGTCCCCACCTTGGTGAAGATTTTGAAACTCACATTTAGCGACATATGGGTCTAAACTGCTCAATCCGAACAGCCTCGGTCTTCTTAGGAAGAAGGGTTATCGTCCCAAAATTTAGCTTAAACAATTGAAGTTGTCCTCAAAAACTCCTGAAACATGGGCATCAAATCTCCCTTGATAAAATGCCAACACTTCTTGTAAAACTCCATGGAAACCCATCCGGTCCTGGAGCCTTATTATTCTCCATCGAGTAATAGCCTCAAACACCTCTTTCTCCGAGAAAGGAGCAGTCAAGAGCTCATTCTCGGCAGTCTCTAGCTGAGGCACATCCTCAACCCTAGACTCATCCATCGACACAAAAGTCTCTACCGGGGACCAAACAACTGCTTATAATAATTGGTAATGTAAACTTTGAGATTGTCTGACCAACTATCGTCCCTTCATCTTGTTCTAGTTGGAAGATTCTTTTTACGATGCTTCCCATTAGCAATCATGTGAAAGAATTGAGTGTTATCCTCGCTTTCACGATTTTGCGAACCTTGGCTCGCAATGCCCACTTCAATTCCTCCTCACGGAGAAGCTTTTTAAGTTGCAGCTCTGCATCTATCTTTGTTTCCAACTCATTGGAATCCAAGATAGAGGTTTTGCTTTAGCCGAGGTTTTGAATAATCGAAGGAGTCGCTCCTTCTCCGCCTTATAAATCCCGTGCGTGTGCTTAGCCCAGCCACGAAGGAACCGTCGGAGATGACGAATCTTGGATTGCCACCTGTTGATAGGCGACCTCCCTCCCGAGTCCTTAGCCCACTCTCTAGCTGACATCTTGAGGAACCCTTCTCTTTCAAACCATGCAAGTTCAAACGAGAAAATGTTCTTGTTACCCACGAAATTTTGAACTCCGGAGTCGACTAGTAACGGTGTATGATCCGAGACACCTCGGGTCAAAGCCTGCACCGTTACCAAGGGGAACTTCTGTTCCCACTCGACACTAGCTAGCATGCGGTCAAGTTTCTCAAAGGTCGGAACCGGTAACGAATTAGCCCAAGTGAATTTCCTACCCGAAAGCTCGATCTCTCTGAGATCCAAACTTTCGATGATAGTGTTAAACATAAACGGCCAATGACCGTCAAAATTGGCATTATTCTTGTCCTCTTTCCTTCGGATTAAGTTGAAATCCCCTCCCACTAAGAGAGGTAGCTGTTCATTACCACAGATGCGCACCAGATCCGCTAAAAAATCTGGCTTGAGTTCTGGTTGAGCAGCTCCGTAAACTGCCACCAAGGCCCAATCAAACCCATCTGCCTTAGTTCTAACTCGAAACTTAATAGCGAACTCGCCCATGACTACAGTCCAGACTTCCAACGTTTCACACTTAACCCCAAGTAAGACCCCGCCGGATCTTCCTCGAGGTGGGAGGCAATGCCAATCAAAATCTACCCCCCCGGACAAAGTGGCAAGAAATTGAGAAGTGAAATTGCTTCTTCTAGTCTCAGACAAAGCAATAAAATCTAAATGATGTTCGAGAGAAGCATCCGCTAGAAACCTCCTTTTAGCCAAGTCTCTAAGACCTCTGCTATTCCAGAAAATACCTCTCATAAGTCATCATGAAATTTTTTGACAGTACGGATCCTAGCACTCCTACGCACTACGGAGACTGGATAGACCTTTCGCTTCCATGTCCGCTTAGGCTTTGTTTGACCATAAACCTGATCACCGCCCTCATTCTCAGCTTCTAGCACTAAAGGCTCATCTACATGAAGAGACGTCTCAGGATTGGTATCATCCTCTGTCTCTAGACATGCAGGGTCAAGATCGGCACACATGTCATCAAGAACCCTCACCCCAAGCGCATCAATCTCCGTGATCATTCATAGGTTTGACTGCAGCAATGTGACGAATCATATCTACAAGACGCTCAGCTTCCAAATCAAGAATGTCGTTAACCGATTTGGCAATTTGAAGATCATTATTACCAAGTGAAATTCCTAGTTGATTTGCATTATGGATGATTTCATTATCAGAGAAATGCAAAATGGAATTTGACTTAATAACAGACATACAAGTGGAGGTCTCGACGTTATGCAACTTGGCAGCCCTCAAAGCACACCGCAGTTGTATGTCATCGACGTCCGGCTGCTCCTGCAACCTCCCGTTGATCCGCCCCCCCTGGGAAGCAAAGTCCGGGATACCACCAAAGGCGATGACCTCCTCGCGAGAAGCCCTGCAAGGGGAAGAGCCGCCCGCCCATCCCCCCACATCGGCGTCCCGGGTCGCAGTCACCAGAGTAGGAGAAGAGCGATGCGGCACCGCTGGCATCCCGTCCACGGGCGACCCGCCATCAGCTGGCTCCGGTGCCGCCCACACGCCGCTCACCGGGGAGGAGGCGGAAGCAACTGTCGCGCTACCCAGCCCACCCACCACAACGGGGACCGGCGAGCCGACAACCACCTGCTCAGCCACACCGGCGGCGCAAAGAGATGGTGATGACGCCGCCCGAGCCACAGTAGCTGTAATAGTCGGTGATACACCCCCAGCGGCCGACCCTCCCAGGAAGGCACCACCCGCCTCGGAGGGAGAGGGAGGTGTGGCGGCCTTGAGCCCCGTCGAACCAGGCGCCGGCAAATCAAGGGAGGGCCTGACCGCACTCCCAGCCAACTCCGCCGAGTCGTCCCGCTGAGTCGTCACCACCTGTCGAGGCACCGGCGATGAAGGAGGAGAAGCGCGAACCTCCTGAGCAGCTATTCCTTCCGGACCATCAACGCGCACGACCTCCGAAATCACCGGAGGCACATGCTCAGACGGGTCATCCAAATCCACACGATCACTCCAAAGACAAGGGGGCGCTGAGAAAGCACCTACATAACCAAGTTGAAGCATGTTGGACGTTGCAGAAACCGGCGTTTTCCCCTGAGGAGACTCTGCTGGCTTAGACAAATCCACATGCCTGGAACCCCTGTCACCATCACTAGGTGCGTCATCTCCATGGTTCCCAGAAGCGCCTCCCCCCTCAGAAGTATCCATAGGAAGCACCTCCTCAAAATCCTGAAACAAGTCCGGGTCCTCATACTCGACATTCAACATATAAGCAATACCCTCATGAGACCATCTGACCACGTCAGGCAAGAACTGAATGTTAGCCACACTAACCAACAAACGAGCCACACCGTGAGCACGAGTGAAGGGCATATCAACCTGCTCCGTCTTACCGAGCAAGGACCCCAAGCTCCATGTGACAAAGAAATCATCCAAGGGCTCAAGGGCCCCGAAAATCGAACCCAGATCTGGGTCGAGGAGTGCCTGCGGCTCCTTCTTTTCCACTCATCAAACTGCAACACAAAGCTAGTTCACAGAACCCGACTCATACCAAACTTTAGAATCCTCTTCTGATCCTCTTTAGAAGGAAATCCACTTTGTAAGACTTATCTGAAAGTTTCAATAAGGACCATTTGAAATTCCCGGAGCCAACTCCCTTAATCGCTGAATAAACTGGCTTCAAAGTGGCGGTCCGGTGACCACCTTAACCACCCTGTGGAAGGAGGTTTCAATGACAGAGCCACCGAGCCACGATGGTGACTCGAAGAACATCAACTCAGAGCAACAGAGCCCATAGATATTAAGTGTCGGTTTGGGACCAAGAAGAAGCGGACACTCAGCCGCCACATGCTTAGGTTTCCGACAAATGTCGCATAACTCAGCAGAGCAATCAACCATGAAGTGACCCGTCTCTCCGCACCGGAAACAGACAAGTTTTTTCTTCTTAGCCGCCCACTTGGACAGCTTGTCACCTCCGGCCTTCTCCGACCCTTTATCAGACTCAGCTTCATCCGGTTGCACGATCATCGGTACAGACACATCGGTGAGAGCCTTAACCGTCTCCACCGCCGCCTGATTTAGACCCGCATCATCAGTGGGCATCTCAGTATCATTTGAACCCGTGGCACCAGGCAAGTTACGCTGGAGGGCGCCGATATCCACCACGACCACCACGGAAGCGCCCCGAAGCGGCTCGGGCCAACCGCCCTCAACAAAATTCCCGGCGGCCCTTGAAAACCACGGCCAGCAGTACCATGATCTGTCCAGCGTATCCTCGCCCACCACCGGTGGGCAGCGAACCCGATGAAGACCACGACCATACGCGTCGTATCCATCATCGCCCCATCGACCACGAGGGGTTGCGGCTGTCCCGCATAACGCACCCGACCCGCGGCTGGCGGCGCCATCGGCAGCTCCTCCCGCCCGCCGCCATTTGTCGAGGCCACGGTCGCTGCGTCGGAGGTGGCGCGCCCATCATCTTGGCGGCGGCGCCAAGAGCTCGGCGGGAGTCGTCGCAGCGGGCGCAGCGCCGCAGCCCTGGCTGGAGCCGTCACAGCCGTCGCTGTCGCTGCAGCCACAGCCGAGGACGGCACAACGCTGCTGGACCCCGGCGCTGCCTCGTAGGCGTAAGCCACGAGGCAGTCCTTGGCGGCGGTGGGGCTTTGGGCGGCATGCCTTCTCGCCGGCAACCACCGGACCGCCACTACTCCCCGCCGCACGCGATGAACCAGAGCAGCAGGAAAGCCGACATTACGCGGCGACGAACCCTAGAAACTACGAATCGGCAGCGAGGCGATTTAACGTGCATGAGATGGCTCACGGTCCGATGCGATCCCTGACGTCGATGGCGCCGGTTTTCCGGTGCGAAACCCAGCTAATCCCGCCCATCCCAAAACACATTACCTTGGCCCAAAGGTCCGATGGTGACGTGCCCTCACAGCGTTCGGTTGAAGCCCATTAGCGCTAAGCAGAAAATTCAAACGCGAGACCCGATCGGCATGGATCACGCCGGCTCTGTCGATCGCCGGCGCCGGCGCCTGCGCCGCCGACGATCGCCGAGACTTCTTCCTCTTCACTACTTTCCACGAACCTTCTGTAAAGAAATCTGACAAGGTTGGTTTTGGAAGAAATACCTTTCGAATCGGCCCCTTCCATGGCCGGATCGCCGTTACCGCCGTCCGTCTATGAACCATGCGTCGAACGATCTCGATCTTGTCCTCTGGTCCCAAACCTTGCCGCGCTGGATCATCAATTGGCACAATGCCATCGACAATCGCAGCCACTTCGTCTTCCAAATACCCTGGATCAAAAGCCTCGCAGATCACCGACGACGGCATCGGTGAGTAGACTTTCGGCGAGCTTCCGGAGCAGTGCCCGTCGTCTTCGTCCTCCGCTTAGGACTCCGCAAGTGCCCAGAACCTTCCCCCTACGCGCCCCTCACCGGAGATGGACACCGGCGGCAGGCACGCGGTGGATGCCACGGGCGTCGCCCGCGTAGCCCGTGTCGCTCCAGCCCGTACTCTCATGTATGTCGGGGTTCCTGTTAAAGTGTATAAATGTAAATGTGTATACGGTATTTGTATAAACCATATACACGAGTAGATAAGGATCGCGTTGCGTCTTGTACTCCCGGTTGTTGGGTTGCTGTGATCGATCTCATAGATCTTGTGTAGGATATGACTTGGAGATCAATCCATCAACTACCTAACAACTAACCTTGTAATCTTCTATCTATATATAACACGCAATGCGTCCCTGCAGATGCATATGCTTCACGCAACTTTGCATGGTATTCAGAACCATTCTCCTCTATGGCACATCTTTCTCGCGCCGCCATGTCGTCCTCGAGCTCCACCGCTGCCGCACCTTCCGTCCTCATTCCCATTGCTGAAAAACTCCACCGCTCCAACTTCAACGTCTGGCGCGCGCAAGCCCTAGCCACCATCTGTGGCGCCCAGCTGGTTGCCTACCTTGATCCAGAGAGAGAACTACCGGCGCCAAAGCTCTCTGACAAGGATGGCAAGCCCAGAGATACACCCAATCTGGCGTACGAGATTGACAAGGCTCGAGACTCTCAGGTTTTGAGTTTCCTTTTTAATTTCATCTCACATCCTGTGATGGCTCAGATCGCAAACTGCATCACGGTGTCAGCAGCATGGACTGCAATCACCGAGATCTTCATCTCCGAGACGCAGGCGGCCATCGTCAACACGAGGATCGCCCTCTCCACCACCAAGAAGGGGACTTCCACCATCGCCGAGTATCTTGGCCGCGTGAAGGCCCTTGGTGATGAGATGGCTTCCATCGGCAAGCGACTCACCGACGACGACATGGTGTCGCACATCCTCGCTGGCCTTAACTTCAACTACATGTCGTTTGTCTCCTCGGTCTGCACCAGGATGTCCTCATCAAGCCAAACGAGCTCTACTCCCAGTTGATCAGCTTCGAGAGCCGCCTCGCCATGTTCGAGGCGAACTCATCTTCACACTCCTCCGCCAACGCTGCCTCTCGCGGCGGCCGCGGTGGCTTTCCTCGTGGCGGCAGCTGTCGGTGTCAAAACCGGCGGATCTCGGGTAGGGGGTCCCGAACTGTGCGTCTAAGGTTGATGGTAACAGGAGACGGAGGACACCATGTTTACCCAGGTTCGGGCCCTCTTTATGGAGGTAATACCCTACTTCCTGCTTGATTGATTTTGATGAATATGAGTATTACAAGAGTTGATCTACCTCGAGATCGTAATGGCTAAAACCCTAAAGTCTAGCCTATATGACTATGATTATTCTTGTCTCTATGGACTAAGCCCTCCTGTCTATATAGACACCAGAGGGGACTAGGGTCATACAAAGTCAGTTACAGAGAAAGGAATCTTCACATACGGACGCCAAGCTTGCCTTCCACGCCAAGGAGAGTCCCATCCGGACATGGGTGAGAGTCTTCGGTCTTGTATCTTCACAACCCATCAGTCTGGCCCATGTCCTACAGGACGGACGCCCGAGGACCCCCTAGTCGAGGACTCCCTCAGTAGCCCCCGAACCAGGCATTCAATGATGATGTGTCCGGCACGCAGGTTGTCTTCGGCATTGCAAGGCGGATTCCTCCTCCGATGACTTCAAAGTACCTGACTTAAAGAGCAGTATTCGGCTTTCCATTTAGTATCACGCCCATCGGCTTCCACGCCCTCATGACTTCAGCTTCCACGTGTCGAGCGAATACGAGAGGTCGGGGCTTTTTTGCACATATCACCCTGACCATATAATAAAGGCATCTATTTAAAGAGATTGGGATCTCCAGATCCATTCCACACCACGCGGAAAATTCTCAGAGCTTGCTAGGAGGAACCACTCCAACATGGCTAGCGCTCCCTGTTCTTCCTCCCACCCACACGGCTCCGAAAAAGGTGATTGGGAGAGATGTTCCGTATCCCACGGTCAGCTAGCAAATCTGCAAACACAGGGATTTCTTGAAGGAAATATGCCCTAGAGGCAATAATAAAGTTATTATTTATTTCCTTATATCATGATAAATGTTTATTATTCATGCTAGAATTGTATTAACCGGAAACATAATACATGTGTGAATACATAGACAAACAGATAGTCACTAGTATGCCTCTACAAGACTAGCTCATTGATCGAAGATGGTTATGTTTCCTAACCATAGACATGTGTTGTCATTTGATTAATGGGATCACATCATTAGGAGAATGATGTGATTGACATGACCCATTTCATTAGCTTAGCACTTGATCGCTTAGTATGTTGCTTATGCTTTCTTCATGACTTATACAAAGTTCCTGCAACTATGAGATTATGCAACTCCGTTTACGGAGGAACACTTTGTGTGCTACCAAACGTCACAACGTAATCTGGGTGATTATAAAGGTACTCTACAGGTGTCTCCAAAAGTATATGTTGAGTTGGCATGAATCGAGATTAGGTTTTGTCACTCCGATTGTCGGAGAGGTATCTCTGGCCTTCTCGGTAATACACATCACATAAGCCTTGCAAGCATTGCAACTAATGAGTTAGTTGTGAGATGATGTATTACGGAACGAGTAAAGAGACTTACCGTAACGAGATTGAACTAGGTATTGGATACCGATGATCGAATCTCGGGTAAGTAACATACCGATGACAAAGGGAACAACGATATCGTTATGCGGTTTGACCGATAAAGATCTTCAGAGAATATGTAGGAACCAATATGGGCATCCAGGTTCCGCTATTGGTTATTGACCAAGAATAGTTCTAGGTCATGTCTACATAGTTCTCGAACCCGTAGGGTCCGCACGCTAAGGTTTCGATGATGTTATATTATGAGTTTATGAGTTTTGATGTACCGAAGGAGTTCGAGTCCCGGATGAGATCGGGGACATGACGAGGAGTCTCAAATGGTCGAGACGTAAAGATCGATATATTGGACGACTATATTCGAGTTCGGAAAGGTTCGAATGATTCGGTATTTTTGAGTACCGGAGAGTTACGGAATTCACCGGGAGAAGTATTAGGCCTTATTGGGCCCTGCGGGAAAGAGAGAGGGCTGCCTAGGGCAGGCCGCGCTTCCCCAAGGCCTAGTCCGAATTGGACTAGGGGAGGCCGCACCTTCCTCCCTTCCCCTCCTTCTCTCCTACTCCTACTAGGAAAGGAGGAGTCCTACTCCGGTGGGAGTAGGACTCCCCCCCTGGTGCGCCTCCTCCTTGGCCGGCCACCTCCTCCTTGCTCCTTTATATACGGGGCAGGGGGCACCCCATAACACACAAGTTGATCTACGGATCGCCTTAGCCGTGCGGTGCCCCTTCCACCATATTCCACTTGGTCATATCGTCGCGGAGCTTAGGCGAAGCCCTGCGCCGGAGAAGTCATATCGTCGCGGAGCTTAGGCGAAGCCCTGCGTCGGTGGAGCATCATCATCGCCACCACGCCGTCGGTTGACGGAACTCATCCCGACACTTTGCTGGATCGAGTCCGGGATCGCCATCGAGCTGAACGTGTGCAGTACTCGGAGGTGCCGACGCTCGGTACTTGGATCGGTCGGATCGTGAAGACGTGCGACTACATCAACAGCGTTGTTATAACGCTCCGCTTTCGGTCTACGAGGGTACGTGGACAGACACTCTCCCCTCTCGTTGCTATGCCATCACCATGGTCTTGCGTGTGCGTAGGAAATTTTTTGAAATTACTACGTTCCCTAGCAGTGGCATCCGAGCCTGGTTTTATGCGTTGATGTCATATGCACGAGTAGAACACAAGTGAGTTGTGGGCGATATAAGTCATACTGCTTAACAGCATGTCATACTTTGGTTCAGCGGTATTGTGAGATGAAGCGGCCCGGACCGACATTACGCGTACGCTTACGCGAGACTGGTTTCACCGCTTCGAGCACTAGTTTCTTAAAGGTGACCGGCGGGTGTCTGTCTCTCTCACTTTAGTTGAACCGAGTGTGGCTACGCCCGGTCCTTGCGAAGGTTAAAACAGCACCAACTTGACAAACTATCGCTGTGGTTTTGATGCGAGGTAAGAACGGTTCTTGCTCAGCCCGTAGCAGCCACGTAAAACTTGCAACAACAAAGTAGAGGACGCCTAACTTGTTTTTGCAGGGCATGTTGTGATGTGATGTGGTCAAGACGTGATGCTATATTTTATTGTATGAGATGATCATGTTTTGTAACCGAAGTTATCGGCAATCGGCAGGAGCCATATGGTTGTCGCTTTATTGTATGAAATGCAAAAGCCATGTAATTGCTTTACTTTATCACTAAGCAGTAGCGATAGTCGTAGAAGCAATAGTTGGCGAGACGACAACGATGCTACGATGGAGATCAAGGTGTCGCACCGGTGACGATGGTGATCATGACGGTGCTTCGGAGATGGAGATCACAAGCACAAGATGATGATGACCATATCATATCACTTATATTGATTGCATGTGATGTTTATCCTTTATGCATCTTATCTTGCTTTGATTGACGGTAGCATTATAAGATGATCTCTCACTAAAATTATCAAGAAGTGTTCTCCCTGAGTATGCACCGTTGCTAAAAGTTCGTAGTACCCAGACACCACGTGATGATCGGGTGTGATAAGTTCTACGTCCATCTACAACGGGTGCAAGCCAGTTTTGCACACGCGGAATACTCAGGATAAACTTGACGAGCCTAGCATATGCAGATATGGCCTCGGAACACGGAGACCGAAAGGTCGAGCGTGAATCATATAGTAGATATGATCAACATAGTGATGTTCACCATTGAAAACTACTCCATCTCACGTGATGATCGGTTATGGTTTAGTTGATTTGGATCACGTGTTCACTTAGATGACTAGAGAGATGTCTGTCTAAGTGGGAGTTCTAAAGTAATATGATTAATTGAACTTAAATTTATCATGAACTTAGTCCTGGTAGTATTTTGCAAATTATGTTGTAGATCAATAGCTCGCGTTGTTGCTTCCCTATGTTTGTTGCTTTCAAATGTTTATTTTGATATGTTCCTAGAGAAAATTGTATTGAAAAATGTTAGTAGCAATGATGCGGATTGGATCCGTGATCTGAGGTTTATCCTCATTGCTGCACAGAAGAATTATGTCCTTAATGCACCGCTAGGTGACAGACCTATTGCAGGAGCAGATGCAGACGTTATGAACGTTTGGCTAGCTCAATATGATGACTACTTGATAGTTTAGTGCACCATGCTTAAACGGCTTAGAATCGGGACTTCAAAGACGTTTTGAACGTCATGGACCATATGAGATGTTCCAGGAATTGAAGTTAATATTTCAAGCAAATACCGAGTTAAGAGATATGAAATCTCCAACAAGTTCTATAGCTAAAAGATGGAGGAGAATCGCTCAACTAGTGAGCATGTGCTCAGATTGTGCAGGTACTTCAATCGCTTGAAATCAAGTGGGAGTTAATCTTCCAGATAAGATAGTGATTGACAGAATTCTCTAGTCACCATCACCAAGTTAGTAGAACTTCGTGATGAACTATAATATGCAAGGGATGACAAAAGTAATTCCCAAGCTCTTCGTGATGCTGAAATCGACGAAGGTAAAAATCAAGAAAAGAGTATCAAATGTTGATGATTGACAAGACCACTAGTTTCAAGGAAAAGGGCAAAGGGCAGAAGGGGAACTTCAAGAAGAACGGCAAGCAAGTTGCTGTTCGAGTGAAGAAGCCCGAGTCTGGACCTAAGCCTGAGACTAAGTGCTTTTGCTGCAATGGAACTGGTCACTGGAAGCGGAACTACCCCAAGTATTTGGCGGATAAGAAGGATGGAAAATTGAACAAGAGTATATTTGATATACAGGTTATTGATGTGTGCCTTACTAGTGTTTATAGTAGCCCCTGAGTATTTGATACTTGTTCGGTTGCTGAGATTAGTAACTCGAAACAGGAGTTACAGTATAAACAGAGACTAGTTGAAGGGGAAGTGACGATGAGTGTTGGAAGTAGTTCCAAGATTGATATGATCATCATCGCACACTCCCTATACTTTCGGGATTAGTGTTAAACCTAAATAAATGTTATTTGGTGTTTGCGTGGAACATGAATATGATTTGATCATGTTTATTGCAAAACGGTTATTCATTTAAAGTCAAAGAATAATTGTTGTTCTGTTTAAATGAATAAAACCTTCGATGGTCATACACCCAATGAAAATAGTTTTCAGAACGGTTATTCATTTAAAGTCAAAGAATAATTGTTGTTCTGTTTAAATGAATAAAACCTTCAATGGTCATACACCCAATAAAAATAGTTTGTTGGATCTCGATCGTAGTAATACACATATTCATAATATTGATGCCAAAAGATGCAAAGTTAATAATGATAGTGCAACTTATTTGTGGCATCGCCGCTTAGGTCATATTGGTGTAAAGCGATGAAGAAACTCCATGCTGATGGGATTTTTGAATCACTTGATTATGAATCACTTGATGCTTGCGAACCATGCCTTATGGGCAAGATGACTAAAGACTCATTCTCCGGAACAATGGAGCGAGCAAATGACTTATTGGAAATAATACATACTGATGTATGCGGTCCGATGAGTGTTAAAGCTCACGACAAGTATCGTTATTTTCGACCTTCACAGATGATTTGAGCAGATATGGGTATATCTACTTGATGAAACACAAGTCTGAAACATTTGAAAAGTTCAAAGAATTTCAGAGTGAAGTGAAGAATCATCGTAACAAGAAAATAAAAGTTTCTACGATATGATCGCAGAGGAAAAATATTTGAGTTACGAGTTTGGCCTTCAGTTAAAACAATGTGAAATAGTTTCACTACTCACGCCACCTGGAACACCACAGCATAATGGTGTGTCCGAACGTCATAACCGCGCTTTATTGGATATGGTGCGATCTATGATGTATCTTACCGATTTACCACTATCGTTTTGGGGTTATGCATTAGAGACAGCTGCATTCACATTAAATAGGGCACCATTAAATCCGTTGAGACGACACCGTATGAACTATGGTTTAGCAAGAAACCTAAGCCGTCGTTTCTTAAAAGTTTGAGTTGTGATGCTTATGTGAAAAAGTTTTCACCGATAAGCTCGAACCCAAATCGAAAAGTGCGTCTTCATAGAATACCCAAAGGAAACTGTTGGGTACTCCTTCTATCACAGATCCAAAGGCAAAACATTCGTTGTTAAGAATGGATCCTTTCTAGAGAAGGGTTTCTCTCGAAAGAAGTGAGTGGGAGGAAAGTAAAACTTGATGAGGTAATTGTACCTTCTCCCTTATTGGAAAGTAGTTCATCACAGAAATCAGTTCCGTGATTCCTACACCAATTAGTGAGGAAGTTAATGATGATGATCATGAAACTTCAGATCAAGTTGCTACCAAATCTCGTGAGGTCTTCAGAGTAAGATCCGCACCAGAGTGGTACGGTAATCATGTTCGGAAGTCATGTTACTAGACCATGATGAACCTACGAACTATGAGGAAGCGATGATGAGCCCAGATTCATGAAATGGCTTGAGGCCATGAAATCTGAGATAGGATCCATGTATGAGAACAAAAGTATGGACTTTGATTGACTTGCTCGATGATCAGCAAGCCATGTTAAATAAATGGATCTTCAAGAGGAAGACAGATGTTGATAGTAGTGTTACTATCTACAAAGCTAGACTTGTCGAAAAAGGTTTTAGACAAAGTTCAAGATGTTGAATACAATGAGATTTTCTCACTTGTATCGATGCTTAAAAGTCTGTCCGAATCATGTTAGCAATTGCCACATTTTATGAAATCGGCAAATGGATGTCAAAACTGCATTCCTTAATGGTTTTCTTAAAGAAGAGTTGTATATGATGCAACCGAAGATTTTGTCAATCCTAAAGGTGCTAACAAAATGTGTAAGCTCCAATGATCCATCTATGGACTGGTGCAAGCATCTCGAGTTGGAATACACACTTTGATAAGTTGATCAAAGCATATAGTTTTATACAGACTTGCGGTGAAGCCTGTATTTACAAGAAAGTGAGTGGGAGCACTACAACATTTTCGATAAGTATATGTGAATGACATATTGTTGATCGAAATGATGTAGAATTATTCGCAAAGCATAAAGGAGTGTTTGAAAGGAGTTTTTCAAAGAAGGACCTCGGTGAAGCTGCTTACATATTGAGCATCAAGATCTATAGAGATAGATCAAGACGCTAGATAAGTTTTTCAATGAATACATACCTTGACAAGATTTTGAAGTAGTTCAAAATGGAACAGTCAAAGAAAGAGTTCTTGCCTGTGTTACAAGGTGTGAGATTGAGTAAGACTCAAAACCCGACCTCGGCAGAAGATAGAAAGAGAATGAAATTCATTCCCTATGCATCAGCCATAGGTTCTATAAAGTATGTCATGCTGTGTACCAGATCTATTGCATACCCTACCACTAGAGCTTGGAAAGGGAGTGCAATAGTGATCTAGGAGTAGATCAATGGACAGCGGTCAAAATTATCCTTAGTAGAATAAGGATATGTTTCTCGATTATGGAAGTGAAAAAAAGGTTCGTCGTAAAGGGTTACGTCGATACAAGTTTTAACACTAATCTAGATGACTCTGAGTCTCAATCTGGATACATATTGAAAGTGGGAGCAACTAGCTAGAGTAGCTCCGTGCAGAGCATTGTAGACATAGAAATTTGCAAAATACTTACGGTTCTGAATGTGACAGACCCGTTGACTAAAATTATCTCACAAGCAAAACATGATCACACCTTAGTACTCTTTGGGTGTTAATCACATAGCGATGTGAACTAGATTACTGACTCTAGTAAACCCTTTGGGTGTTGGTCACATGTCGATGTGAACTATGGGTGTTAAACACATATAGATGTGAACTATTGATGTTAAATCACATGGCGATGTGAACTAGATTATTGACTCTAGTGCAAGTGGGAGACTGAAGGAAATATGCCCTAGAGGCAATAATAAAGTTATTATTTATTTCCTTATATCATGATAAATGTTTATTATTCATGCTAGAATTGTATTAACCGGAAACATAATACATGTGTGAATACATAGACAAACAGATAGTCACTAGTATGCATCTACAAGACTAGCTCATTGATCGAAGATGGTTATGTTTCCTAACCATAGACATGTGTTGTCATTTGATTAATGGGATCACATCATTAGGAGAATGATGTGATTGACATGACCCATTTCATTAGCTTAGCACTTGATCGTTTAGTATGTTGCTTATGCTTTCTTCATGACTTATACAAAGTTCCTGCAACTATGAGATTATGCAACTCCGTTTACGGAGGAACACTTTGTGTGCTACCAAACGTCACAACGAATCGGGTGATTATAAAGGTACTCTACAGGTGTCTCCAAAAGTATATGTTGAGTTGGCATGAATCGAGATTAGGTTTTGTCACTCCGATTGTCGGAGAGGTATCTCTGGGCCTTCTCGGTAATACACATCACATAAGCCTTGCAAGCATTGCAACTAATGAGTTAGTTGTGAGATGATGTATTACGGAACGAGTAAAGAGACTTACCGTAACGAGATTGAACTAGGTATTGGATACCGACGATCGAATCTCGGGTAAGTAACATACCGATGACAAAGGGAACAACGATATCGTTATGCGGTTTGACCGATAAAGATCTTCAGAGAATATGTAGGAACCAATATGGGCATCCAGGTTCCGCTATTGGTTATTGACCAAGAATAGTTCTAGGTCATGTCTACATAGTTCTCGAACCCGTAGGGTCCGCACGCTAAGGTTTCGGCGATGTTATATTATGAGTTTATGAGTTTTGATGTACCGAAGGAGTTCGGAGTCCCGGATGAGATCGGGGACATGACGAGGAGTCTCGAAATGGTCGAGACGTAAAGATCGATATATTGGACGACTATATTCGAGTTCGGAAAGGTTCGAATGATTCGGTATTTTCGAGTACCGGAGAGTTACGGGAATTCACCGGGAGAAGTATTGGGCCTTATTGGGCCCTGCGGAAAGAGAGAGGGCTGCCTAGGGCAGGCGCGCGCCCCAAGGCCTAGTCCGAATGGACTAGGGGAGGGCCGCACCCTTCCTCCCTTCCCCTTCTTCTCTCCTACTCCTACTAGGAAAGGAGGAATCCTACTCCGGTGGGAGTAGGACTCCCCCTTGGTGCGCCTCCTCCCTTGGCCGGCCACCTCCTCCTTGCTCCTTTATATACGGGGGCAGGGGGCACCCCATAACACACAAGTTGAACTACGGATCGTTCCTTAGCCGTGTGCGGTGCCCCTTCCACCATATTCCACTTCGGTCATATCGTCATGAGCTTAAGCGAAGCCCTGCGCCGGAGAAGTCATATCGTCATGAGCTTAGGCGAAGCCCTGCGTCGGTGGAGCATCATCATTGTCACCACGCCGTCGTGCTGACGGAACTCATCCCCGACACTTTGCTGGATCGGAGTCCGGGGATCGTCATCGAGCTGAACGTGTGCAGTACTCGGAGGTGCCGTACGTTCGGTACTTGGATCGGTCGGATCGTGAAGACGTACGACTACATCAACCGCGTTGTTATAACGCTTCCGCTTTCGGTCTACGAGGGTACGTGGACAGACACTCTCCCCTCTCGTTGCCATGCCATCACCATGGTCTTGCTTGTGCGTAGGAAATTTTTTGAAATTACTACGTTCCCCAGCATTTCTTCCCCCCGCGGATCTGGTCCCCGTTCGAGCAGGATTAACTTCCTTCAACGGTGGGGCTCAGGCGGAGAATTTCCCCAACCCATCCAGGGGGAACGAGTGTGCTTTGTTCCCTACTTGTTGAGAGGCATCGGATTTCCAATCCACCCATTCCTCTGAGGACTTCTGGAGTACTATGGCTTCCAACTGCACATTTACACTCCTGCCTCCATCCTGCATATCGCGGGTTACGTTGCACTTTGTGAGCTATTCCTGGGCTGTGAGGCCCATTTTGAATTATGGAGGAAACTATTTTGCCTCGTCCCTCGTAACCAGGAGGGATCAATATTCGAAGTGGGCGGAGCCGAGGTATGGCGCATCGCCGGGACCGGATACCTGTCCGGCACACCGAAGAAAGCGTCCAAGAATGGCCTTCCGAGTGGTTCTATATTGAGGACGTCGCCCTTCCCGACCCAGTCCGAGCTCCGTTGAGGAAACGCCACAGCTGAAAGGATCGATATAGTTGACTAGAGGGGGGTGAATAGGCAACTAACAATTTTTAGCTTTTCTTTACCAATTTAAACTTTGCATCAAAGTTGGTTGTCTAGATATGCAACTAGGTGAGCAACCTATATGATGCAACAACAATAAGCACACAAGCAAGCAAGAGATATAGCACAAATAAGCTTGCACAAGTAAAGGCACGAGATAACCAAGAGTGCAGCCGGTGAAGACGAGGATGTGTTACCGAAGTTCCTTCCCTTTGAGAGGAAGTACGTCTCCGTTGGAGTGGTGTGGAGGCACAATGCTCCCCAAGAAGCCACTAGGGCCACCGTATTCTCCTCACGCCCTCACACAATGCGAGATGCCGTGAATCCACTATTAGTGCCCTTGGAGGCGGCGACCGAACCTTTACAAACAAGGTTGGGATAATCTCCACAACTTAATTGGAGGCTCCCAATGACACCACGAAGCTTCACGGTGACCTCAACCGTGTAGGGTGCTCAAACACCCAAGAGTAACAAGATCCGCAAGGGATTAGTGGGGGAATCAAATTTCTCTTGGTGGAAGTGTAGATCGGGGCCTTCTCAACCACTCCCGAGCAAATCAACAAGTTTGATTGGCTAGGGAGTGAGATCGGGCGAAAATGGAGCTTGGAGCAACAATGGAGCTTGGAGTTGGAAGAGGTGGTCTACTAGAGGAAGAAGACACCCCTTTTATAGTTGAGAATAAAATCCAACCGTTATCCACCTAACCAGCCCGCGACTTGCGGTACTACCGCCCCTGACAAGCGGTACTACCGCACGGCCAAACGGTACTACCGCGAGAGACCGCGGTACTACCGCTACAACGGTAGGAGCTAGAACAAGCCTGAAGCACAGAGGCTGAGAACGGTACTTCCGCAGGCGCGGTACTACCGCTCCCCCCTGCGGTACTACCACAAGGCAGGAATGGCCTAGCCTGGGAAGGGCGAGGATGAATAAAAATACATCCATGCCTACTTCCGCTGAAAATCAGACGATGCAAAAATCCGACACGGTACTACAGCTGGAGGAGCGGTACTACCGCGTGGCAGCTGAGCCAGGACGCGTGCGGTACTACCGCGCACAAGGTGCGGTACTACCGCAGAGGCGCGGATGTAAAAATTACATCCGCCCCTACTACCACAATGCAGCGGCACTTGGCCTGGGGGCCACGGTACTACGGCTCCATAGGAGCGGTACTACCATGGGCTCCTGCGGTACTACCACGCCGAGGTACGGTACTACCGTAGGTGCCTGCGGTACTACCGCTCCAGGGAGCAGTACTACCACAAGCCCAATATCAGCAACCAAGACATAATGCATAGAGGATAAACGGAGGATGCTCCAAAGCGCAGGGGAAAGATGGAGACAAGGAAGAAAATGTGTACGTGATGATTCCACCCGAACCTTTCCGACGCGGACCCCCTCTTAATACTACGGCTTTCCTACGACTCAAATCCACCAAAAAGAAACGTAGAAAAACGCCGTCTTCAATAGTCTTCGAGGGGCACCAAACCGTCTTGTGCCTAGCGATGAAACGTCTGTGAAACTTAAGGCACACGATTAGTCCGCAAAAGCATTGTCATCAATCATCAAAACACCTTAGGGATAAATATGCCCTTACAATCTCCCCCTTTTTGGTGGATTAATGACAATACGGGATTTGCACAGGAGGAAATGAAATTGAGAAAACGCAAACCCCTCCTCTCTAAGATATAGACGGGCTCCCCCTAGATGTGTGCAATCTAGATGGGTGCTTTGGACTGCACAGCACACATACTAGGATCAACACTCCCCTTATATTTTAGAGACAAGGCATATCTTGCAATAGAAAGACTAACACTAGACAAGATAGCAAATAGGAGCATAACATAAGTAGCACAATATATCATAAGCTCGCTAAGATAGGATAGAGTGCATATGTCTTACACCATATGAAGGATAAGTCTTGAAGGCGCAAACCAAACCAAAGCCAGCGAGCAGCAGGACATGTCACCATCTCTAGGAAGGCCAGCGAGCAGCAGTACATGTATTTACTCTCCCGTGCCACAATCTCTGTCTAGCTATAGCGCCTCTACTTTTTATTCCTCCATTAGTTTTTGAAGAAACATTGGAACAATGAACAAGCAATTTCCTCATCCCATGAGCCCTCTTGCTTCAAGGCTAGAATAGACCACAAATTGCATGGGCTTCAATCTAATTTGTCGTACCACCAGATTTCTATTCCTGCTTATTTCTTTCTGGACATATGTGTTTTCTGGGATTAACTTTCATTATTTTGGTTATGTTTAGATTATTTCCATCTAATGCATGGTGTGTTTTAATCATTGTTTTATCTTGCACCAGTCAGATCTATTAGTTTTTTCAGTAGGCTTTACGCGGGAACTATCCGATTAAATTTCGCCAATCCGCTGAGAGTACAATGTTTCTACATCTACATCTTCTAATTTCCCGCCAAGCTTAATTTCTGTGTCAAGAAGTTAACGCGGAATTGGGTTGTAGCAAGTTCCTACACCCTATTTATCTGTTCCTACTGTTCCAGTGTTGTGTGACGATGGATTGAGTGTAGTAATGTACAATGGCTTCTCAATTGAAGAAAATACCTCTCTTTTTTTATTTAGAGTTGTTCATTTTATTTCGACATTGTTCCTATGAAGATTAGATGGTGACCCCCACAAAAAAAGAGAGTAGAAGGTGACCCTGGTCCAAACAAGAAAATGAAAAAAAGTAGACATTACATTTTGTTCTACATACTAACAAGGATTGAATTTATCATTCATTTGTACTTCAACTCTCAATTTTATACATGGGATTCATTTCCGCAGACACTAGGTACTAAAAAGGATATGTTGAGATTTGGAGATATTTGGATTCGAGTTCTAGGGATTTGACAGGAAGAACATGGGGAAAAACTCTGGGACCTTCTCCTCTGTTCGAGCGAGCCCCCGTTCTTTTAATATTGTGATTCTTACACTCCAGCCCTCCACGAATTACATATTTACTTAGTTACATATAAGATATAACTCAACACTCCCCCTCAAGATGGGGTAAATGCATCGTACAACCCCATCTTGCTACAGAAGCTAGAAAATAATCTATCAGGCAAGCCCTTTGTGAGGATATCTGCTAATTGATATGAATTTACATACGACATGAAGATAATTCCGAGATCCAGCTTCTCCTTAATGAAGTGACGGTCTATCTCAATATGTTTTGTTCGGTTATGTTGCACAGGATTGTTAGCAATATCGAGGGCCGCCTTATTATCACAGTACAATATCAGTGGTTTTGATTGAAATAGGCCTAGCTCCATCAACAGGATCCGTAGCCATAATACTTTACAGACACCATGTGCCATGGATCTGAATTCCGCTTCAGCTGTAGATCGTGCTACAACACTTTGCTTCTTACTACGCCATGTAACAAGGTTACCTCCAACAAATGTGCAATAGCCTGATGTCGATCTTCGGTCGTCCATGGAACCAGCCCAGTCCGCGTCAGTGTAGCACTCTACTTGCAAATGGCCATTTGATGTGTATAATAATCCTCGACCAGGACAACCCTTGAGGTATCTAATTATTCAAACTACAGCATCCATATGATGAGTTCGAGGATCATGCATGAACTGACTTACGACACTTACAGCGAAAGCAATATCTGGACGGGTGTGAGATAAATAAATTAGTCGCCCAACAAGTCTTTGATAGCGCTCTCGATCAACAGGCCCGCCATCTCCATCATGAAGACGATGATTCTGCTCAATTGGGGTAGGAGCCGGGCGACACCCACACAATCCGGTCTCTGAGAGCAAATCTAAGACATACTTTCTTTGAGAGAGATAAATTCCTTTTGAGCTACGAGATACTTCAATCCCAAGAAAGTATTGAAGTAGCCCCAAGTCTTTGACCTCAAACTCTCGCGCCAATTGCAATTTTAACCGAGCAATCTCTTCAAAGTCATCCCCGGTGATAACAATATCATCAACATAAACTATTAAAATAGCAACTTTCCTTGCATTACGTTTATAGAATAAAGTTTGATCAGCATTGCTTTGGTTATAACCCATTTGGAGAATTACTCGCCGAAACCGATCAAACCAAGCGCGCGGGGATTGCTTCAAGCCATACAAGGATCGATGTAAGCGTAGGACTTTACCTTCAGTTTGAGCAGTGCTAAAACCAGGTGGAATTTGCATATATATTTCCTCTTGAAGATCACCATGCAAAAATTATTCTTCACATCTAGTTGGATAGGTCCCATCCAAGGTTTGCTGCACATGCTATTAGAGTTCGTACCGAGTTCATTTTTGCAACTGGTGCGAATGTCTCATCATAGTCAATCGCATATGTTTGGGTATATCCCTTCGCTACTAGGCGAGCTTTGTACCGTTCCACTTTGCCGTTAGGATTTTGCTTGACCGTGTACACCCACTTACAACCCACAGGCTCTTTACCCATTGGCAGCGTCACAAGTTCCCAAGTTCTATTTTTCTCCAAAGCTTTCATTTCCTCGATCATTGCTGCTTTCCACTTAGTGTCCTGCATGGCCTCTCTCCAGTCTTTGGGTATGGATATGGAGTCAAGGGAAGCAATAAAACTTTTGAACAAAGGATTACAATTATCATAGGAGATGAACTTGGTGATGTCATGTTTGTGGCCAACATAATCCTTCAGACGTGGTGGTGTAACTGGACGTCTAACAGGCTTAGTAGAGCAATAGGAAGATTATGAACAGTAGGAGGGTTTGGAATAACAGTAGAGGGTTCAGTACCTTGCTCCAGTGTGTCTTGTATCACTGAATTAGGGGACGGTGACATGGAATCTGGAGACACTGGCGTGATGGGTTGTACTACATGTTCAGTAGAGGACATGTCATGTTCATGCCCCTCTTGAACACTGGAGTTGCTATTGTTCTCACCCGTGTTCATGTTGTTTGTGTTTTCCTCCCCCTATGTACCTTGCCCATATTGAGGTGTGTCACCAATTGAAGGAACAGGAATGGACTGAATAAGAAAATCTCTACCAACAACATTCTCCCCCTCTCGACCAATCCTAGAAATAGGAGTGGTAGAGGAAGAAGGATGGCATGCACCAAAGGTAGGGGGATAAAATGACTCATTTTCACGAAAAGTAACATCCATGCTCACAAAAAAACGCCGCTCAGCTGGGCACCAACAACGATTGCCTTTCTGAGTGGGAGAATACCCAACAAAAATACAACGAACAGCACGAGGGTCAAGTTTTCCTACTGAATTTCCGTAATCATGTACAAAACAAACACATCCAAATACTTTTGGTGGCACAATAAAAGGATTTGAACCACTCAGGCATTCAATTGGGGTTTTAAAGTTCAGAATGCGTGAGGGCATACGGTTTATCAAATATGTTGCTGTTTTAACTACCTCGCCCCAAAGAAACTTTGGCACATGCAATGTAAACATGAGAGAGCGTGCAACCTCCAAGAAATGTCTATTTTTTCGTTCAGCGACACCATTTTGGGAAGGAGTATCAACACATGTTGTTTGGTGTATTATGCCATTGGAGGACGGAAAATAATCAAAATCATTATTAACATACTCAGTGCCATTGTCTGAACGAAAAAATTTCACATTTCCATTATATTGGTTGCAAACCAAAGCGTAGAAATCTTTGAATGCGTTGAAAACATCACATTTTTGTTTGAGTAGGTAAAGCCAAGTACATCGACTAAAACCATCAATAAAGGTTACAAACCAACGATCTCCCAAAAGAGAGGTGGTGACGGAAGGACCCCAAACATCCGAGTGAATAATCTCAAAGGGAGTTTGACTTCTTTCACTACTAGTATGATAGGTGGCCCTTGTATGCTTAGCAAGTTCACATGCATCACATACAAGCTTATCCTTGTAGCAGGAAGCAAAAAGAGAAGGAAATACACGAGATAAAACATGGAAAGACAAATGGCCAAGTCTGCGGTGGAGTAATAGCAACTCATCTGTGGATGAGGTAAATGCAGCAAGTGCAAGCGGGCTGCAACATTGTCGAGGTAGTACAGACCATCACGCTCGGTGTCAGTCCCAAGTACCTTCCCTGTCTTCAGTTCCTGGAAGACACAAAAGTAAGGTTCAAACCAAGCTCTACAATTAAGCGACTTCATAATTGAACTGACTGAGAGAAGATTTACTGGAAAATCTAGAACATATAAAACTGGGGTTAAAGATAAAGAAGGTGTACAACTAATAGTTCCACTCCCCATTATAGGGGCTGAGGATCCATTAGCTATACAGACCCTATCTTTTCCTGATCTAGGAATATAAGAAGAGAACCCCTTAGGGGAACCTGTCATATGGTTAGTAGCTCCAGAATCTATTATCCAAGGAGAATATGCAGATTTAATTGGATGATGCGAGTAGTCCACACCTTGAGATGCATGGTAACTGGACACAGAGCCAACAGAAACTTCATTGGATGCAGCTAAGAGTTTTGATTTAAATTCCTCGAGAGCTTGTGCAGCAGCTGCTGATAATTCACTTGTGGACGAAGTGAGATGCACACGATCTTGCTTCTTCCCTCAGGCATCACCAAACTTCAGCCGTCCATGTCGTTGTTGCCACCCAGGTGGATATCCAATCAGATCAAAACAATTCTTCTTTATGTGACCAGTTTGCTTGCAGTGATCACATACTACCTTTGGCTTTCTCCTGTACTCAAACTTAGTAGTATTTGCTTGATCATTGTTAGAAGCAACAGAAGATGTAGTATGAGCCTGTGAAGAGAGAGCAGCACGAGTGTCAACACTTGCATGTGGGTTCACGACTTGGTTTGATAATCGAGTCTCCTCTTCGAGAACACTAGATACTGCTTCATCAAGGGTGGGCCTATCCGGAGCTGAATAGATCATCTGTCTTCGAAGATCAAACTCTTGGTTTAGCCCTTCCAAAAAAGTTTGAACAAGAATGGGCTGAAACCATTCACGAAGAAGAGCCAAGTCTTTCGGATCATTAGACTTGAAAGGACGAAAGAACTCAATGTCTCCGTATAACCTTTTCAGTTCACCAGCATAATCTGTTATAGACCTCTCTCCTTGTTTAAGATTTCTCATCACATGGAGCACCCTTGTCACTTGCATCTTGTTTGTTTTGCCAGAGAGTTGTTGTCCAATTTCCTTCCACACTTCTGCTGTAGTTTGCAGGTTCTCAACCTGCTCACGGACCGAAGACTCCATCGACCCCAACAACCACACCATAACACGATGCTCATTCTGTTCCCATTGCTCCAACTCCAATTTATCATCTGGTTTCACAGAAGTGCCGTCCAAAAAATGTTTGAGGCCATGAGATCCTAGAATCACAGTAGCATGCCGTGACCAACTGAAATAATTTCCAGGTCCAGAAAGCCTGACCGGGTTAGGCTCAAAAGTGATGGTTCCTTTAGATTTTTGCTGGGATTGCTCAACAAGCTGGGCAAATAACTTTTGCATACTCTCACAAAATTTGTCTACACTGGCATCTCCCATCTTATCTTTAATTTTATCTCCCATACAATCAGGTCATGACCAGATCACTAGTTCACCAAACACTCAGGTTCTAGAAAAACACAACACACTTATATGGACATCAAAACAGAGGATGAACTATACTTGTAGTGCACACCTGAGCCAAATCGCATGGAACAGCCTAACCTTGCATCAATCGGACATCCAGCTAGCTAGCTTACTTCTTGGATAGAGACAGCTTGATGAAGACACAGCAGCACCAAGCAATTTTTCAGCGACAGCAAGACGCACCGGTCGGCGACTGCGACGGGATACAGCAGACTGACGCTCACGGTGGACCTTGCCGCAACCTCCAGAAGAAAACTAAGGCGACGACGGCGCAGTGATGCAACGACAGCGACGACGGCGCTCTACAGTACCTCGCAGCCGACGACGGCGCTCTACGGCACCTCACAGCCGACGACGGTGACCACGACACAAGCGGCGCTAGCTCCACCCGAGAATCACGGCAACACCTCACCGTGCTTGACCAAACCGCAGCGAGATCACGCAGGATCAACCTGCTCCGATGCCATGTTGAGATTTGGAGATATTTGGATTCGAGTTCTAGGGATTTGACAGGAAGAACATGGGGAAAAACTCTGGGACCTTCTCCTCTGTTCGAGCGAGCCCCTCTTCTCTTAATATTGTGATTCTTACACTCCAGCCCTCCACGAATTACATATTTACTTAGTTACATATAAGATATAACTCAACAAGATACTATCTTTTCAACCCTTATTCTCTGTTACCCAATATAGGTTCATACATTTACTTTTACAATTCTTTAGATTTATACAAATATACCTGCAAAAAACAAAACAAGTATGCCCGCAGCAACGCATGGGGTGTCATCTAGTATATATAGTACATATGAAATGATACAAACTGAAATAGATGGCTACTTACTGTGAACTAAAACCATAATACTTATTTGGATCGGATCTAATAGTATATAAATTAATTTGCCAACTCATATTCCAAGACATAGTGTATTTGCGAGCGGGATAGAGTCCACCTATCCTTGACGAGTCCCTTTGTGGTTGCTACGATCACCATGCACACAAGCAGAAGACCAGCACCAACAGCCACAAAAGCAGCATGCCGAGGCAGAAACTCCCGACCATTATCCGCCGCTCCAGACTGGAGCAGGCCATGACGGCGACCTCGAACGCCAGGAAAGGGTAGACCATCCCGTGCTTGTATCGCACCCTCAGGTACCGCTCCGTAGCGCTCGCCCTAAGCTCATCTGGCGCGGCGTCCCAATAGGCATCCATGAGCACGTGCTTCCACCGTGTGATCTCGTCGTGCTCCGGCCAGTCGTTTAGTCCAAGCTTGCGCAGGGAGCGGTACGCCTTGACGAGCGAAGCGAGATCGGCGGCCAGCGCGCGATAGCTGTGGTGGCGTGTCTTGCGGATGTAGCGGCGCTTCGTCGTGGTCCGTGGAGTAGACGCCGGAGCGGTCGACGATGAGCAGGCTCGGCCGGCTGCTGCCGCGGAAGCCGGCGAATCCTTGTCGCTCGCGGACTCCGAACCAGTAGTCCCGTACGGTGCTCTCCGGCTCCATGGTTGGCCGGATTGTACGTAGTTTGTTCCAGCTAGATTTTCTATCCTTGTGCAAAAAAAAAAAGAAGCTAGATTTTCTATCCGCGCGCGCTTGTCTAGCTTGCACGTACGTAGTTAGTTACGGGTCACAGCGTGATGTATATATATAGAGAACTGTCCGTAAGAGCATGACTCGGATTTAGAACTTCTGTCTAAATCGGACCAGGTTATTGTCTTTTTCCTTTTCTTTTTTGCTTATTGTTATTTAACGCCTTGTGATGGGCGATACTATATAGCGGCCGCTGCGCTCGGGTGACTCACACGCGCCTCTGCTGGGCCAGCCCAAGCAGCGCAGTTTTTTTCTTTTTCTCGTTTGGATATTTTCTTTTTGTATTTCACCTTTTCCCAATAATCTTTTCTCTGTGTTTTTAGCTGAAATAAACTAGTATTATTTTCTAGAGATGCATGAACACAATTTTTATATAATATTTTGAACATAATCTATTTGTGTTACTAATCTATATACAATTAATTTCAGAATAAGACTAAAAATTATTCATGTGTTATACAAGATTTCACACATACAATTAATTCACAGATTTTTTGGTGCACCATTTATACTTAAGGCAGCATTCCTTTTTTTTCAAAATCCTTTTTATATATTTATACTAGACAAAAAAATTAAAGTTTTTTTTGCCACATTGCAGTTCTAAAATTTTGACAACCTGCACATTTTAAAGTTCATATGTTGTTTCATGCACGAGAAACACAAAAGAGAAACTTTCATCAAGTAATAAAGTTAGTTGGCTAGCACATATCTCAAGTTCTCAACGCAATGATGGATGGTGGATTATAGATTCTATTGCGAGAACGTTTTCCCCTTTCGTGGTTAAGTCATCAGGTTGTGTCTTGTGTATGCCAGTATGGTTGTGGAGTAATCGCTCCATGCAGACGTATAGGCTCTAATACGTATTTTGAGATTTACCTTGACCATCACTTAAAATAATAACATATGATTTATGTGTCACAAAAATTATATCATCGAGTTTGTATTTGAACGAAGTTTCTAATGATATGATTTTTTAGCATACATTTCTTCATTATTAATTTTATCAATGGTGATCGTAATTCTTGAAATACACGTTGGGCCCTATACATCCGGATAGAAGGAGTACATAATTTCATAAACAAATACTTGAAAATATGAGAAACTAGAGTTTCAACTCATTCACCAAGTTATTGTTTATGTGCATATAGTATTATATTAGTAAAGAGAAAAGTTGTTACGATAAATTCCGACTAAGACAAATTTCAAATGTTGTGGCATAGCATGCGGCAGACAATCAGATATGTATCTAGGTATGATTGATATGACACTATATAGGATACGGTATTACTATTATATAATGGCGTAGGATAATTCAATTTTGCTAATTGGATAATTCATAATTTTAAATATGCTTTATAATGTATTTGATAAAATTTGAAGTACTCCCTCAGTATGTTTTTAGTCCTGGCATGGGCCTAAACCCGCATACCAAGGGACACGTATTATGATGCAAAAAGGAGGGAATTTTGGACTAGTCTGTCCTTGTTCGCGCCGGAGAGCCGCAACATTTTAATTATTGCATGAAGCTGATTTGGAGTGCTTTACTATTTGGTGCATGTAACTGATTGGCTAAACACCGTCTATCCTTCCTCATCTTCTAATTTTATCAGTAATGCTACATCTACAAAGATATGCTTACCCCCCGCAAAAAAATATGCTTACGGGTTTAATGTAACCAACCAGTTGGAGGATTAGAATTGGAGATTACGGGAGGAAGGGGCCCACCCCCTTGAAATTCAGGAGGGCTGGGGGGCAATAGTTATTTAGAAAAAAAACTTACGTAAGAGTTTTCGTAAGCTTGCATAGATGTAGGATTATTGAATTTTTATAGTTGGAATTTACTCCAACACATGAGTCCTCGCATAATAGTCTGCATGGGACCCGAATAATTGCGCTTTGCTACACTTAAATATATTTTTACGTAAATACCTTATGTAAGCATAGTGCCATCTAGTAATTGGTTAGTGCCATCTAGTGTATCTCATAAGAAAACACCACGAGTAGTTTACATGATTGATCCTTAGAAAATTTGTTGAGTACTTTACATGATCAACTAGCCATGTCCTTCTTGCAACGATCGATCGAGCTCGTATGCATTACTCTGACCTGATCTTTAGACATCATCAACATCAATAGTTGTATAGATCTTAGTATGCGGTAAATCCATATATGGCTTGGAGAACACGTTAAATCAGTTGGTTTGATTGGCATTAATTCGGATCACAGGGTCCATGCATGTGAAAGGTTATGAGAGCGAGGAGGGCTGTTACAAGGTGGTCACATCGAATCAAAGTTAGATTTTCAAGATTATAAGATGTCTGGGAATGCCTTCCTTCCGTTGTCGTTGTTTTGCTGGTAGCATGCAAAAAGGATGTCTAACTTAGAAATACACCAAGTCTTACAAATAGAGTACAAACATGGATCATACAAACTAAAATAAACTGCAAATATATGTATTGTAGATCAATTTGCCAACTCATATTCTAAGACGGTCACCAGTCCCTCTGTCATTACTACCAGACACCATGCACCCAGGCAGAAGGCCAACATCAGCAGCCACAGGAGCGGCAAGCTAAGGTTGGAACTCGCGAGCAGCATCCACCGCTCCAGACTGGAGCAGGCCATGATGGCGACCACAAACGCCAGGAAAGGGTAGACCATCCCGTACTTGTACGGCGCTCGCCCTAAGCTCGTCCGGCGCGGCATCCCAGTAGTCGTCTATGAGCATGTGCTTCCACCATGCGATCTCTCTCCTGGCACACTTGTTGTGCTTCGGCTAGTCGTTTAGCCCGAGCTTACGCAGGAAGCAGTAGGCCTTGACGAGCGGAGCGAGATCGACGGCCAGCGCGCGGTAGCTGTGGTGGCGCGTCTTGTGGATGTAGCGGCGCTTCGCTGTGGAGTAGACGCCGGAGCGGTCGATGATGAGCAGGCCCGTCCGGCTGCTGCCACGGAAGCCGGCGAATCCTGCTCGCTCGCGGACCCCGAACCAGTACTCCAGCACGGTGCTCTCCCGCTCGCGGACCTCCTGTCACGTCTCAAATTAGCCACTCTACATTTGAGTCTCTCATATTTCAACCCCTAAATCCATACAAAGCATGCAAAAGAAATCCTACATACTACCCTAGCTAACCTTCGTCCTCGGAGATGTCCACGACGATGGTGGCGGGTGCCAGCTGGATGGGCGGGTAGGAGGGCTCCGGCTCATCCTCCTCCTGCCCGACCTCATCCATGTAGGCGAGCATCTCCACCTCCTACTCGGCCTCCATCTCCGCCATCAGTCACTCAGTCCGATGTGGGACCCCATCGCCAGTCTAATGTGGCGGGCGTGCCCGGGCGCCCCCATATATGTCCCATATTTGGGCTAGATATGAGGGGTGCTAGTCAGCCCATTCGTTTGAGGCCCGTTTGAGGGGACTATCTGCGTCAAAAAATCATGACCGGTCAGTGACCGAGTGGGCCGCCCGAGCGTTTGAGGATAGTTTGGGGCGCACCGCTGTAGATGCTCTAATGTCCTTCCACATTGTATGTGCTCCGGCAGGTCATTCTTCGGCTCCAATAGGGAGTCTTGTGTGGGGGTGGTTCCCAACGAGTCTCTTCTTGAATCCGCTGAGTTGTTTGGGATCTGGTTTTCAAGGACAATATAGTTGATTAAGCACACCCACATTACATAGTAAATATTGAGTGTATTATAAGAACTCCAGGAGCAGTTTACATGATTGTCAGAAAAGCTCGTTGAGTACTTTACATGACTAACTGGTCCTATCCTTCTTGCACTGTTCGATTGAGCTCATATACATTACTGTGACTTGATCTTTATACATGATCAACATCAATGGTTGCATAGATCTTAGTATGAGGTAAATCCAGATTTGACTTGAGGAACACGTTAATCTGTTGGTTTGTTTGGCATTAATTCGGATTGCAGGGTCCATGCACGTGGAATGTTATAAGAGCGAGGAGCGCTATTACAAGGTGGTCTCATCATCGAAGTTAGACTTTCTAGATTATAAAATGTCTGGGCATGCCTCTCTTTCGTTATCAATGTCTTGCCGGTACTACCTCCTTCATGGTTTATTGGTCTCCTTAGTATTTTATGTCAAATTTTAATTATGGATTTAATTAACAAAATGTTAATGCATGTCACAAAAAATAGCATCATTGGAAACCATGTTAAAATACGAATTCAATGATATAATTTTTTAGACATGCATTAACATTTTTCTAGTTAAATTTAGGGTCAAATTTTGACATAAAATACAAAGAGGACCAATAAACCAGGGCGAAAATAGTAGCATGCAAAAGAATGTCTAATTCAGAAATATTTTCAACAACTCTTACAAATATATGATACAAACTGAAATAAACTGCAAATATATGTACTGTAGATCACTTTGTCAACTCATATTCTAAGACGGCGTGTATTTGCAAGCGGGAGAGGGTTCATCTATCCTTGACAAGTCCCTCTGTGGTTGCTACGAGGCACCGTGCACACAAGAAGAAGACGAGCACCAACAGCCACAGAAGCGGCATGCCGAGGCAGAAACTCCCAACCATTATCCGCCGCTCCAGACCGGAGCAGGCCATGATGGCGACCCCGAACGCCAGGAAAGGGTAGACCATCTCGTGCTTGTATCGCGCCCTCAGACAGCTCCGTGGCGCTCGCCCTAAGCTTGTCCGGCGCGGCGTCCCAGTATGCGTCCATGAGCATGTGCTTCCACCGCACGATCTCTCTCCTGGCATGCTTGTCGTGTTCCGGCCAGTCGTTTAGCCTGAGCTTGCGCAGGGAGCGGTAGGCCTTGATGAGCGGAGGGAGATCGGCGACCAGCGCGCGGTAGCTATGGTGGCGCGTCTTGCGGATGTAGCGGCGCTTCACCGTGGAGTAGACGCCGGAGCGGTCGACGATGAGCAGGCTCGGCCGGCTGCTGCCGCGGAAGCCGGCGAATCCTGCTCGCTCGCGGACCCCGAACCAGTACTCCAGTACGCTGCTCTCCGGCTCCATGGCTGGCCTGAACTAGTTTGTGTTGTTCTAGCTAGACTAGATTTCCGGTGCGCGCGAGCTAGATTCTAGCTTTGCACGTATAGGTACGGGGGTCACAGCGCGCGTGCGTGTATATATAGACAGAAATTTCCTGTCCAGGGCGCAGTTCGGCATTGATTCGTTTTTCTCCGAGTCCGAACGCGCGCTCGATCCAGTGGTTCAGTCGGTCATGACGTGACAAGGCTACCCCGGCCGCAAAAAGAAAAAGAAAACAGATATTTTTTAGATATTTTTTGCGAATAAAAAAGAAAATGGATTTGCTAATACTTATCTAAATAAGAATTAGCTATGTCACATCTACATTGTCCACCACATGATCTAGTTGCTGAAAAATTCGCGCAAAAACTTTGATCCCGCTCCTCGCTGTGTCTTGTTCCGTTTTCCCGTCACGCGTTCTGTCCCTTCCCTTGTCGAACCGTTTTCCCGTCGCGCGCTGGGGCCTGTGCCACCGATTTTTCTGTTTGCGTTGTGTTTCTATGGGTCGGCGCCTTTTTGATCTAGTTGTTGTTATTTTGCTCCACCTTCTTAAGGCAAGCTTGTCTATTTATGTTTGTACTCAGATGTTGTTGCTTTCGCTGATTTGTGTATTTGGGTCCTCGTGACCATGACTTGTAATTTAGAGATTAACGTTTGTACTAGTAGAATGCTCGTGCGTTGCCACGGCCTTTAAATTTAATTCTGATTGTGTGTGTTTGTGTGTGTATTAATATTATTAAATAAAACTCGGTAAATTTTTGGTTCCTTCCAACTACATTGCCTGACACCCTTGTTAATGGATTCCTTTTGTCCATCTCTATCCCTCTCATACTCTGCATAAATAGAAATATATAGAAATACGTGCAAGGCATATATAAAAAGGAACAATTATTTGTACGCATTTCTTCTCATTTTGTAAAACTCAAGAAGTTTTTAGTAAAGTTCATCATAAAGCTTTGTCAATCGATATTTTTAAAGCGTCATCCGAAGGCATCCGGTTTTATCTCTGATCTAAAGTGAATATATACACACACATTTATAAAGCCCATATGCAATTGGGTCAGAGTGAGTGAGTGGCATCATGCCTTTTAGTAGAGTGAGTCGCATCCCAATCCTTGTTAGAAATGGACTTGTTAGGGTAATCGTGGCTTCCCTCTTGGGGGTGATGCCTGGAGGTATGGTCTTTCACCAGTTCGCGATGGCTCGGGTGGCTTTGTGCGTTCATCCACAGGCGTGTGCACGGCCTCGGGGCTGGTGAGGAAGTTGGAGCGGCGACTTCAAAGAACGGTGTGGAGTGTCGAATCTAGTCGCTTGGGACGTCGGGGAAGTCAGAGTGGCGGCTCCGAAGAGCACCTTTGTGTTGTGGGGTGTCAAATATGGTCTATGGGTGACAGAGTCGTCGACTCGTGTGGAATGCGACCTCGGGGACGGCGGGGAAGTCAAACAATGGCTCCCTAGAGAACCTCTGTGATGTGAGTGTTGGATCTAGTCTCGTGGGCGGCAGAGTCATCGGCTCGTGTGGCATGTGTGAGTTGTTGAGGTTTCTAAGCCGGAGTGGCAGCTCCAGGTCGTGTGGTAGGGTAGTAACTCTGGTCATTTGGGTGACAAGGAAGCCGGCTTGTTTGGGTACGTAGTCCCAAGGCTGTTGTGTGTTTCATTGTATCGGTTTTCGTCCAGTATTTCTTATAAATTGACCAATTCTCTTCCTATTAATGCCTACAAGTATTCCTTATAAACTGGCTAATTCTTTTCTTATTAATGCAAAGGCTGAGCTTGTGTCGGTTCCTCGAAAAATGGCATTTCTCTCATAGCTGAAATATGTCGCAATGAAATAAAACTCAGCACACATCCACAAACTATTTCCTAAATTACATTTTGTCCTCTGAACATTTGAGCCGCATTTTCCATATCTGATCCCAAAACCTTTGCCCCAAGAGTATAGTTTGTAAACTTTCTATAATTCATCAGTGTCACATAGCTAAATTGCAATTATTCAACGGTAGAAATAGCTGCCTCGAGTAAATATCGATTAAAAAAACTTCCCAACACCGAGACTGTCATTAGTAGTACTATTGTATTTTTATTATTTACCTTACATCAGACTCAATCAAAATATTACTCCTTCGTCCTTCAAAGAGTGTACTAACAACTTTATTGGGAAATCAAATTATCTCAAAGTTTGACTGAGTTTGTGCAAAAATATATCAATGTTTGTGAAACCAAATAGGTATATGATGGAAATATATTTTATCGTGAATCTAATGTTACTACTTTGATGGCATAAATGTAAGTGTATTATTATATTAAATACGTTCAAACATAAAAAAATTGACTTTCCAACAAAGTTGGAAGTATACTCTTTCGAGGATGGAGAGAGTATATCCTTAGTTCAAGCTCTCTGTAGACTGCTAGTACACCCAATGACCTATACCAAGCGAATTAAAATCAATAAGTTTTATAGGTAATTCACAAACCCAGTGGCGGACCCTGCAGCCCAAAGCTGGGCGGGCCAACCAAAAGAAAATATCTTATGGGCTATTATTTAAAGGCCTAAGAGTAAATGCATAGTGTACAAAATATCTTGGGCTAGGCAAACCACGCTCCATTAAGCCTTGCTTTAGCTCCGCCAGTGCACAAACCTCCAGTCCAGCCCGGCTGCCCGCGCTTCATCTTTCGGGGCAATAGCTTGGAGACCTGGGTGAGATTTCCCTTCTTGTGTACACCTTTGTTTCTTCTTTGTAGTACCGTGCATCTATGTTCATGGCCGCTTCCGCATGTTCTAGTTCCCCTATACTGTCGGGATGTCGTTCAAAAAAGATATAGTTCCATCTTTTAAGATGACATTCCATACTGAGATGATGTACTGAATAATTTTGATATGGTTTTTGGTGTGTACGGATGCTCTCGAAGTTCTTCAACATCTGAAAGTAGTTTCCCTATACCATAAAGCACAACACTTCATTAGGAGGCAAATAGTAAGTTTTTCTTGTACCATAAAGCACCACATTTCATCATGATTCAGACTATTCCTTGGACTGTATGAATCATAAAGCTAATTAGCATTGCCTCAGCATACGAAGTGTACCCATAAGAAAGCAAATGAAGCGGAAAATAAAGAGTCAATGCTCCATGCATATACATTGTAGGATCTGATATGTACAAAAAGTACACCACCATGCAATCATCAGGGCTTTATAAAACGACCAAAACACATGAGATCATATTTTCTCTAGAAAACAGAAGAACGCAAATTGAATGTTGCACAAAAATATCATAACATGATCTCCCACCAGTATTGACAGAAAAATTACACGTATACTATTACATCAACAGTTAAGTTGACTGCACGCATTTATAGATGTACATAGAAGTAATTGTGGAGCTAGACAAGTTTCCTTTTTTTCTGTTACCTGTTTCAAGGCTTCCATGCCTATGTGGCAATCCTTCCATCAATGGTGGCAGTCGACCCTACTCGAGGAAGCAGCATGCTTCTTCAATTTAAGAAAAACAATACAACGAGCCATGCCATTGCGAAATGCAACAGTATTGTCTAATACCTCAAGCAAGCAGTTCACCATGCCATGTGTCCATCCTTGTTTTACCACTCCCTCGCGTGATTGTTTGACTTGGAAATACCTCCTATTCCGTTCCATTACCTTCTTATCACCAAGAAATAAAACATACGGATAGGGTGTGCACCGTTGAATTCCTGATGAAACCATTGTACATGTAGTAGGCCGGAGCAAGATGTTAGGTTGCAGACTTATAGTAGATAGATTCAGTAGCATACTTTGAGAAGGTACTCAAAATTGCAACATGTGATTTGTGAGAGACACGAAGACAACAATAGTAATAATAAGCATGTTGATCACGTGCAGCTAGTTAATAGGACTGAAAGTACAATAACAAATAAGAGGATATTTCAAAACAAAAATACTGGAAAGATGACTTTTCCATACAGTACCATTCCATAATTAGAAGAAATGAAAATAACCTCTTCATATGTCCTCTCCAAATTAGTATACCTGCGATTTTGAAACATACATGTTTTCTTTCTAGTTAGTGTCTTTCCAACCATGTAGTTTATTCAGTTTCTTCTAATTGGTACTTCTACAGGTATGTACAGATTGAAACAGAACACTTGCAAGAGGGATGACAATTCCATATGCTCCAGCGGGCGACACTAATCATTTCCATCAAGAAGGAGAGTTGCAAATGCCTTCTTGATACAACCAATGGCTACAAGAATAGATAACTGAAATTAGAAATCAGCATTGCCTTGTTGCATGCTAAGGAGGATACAACCTGTGATCTTGGGGAAAATGGATATGACTTTGTATAGTACCATTTGCATTATCAATATGAGACCATGTTTTCGATGGAAATATTTGTTATGATCAAGATTGGGACTAATAGGCTCATGCAGATTGCGCATTCTGTGGTGCAGCATTCCCAAACTGCTTTCATGCCGGACAGAAACATCCTAGAAGGGGTTGTGGTCCTTCATGAAACGCTCCACGAAATTGACACGAAAAAACTAGGTGGAGTTGTTTTTAAGGTGGATTTCGAGAAAGCGTACGATAAAGTCAAATGGCCATTCCTTCAACAGGCCTTGCGTATGAAAGGTTTTGAAGAAGCCTGGGCGCCAGGTAGAATCATTCACGCAAAAGGGGAGTATTGGAATTAAAGTGAATGATGATATAGGTCATTATTTCCAGACACATAAGGGCCTGAGACAAGGGGATCCAATGTCTCCTATTTTGTTCAACATTGTAGTTGATATGTTGGCAATTCTGATAGGAAGGGCTAAGGAGGCTGGTCAGGTGGGTGGATTAGTGCCTCATCTAGTTGATGGAGGTGTGTCTATTCTACAGTACGCCGATGATACGATCATCTTTATGGAGCATGACTTGGCAAAGGCGAGAAATATGAAGCTGGTGTTATGCTTATTTGAACAATTGACCAGGTTAAAGATTAACTTTCACAAAAGCGAATTGTTCTGTTTTGGAAGAGCCAATGAGGAACAAGAGGCTTATAGGCAATTATTTGGGTGCGAATTGGGGACTTTACCTTTTACGCATTTAGGTATACAATTCACCATCGTAAGATGACAAACAGAGAATGGAAGTGTATCGAGGATCGCTTTGAAAAGAAACTGAGTTGCTGGAAGGGCAAGCTCATGTCTTACGGAGGCCGATTAATTCTGATTAATTCGGTTCTCACGAGTATGCCTATGTTTCTCTTGTCGTTCTTCAAAGTCCCAGTTGGAGTTAGGAAAAGACTGGACTTCTATCGATCCCGATTCTTCTGGCAGAGCAATGAATTTAAAAGAAAGTATAGACTCGCCAAGTGGGATATTATCTGTCGACCGAAAGACCAAGGGGTCTTGGCATTGAGAACCTCGAGGTCAAGAACAGATGTCTTCTCAGCAAGTGGCTGTCGAAGTTGTCTGTCGAGACTGATGCCACTTGGGCACAGATCCTTCGTAGCAAGTATCTTCACTCCAAAACAAGTCATCTTAACCAAGGACAATTTGGCAAAGCGTAACTGGACAGGACCTACTAGGTGTAGTTTCTGTGATCGGGATGAAACCATCAAACACCTTTCTTGATTGTCCGTTGGCAAAAGTTTTATGGCGGACGGTCCATATTGCCTTTAATATTACTCCTCTGAGTTCTATCAGCACGTTATTTGGAACGTGGCTTAACGGGATAGAGTCCGAAACAGCAAGACACATTCGCGTAGGAGTATGTGCTTTATTATGGGCAGTATGGAATTGCAGAAATGATTTTGTTTTTTAACAGATCAACTAATATTCATTTTTTGCAGGTTATATTCCGAGTCACGGCGTTGATTCGTATGTGGACGCTACTCACTCCGACGGAGGCCAGGGAGCGTTTGGTTGCTGGATCTATCCGGTGGGAGATGGTAGCACGAGATATCTTCAACCGGTTTAGATGGCGATCATGTAATAGGATAGGCAATTAGTTTACCTATCTCTCTTATGCCAGCCGGTTGTGGCTTTTTTTTTTTGGCTAGTTTTGTTATTAGCCTTTTGGCTCTTTGTGAGCTTTCCTTTACTTTCGTTGAAGACTTTAAGACCTTGTTGAACCTTTTTGCTTATCTATAAAGTTGGCCGTATGCATCGATCTGATGCAGAGGTCAGGGAGTCCCCCTTTTTGAAAAAAAAGATATAAAGTAATAACTGAAGGACTTCGTAAGTGTGAGCTAAAGCTCATTTCTGATAGGACGCTACTCTTTTTGAAGAGTAAACATTTCCCTTGACCATCACGAACCTTGGACAAGTCTTGGATTCCCCTTGGCCAAAGACTGCAATTTAGGGAGCAATAACCTAACGCCGTATCACCCTAGACAAAAGTTGTGAGCAATCACCTATATCCACAACCATCTGTGTGATGTTTTGAATTGTGTCAAAAAAATATGTGTGATGTTTAGTTAGTAGAGATAATTCACAGAAGATTTGGCGCTGGTTTGATTTCAGTTTTGAATTTAGAACAGTGGCAAATAAATAAAAACAGAAAAAAAAAACGAAAACCTACCTAAGGCCCAGCCAGCCCACGGCCAGGTCGTCTTGAATCTCTGCCAGTACGAAGAGGCGTGTCGAGCGCGCGCTCATCCTGCAGCCACCTCTTGCTTAGCGTTGTCTCCCGCGTCCTCATCCCCATCAGCTCGCCTGGGAGATGCCCTGAACCCCCTCTCACTTTCCCATCGCTCTGGAGCTCTCTCCCTCTCCTCTAGAGCTCGATTTCGAGCTTGCCCGTGCGCACAGCCCTAGCCGCCGTTGATTGTCCGCGTGGCCACCGGCGAAGAATCCCCGCGCCTTCGTGTACAGAAGCTTCGACAGGCCTTGCAGCGTCTCTCCGCACAAGGATTCGAGCAGAAGAGCGCCGAGACGACGCCATCGACCACGACTTCGCCCCTCTGCCCGACGATCGCCTCCGACTGATTCGGCCACTGCAGAGCCTCCCTGATCCTGGTGAGCGCCTCTACAGACTCGCCGTGAGGTCCTCTCCGATTCCACTCTAGCCATCTGCTTGATTACATCCTCTAGTCGCATCGCCCGCAAATCCGATGGCACCCGCCCCTATCACAAAATCTGAATAAAAAGCCGAATACACTACGATAGGGGTGGACAGGAGCATATGCGGTGGGAGACTTACCATGATGGAGGAAAGAGTGGATGGAGGGAAACCGCCGGATGGAGCGCGACGAGCGCGGAACACAGAGTGGATGATAATGGACATGAGTTCTTCCGTCCTCTGATCCGCGCGCACAGACCACATCTCTAGTGTACATAGACTTACCATGATTAGTGTACGATTGGGTTGGGGGCGTCACAGGACCAGACCGGCGGCGAGCAAGTTGACAAAGATGGGAACCGCGTCCTCATATGCTTCATGGCCTCCCACCGGCCACAGCTTCGTGTGCCCCCACTCGCAACCGCGGCCGCTAACCAAAAAGCGAAGCGTCTTCGCGCTATCGGTATCCACAAAATCCAACTCGTGCAAGGCCGGCTCCGGCGGCGGCGACACCTCCCCCGCCTTGCCCTTTTCCCTTTATCTAGAGAAGGTATGGATCTACGCGACTCCATGGAGAAAGATCCCAGATGGGGGTAGATGCGAGGAAAAGGAGAAGATCTTGGGAGATGGCGGAGAGAATGGCTGAGGGGTGAGAGCAGCGGAACGGGCTAGCATCACCCCGACAACCCTCCCTTATAAATCAAGGGGCAGACGCAAGGGAAACCGCCCACCTCTCGGCGTTAACTGCCCATGCTCCCCGCTTTCCAAGAACGCGCCGCGAACATGGGCGGGAATTGAGGCACTCTCGTGGTCTGACAAAAGCGCCCCTCAAGCCATCCTTCGATACAACACAAAAAGTCTCCATCGTTTGGTCCTATCATGGGTGGCCAGTCACCACGCGTCAAGGCTCTGGAATGACATGGCCCCGTCCCCCATCTCGATCCCTGCAATCACCAAGACGGGTAACGGGACCGGGGGCTACTGTCGGCGTCAGTAAAACTAGGGTATTACTAACCCGGTAAGAAGAGCCTTGGCGTCGAGGACATTGATGTTACTCCATCCAGGGGAATATCGTCAGAGACCTCGATACATCCATTGGACCCTGGCCTGGTTCCTCAGGAGACATGTCACAAGTAAAGGGTGGACCGTTTCCTGGAAGCCCTTCACGGGGACTTCCCGGGATGCCACAACGACATGCCGCTTGCCCTTGCGGGGGAATGAGTCTTCTCTCCTTAAGGGCGTAGGGAGTCCGTATCCCGCGACACTGCAACTTGCATCTGGATGGAGACAGAGGGCAAATGGCTAGCCTTTGCACATGGGCTCTGGCAGGACCCATGCGGCTCAAGCTATACATGGTGATTACAGTAATATTCACCTACTTCTTAGACTGCTACAGTGGTGGTACCTCATCACCGCCCAACAAATACCAAAGGGGGAAGCGAGGTATTCATAGGGTAATGCGCTGCCCCATAAGGACGTTATCGTCACACGTATAAGCATGCCATGGGCGACCATGCCACTGAATTATAGACTGTGCTAGCCTACCCCAATGTATATTCTGCCAATCAGAGCCACCGGCAAGGCCTCTCCCTGCACTATAAAGAGGGGAGACCGAAACCTCACAAGGGTTCAAGCTTTTCATCTTGTAATAGACACATTGTAGCTCTCTCCATTGAATACAAACAAGGCAGGAGTAGGGTATTACACCGAGAAGGTGGCCCAAACCTGGGTAGTTCTTTGTGTTCATCTATAGTTCATCCACATATCTCATCCATGACTTAGGATTGTTGGACGTGTTCAGTACATGTCCGAACTTTCAAAGAGTTGTTTCTCACAACTCATATGTAGGTTCTTACAAACCGACAGACTCAACGATGGATTCTATCATCACCATTGGGATTTGATCAAAGATGGTGTTACAAACACGGTTCTAGATTATCTAAACGACAACCATTTGTTGAATATGTTAAAAAATAATTATCTTGATTCAGAAGATAAAACACCCAAAGAATATCACCCAATACAAGCATATTTCTTTATGCAATGTTATATACAAGCTATGTTCCAAGATTTTGGCTAGCCGATTTTGTAAGTTTCTTGATTAGATCAGTGTTGGGGAACATAGTACTTTGTACCGGGGAGACTTATCATGGATAATGTGATTGCGGCATATGAGTGCATTCATTCTATGAAAAGAAAGAGGGGAAAGTAGTATTGTTGTGCAGTGAAATTATATATGATGAAAACGTATGATCACATGAGTGGTCCTATCTCCAAGGGATCATGCTTCACTTGGGATGGTTGAGATCTTAGGGGCGGGGGTATGTTGACAAATAAACTAGCATGACAGCGGCAGTCTAATTTCGTTGCCATGGCAGCGCTATTTAGTCGACATGGCAGTGATCAGTTAGTTCGCGTTATTCAGACTGTCTGTTAGTACCGCTTTAGGACGTGACTTGTACGAACCCGAGGATCATTTATAGGCCTATTAGACTTGTTCTCGATTGTGGGATGGCACGATCCAGTAGGAGATCGAGCTAGCTCTACATCATGTTTGCTTTCTGTTGAGAAATAACATGAAGAAAGAAAAGCAACATTCAGGATGCTGCACAAAAATTCAGAGTTCTTCCTCTATTCTTGTTAGAGTGACAAAAACAGAGAGAGGGATCAAGATGAGAGAATTGTGAGTGCTAATAGATATGCCTTTTGCCAACACCATATATCTTACCAATAATTTTATTTTTTCAAGAAATTTGTTTTTGGAGGTTACTCAAAGACCTCCTCCCTCCCCTAGTTCGTGCGTATGTGTGTATTGATTTCCATTCTGATTGAGATTTTCTAGTTCACACAACTTTCATGACCTACAACTAGAGACTGTTAAGCATAATGTTGGAATCTATAAAATCTAAATAGTTGATCCCCACTGACTCTAATTCTCTCAACATGCATCTCTCCACATTACCAAATGTGCCACGTCATTATCCATTACAACTATTTTGTAGCACATGCATACCCCGAATTTAACTGTTCCATCCCCAATGGTCCAACGTACATGCATACTCTTTGTTCACACAATTGCTTCCCAAAGAATAGCTTTTGATTTAGGTCATTTCATTCATACAAATTTTATCCAAAATTAATCTTTGAAATCCCGCAGCAAAGCGCGGAGAAATCACCTAGTTTCTTAGACTCTGGACCCATATTGAATTACATGCATCAAATAGTTCACCCAAGCCTAAACTTATGGAGAAAAGTGGTGTATATATTTCAGCACAGGATACCTGTGTTGCAAATGGCCAAAGACTACTAATTTATTCCAATGGAATCATTTTTCGATATATGTATTCATTGTTCTAGAAATTTATTTCATTTGTCGTTACAAATTTATTTCAAGAGTCATGAGTCATAGAACATATCCTAGTTTTTCAAGGAGATGTATCCATTGTTGATCATCTACTCCATACTCAAGTGGTTGTTCACATTCTTGAGAGTCCAATAGGCCCATCCAAACGTTGCCCTCCCATACACATCCATCTGTGCATTTGCAAACATTTGGAACTCTTGCTTCGCTGCATTAGGCACCTTCCACTCAGTGACCCATTCTCCTACGGAAAACATGTCACATGAGATATTTTTATTAAAGTCCCGAAGAATAGGGATTCTAAAACACAAAAGGGAATAGTTACAGTTACCTACAAAGGTGAGGGGACCATTTTCCCTCGTGACAATGCTAAGATCGCTTGAGTAGTTGGTCTTGATGAAATCAATATTTTGTTGCACGGTCAAAGTATCAAACATGTTGTTGAACAACGCGTAGTAATGCACATCAATGACGGATCCGGGTAACCCGCCAGCGAGCCCGAGGAACTCTGTTGGGTCCGGGGATGACAGCCGGTTGGACATGATCACGTAGGGATCCAATGAGTGCTTCCTAACGGCATTGTACCCGTCGCGGTAGTACGTTTTAGGCTCTCCAGGGATACGCCGGGCGCCAATGGCTCATTCATTAGCTCAACTGCGAGGAGGCTTGGGCTTTTGGCGTACCTGGATGCGAGGAAATCTACCACTTGTACAGTTTGTGCGATGTTAGTGTCGGTGGTGCCCCAGTCCTGTGAGCCATCCTTGGAGGAGCTGTCTCGAAGGGATTTTGCGACCCAGGAGCTGCGTGTAGGTCAATGATGATGCCTAGATTGTACTTCTTGTTCATACAAACAAATTGAGCATTTACAAAGTGGAATGTTTCAAAAAAAAGAATAAAAAGGAGGATCAAAGTAGGCCAAAAGTTAATTAGATAATGGAAGCTTTAGTTTGCTCAAGATGATGCCAAGGTCAGCCCCTGGCCTAAATATTCCGATAGTTGAGCCGATCTTTGATTTCACACATTTAGCAAAATTATATTACAAGTTTCTAAATGTTACTTACTCTGCCCATTTGAACGCCTTGTCCAAGGTTTTAAGTGAACCTCCAACGTAAGGTGCTAGAGGTCTGGGGTCGTTAGGAATCCACCATCCCACTGGTATTCTCACTGCGGTCAGCCCGCTTTCGGAGATGAACCTGAAGGCAGCTTCCACTATATATGTGCTCCGATGGTTCTGCCAAACATGCAACATTCCACAAAATTGAGGTGCCAAGAACGATATGTATTCCTAACTTCCAGAGGGAGAACAATGGTACCTATTTCTAGCTAAGTTATAAACTCTACCAACTATAAGTATCTACCTTGTCAAGACAAGAAAAGCACACTTCTCGCAACAATAATAATACTAATGATGATGATGATAACGCACAATCAGTTAGATAATATTACTATATCTTGAACACCAAAAACTTGGTGTGTCTTTTTTCATTTGAATAAATTAGATTTTCAGTTGTTTTTTGTGCAATGATTTCAAATAAGTTGTACCCGATCAAGTTATTCGCTGCACAAAGATCGGCACTACTCCTTCTCGTTTCCTTGTGCAAGTGGACAAAGATATATTAATAAACAAGAGGAAAATGACGAGGAAAACCACTGAGGACAGTGATCTCCACATGATGCATGATAAGCATAATGTACAAGTGTTGCTCACTATATATAGCTCTGAATTAAAACAGGGGTCAGCAAGTGGAGCAGTGATGTTCAGTGTATTTACCCTGAGAATAGGTGTAGCCTTTGTCGTCTCATAGCCGTTGCAAATCTGATACTCCCCTTGTAGCCCTGTCACTCTAGTCATCGCGAACACCGACGGGTCGTCGTCGCCCCAGCTGGTGCGCTGGCCATAATCGGCCGTCAACGAGGTATCTTTGTTTGACTGCATGCCATTAACGGATTGTGACTAATATAGTTTGGAACATGAAAGAAAATGAGATTTTCTTATAATTACTTATTGTTTGCGCTAGTCAAAATCCCTAGAAAAGCTAGTCAACATTCTAGGCTCATGTTGAATAATGGAGTATCTGTTTTGAACGCACTTGTTGCCCAGTTGGCAAACATAGTAGTATGAAGGACGTGGATTTTTAGAGCTTGTCTCATGAACACTTCTATCCTTACCCTTCAATATAGCTTTGAGATCCGTGTTAAACAACTAGCTTACTATATTTATTTATTTTTGAAACGGAACTAGCTTACTATATTTTCGGCAGTACGAGTAGTGCAGTGCTGACCAACATATGCGGTATTTCGTACTATTATCGTTACCTGCAAGAAGAGCCCGTTGGGCGCCATGATCCGCATCCTGTACTGGTCGCCGGGGCTGCGTACCAATCGGAACGTCTCGGACCGCCCCGGCGACGCCGTCGTCACGACCAGCGAGCCGTCGCTCTTGACGCCCACGAACTGGTTGCCGAACACTTTGAAATTGAATGTCACCTGGTTGATCCGCCACAGCTTGAAGGTCTCCCAGCCAGACGCCTGCGGCCGGTTCGCCACCAGCCCCGCGCCGCCGCCATTCTCCGCGGCCACGTAGGCGTTCTGCGTTACCGACTTGAACTGCAGCTGCGTGCCGTCCTGTAGGTACGTCGGCGTGCTGATCGGTCAAGAACCAAAAACACAGAGCCATATGCAAAGCTACGACGTTGATTTACCAGGAGATCGTTGTTGGGGATGCCGTCGAAGAGGGACGGCAGGATCCAGCCCTCCGTCACCAGCCACCCGCCGAGGTTCACCGCTCGCACGGGGAGACGAGGAGCAGCCATAGCCGCCGAGCTTCGGGAGAGGAAGCACAGCATGAGTAACAAGGTGTAGTGGAAGAGGCGGCTCCTCATTTCGCAGCTAATGCTGCTTCAGACCAACTGGGCTCGGTTGCTTGCAAGTTGCAACGCAGTGCTCTGATCTGCCGTCCTCTGCTCGCTTATATAGCTCACGGCTGATGATTAATTAAGATATGATCGACTTGTTGGATGCATGAACACCAGATTAGAACAGTGAGGCTAGGGGAGTTCACCGAAAGTTTAAATAAAACGATAACAATACCGGGGTCCAAACTAATGGCCAGCACGATAGTTCTGAATACACATTGTTTTAGGTTTGCTTTAAGTGAAAACATGTTCCACTTTTTTTTTGAGGGAAAACATGTTCACTTACATTAACGTGGCCAAAACCGTTCCCTTGTCTCGCCCTTTTTCCGATTCGAAAACTCATGGGCCACTAATCTGGCCTGCGGCCCTGTGATTCAAATGCAGCTCACAACCTGTGATCCACTAAACTTGACGGTGTTGTACTAGGAAACCTGTATTTGCCACATTCTGCGACAAGTTTTTTTTTCTGAGACAACTGCAGCAAGTTTTCGACTTATCGCATTCGCTCAATGGTACATGGGCCGGCCCAGTTAGCTTTTTTCGTGCAATCATTTTCCAGTTTTCGATCCATCCAACAAGGTTCCTGGACAAGTTTTTCTGGTTTTCAGGTTTTCTCTTTCTGTTTTTTGTTTTGCCTAGTTTTATTTTTTATTTTTTCTGCTTCTCTTTCTTTTTCCCCTTTTTTCTTTTTTTGTTTTTCCTTTTTTTGTTTATCTATTTCCCTTTCTTCTTTTCTTGAAAAATATAAATTTCAAAAAATGTTCAAATATTCAAAATTTGCTTCCCTTTCCAAAAAATGTTCTCAAAAAAATTGTTTGAAGATTCAAAATTATTTTGGTTTAAAAAAATAATGTATTAAAAAAATCTTTGCGTTTCAAAATTTATTAGGATTTCAAAATTTCTTCTCCATTTCAAAAAAGTTTCGTGCTTTAGAAAATTGTTCCTCTTCTCAATATTTGATAACAAAGTAGAAAAAGGTTCGGGAATTTCAGAATTTGTTCGTGATTTCAGAAAATTGTTCGGGTTTTTCAGAAAAGTTAATAAGTTCAAACAATTACTCAAATTTTGGGAAATTATTTGGGATTTGTTTTCAAATAGTGTTATGTCTAATACTGCCATTAATTCTTTAAGTGATGTGATGTATATTTGTCGCCAGATCACTTTGGATATTGGCTAGCAGCGAGCGCGCATGAGTAGGCAGTCGCGGGTTTGATTCCCAACGATCGCATGCTACCTTTTTGCTATGCTTTTGTCCCATTTTATATATAAAGCACCACACCAACAACAACATCTAGGAGAAGCAACATGTTAAAGAGAGATAAACAAGAAGAAGAAAAAGTAAGAAAGAGATCACCATAAGTCCAAAGAGGCAAGTAGGGTTATGTTGAGGGCACCAGCTCAACACGCCCTAAAAGAAGAAGAAACAGGGAAAACAAGCCGCCAATAAACTAGTCAGGACCCGGAGGAGGAGAAGGTAGCGGTAGTACCAAGTGGAAAGCAAAAGATCTGAGTCGTGAAGTAAGAGCATCAATGGCGATATGATCCTAGTCGCGGCTAAGCGGCTTCCACGGCTGCAAAATCCCACACATTTTATATATAGCATCACAGGAACGCCGCAAAAGGGAATGCCTAATAACCTGGTTGTGGCGAATCATCCACAGCGTCCAAGCGAGAACACCGATGCCCAACCATCTAATATGGCGGGTGGCCACAGATCTCGCGAGTAATTCCCCTAACAAGTCAGTTTGTATGACACCACCCACTACCGATAACTTCCCTGAAACAACCCCAAAGGAATTGAGCGGACATATGAGAAGAAATGAAGAATATGTGGTTGGGAATCTTTTTCGGTGTCGCACAACAGTAAACGGCCATCCGCGAGGCCATGCCGCTTTAGGACCTCCACCCATGTAGGAATGCAACCACGGATCCATTGCCACTGGAAGATCCTAATATTGAGGGGGCCTAACAGACCATACCTGCGAGAGGGGCTCCGGCCTAGGCAGAGCAGTAATGGCATGGTACAATGACCTAGTGGGGAACCTGTCACTATTCTCAAGATCCTGGGATACCTGGTCAGGTTCAAGGGAGGGAGAGTGGAGAGCAACACTCCTCAAGAAGATCCCAAGTTCAAGGAGGGTAGCCAGGACAGAAATATAGGGAAACACGCAAATGGATATTAGTTTCGGGAAGTGAGCTAGGAACGGCGGTCGCTTGCCTAACAATCAAACCAGAACATGGTTGATGCCCCAGACCCAAGCGAGCTGCAACATGTGTACTGGCAGCATCTTCTCTTACATCCAGGCCCATCACATCCATTCGATGGCCCACTTTTGTGCTTGACTTGGCATGACTCGCTAGAAACGACCAATTCGATTGTTCCTTGCGGTCTTGGCTGAGAGGTGCTTTAAACATCGTGCGAGTTAATATTTTGGTTCAAGACAGGCATTGAAACACACATTGTTTGCACTGCGGGAGCCTGGTTAGGACTCCTACCAAACACCCCCTATGTGTACTAGAATCATTCTAGATTGATGCGTGTGGAGACAGGAATAGGTGTGGGAGCCCTGGCCGAAGGATGAGCGATCCCATAGCCACCGAATCTGGAGTCGTAGATGAGGAAGCCAACACTAGTCGAAGCCACCATGTCGGAAGGCAATTGGCAGGGCTGCACCTGCCGTCGGAGGGTGGCACTACCTTCGGACCCACGAGCATTCGATCTGGCCAAAAGGGAGGCTTTGAAATGTACATAGCAGGGTAGGCAGCGGAGCAAACCACGAGGAGGGTCGGCGATGGCTATAAGCAACGCCGGCGAGCTAGGACTGGAGGGGCGCAGATCCGAGCTATCGTGGCCATAGCCGTTGCGACGTCGGTGAGCCAAGTGAGCTGGAAAGGACGCAACTGTTAGGTCACCGAGGACAGAGCTGCCCGGCAGAGGACACCAGTGGCCATGGGCACTGGAGAGACGCAGACCAGAGGTCGCCGGGGCCGGAGCAGCGCCGACAAGCACCCGCCTTGAGAAGCACCGTGACTACACAAGCACTATAGCCCCGTTGCCTCCGCACTTTAGACATCTCCGTGGCTCAGGAGGGGATGAAGGGATGCCTAAAACAGGGGGCCGCCTGCGAGGAGGCAGGCAAAGACGTCCCCGTGACCGGCTGCAGGTCTCGCGCCCAACCCATGGTCGACGACAGCACCAGCAGGGCTAGTCGTGCTGTAAAGATGGGGGTGGGCGGATTGCAGGGGAGGACGCAGAGGCCGTAGCCAAATGCGCCGCGCCCGACACCCGACCGGCGGGAGAGCACCAGCTAGGAGGAAGGGTGCCCACGAAGCGCGACTGGATCAGGGACGCGGGGCCGGGGGGAAGCGCGCGAGGGACGAAATCGACCCACCGCCACCATCACGCGGCGTGTCACAGCCAGGCCGGCGGCGGCGGTGTAGCGGAGGCGGGCGGAGGGGGGGCATCCTGGCGGCGGCTGCTGGATCTCGGGGGCGTAGTGGAGCGGGGATGCGCGAGGGGGACGGATTTGCCCCGCCGCCACCATCCCGGGGCACGGCGCGGCTTCGCCGGCCACCCTCCGACGGCGGCGCAGCGAGAGCGGGGGGAGGGAGGGCCTTCCTGACGGCGGCGGCTGGGGTTTCCCCCGTGTTGCCAGAGGAAGGCGACGCGGGGGAGGGGAGGGGGGAGGTGAGAGGGGGACATTTAATGAAAGACACCTCGAAAAATTAAGAGAAAAGTCTAAATTTCAACCCAAACTAACCACAAAGGTTTAATTTACAACCCTGAACTTCAAAACCGGTCGGAAATCACCCTCAACTCACCATGAAGTTCAGAACACAACCTTGGTCTTGGTTTTCCGTTGGTCAAACGGTTTTGACCACAGTCAATGCTGACTGGGCATGCCAACTCAGCAGCCAATGCCAACTCATCCTAGGGATCGTTGTTGGTGTCTCACTCGACTGACCCCGACTCCTGCTCCTCCTCCGATACAAGAAGAATCGCCCCGCTGCACTGACTACGGCCATTGCCGCATTGCTACATCGGTGACCCCGTCAACGCGTCTCCTCGGCAGGCGCATCCGGCTCTCGACGCTCGAGGCCGGCCGCATCGACACGCACTGGTATGCGCGGATGGCTATTTTATATAGGTCGGTCGAGTTTCACTGGAATCCACTTGGTTCGCTAGGCATGACGCCAATTTTCCACGCGCGCATGACCCAGCAGAGCAAGTGATTGCGCAAGAGTCAAAGATTCAGATAGCATGCAAATTAAGTGGCATCATCTGTACCTTACATGCCGGCGACATCAAGAATTCAAGATGGGGTAGCTCCATCTCGCCATGCGTTTCTCGAGCAAGTCGACGCTGGGCCTGTTCCAGACTTACTCGCAGTCGCACCTGCCGCTAATGCACTACCAGTCTACCATTGCCCGCTCTCCGTGGTGCAGCAGGAGAGGCTGCTGCGGGAGGCACCAGATGGACCTGCCGCTGCGCCGGGAGTGCGTCCTGTTAAAGTGTATAAATGTAAATGTGTATATGGTATTTGTATAAACCGTGTACATGTGTAGATAAGGATCGTGTTGCGTCTTGTACTCCCGGTTGTTGGGTTGTTGTGATCGATCTCATAGATCTTGTGTAGGATATGACTTGGAGATCAATCCATCAACTACCTAACAACTAACTTTATAATCTTCTATCTATATATAACACGTAATGCGTCCCTGCAGATGCATATGTGTCACGCCCAATATGCGACCCTATCCAAAAGGAACTCGACGGTCCCACCAAGGATAGACCCGCATATTGAAACGCTTTTACAAGGTGGATATCATTACATCAACATTACATAATACATAGGGATACATACATAAGGCACAAATGCCACAAGAATACATCAACATCATATACAAGAACAACAACCGACTACGGATGAAACATAAGCGAAGCTCAAACGACATCCACCGCTAGCCCGGGCTGCCGACCGAACCTATCCCCGATCGAAGAAGAAGCAGAAGAAGAACTCCAACAAGCAAACATCGCTCTCACGTCATGATCATCGCAAACCTGCACCTGCAACTGGTGGTGTAGTAATCTGTGAGCCACGAGGACTCAGCAATCCCATTACCATGGGTATCAAGACTAGCAAAGCTTAATGGGAAAGGAAGGGGTAAAGTGGTGAGGTTGCAGCAGCGACTAAGCATATATGGTGGCTAACCAACGCAAATGAGAGCGAGAAGAGAATCAAAGGAACGATCGTCAACTAGTAATGATCAAGAAGTGATCCTGAACTCCTACTTACGTCAAACATAACCCGAAACCGTGTTCTCCTCTCGATCAACCCGAAAAGAGACACTCACGTTACGCACACGGTTGGTGTATTTTAATTGAGATCAACGGGTTTTCTACAACCGGACATTAACAAATTCCCATCTGCCACATAACCGCGGGCACGGCTTTGAAAGTTCAAACCCTGCAGGGTGTCCCAACTTAGCCCATGATAAGCTCTCGCGATCAACGAAGAATAGACCTTCTCCCGGAAGCCCGATCAGTCTCGGAATCCGGCTACAAGACATTTCACAGCAATAAAACAAGACCAGCAAGACCGCCCGATGCGCCGACAATCCCGATAGGAGCTGCACATATCTCGTTCTCAGGGCAACACCGGATGAGACTAGCTACGAGTAAAACCAACCCTCGGGTTGCCTCAAGGTGGCCCATGAGTAGCTCGGTTCGGGCCAAGCACTTAGAGAAGCACTGGTCCGGGGGCTAAATAAAGATGACCCTTGGGTTAATTACTCCCAAGGGAAAATATAGGTGGTGGTGAGGCAAATAGTAAAACCAATGTTGGGCCTTGCTGGAAAAGTCTTATTCAAAGCGAACTGTCAAGGGGGTCCCATAAATCACCCGACCGCGTTAGGGACGCAAAATCCGGGAACATAATACCGATATGACGGAAACTAGGGCGGCAAGAGTGGAACAAAACACCAGGCATAAGGCCGAGCCTTCCACCCTTTACCAAGTATATAGATGCATTAATAATATAAGATATATTGTGATATCCCAACAAGTAAACATGTTCCAACAAGGAACAACATCTCCATGTTCCAACAAGGAACAAACTTCAATCTTCACCTGCAACTAACAACGCTATAAGAGGGGCTGAGCAAAGTGGTAACGTAGCCAAACAATGGTTTGCTAGGAAGGGTGACAACGAGTTAGAGGTTCATGGCAATTTGGGATGGCTTGAGGAACAGGTAATAGGTAACGCAGCATAGCGAAAGAGCGAAGCAACTAGCATAGCAATGATAGTAGTGAGATCCAGGGTAGCGGTCATCTTGCCTGAAATCCCGCAAGGAAGAAGAACGAGTCCATGAAGAAGACGAACGGATGAAGCCGAACCAAGCGAAGACGAACGAATCCTCACGATCGCAACAAAACAGGAACTAACAAGAAGGAGCACACAACATAGTAAACACGCCACACATGAACATGACAAGATGCACAACAAACATGATGCATGACAAATCTAGATGAAGCTACTCATGGCAAGATATGATGCAAACAAGAGCAACACATCAAGGCAAGTTTAAATGAGGCCGGGAACAACATATAACAATTCCGGTAAGTCCTCATATGCAAATTTCGAAATTGGTCCAGATCTGAATAACTTTATGTTCAAGTTGTTAAACAGCAAGTTAAGATGCCCCACGATGATCTACACGAAATTCTAGTCAAGTTACATATAAAGTTCATTAGATTCGGAGCTACGGTCTAGAAGATATGAGCAAAACAAGTTAAACATGGCATTGGTGCAAAATGCATATAACCATCAAGAAAACACCTCAAAACAAGGATCCAACATTATAATATGAAACTACATGCAAAATCAAGCAAGTTTCATATAGAGCACAATCAAAACGGAGCAACGGTCTAACACATACACACAATACAAGTTCAAAGGACAAGCTGTCCAAAACAGCAACTAGGCATATTGCAAGCATCAAAACAACAAGCTACAGGACCTCAACACAATAACAAAAGGCATGGGCATGATCTACAGGTAAATCATTACAAAACATGAGAACTGAGCTACCTCCAGAAATGACTAGAACATGCTCAAAATGACATGGCAAGATTGCAACTAATAACAGTTTCAGGCATTGCAGAAATTAACATCAGGTTGCAATGTTTAGAGCTATGAAACAACATGTTACAGGAACTTAAAATGGCAAACAAAGGCATGGCATGAATCTACTAATTGCATAGAACAAAAGTCCTTTAGTGACCATAAGCCAAAAAGGATCAGAAAATATAGTAACACTCATGTCAATATCGAAAGTTTCGTTAACAGATTCAGCAACATGGCATGTCAAAAACTGATAACAAGTAGGCATGTTTACAAGCTCAAAGCACTCACTACAGAGCCTTATATGAAAAACTAAGAATACATACATCAAGAAGACATGGCATAGAAGACATAAATGGCAAGAACAATAACATAGCATATACGGATCAACCACAACAAGCTTCGCAAAATTGAATAACATGTAAACAATCTGCCAGGAAACATTTGATAGCAAAAGCAGAGCTCGATTGACTCAAGCTATGGCACTTCATAATTGCAAACAAGGGCATGGATGGACAGAGCAAGACATGTCTTACAAAACATCCTTACTGAAGTATCTCAAAATATGCATGGAACTCTATGTAGCATCAAGTTAACATGGCATCAAAATATCAGCAAAACAGGGCTGAAATCAGCAACAACAAGACACCTAGTTTGCATGCTTGTGCTAGTCACCACATAGATCACAAAAATACATGGCATACACCCCTGGAAAGATGGCATGTCATATTACAAAACACATGTAGGACTCAAGTCCATAGGATCCACACATCAATCATGGCAAAAATGACAAAAGTGCAAGTTCTGTTAAGAAACAGAAACTAACATCACATAGCACTCTTGCAACAGCATTTCGGGCATCAAGATGAGCTCAAATGAATTTGATGCAATGAGATGAAATGATCTACTCTTCGAGACGACCATTTTGACATATAATACACGCAAAACGGAGCTACATGCACAGAGTTACAATGCGATGAAAATGGCACAAAATATCACATATTCGGGGACTTGTCATTTTCAGGAAGAAAAAAAAATCACATGAGCGTATAGTAACTAAACATCGCCCGGGGCGGAATTTGGTGGCGCTCACCTAGCGGGCTTCGGCCCAGGAAGGAGGAGGAGGCCGGCTGGCTGGGCCGGGGCGCTGGGCCCTGGGGAGGCCGGATCTGGGCCGAGGGAAGAAGGCCTCGCCCACGAGGCCGAGGGCTTCGGCCCAGACGCGACAGGCGGCGGCGGCGGTTCGACCGGCTGGAGCTCGCCGGAGCGAGCCAGGAGGAGGAGGCGCGCGCGGGGGCGGAATGGGAGATCCGGGTCGGGATCCGGATCCGGCCAAGATCGGGCGAGGAGGTTGGCGGCGAGCTCGGCAACAGCGACAGTTGACTCGGCGATGGGGCGGCTACCTGTCTTGAGAGAGAGAGAGAAAGAGATGGGGTCGAGAGGGAGAGGAGGAGGTCGGCGACGGCTTGACTGGCGGGCGGCGGCGAGGCTTACCTGGCGGCGGGCACCGCGACGGGCAGTGGCGGCGGGGTTCAGAGCTCGGGCTCCTCTCGATCCCGCTGGATCGGGAGCTGCAGGGAGGCTTGTGCGTCGAACAGGCTGCCGGGCGCCCGGGGCCAGTTCGGCCCGGCTGCGGGCGGCCGTGGGCTGTGGAGGGCCGCGGTGGAGGAGGGGCTGCGGGGACGACGTGGCCAGGCCACATGGCGGGCGCCGGTTGGCCCTGGCGGCGTCTGGCGGCGGCGCGCCCAATGGCGATTCGCCAAGTGGCGCTGAGGAGGTGGCCGGCGCAGAAAACGGAGGAGGGGCGGCGGGGCTGATGATTGGGGCGCGGAAAACAAGAAGGAAGGTGGGAGAAGGCGAAAATGGCATGGGGAGGTGTTTATATAAGGAAGGGGCTAGGGTTAGGTGTTTTGCTCCGCGGACCGTCCGATCGCCATCGGATGGTTCCGGAATGAGGAGAGGTGGGTTGGCCTAGGTGGGCTGCAAGTGACCGTCTAGAAGGCCTCGGGCGGAGAAGAGAGGGGGAGAAGTGAGGCCCGGGGACTGTTCCGGAGACCGAAACGTCCGACGAGAATACCGGCAACGATGCCGCTATAAATTTAACGATTGGGCTATCAAACGAGCTCCGAATGCGACGAAACTTGACAGGCGGTCTACCGGTGGTATACCAAGGCCGCTTGACAAACCTCGGGCCATTCCGAGAACGTTTAACACCCGCACATGAAAAGAGGTAAAAGGGGGCGCCGGGAGACATAGGAGTGCCGGATTGCAAAACGGACAACGGGGAAAATGCTCGGATGCATGAGACGAACATGTATGCAAATGCGATGCACCTGATGACATGATATGAAATGCAGATGATGACATGGCAAAGAGAGACACGCAAGCACATGACATGGCAACGACGACGAATAACTGACGGACACCTGGCGCATCGAATCCGGGGTGTTACAAGATGCTTCACGCAATTTTACATGGTATTCAGAGCCATTCTCCTCTATGGCACATCTCTCTCGCGCCGCCATGTCGTTCAGCTCCACCGCTGCCGCACCTTCCGTCCTCATTCTCATCGCTGAAAAACTCCACCGCTCCAACTTCAACGTCTGGCGCGCGCAAGCCCTAGCCACCATCTGTGGCGCCCAGCTGGTTGCCTACCTTGATCCAGAGAGAGAACTACCGGCGCCAAAGCTCTCTGACAAGGATGGCAAGCCCACAGATACGCCCAATATGGCGTACGAGATCGACAAGGCTCGAGACTCTCAGGTTTTGAGTTTCCTTTTTAATTCCATCTCACCTCCTGTGATGTTTCAGATCGCAAACTGCATCACGGTGTCAGCAGCATGGACTGCAATCACCGAGATATTCATCTTCGAGACGCAGGCGGCCATCGTCAACACGAGGATTGCCCTCTCCACCACCAAGAAGGGACTTCCACCATCGCCGAGTATCTTGGCCGCGTGAAGGCCCTTGGTGATGAGATGGCTGCCATCGGCAAGCCACTCACCGACGACGACATGGTGTCGCACATCCTCGCTGGCCTTAACTTCGACTACATGTCGTTTGTCTCCTCGGTCTGCGCCAGGATGTCCTCATCAAGCCAAACGAGCTCTACTCCCAGCTGATCAGCTTCGAGAGCCGCCTCGCCATGTTCGAGGCGAACTCATCTTCACACTCCTCCGCCAACGCTGCCTCTCTCGCGGCGGCGCATGTGGCTTTCCTAAATGGCGGCTGTCGGTGTCAAAACTGGCGGATCTCGGGTAGGGGGTCCCGAACTGTGCGTCTAAGGTTGATGGTAACATGAGACGGGGGACACCATGTTTACCCAGGTTCGGGCCCTCTCTATGGAGGTAATACCCTACTTCCTGCTTGATTGATCTTGATGAATATGAGTATTATAAGAGTTGATCTACCTCGAGATCGTAATGGCTAAAACCCTAAAGTCTAGCCTATATGACTATGATTATTCTTGTCTCTATGGACTAAGCCCTCCTGTTTATATAGACACCGGAGGGGACTAGGGTTATACAAAGTCGGTTACAGAGAAAGGAATCTTCACATCCGGACGCCAAGTTTGCCTTCCACGCCAAGGAGAGTCCAATCCGGACACGGGTGAGAGTCTTCGGTCTTGTATCTTCACAACCCATCAGTCCGGCCCATGTCCAACAGACCGGAAGCCCGAGGACCCCCTAGTCGAGGACTCCCTCAGTAGCCCCCGAACCAGGCTTTCAATTATGATGTGTCCGGCGCGCAGATTGTCTTCGGCATTGCAAGGCGGGTTGCTCCTCCGATGACTTCAAAGGACCTGACTTAAAGAGCAGTATTCGGCTTTCCATTTAATATCACACGCCCTCATGACTTCAGCTTCCACGTGTCGAGCGAATACGAGAGGTCGGGGCTTTTTTGCACATATCACCCTGACCATATAATAAAGGCGTCTATTTAAAGAGATTGCGATCTCCAGATCCATTCCACACCACGCGGAAAATTCTCAGAGCTTGCTAGGAGGAACCACTCCAACATGGCTAGCGCTCCCAGTTCTTCCTCCCACCCCCACGGCTCCGAAAAAGGTGATTGGGAGAGATGTTCTGTATCCACGGTCAGCTAGCAAAGCTGCAAACACAGGGATTTCTTCCCCCCACGGATCTGGTCCCCGTTCGAGCAGGATTAACTTCCTTCAACGGTGGGGCTCAGGCGGAGAATTTCCCCAACACATCCAGGGGGAACGAGTGTGCTTTGTTCCTGCTTGTTGAGAGGCATCGGATTTCCAATCCACCCATTCCTCCGAGGACTTCTGGAGTATTATGGCTTCCAACTGCACAATTACACTCCTGCCTCCATCCTGCATATCACGGGTTACGTTGCTCTTTGTGAGCTATTCCTGGGCTGTGAGGCCCATTTTGAATTATGGAGGAAACTATTTTGCCTCGTCCTTCGTAACCAGGAGGGATCAATATTCGAAGTGGGCGGAGCCGAGGTATGGCGCATCGCCGGGACCGGATACCTGTCCGGCACACTGAAGAAGGCTCTCAAAGAATGGCCTTCCGAGTGGTTCTATATTGAGGACGTCGCCCTTCCCGACCCAGTCCGAATGGGTCTGCCCGAATTTTCAAGCGATCCGTTGAGGAAACGCCACAACTGAAAGGATCGATATAGTTGACTAGAGGGGGGTGAATAGGCAACTAACAATCTTTAGCTTTTCTTTACCAATTTAAACTTTGCATCAAAGTAGGTTGTCTAGATATGCAACTAGGTGAGCAACCTATATGATGCAACAACAATAAGCACACAAGCAAGCAATAGATATAGCACAAATAAGCTTGCACAAGTAAAGGCACGAGATAACCAAGAGTGGAGCCGGTGAAGACGAGGATGTGTTACCGAAGTTCCATCCCTTTGAGAGGAAGTACGTCTCCGTTGGAGCGGTGTGGAGGCACAATGCTCCCCAAGAAGCCACTAGGGCCACCGTATTCTCCTCACGCCCTCACACAATGCGAGATGCCATGAATCCATTATTAGTGCCCTTGGAGGCGGCGACCGAACCTTTACAAACAAGGTTGGGGCAATCTCCACAACTTAATTGGAGGCTCCCAATGACACCACGAAGCTTCACCACAATGGACTATGGCTTCGCGGGGACCTCAACCGTCTGGGGTGCTCAAACACCCAAGAGTAACAAGATGCGGAAGGGATTAGTGGGGGAATCAAATTTCTCTTGGTGGAAGTGTAGATTGGGACCTTCTCAACCACTCCCGAGCAAATCAACAAGTTTGATTGGCTAGGGAGTGAGATCGGGCGAAAATGGAGCTTGGAGTTGGAAGAGGTGGTCTACTAGAGGAAGAAGACACCCCTTTTATAGTTGAGAACAAAATCCAACCGTTATCCACCTAACCAGGCCGCGACTTGCGGTACTACCGCCCCTGACAAGCGGTACTACCGCACGGCCAAACGGTACTACCACGAGAGACTGCGGTACTACCGCTGCAACGGCAGGAGCTAGAACAAGCCTGAAGCACAGAGGCTGAGAACGGTACTTCCGCAGGCGCGGTACTACCGCTCCCCCCTGCGGTACTACCGCAAGGCAGGAATGGCCTAGCCTGGGAAGGGCGCGGATGAATAAAAATACATCCGTGCCTACTTCCGCTGAAAATCAGACGATGGAAAAATCCGACACGGTACTACAGCTGGAGGAGCGGTACTAGCACGTGGCAGCTGAGCCAGGACGCGTCCGGTACTACCACGCACAAGGTGCGGTACTATCGCGGAGGCGCGGATGTAAAAATTACATCCGCCCCTACTACCACAATGCAGCGGCACTTGGCATGGGGGCCACGGTACTACGGCTCCATAGGAGCGGTACTACCGTGGGCTCCTGCGGTACTACCGCGCCGAGGTACGGTACTACCGCAGGTGCCTACGGTACTACCGCTCCAGGGAGCAGTACTACCGCAAGCCCAATATCAGCAACCAAGACATAATGCATAGAGGATAAACGGAGGATGCTCCCAAGCGCAGGGGAAAGGTGGAGACAAGGAAGAAAATGTGTACGTGATGATTCCACCCGAACCTTTTCGACGCGGACCCCCTCTTAATAGTACGGCTTTCCTACGACTGAAATCCACCAAAAAGAAACATAGAAAAACGTCGTCTTCAATAGTCTTCGAGGGGCACCAAACCGTCTTGTGCCTAGCGATGAAACTTCTGTGGAACTTAAGGCACACGATTAGTCCGCAAAAGCATTGTCATCAATCACCAAAACACCTTAGGGATAAATATGCCCTTACAATTTTCCCCTTTTTTGGTGGATTGATGACAATACGGGATTTGCACAGGAGGAAATAAAATTGAGCAAACGCAAACCCCTCCTCTCTAAGATAGAGACGGGCTCCCCCTAGATGTGTGCAATCTAGATGGGTGCTTTGGACTGCACATCACACATACTAGGATCAACACTCCCCCTATATTTTAGAGACAAGGCATATCTTGCAATAGAAAGACTAACACTAGACAAGATAGGAAATAGGAGCATAACATAAGTAGCACAATATATCATAAGCTCGCTAAGATAGGATAGAGTGTATATGTCTTACACCATATGAAGGATAAGTCTCGAAGGCGCAAACCAAACCAAAGCAAACGAGGTTCAAACGATAAAGCAAACACACCAAACACGACACACGACTCGCAAGCACGCAAATCCCTACACTCTCTCCCCCTTTGGCATTGAGACGCAAAAAAGGCAGAGAGGACACCTACACACAAGGGGTGGCTCAGGCAGAGAAATCGCTCCAACTCTCCCCGTCAGACTCGGTGGCGGGGACGGACTCCTCGATGTCCTCCTCAGAGTCAGTCCACTTGTAGCCTTGCTTCGCCATCCATTCTGCCTCCGGGGTGACGTGCTTCTCTGACCCGCTGGATTCTGCCTCACCAAAAACCTTCATGATCCTCTTGTCGTGGCGGCGAGCCTCCTTGGAGGCAACGTGAGTCATGTACTGCCCCTTTGCCTGCATGTAGAACAGAGTCTTCATCTTGTCCTTCAGCTTCTTGGCCCATGAGGGCTCATAGGAACGATGGGTATACCCAGCAACACGGTCCTCAGCAACATCCTCTGCCTCAGCCTCCTCCTCATCAACAGCCCTCCTAGCAGCAGACGCCTCAGCACGAGTAGTAGTGGTGGCCCACTTGGGCTTGACACGGAGACTGATGGACTCATGCCGAATCCAGTCTGGAGCAAGGAACTCATCACCAGGGAACAGCTTCTCCCAAGTCTTGGAGATCAACAAAAACAGGTACGGTCCATAGATAGGCACCTTGTGGTTGAACATCGCGAACTGAAGCTCACACCACATGATGTGTGAGACATCAAGTGGTTGAGTCTGAGACACACGTGCCTCCTCGCACAGGAGCATCATATCCACCAGATAGGCATGTACCTTGTCCTTATGCCAATGTCTGAGGAAGAGAGTGCATGCAAGATGCGATACATGATGTCCAAAAATGGGTTCAGCACCCACGTCGACTTGCCACTGGGAAGCACCTTCTCAAAATAGTACTGCTGGAGCCTGTTCTTGCTTGCGGACTCAGGGTTGGCATGAGGGCGAACACCTACGGGAGTGGTGAGCCCGTCATCCGGAACCTGTAGCAGATCCATGAAATCCTTCCAGGTAGCAGTCAACTGACGGCCATTGGTCATCCAAGTCATCCTCCGCTCCTCCCTAGGGTGAAAATGAACTAAGGCAAAGAACTGACAGATAAGCTCGGGGTCATAGTCCAGATGGAAGGAGATCACATGTTCAATACCAAACTGCTCCACCAAATCCAGAGCCTCCCCAAAGTACTCATGATACTTGTCCTTCCTCATGTGATTCATGTCAATCCACTTGACATCCACGTAGGTGTTTTCCTTGGCCTTGATCACATCCAGATAAATGAGAGTCTGTTGCTTGGTCCAAAACAAGTCATTGCCTCTAAAGATAGCACGGGCATTCACATATGGGTTGATCTGCCTGCGATGGATAAACTCAGAAAGTGGAATCTCGTCCATGCCCTTAGCAGGTTCCTTGTACTTGCTAGATGAGGTCTTGACATTGTGCTTGGGGGCACTGGAGCCCTCTGGTGCTTCATCTTGATTGCGCAGTCACTTGGAGCCTGTGTCATGACTGGGATTGGAACGGCGAGCAGGGGCACCGGAGCCACCACCTAAGACACAATGCAAAAGCACACACAAAGAGCGAAAAGAATCAATGCAAAGACCTTAGCAAAACAAGGGAAACAAGTATAAAGCATATGTGGTAATTGCCACAAAGAAGATTGGACAACAACGGTCGTACTGCCAGGTCATGCGGTACTAAAATTTTAGTACCACTCCTAGTCGCGGTAGTACCGTGTGAAGACACGGTAGTACCGGGGCTTGGAGCGGTAGTAGGATCTTAGTACCACACCACGTGCGGTAGTACCGCACCTGACGGGCGGTAGTACCGGACCCGCGGTAGTACCGCACAGGAGATGCGGTAGTACCGCACGACGGCAGATCCAAACCATTTTGAATCTGAGAAAGACCGTGAAAACGCGGCGATACAACGGTTGATCAAATCTACCACGGGACAACATATCAAGTATAATTTCTACGCAACACTACTCTCCTATATCCTACTCTTTCATAGATTTGGCCTAAAATCTCAAGAACACATGCATCTCCCCAAAAACCTAGAGGCAAAAGAACAACCAAAAGAGAGAGGGAGTTGGTTAGAAACCTTGGTCCATGGCAAGAGGAAGTGGTGGGGAACGATCCCACCGGTCGGAATTCGAGGAGAGTGGCCGGAGATGGAGATCCGGCGAGGGTCTCCGGCGCCGTTCTTGAGCGAGAGAGAGAGAGGCGGCGGGGATGAGAGACAAATGAATGGGTATGGGGAGTTGGAACTCCCCTGCCCGAGTCATAACCCCCCACGCGCTCTCGTCAGCGCGGTAGTACCGCGCTTCATCGCGGTACTACCGCTCGGGCGGAAGAGCCGCACCAAAGCGGTAGTGCTGCTCTCCCAGGGGCAGTAAAAAATTACTGTCGTGCTGGGTGTGGTAGTACCGTGCTCTCTACACGCGGTAGTACCGTGGCAGGCCGCGGTAGTACTGTGATCTCAAGAAAAAGCACGTTTCAAACACAAAGAAATAGAGGTCTTTGCATGGAAACTTCAAACAAACAAGACACCACAAGCACACGCTCAACACAAAGAGAGAGGGGCAAAAGACAACAAGACTCAACCTAGAGACACCATCTCTCTAAAGAGAGGGCGGTGGCCGGAGCCACCTATGTTTGAGTCACTTGGTATGGCACCGCGAAGAATTATCCTTGGGCCCATGACCAAAACTCGTCTTTGAAGCACAAGTACCATAAAAAATGGCTAATGTGAAAGAGGTGATCAATTTATGCACAATGGGGGGAGGGAGAGTTCATTGAGAGAACAACACTCCCCCTATGTCCATGCCTACATCTAAACAAGACAACAAGTTGAGTATGGTGGGGTGTGCAAGGGTTCAAGCAACATTGCTCGAATCAATGATATTTAGCTCATGCCTTAACTCGCGAAATCTTTCTTCATCCAACGGCTTCGTGAAAATATCTGCAAGGTTATCATGAGTGTTGACGTAGTTGAGCTCGATCTCCCCTCGCCTAATGTGATCCCGGATGAAGTGATACCGAATCTCAATATCGTCTTGAAGTGTTGCACCGGGTTCCGAGAAATCTTGATGGCACTTTAATTGTCACACCAAAGAGGCACTTTGTCACAAATGACACCGTAATCCTTTAAAGTTTGCCTCATCCATAAGAGTTGTGCACAACAACTACCGGCCGCCACATACTCCGCTTCGGTGGACAAGAGAGACATACAACTTTGCTTTTTGGAAGACCAACTTACCAAAGAGCAACCATGGAATTGGCACCCTCCGGAAGTGGACTTCCTATCCACTTTGTCTCCTGCTCAATCGGAGTCAGAATACCCTACAAGCTTGAAGTTTGCTTCTCTTGGGTACCATAAGCCAAAGTTTGGGGTATGAGTCAAATATCGAAAGATTCGCTTGACCGCCACAAAGTGGCTTTCCTTAGGTCTTGACTTGAAACCGTGCACAAATTCCACACTCAACATGATATCCGGTCTAGATGCACAAAGGTAAAGCAAGGATCCAATCATGGAGCAATATACCTTTTGATCCACCGCTTTACCATTGGGATCGATGTCAAGTTGGCACTTGGTGGGCATTGGAGTGGAAGCCGGCTTGACATCACTTAGCTTGAATCTCTTGAGCATGTCTTGAGTGTATTTGGCTTGGTTGATGAAGGTTCCTTCTCTTCTTTGCTTCACTTCGAACCCTAGAAAGAACTTCAACTCTCCCATGGAAGACATCTTGAATTTTGAGGTCATGAGAGCGGCAAATTCCTCATTGAAAGCTTTGTTAGGGGAACCAAAGATAATGTCATCAACATATAGTTGGCATACTGATGTCTACTACACAACCTTCTTCTTGTAGACGTTGTTGGGCCTGCAAGTGCACAGGTTTGTAGGACAGTAGCAAATTTCCCTCAAGTGGATGACCTAAGGTTTATCAATCCGTGGGAGGCGTAGGATGAAGATGGTCTCTCTCAAACAACCCTGCAACTAAATAACAAAGAGTCTCTTGTGTCCCCAACATACCCAATACAATGGTAAATTGTATAGGTGCACTAGTTCGGCGAAAAGATGGTGATACAAATGCAATATGGATAGTAGATAAAGGTTTTTGTAATCTGAAAATATAAAAACAGCAAGGTAACTAATGATAAAAGTGAGCGTAAACGGTATTGCAATGATAGGAAACAAGGCATAGGGTTCATACTTTCACTAGTGCAAGTTCTCTCTGTTGGGGAACGTAGTAATTTCAAAAAAATTCCTACGCACACGCAAGATCATGGTGATGCATAGCAACGAGAGGGGAGAGTGTTGTCCACGTACCCTCGTAGACCGAAAGTGGAAGCGTTATAACAACGCGGTTGATGTACTCGTACGTCTTCACGGCCCGACCGATCAAGCACCGAAACTACGGCACCTCCGAGTTCTTGCACACGTTCAGCTCGATGACGTTCCCCGGACTCTGATCCAGCAAAGTGTCGGGGAAGAGTTCCGTCAGCACGACGGCGTGGTGATGATCTTGATGTTCTACCGTCGCAGGGCTTCGCCTAAGCACCGCTACAATATTATCGAGGTGGACTATGGTGGAAGGGGGCACCGCACACGGCTAAGAGATCTCAAGGATCAATTGTTGTCTCTAGGGTGCCCCCTGCCCCCGTATATAAAGGAGCAAGGGAGGAGGTGGCCGGCCCTAGGAGGGGGCGCGCCAAGTGTGGAGTCCTACTAGGACTCCCTAGTCCTAGTAGGATTCCACCTCCCATATGGAATAGGAAAAGAGGAAGGGAAAAGGAGAAGGAAGGGGGCGCCCCCCTTCCCTATTCCAATTCGAACCAGACCAAGGGGAGGTGTCGGTGTACTAGAGTAGGGGTACCCTAGTATCCCGAACTCGTGCACGGATAGTTGCAGCACCCCGCGGCCGGGCTGGCCTAGTGACCGCCAAGGTCCTCCGAGGCTCCTTTGGAGCCATTCATGAACAAAGTATTCAAGGCCCCGGCAAGAGGAGCTTGCCGGGAAGGCCACTCAAGGCACGAAGAAGACAAGACCCCGGCAAGAAGAGCTTGCCGGGAAGACTCGGTGAGCGACAAGCTTCCGAGTGCGACAAGGATTTCAGCCGCGGCAAGGAGCTTGCCGCGGCAGGCGACCTCTCTTCATCTCCGCTCCAGCTCATCCGCCAGCGATGTCGCCATGGGGCTATTCGAACGCAGCGTGTCAAAGGGCTGTGCAGCCAGTGAGGGGAGCAGCGATAAGCGGCGCCGACAAGCTACCATCGTGGCAAGCGGTGGCGCACTTGACGGTCCTGTTGCCTTTGTTCAGGCGACAGGGACGGGCATTTATTGATTTTGTCCCTTGCCGTCGAGTTAGGTATAATGCAGCATACCTTTGTACATAAGGCGTGTACCAACCACTGTTTTTCTGTTTTACCCTTGTCTACTTGCCACTGTGGTGACCCCTTTAGCCTATAAAAGGAGGCCCATGTGCAGCGTAGAAAGGGTTGGGGCTAGTTCGGTTCATTGAATCATTCGAGACCACACTCACTCAGGCTAGGTTTTGTAGCTCTCATTGCTCCCTAGCAAGAACACAATACAATCAACCAAGCAGCAGTAGGAGTATTATCTCTTCGGAGAGCTCCGAAGCTGGGTAAATCTGCTCGTGTGGATCGCCTCGATCCGCTCTTTGTGCAATCTCCGCCCCCCATCGAACCACAAGGGACTCGGTCCGCCAGGTCCCATAGGTGTTCGTGGGTCACGATCAGCTTCCCCGACATGGTGTTCGTGGGTCACGATCAGCTTCCCCGACATCTTTGGCGCGCCAGGTAGGGGGCGTCGAGGCTGTGTGAACCTGATCCAGCGTTCACACGAGCAACTTCTTCATCATCTTCGTCAACATGCCTCCGAAGAAGAAGGCTTCGGCGGCAGCAGAGCCGTCCGCGTCAAACCCACCACCACCGGAGCTGACGAGTGGTGGGGAAGGCATTGGCGGAGGAACGGCGTCGTCGAGGGAGCCACGACGCCGCCAGTCCAAGGACAAGGCGGCGCAGGCTTCGGCGTCCGAATACGTACCGCGTCCATCTCAGGAGGCACGGGACCGACAGCGTCATGATGCTCGCAACACCATACGCTCGTTGGATCAAGGCCAAGCTGGAGGATCCCAAGGCCCTCGAGACCCGCATGCACGCCAAAGACATCTTTGTACGAAGCGAATCGATCGCTGGGCGGGATGCTGCTCCTCCTAACTTGGTTAGAAGTCCGAGCACATCCCGTTCCTCGCACCGTACGCCATTGCCACCCACCACTCCAGCAGAAGCCTTGGCGAGAGCTCAACTGCTTCTAGACTACCCTCCAACGGCCGACAAGGTCGGCGAATGGAGGGCCACAATCAGTCTCATCGGCTTTGCTAACGGCGGCGTTCATGGCAACCAACTGCGTCCTTGCCGCGGTGAGGCGACAAGGCACGCAGCTGGTGGCGGCGAGACCTGCGGGGTGAAACCACCATGCACTCCCCTTCGAAGGCCAAGATCACCAGCTCCTCAGATCCACCTTGACGGCGACTCCACGGCGTCATCGATCCACGAGCTTCGCCGTGATCAGCGCCAAGTTCTTCAAGAACGGCAACAAGAAGACGCTTCGAACTCGCATCGGCGCCAAGAGAAGCGCGGTCAATCCGACCAGCGCGCCGGGCCCGCTGTTGACATGCATGCGCCAGGGGAACCAGGCGACTTGCCGTACGCGGTAGGTTGCCCTGCGTTCACTCGTGAGCTGCGGCAAGTCTAGTGGCCCGACAAGAAAAACTTCAAGCCAGATGTTCCAGAGAAGTATGATGGCAGGACGCATCCATCAGAGTTCCTCAGCATCTACACCATCGCGGTGCAGGCTGCGGGGGGACGAGACGACAAGATCCTCGCCAACTACTTCCCTCTGGTGCTCAAGCCAAACGTCAGATCTTGGCTCATGCACTTGCCGGACAGCTCCATATCTTCTTGGGCAGATTTGTGCCATCAGTTTGTCGGCGCCTTCACAGGCGGCCACAAACCTCATGGCCAAGAGAGTAACCTTCACCTTCTTGCCCAGAAGGAAGGGGAGTCCCTGCGCAAGTTTATTCAGAGGTTCAGCCGTGTGCACTATAACATCCCAGATGTCCACCCTGCCGTGGTGATCAGCGCGTTTCATCAGAACGTGCGGAACCGCAGGATGAGGGAGGAGATGGTGATGTGCAAAGTCAAGGACGTCAGTGAGCTGTATGCCTTGGCCGACAAGTGTGCACGTGCTGAAGAAGGGAGAAGACTCCCAGGAGAGAATGTGGGAGCAGGATCTGACAGTGAGGAGACCGCCCCGGCAAAGAAGAGCCGGCGGCGGAACAACAGAAAGAAGAAAAGCAAAGGGGTACTACTTGTCGAGCAGTCCGGCAACGGAGGTGACGCCAAGAAGGCTAAGGTTGGCGGCTCCGGCAAGGAGGTTGCTGCTGACGCCGACCGCCAAGCTGTGGCGGCCGCCGACAAGCAGGACAGTTCCAATAAACAGTACTGTAAGATTCACCGCACCAAGGGCCACGACCTCCAGAGCTGCAAGAAAGTCGAGCAGCTTGTTGAACAGCAGAAGGCTGAGTACGAGCGGCGAGACAAGGAGAAGGCCCAGGAAGGTGCTAGTGCAGCTAGTAAGAAGAGACCCGGCCGGGGAGGATGCCGCGGCAAGGCCAAGCAGCGGCAAGGAGACAGACCTCCCCGCGGCCGCGACAAGGATGAAGACGATGATGACGACGAAGACATGGAAGACGATGAAGCTGATGAGCAGGAGTTTCAGAAAGCAACGGAGGTCCTCTGCGTTGACGGTGGTGCTTCTCTGCATACCTCGCACCGCCAACTCAAGCAATGGATGCGTGAGGTTAATGCAGCAGAACCATCCGTAGAGTCACGCAGACCTCTGAAGTGGTCCAGCACGCCCATCATCTTCGATATTGAGGACCACCCTGATCGCATAACTGCGGTCGGGTGCTTGCCGATGTTGGTCTCACCAACTATCCGCAACCTCAAGGTCACTAAGATGTTGGTTGACGGCGGGGCCGACTTGAATCTGATTTCCTCTGACAGCGAGCTCGAAGAGACTGGAACTTTCCAAGGAATCAACCCAGGAAGGAGCAAGCCGAAAGGGAAGATCACGTTGCCGGTAACATTTGGCAGCGAGCTGAATTTCAGGACTAAGAGGGTCACATTCGACGTTGCCGATTTCCCATTGCCCTACAATGGAATACTTGGCCATCCAGCACTTGCCAAGTTCATGGCAGCCTCTCATTATGCATACAACCTACTCAAGATGCCCGGCCCGATAAGTGTCATTTCTGTACATGGCGACAAGAAAGATGCACTTATCTGCGCCGACAAGATTTACCGGGATGCAGCAGCTGCGACAGATAGCAAACCACTTGCCGCTGAAGCTCCCTGGGGGAAGAAGAAGACCACCAAGTCTGGCAAGAGCTCTGATGCCCACTCCGGCAAGTGCACCTCTTCGGAGTACTGCGCTACCGTCGAGGACGCACCATCGAGCTCCACCGGCAAGTGCAAGAAGATGATGGAAGCTCACCAAGACCAAGAAGGTGCCCGCCAAGGAGGGCGGCTTGGTGGTACTTTCACCATCGGTGCCACGCTTGACCCTAAATAGGAAGGCGCGCTCGTTGCTTTCCTGCGGGCGAATGTCGACGTGTTTGCATGGCAACCGTCTGACATCCCCGGTGTTCCCAGGAAAATGGTTGAGCATCACCTAGCTGTCTGTCCTCATGCGCGGCCCGTCAAGCAAAAAGTCGAAGCGTGCGGTGGGCGCCAAGAATTCATAGCGAAGAGATCAAGAATGGAAGCAGCAGGCCTTGTCGAGGAGTGCTCCATCCCACGTGGTTGGCCAATCCGGTTGTTATGCATAAGGCGAATGGGAAATGGAGACTTTGTATTGACTTCACAGATGTTAATAAAGCTTGTCCCAAAGACCCATTCCCCTTGCCACGTACCGACCAGATTGTTGACTCCACGGCTGGATGTGACTTGCTTTCATTTCTTGATGCATACTCCGGATATCATCAGATTTTCATGGCAGAAGAGGATGAAGAGAAAACCGCATTCATTACACCATGTGGCACATACTGTTTCATACGGATGCCTTTCGGTTTGAAGAATGCTGGTTCAACGTTTGCAAGAGTAGTCCATGACACTTTTGAGCCCCAAATGCACAGAAATGTAGAGGCATACATGGATGACATAGTGGTCAAGAGCAAGGACAAAGCAACTCTGGTTCAAGACTTAGATGAGACCTTTGCAAATCTGCGCAAGATCAACCTCAAGCTCAACCCCGAGAAGTGCGTGTTTGGAGTCCCTTCCGGCAAGCTTCTCGGGTTCTTCGTGTCTCAGAGGGGAATTGAAGCCAACCCCGACAAGATCAAGGCCATTGAGCAGATTGAAGCACCAAAGCACGTCAAGGATGTAAGAAGGCTTGCCGGTTGCGTGGCTGCTCTCAAAGAGGTTTATCTCTAGGTCATTGAGCGCGCCTGCCATTTTCAAAATCTTGAAAAGGCAGGTCCAATGAAATGGACTCAAGCGGAGGCTGTGCTGCAGACTTAAAGAGGTACTGTCCTCCACTCCAATACTTGTCGCACCTAGGCCACAAGAGAAGTTGCTGCTGTATATAGCGGCAACCAATCAAGTGGTTAGTGCTGCGTTAGTAGCGGGGAAGGAGGCGGATGATGAGCCGGCAACCGAGGCAGATGCATCCAGCGACAAGCAGGGGGCTTTGCCGTCAAGCTCTGGTCCCGACAAGGACGGATCTGCACAGGATTGCGAGAAGATGCAAAAAAGGATGGTGCAGCACCCAGTCTACTTTGTCAGTTCCCTTCTGCAGGGGGCTCGGTCAAGGTATTCTGGTGTGCAGAAATTGCTTTTCGGCCTCCTCATGGCCTCGAGAAAGCTGCGCCATTACTTCCAAGCACATGAGATAACAGTTGTCACTCGCTTTCCGCTGAAGAGGATATTGCAAAATCCAGAAGCAACAGGCAGGATTGTTGAGTGGGCACTGGAACTGTCAAGCTTTGGCCTCAAGTTTGAAAGCACTTCAACTATACAAAGCAGAGCATTGGCAGAGTTTATAGCAGAATGGACGCCAACACAAGATGAAGAAATTCGAGACGAGCATCCCGTCAAGGAAGCAAGTAAGGAATGGCTGATGTACTTTGATGGTGCCTTCTCGCTGCAAAGCGCGGTGCTTGGCGTGCTGCTTATCGCACCCACCGGAGAGCACCTCAAGTACATAGTCCAGATGCACTTTCCCAAGGAACAAGCAACAAATAATCTGCAGAGTATGAAGGTTTGCTTGCGGTCTCGAGATTGCAAGTGGACCTTGGGATCAAGAAGCTTATCGTCAGGGGTGACTCGCAGCTTGTCGTCCGCCAAGTAAACAAAGATTATCAGAGTCCATTGATGGAAGCCTACGTTGATGAAGTGAGAAAGCTAGAAGAACACTTTGAAGGCCTGCAAATGGAACATGTTCCAAGAGCTCAGAATGATATTGCTGATGGCCTGTCAAAGTGTGCTGCACTCAAGTTACCTGTGGAACCAGGAATTTTTGTGCTCAAGCTGACTCAACCAACTGTAACACCATCAACCGGACAGAGCAAGAAGAGGAAGTTGGTTTCTGGTGACTACTTTTCGGCAGAGCTCCCTGAAGCCGCCGCCAAGAAGGTCCCCAAAATCAATGCAGATATCGCTGAGGAGCAGTCTGCTCCGACAAGCCCTAGGGTTTGTTTCATTGAAGCAGACGCTCCCGACAAGTTTTGCTCCGACAATCTTGCCGGGGATCATCAAGCTCCGGCCGAACCGCAGGTTCTTGCCGTGGAAGCTGATGTTCCCGCAGCGGCAGATGTGCCTTTAGTCCTTGTTGTCGAGCCGCAAGCTCCAACATGGGCGCAGCAGATCGTCCATTTCCTTCAGACAGGGAACTTCCCGAAGAGCAAGAAGAAGCGGAAAGAGTAGCCCGGCAGTCAAGTATGTACCAGTTTGTTGACAACATCCTGTACAGAAGAAGACTCAACGGTGTGAAATTGAAGTGTATTTGCCGGGAAGATGGACAGAAGCTGTTGGCAGAGATACACGGAGGCATATGTGGTCACCACATTGGCGCAAGAGCACTTGCCGGCAAAGCTTTCCGGCAAGGTTTCTTCTGGCCAGAAGCCCTCCAGGATGCAACTGCACAAGTAACCAAGTGTGAAGCGTGCCAGTTCCATTCAAAACAGATACACCAGCCAGCTCAAGCTCTCCAGACAATCCCTTTATCCTGGCCATTTTTGGTCTGGGGGCTCGACATCCTCGGCCCCTTCCCCCGAGCTGTCGGGGGCTTTGAGTACTTGTACGTTGCAATCGACAAGTTCACAAAGTGGCCGGAAGTGGAGGCAGTGAGGAAGGTGACAAAGATCATCATCAAGTTCTTCAGTCAATTGTTTGCCGCTTTGGGATTCCTAACGGATCATCACCGACAACGGCACCCAATTCACGAGTCGCACCTTCATGCGAGACGTCCAGGATCTTGGCGCCAAGGTCTGCTTTGCTTCGTTGCTCATCCGAGAAGCAACGGTCAAGCGAAGAGGGCAAACGCTGAAGTGCTGTGAGGACTCAAGACCAGAACTTTGACGAGGCTGCGCAAGTCGGAAGAAATGGATTGAGGAGCTGCGGTGGTTCTTTGGTCGATTAGGGACGACGCCAAATCGAGCCACCGCCGGACACCTTCGCTCTAGTCTATGGAGCAGAGGCAGTTCTCCCCACGGAACTTCGTATCTGGATCACATCAAGTACTCGCTTATGATGAGCTTGAGCAAGAGCAGCTGCGACAAGATGACGCGCTGCTCCTTGAGGAGGATCGTCTTCAGGCTGCTGTACGAGCTGCTCGCTACCAGCAAGCTTTGCGCCGCTACCATAGCCGCAAAGTTAATGCCAGAAGCTTCGAGGAAGGCGACCTTGTTCTTCGGCGTGTTCAGTCCGCCAAGAATTCCAACAAGTTGACGCCGAAGTGGGAAGGCCCTTATCGGGTGAAACGAGTCACTAGGCCTGGCGCTGTCCGCCTTGAGACCGAAGATGGCGTTCCGGTGAGCAACTCCTGGAATATAGAGCATCTCCGTAAGTTTTACCCATAGAGGCGCGATTGTCGGAACCTGTTCGGCAACCACCCTTTTGTACAAGTCTTGCCGATGTTGCATGTAATCCTTTGTACAAAGCCGGGCGCAGACCCCGTGCATCAGTAAAGCTTATGTGTTGCGCACAACTTGTCAATTTCATGCTTTCATCATTATTTTGCATGTATTACCTGACGTTTTGTGCAGCATCCACACCCGGTAAGCGATAACGAGCCACTAGGCTCCATAACTTTATTTTCTCTTCTTTCTTCTCATAAGAAAGAAAGGTCCATCTGCCCACAAGTTAGCCGGGGAGGAGAAGATAATGGTGTGGGCCACCAAGTGTCGCTCGAGGAAATATCGCCTTGCCGGGAAGCAAAAGACAGAGAAGCTAAGTTGCTAAGTTTAAGCAATCAGTTTTTAAATTTTTAAGTTATCTTCCTCGAACGATAGTACTTTGTATGGAAATCCTGTGCGCGGAGGAACCAACTCATAGCTAGTCGCACCCTTACTTTGTTTCGAGTCCGCTCAACAACTTAAGTGCGCTGCAACTAGCTGCGACAAGGTTGCTTGTCGGAGGCAGCGTCGCCAGCAGGCTGCTGACGTTCTGCACTCAGCGCTCGCGGCAAAGGCGCTCGCACCGACAAGTTCCCTAAAAGCGTAGGGCCCAAACATACAAGGGAAGGAATCAAGTAAAGGGAATAACATTGCAATCGTTTGCCTAAGATAGAGTATATTACAAAAATGACTTGTCGCAGATCTAATAAATTGTTCTAAACATGATCAGCAGCGACAAGGGAAAGATAAACTTGGCGGCCTAGTCCACGCGGTCACCATCAACCCTCTTGACTCCGCTCACCCTGTCCACGACGGGGGCGACAAGGGCCTTGAGCGCTTCAACGTCAGCAGTCGGCGGCAGGGACTTGAGGACGTTGGCGAAGTTGACGCCTGGATTGCGGAAGGCCACCTTCATCAGCACCTTCTGGAGAGCCCCGGCGCAGATTTGGCGTGACTCGTCGGCCAACTGCTTTGGGATCTCCTCCCGGAGCCGCTGGAGACCCGTCAACACGCCTTTGAAGAACAGGCTGAGCTTGGCGCTGGGTTGAAGGCGCTCGTCGGTGGAGTACCCGAGGTCCACCATCCCCAGCTCCATCAGCTCATTGTGGATGGCGGCGGCAGTATCCACAAGACCCTCCGTCCAGTGCATCATGCTGTCTCTGAGAGTATTCTGGGCGGTCACAGCATTCGCCAGCAGCTCCTCGTTGGCCTTGATCTTCTCCAACAGGCCCGCTTCTCACTCCTTGGCGCCGTCCAGCGTCTCCGTCAGGATGGTCAGTTTCAGCTCCAGATCTGCCTTGGAGTCCTTGGCGGAGTCGAGCTCTTTGATCTTCTCAGCGAAACGACCCTACAACTCTCCAAGAGTATAGGCGTCCTTCTCGCGCTCGCGCTTCAGCCCGGTGACCTCCTCGCCGCTCTTCTGGAGGGTGGCCTCCAGCTGCGCTACCCTCGTCTCCAATTCCTTCTTGGCGGCCTCGGCAGCTGCGGCGGCGTCCTTTGCCTCCTTGAGTGCTCCGCCAATTGATTGCTTTCATGCGCAAGATCTTCCTCGTAGCTGTCGAGGTTGATCTTCCGCTGCGGCAGCTCACCTTCTTGCGCAGAGAGCTTCGCGGCGAAGCTTTGCTGCTCCTCGACCTCGCCCTTCTCCAAGATGAAGGCCGTGCCCTCTTCGGAGAGTTGCTCCAGCGCTCGCTATGTCCCGGAGAGTTTCCTTGTTGGCGCGCCAAGCTCTTCGGCGCTTCTCCATGTCAGCTCCGCCCTCGCGACAAGTGCTTCCCGCGACTCGGCTTAGCTTGTCGGGCGCGGTAGAGCGACAGCAGCTTCTTTCAAAGAGCTGCTCCTCCTCGACTTCGCCTTGCTGCTGCTTGGCGATCAACCAGCGACAGCCCAGTGGAGGCGAGCAGCTCCACGTCGAAGGTCTCTCCCTCGACCGGCGCCCTGGAGCTCGACGCCCATGGAAGCTTGATGAAGACACCGTCGCGGCCTTGAGATAGGCGCCGGGCTGGGGCTCTTCGGAGCCTGGTGCTGCATCGGTGGCGGAGGGATCGGCGGTCAGCGTAGCGCCTGGCGCTCCTGCGGCCTCAGGGCCGTCAGTACGATCACCAGACCCTCCCAGCCTCTCGCACCAGCAGCCTTGGCGGCCTCCTCGCCAAGCGGACCCATCGGCGCCGGCCTCCTCCTCCATGTTGGCGGCGTCGTCATTGTTGCCGCGAGCGTCCTCCTCGCCGGCAACCTCAGTCTCCATCGGCTCCCCGGCAGATGGATCTGATGATCCAAGAAAGAAAGAACAGTCAAGCCAAATGTTCGAGAAGAAGAACAGAAGAAAAGGAACCCAAGGGAAATTTTCAGTCAAGAAGATTACCTGCAATGGGATCTGTAGCCGCGGTCTCCACCACTGGAGGGTCGTCGGCGCTTCCCCTTATCGGAGAGGCCTCCCTTGCCGGAGAGCGCTCCCTTGCCGGAGAGCGCTCCCTTGCCAGAGATTTCTCCCTCGGCGGCGTGGTTGAAGCGAGCATGAACTTGGGGTGACTTAGGGGCCTCCCGATGAGGCTGCTCTGCTCCTACACAAATCAACAAGTCGATATCAAGAAGAAGGAGCACCCATGCACACGAACCGTAAGAGATAATCCAAACACTTACGCCTGGGGGCTGTGCTGGGGCTGCTCGAGGAAGGGTTGCTGGTCCGCAACGGGTCTCGGACACGCCTCCACAGCCATGGGAGTCGCCCTCGACGACGACCACCGGAGTCTTGGCTCTCTCGACGCCCTCCGAGCCAGCGTCTGAAAAGGAAAGAGCTCAGAATAAAGCAAGTCGATACAAGACAAAGCGATAAGTTGAAGAATTACAAGTAGCAGCGACAAGATCTTACTCTTCCTCTTCTTCCTCGGAGCTGAGGCGGAGAAGTCAAACCCGCTCGGTGCGATAAGCTGGAGGAGTAGGCTCCCTCATGACGCTTGGCGGGTGCGGGGCCGTGGCTCGAATGCCCCGCCCCGTTCTTTGTGGCGGCATGAGGCACTCCAGCTGGGCAACAGTGCTTGCCGCGGTGGAGCGCTGGCCGGGCGGCGAGGCGGCTGTTGGCCCGTCCGCCGCCCGCCACTTCTCCGGTCTTATGGAGGCGTCTTCTTAAGCGGGGCGCGGGCTCCTCCCGCTGCAAGCTACTTGACGGCGGAGGGAGGCGCCCCGGCAGGCTCGTTCGGCTCAGCGTCGGGCTCGGCCTGCTCCTCCTCGCCGGCGAACTCCTCTCGATCGGCAAGGCTTGCCGCCTCGGCTGCCTGTGCCTCCTCGACGGTGAACCCAAACACGCCGGCGGCAGCAGCCTCTGCCGCCTCCTCCAACCTTGTGGCGATGCGCGCCATCTCTTGCTCGGTGGTGTCGCGGGTGAGCCACTTCTGCTCGTCGGCACGGATCGGCACTTCTTCCAAGTTGTCGAAGAACTGCTGCATGATGTCGTCGGCGGGCTCCTGCCAAGTTGGAACGATTCCATGGGAATCGCACAACGGCATCATCGCGCGGATGCGGTCAAGCGGCAGTTGTTGCACAAAGGCACGACTCCCTCGGCAACATGAACCACTCGGGGTGATCGCATCGATCAGCTTGAACAGCTCCCCGCAGCATGGCATCCAGCTCCAAGACGGTGAAGTTCCAGTTGAGGCCCGGACGCAGCCTCATGATGTCCGCCGCTTTGAACTCCCAAGCAGGCCTCCCCTCTCCTGCAAGGGCGCAATGCGGCGGCGAAGGAAATCCGCGCCAACAGCTCCTACGGTAAGCCCGGCATGCCTGAGGCACAAGATCCGGGTCACGGCAATCTTCAACTTGGCATCCTCCGGCGCCAAGTTGCTCCAATCGTTGCCGCGCACTATGGGAGTTTGGCGCAGGGCAGTGAAAGGCTGCGGGTCCTCCTCTATAATCCAACACCAATCAGCTCTCCACTCCTCCCACTTGCTGCGCAGCTCTCCGTCAAGATATGCTTCCTTCTTGCCGATCCTGGAGATGAAGGAAATATGCCCTAGAGGCAATAATAATATTATTATTTATTTCCTTATATCATGATAAATGTTTATTATTCATGCTAGAATTGTATTAACCGGAAACATAATACATGTGTGAATACATAAACCTACAGAGTGTCACTAGTATGCCTCTACTTGACTAGCTCGTTAATCAAAGATGGTTATGTTTCCTAACCATGAACAAGGAGTTGTTATTTGATTAACGGGATCACATCATTGGTTGAATGATCTGATTGACATGACCCATTCCATTAGCATAGCACCTGATCGTATAGTTTGTTGCTAGTGCTTTTCTTCATGACTTATACATGTTCCTATGACTATGAGATTATGCAACTCCCGTTTGCCCGAGGAACACTTTGGGTGCTACCAAACGCCACAACGAATCGGGTGATTATAAAGGTACATTACAGGTGTCTCCGAAGGTACATGTTGGGTTGGCATATTTCGAGATTAGGATTTGTCACTCCGATTGTCGGAGAGGTATCTCTGGGCCCTCTCGGTAATGCACATCACATAAGCCTTGCAAGCATTGCAACTAAATGTGTTAGTTGTGAGATGATGTATTACGGAACGAGAAAAGAGACTTGCCGATGCGAGATTGAACTAGGTATTGGATACCGACGATCAAATCTCGGGCAAGTAACATACCGATGACAAAGGGAACAACGTATGTTGTTATGCGGTCTCGACCGATAAAGATCTTCGTAGAATATGTAGGAACCAATATGGGCATCCAGGTCCGCTATTGGTTATTGACCGAGAGGTGTCTCGGTCATGTCTACATAGTTCTCGAACCCGTAGGGTCCGCACGCTTAACGTTTGATGGCAGTTATTATGAGTTTATATGATATTGATGTACGAAGGTTGTTCGAGTCCCGGATGAGATCACGGACATGACGAGGAGTCTCGAAATGGTCGAGACATAAAGATTGATATATTGGAAGCCTATGTTTGGACTCGGAATCACTCCGGGTGAAATTGGGAATTTTTAGAGTACCGGGGTTACCGGAACCTCCCGGGGGTCAATGGGCCTTGATGGGCCTTAGTGGAAAGGAGGAAAGGGGCCCAAGTGCTGGCGCACCTTCCCTCTTCCCTAGTCCTATTAGGACTAGGAGAAGGGGCGCCTCTCTCCCTTCCCACTTGGCCAATCCTAGTTGGACTAGGATTGGGGGAGAATCCTACCCCGGTGGGAGTAGGACCCCAGCGCAGCCCTTGGTGGCGGCCAGCCCCTCCCTTCCCTCCTTTATATACAGGGCAGAGGGCACCCCATGACACACAAGTTGATCATTGAGATCGTTCCTTAGCCGTGTGCGGTGCCCCTTCCACCAAACTACACCTCGAATATACCGTTGCGGAGCTTAGGCGAAGCCCTGCGCGGTGGAACATCATCATCGTCACCACGCCGTCGTTGACAAAACTCTCCCTCAACACTCGGCTGGATCGGAGTTCGAGGACGCCATCGAGCTGAACGTGTGCAGAACTCGGAGGTGCCGTGACGCTCGGTACTTGGATCGGTTGGATCGGGAAGAAGTACGACTACTTCCTCTACGTTGCGTCAACGCTTCCGTTGCTGGTCTACGAGGGTACGTAGACAACACTCTCATCTCGTTGCTATGCATCACCATGATCTTGCGTGATCGTAGGAAATTTTTTGAAATTACTACGTTCCCCAACAGTGGCATCCGAGCCTGGTTTTATGCGTTGATGTCATATGCACGAGTAGAACACAAGTGAGTTGTGGGCGATACAAGTCATACTGCCTACCAGCATGTCATACTTTGGTTCAGCGGTATTGTGAGATGAAGCGCCCGGACCGACATTACGCCAGACGCTTACGCGAGACTGGTTTCACCGCCCGAGCACTCGTTGCTTAAAGGTGACGGCGGTGTCTGTCTCTCTCACTTTAGTTGAATCGAGTGTATACGCCCGGTCCTTGAGAAGGTTAAACGGAGTCTATTTGACGAAGTATCGTTGTGGTTTTGATGCGTAGGTAAGAACGGTTCTTGCTCAGCCCGTAGCAGCCACGTAAAATTTGCAACAACAAAGTAGAGGACGCCTAACTTGTTTTTGCAGGGCATGTTGTGATGTGATATGGTCAAGACATGATGCTGAATTTTATTGTATGAGATGATCATGTTTTGTAACGAAGTTATCGGCAATCGGCAGGAGCCATATGGTTGTCGCTTATTGTATGCAATGCAATCGCCTGTAATGCTTTACTTTATCACTAAGCGGTAGCGATAGTCGAGAAGCATAAGATTGGCGAGACGACAACGATGCTACGATGGAGATCAAGGTGTCGCGCCGGTGACGATGGTGATCATGACGGTGCTTCGAGATGGAGATCACAAGCACAAGATGATGATGGCCATATCATATCACTTATATTGATTGCATGTGATGTTAATCCTTTATGCATCTTATTTTGCTTTGATTGACGGTAGCATTATAAGATGATCCTTACTAAATTATCAAGAAGTGTTCTCCCGAGTATGCACCGTTGCGAAAGTTCTTCGTCTTTGAGACACCACGTGATGATCGGGTGTGATAGGCTCTACGCTCAAATACAACGGGTGCAAAACAGTTGCACACGCAGAATACTCAGGTTATACTTGACGAGCTATGCATATAAGATATGACCTCGGAACACGGAGACCGAAAGGTCGAGCGTGAATCATATAGTAGATATGATCAACATATTGATGTTCACCATTGAAACTACTCCATCACACGTGATGATCGGTCATGGTGTAGTTGATATGGATCACGCAATCACTTAGAGAATTGAAGGATATTTTTCTAAGTGGGAGTTCTTAAGTAATATGATTAATTGAACTTTAATTTATCATGAACTTAGTCCTGGTAGTATTTTGCAAATTATGTTGTAGATCAATAGCTCGCGTTGTTGCTTCCCTATGTTTTCATATGTGTTCCTAGAGAAAATTGTATTGAAAGATGTTAGTAGCAATGATGCGGATTGGATCCGTGATCTGAGGTTTATCCTCATTGCTGCAGAAGAATTATGTCCTTAATGCACCGCTAGGTGACAGACCTATTGCAGGAGCAGATGCGGGCGTTATGAGCGTTTGGCTAGCTCAATATGAGCGATCTGAGGCGTTATGAGCGTTTGGCCAGCTCAATATGATGACTACTTGATAGTTTAGTGCACCATGCTTAACGGCTTAGAATCGGGACTTCAAAGGCGTTTTGAACGTCATGGACCATATGAGATGTTCAGGAATTGAAGTTAATATTTCAAGCAAATACCGAGTTGAGAGATATGAAGTCTCCAACAAGTTCTATAGCTAAAAGATGGAGGAGAATCGCCCAACTAGTGAGCATGTGCTCAGATTGTGCAGGTACTTCAATCGCTTGAATCAAGTGGGAGTTAATCTTCCAGATAAGATAGTGATTGACAGAATTCTCTAGTCACCATCACCAAGTTAGTAGAACTTCGTGATGAACTATAGTATGCAAGGGATGACGAAAACGATTCCCGAGCTCTTCGTGATGTTGAAATCAACGAAGGTAGAAATCAAGAAAGAGCATCAAGTGTTGATGATTGACAAGACCACTAGTCTCAAGGAAAAGGGCAAAGGAAGAAGGGAACTTCAAGAAGAGCGGCAAGCAAGTTGCTGCTCGAGTGAAGAAGCCCAAGTCTGGACCTAAGCACGAGACTAAGTGCTTTTGCTGCAATGGAACTGGTCACTAGAAGCGGAACTACCCCAAGTATTTGGCGGATAAGAAGGATGGCAAAGTGAACAAAGGTATATTTGATATACAGATTATTGATGTGTATTTTACTAGTGTTTCGTAGTAACCCTCGGTATTTGATACTGGTTCAATTGCTAAGAGTAGTAACTTGAAGCGGAGTTGCAGAATGAAGCAGAAACTAGTTGAAGGGAAGTGACGATGAGTGTTGGAAGTAGTTCCAAGATTGATATGATCATCATCGCACACTCCCTATACTTTCGGGATTAGTGTGGAACCTAAATAAGTGTTATTTGGTGTTGAGCATAAATATGATTTGATCATGTTTATTGCAATACAATTATTCATTTAAGTAAGAGAATAAATTGTTGTTCTGCTTACATGAATAAAACCTTATATGGTTACACACCCAATGAAAATGGTTCGTTGGATCTCGATCATAGTGATACACATATTCATAATATAGATGCCAAAAGATGCAAAGTTAATAATGATAGTGCAATTTATTTGTGGCACTTGCCGTTTAGGTCATATCGGTGTAAAATACATGAAGAAACTCCATAAAGATGGATTTTGGAATCACTTGATTATGAATCATTTGATGCTTGCGAACCGTGCCTTTTGGGCAAGATGACTAAAACTCCGTTCTCGGAACAATGGAACAAGCTACTAACTTATTGGAAATAATACATACCGATGTATGCGATCCAATAAGTGTTGATGCTAAATGGCAAGTATCGTTATTTTCTGACCTTCACAAGATGATTTGAGCGGATATGGGTATATCTACTTGATGAAACATAAGTCTGAAATAGTTGAAAGGTTCAAAGAATTTCAGAGTGAAGTGGAAAATCATCGTAACAAGAAAATAAAGTTTCGCGATCTGATCGTGGAGATGAATTTTTGAGTTGCGAGTTTGGCCTTCATATAAAACAATGTGGAATAGTTTCACAGCTCACGCCACATGGAACACCATAACGTAATGGTGTGTCCGAACGTCATAACCGTACTTTATTTTGATATGGTGCGATCAATGATGTCTCTTACCGATTTACCAATATCGTTTTGGGGTTATGCATTAGAGACAGCTGCATTCACGTTTAATAGGGCACCATCTAAATCCGTTGAGATGACACCGTATGAACTATGGTTTAACAGTAAACCTAAGCTGTCGTTTCTTAAAGTTTGGAGTTGTGATGCTTATGTGAAAAAGTTTTCACCTGATAAGCTCGAACCCAAATCGGAGAAGTGCGTCTTCATAGAATACCCAAAGGTAACTATTGGGTACACCTTCTATCACAGATCCGAAGGCAAGTTATTCGTTGCTAAGATGGATCCTTTCTAGAGAAGAAGTTTCTCTCGAAAGAAGTGAGTGGGAGGAAAGTAGAACTTGATGAGGTAATTGTACCTTCTCCCTTATTGGAAAGTAGTTCATCACAGAAATCAGTTCCTGTGATTCCTACACCAATTAGTGAGGAAGTTAGTGATGATGATCATGAAACTTCAGATCAAGTTGCTACCAAACCTCGTAGGTCTTCAGAGTAAGATCCGCACCAGAGTGGTACGGTAATCATGTTCTGGAAGTCATGTTACTAGACCATGATGAACCTATGAACTATGAGGAAGCGATGATGAGCCCAGATTCCGCGAAATGGCTTGAGGCCATGAAATCTGAGATAGGATCCATGTATGAGAACAAAGTATGGACTTTGATTGACTTGCTCTATGATCAGCAAGCCATGTTAAATAAATGGATCTTCAAGAGGAAGACAGATCTTGATAGTAGTATTACTATCTACAAAGCTCGACTTGTCGCAGAAAGGTTTTTCGACAAGTTCAAGGTGTTGACTAAAATGGATTTTCTCAAACTGTAGCGATGCTTAAGTCTGTCCGAATCATGTTAGCAATTGCCACATTTTATGAAATCTGGCAAATGGATATCAAAACTACATTCTTTAATGGATTTATTAAAGAAGAGTTGTATATGATGCAACCAGAAGGTTTTGTCAATCCTAAAGGAGCTAACAAAATGTGCAAGCTCCAGCGATCCATCTATGGACTGGTGCAAGCATCTCGGAGTTGGAATAAACGCTTTGATAGTGTGATCAAAGCATATGGTTTTATACAGACTTTTGGAGAAGCCTGTATTTACAAGAAAGTGAGTGGGAGCACTACAACATTTCTGATAAGTATATGTGAATGACATATTGTTGATCGGAAATGATGTAGAATTATTCTGCAAAGCATAAAGGAGTGTTTGAAAGGAGTTTTTTCAAAGAAGGACCTCGGTGAAGCTGCTTACATATTGAGCATCAAGATCTATAGAGATAGATCAAGACGCTTAGATAAGTTTTTCAATGAATACATACCTTGACAAGATTTTGAAGTAGTTCAAAATGGAACAGTCAAAGAAAGAGTTCTTGCCTGTGTTACAAGGTGTGAGATTGAGTAAGACTCAAAACCCGACCACGGCAGAAGATAGAAAGAGAATGAAAGTCATTCCCTATGCATCAGCCATAGGTTCTATAAAGTATGTCATGTGTACTGATCTATTGCATACCCTACCACTAAGCTTGGCAAGGAGTGCAATAGTGATCTAGGAGTAGATCAATGGACAGCGGTCAAAATTATCCTTAGTAGAATAAGGATCGTTTTCGATTATGGAAGTGAAAAAGGTTCGTAAGTAAAGGGTTACGTCGATGCAAGTTTTAACACTAATCTAGATGACTCGAGTCTCAATCTGGATACATATTGAAAGTGGGAGCAATTAGCTAGAGTAGCTCCGTGCGAGCATTGTAGACATAGAAATTTGCAAAATACTTACGGCTCTGAATGTGACAGACCCGTTGACTAAGCTTCTCTCACGAGCAAAACATGATCATACCTTAGTACTCTTTGGGTGTTAATCACATAGCGATGTGAACTAGATTACTGACTCTAGTAAACCCTTTGGGTGTTGGTCACATGTCGATGTGAACTATGGGTATTAACCACATATAGATGTGAACTATTGATGTTAAAACACATGGCGATGTGAACTAGATTATTGACTCTAGTGCAAGTGGGAGACTGAAGGAAATATGCCCTAGAGGCAATAATAATATTATTATTTATTTCCTTATATCATGATAAATGTTTATTATTCATGCTAGAATTGTATTAACCGGAAACATAATACATGTGTGAATACATAAACCTACAGAGTGTCACTAGTATGCCTCTACTTGACTAGCTCGTTAATCAAAGATGGTTATGTTTCCTAACCATGAACAAGGAGTTGTTATTTGATTAACGGGATCACATCATTGGTTGAATGATCTGATTGACATGACCCATTCCATTAGCATAGCACCTGATCGTATAGTTTGTTGCTAGTGCTTTTCTTCATGACTTATACATGTTCCTATGACTATGAGATTATGCAACTCCCGTTTGCCCGAGGAACACTTTGGTGCTACCAAGCGTCACAACGTAATCGGGTGATTATAAAGGTACATTACAGGTGTCTCCGAAGGTACATGTTGGGTTGGCATATTTGAGATTAGGATTTGTCACTCCGATTGTCGGAGAGGTATCTCTGGGCCCTCTCGGTAATGCACATCACATAAGCCTTGCAAGCATTGCAACTAAATGTGTTAGTTGTGAGATGATGTATTACGGAACGAGAAAAGAGACTTGCGATGAATGAGATTGAACTAGGTATTGGATACCGACGATCAAATCTCGGGCAAGTAACATACCGATGACAAAGGGAACAACGTATGTTGTTATGCGGTCTGACCGATAAAGATCTTCGTAGAATATGTAGGAACCAATATGGGCATCCAGGTCCCGCTATTGGTTATTGACCGAGAGGTGTCTCGGTCATGTCTACATAGTTCTCGAACCCGTAGGGTCCGCACGCTTAACGCTTCGATGGATGTTATTATGAGTTTATATGATATTGATGTACCGAAGGTTGTTCGGAGTCCCGGATGAGATCACGGACATGACGAGGAGTCTCGAAATGGTCGAGACATAAAGATTGATATATTGGAAGCCTATGTTTGGACTCCGGAATCACTCCGGGTGAAATTGGGAATTTTACCGGAGTACCGGGGTTACCGGAACCTCCCGGGGTCAATGGGCCTTGATGGGCCTTAGTGGAAAGGAGGAAAGGGGCCCAAGTGCTGGCGCACCTTCCCTCTTCCCTAGTCCTATTAGGACTAGGAGAAGGGGTGGCGCCTCTCTCTCCCCCACTTGGCCAATCCTAGTTGGACTAGGATTGGGGGGGAGGAATCCTACTCCCGGTGGGAGTAGGACTCCCAGGCGCAGCCCTTGGTGGCCGGCCAGCCCCTCCCCTTCCCTCCTTTATATACAGGGGCAGAGGGCACCCCATGACACACAAGTTGATCATTGAGATCGTTCCTTAGCCGTGTGCGGTGCCCCTTCCACCAAACTACACCTCGAATATACCGCTATGAGCTTAGGCGAAGCCCTGCGCCGGTGGAACATCATCATCGTCACCACGCCGTCGTGCTGACAAAACTCTCCCTCAACACTCGGCTGGATCGGAGTTCGAGGGACGTCATCGAGCTGAACGTGTGCAGAACTCGGAGGTGCCGTACGTTCGGTACTTGGATCGGTTGGATCGGGAAGAAGTACGACTACTTCCTCTACGTTGCGTCAACGCTTCCGTTGCTGGTCTACGAGGGTACGTAGACAACACTCTCATCTCGTTGCTATGCATCACCATGATCTTGCGTGATCGTAGGAAAATTTTTGAAATTACTACGTTCCCCAACAGGAGATCCATGCAATCCCTCCGGCAAGCGGCTCTCCTCTCTCAACACGGGGCATGAAGTAGTGGCGGAAAAGTGCTACATTTGGGTGGACCCCGACAAAGTTCTCGCAGAGGTGTGCGAAAACTGCCATGGTGAGGACGGCGTTGGGGGTGAAATCAAGGAGGCGGAGGCCATATGTGTTCATGACGTCGCAAAAGAATTCAGAAAAGGGCGGGCAGAGCCCGCAGTGGAAGAAAAGCGCGAAGAAAGGGTACCCGACGGAAACCTTCTCGGATGTGGCGGCGGAGATCACCCTCGTGCGCGGGTGCGCCCGCGTCTCCGTCGACCAGAAGAGGTAATACAGCTCTCGCATCTCCTTCGCGTCGAGCAGGGGATCGAAGAGGGCCCGCTCCTTCCGCAGCGCCGCGAGCCGCTGCGCCTCGGCCGACTTCACCCCTTTGCCCTTGTCGGCTTTCGGAGCCATGGCGGAGGTGGTGGAGGAATCCGATGGCGTTGGTGGCGCCGGTGGCAATGGGGAAGGGGCGGAGCGTCGCTCTCTTTGGGCTCGAGAAGAAGGGGGGAGCGGCGGTGGTTTTCGATGTGACACCAATGGCAAGTGGGCGTCCTACCCCTGTTTCCCCTGCTTATAAGGAGGGAGAGGGGGCGGGCGTTCCGCTTTTCCCATTAAAGAAAGCCCCCACGATCTCTCCCACGACGCCACGTCCGGAGCGTGCCGTTCGTGGGGGACGTGGTGGGTCCGAGGCGAATAACTGCGCGATCTAGGCCGCGCGTGCCCGTGCACTGTTTTGGGCCTGGCCCAACAGAGCTCGGCGCCGTGTGTGGCCCAGGCCCGGGGGCTCCTGTCGGTGTACTAGAGTAGGGGTACCCTAGTATCCCGAACTCGTGCACGGACAGTTGCAGCACCCCGCCGCCGGGCTGGCCTAGTGACCGCCAAGGTCCTCCGAGGCTCCTTTGGAGCCATTCAAGAACAAAGTATTCAAGGCCCCGGCAAGAGGAGCTTGCCGGGAAGGCCACTCAAGGCACGAAGAAGACAAGACCCCGGCAAGAAGAGCTTGTCGGGAAGACTCGGTGAGCGACAAGCTTCCGAGTGCGACAAGGATTTCAGCCGCGACAAGGAGCTTGCCGCGGCAGGCGACCTCTCTTCATCTCCGCTCCAGCTCATCCGCCAACGTGTCGCCATGGGGCTATTCCAGGCACGCGTGTCAAAGGGCTGTGCAGCCAGCGGGGAGCAGCGATAAGCGGCGCTGACAAGCTACCATCGTGGCAAACGGTGGCGCACTTGACGGTCCCTGTTGCACTGTTCAGGCGATAGGGACGGGCATTTATTGATTTTGTCCCTTGCCGTCAGAGTTCGGTATAATGCACTGTACACTGTACAAGGCGGTGTACCAACCACTGTTTTTCCTGTTTTACCCTTGTCTAATTGCCACCTGTGGTGACCCCTTTAGCCTATAAAAGGAGGCCCATGTGCAACGTAGAAAGGGTTGGGGGCTAGTTCGGTTCATTCGAATCATTCGAGACCACACTCACTCAGGCTAGGTTTTGTAGCTCTCATTGCTCCCTAGCAAGAACACAATACAATCAACCAAGCAGCAGTAGGAGTATTATCTCTCCGGAGAGCTCCGAAGCTGGGTAAATCTGCTCGTGTGTATCGCCTCGATCCGCTCTTTGTGCAATCTCCGCCCCCCATCGAACCACAAGGGACTCGGTCCGCCAGGTCCCATAGGTGTTCGTGGGTCACGATCAGCTTCCCCGACATGGTGTTCGTGGGTCACGATCAGCTTCCCCGACATGGTGTTCGTGGGTCACGATCAGCTTCCCCGACAGGAGGGGTGCGGCCACCCTTGAGGCCCTTTTCCTTCTTTTCCGTATGGCCGAATAAGGCCCAATACATATTCCCGTAACTCTCTGGTACTCCAAAAAATATTCGAATCACTCGGAACCTTTCCGAAGTCCGAATATAGTCGTCCAATATATCGATCTTTACGTCTCGACCATTTTGAGACTCCTCGTCATGTCACCGATCTCATCCGGGACTCTGAACTCCTTCGGTACATCAAAACTCATAAACTCATAATATAACTGTCATCGAAACCTTAAGCGTCAAGTCACATCATTCTCCTAATGATGTGACCCCATTAATCAAATGACAACTCATGTCAATGGCTAGGAAACATAACCACCTTTGATCAACGAGCTAGTCAAGTAGAGGCATACTAGTGACACTCTGTTTGTCTATATATTCACACATGTATTATGTTTCCGGTTTATACAATTCTAGCATGAATAATAAACATTTATCATGAAATAACACTACTAGGGAAAACCCTAGGAGCAGCGCGGGTTTTGAGTGTAGCAGCAGCGCGGGTGGCCGCGCTACTAATAAGGCACTACAGCTAACTTGTAGTAGTAGCGCGGTCCGTACCCGCGCTACTACTGATGACGATATCAGCAACGCCTTTTTCCGAACGCGCTACTATTAGTTAGCTGTAGCGATTTTGCAGTCCCTCGCTACTGCTATATCTGTCATCATTTTCCCTTTCAGTTTCCCTTCCAGACACTAGATACTAAGTACTGCTACTAGATATCAAATTCATAAACCATTACTGGGTAGTACTCCCTTCGTTCCAAATTACTCGTCGTGGTTTTAGTTAAAACCACGACGCAGTAATTTGGAAACGGCGAGTATTAGATAACAATTTCATGCATAGTCAATATGCATCCTCAAGCAGTACAAGGTCATATCAACGACGATCATCATATGTAGTTCTAGATGATATCAACGACAATCATCATATGTAGTTCTAGATGATATAGCCACACACACATATGTAGTTCTAGATGATATAGCCACACGCACATATTTAGTTCTAGATGATATCGAAGACAATCATCATCCTCAAGCCTGGACGGTTGGTGTTCCTGATAGTAATTAGGATGGCCTGTCCAACACGAAGATTCTTGCCATCGAGGAATTTCTTCCACCCAACCGAGTTTAAGTGTGTGCGACCGTCCATGTCCACGCGGTAAGTACAGGTTGTGACGGAGCCCCTTGCAGTAAGGCGTAGTCTAGCTGAGCCTTCTTCATCAGGCTCGATACCATAACTCACAGATATGCTCTTTGCCAATTTCTGAATAAGAAAAACATATCAATTAATAAATAGCCTCGCAAATAAGTATATAGGGATTATCTACACTATTAATAGTTTCCTTAGATTCTAAACTAATAAGCATGTGATCGAACTCTACACTAAAACATATCATCGACTAGATTCCACACAACATACCATATCATTGGATTGTACACTAAGTATTTCATCGAATAATTTGCATTTGTAAGTATAACATACCATATCATGTCGATCAACCATGGTATTTGTCAGGCAGGTCACGAATGGCACCCCGACAAAGTCAGCACGTGGCGGAATTATGTCCCACAGGTTGGACACCTCCTCCTCGCTCAGCCTTGTTCTTTGAGCTACGATGGCTTCATGAAGTGGGTCTTCATCATCTTCATCGAGTGGGTCCTCATTATCTTCATCATCTTCATCATCTTCGTCATCTTCATCATCTTCCACCAGGTTGAGATAAATGACAACAATCTTGGGTCTTTCTGCTCTGAAGGAGAAGTTGATCAACTCACCACCAGTAAGACGCATGTGAGCGACGAAACGGGCCCATCCATCTCCTCCAATCTGCGACATATTGCGTCCTTTCTCGACCTCCATAGTGTACGGCCCCCCAGGAGCCTCAAATGTCACAGTGTCTCCTGTCAGCTTGTTGAATTTCAACCTCACATTGCATGGGACGATCTATGTAAAATAAGAAAAATGACACAATGCAGTAATGCCATCACTAAAAATACAATAGTTATTACACTTCATCTAATTTCTTACCGCCGCATGACGAAAACTCGGCTGGAAGTAGATGCCGAACAGCTTGCCAGTTGCAAGGCTGCTGGCGTACCTTGACTTGCACAGTCGACATAGTGGTGGTGGTGGTGGCGCCATTTTTCCTAAAGCAATATGAGAAAAGGATTAACGATCCACTTCACAGGAAAGAAAAACAGTAGCATGTGATATTTTTGGTTCTTCCGCGAGAAGCAATTTGATGGACAATTATAATCCTAAGATCTACGTATTAGCATGTGATATTTTTGGTTCTTCCGCAAGTAACATATTAGATGACAAGGTACCACCTACATTTTGCCAAAAAGTAACTTATAAAAAAACAAAAGCAACTACGTACCTATCCATGTATAGAAAAAAAATAACAATAAAATGGTGCATACTAAATCAACTAAATGAACTAGTCTACTAAATCAACTAAATCAAAATGTTCTAAATCAACTAGCCTACTAAATCAACTAAATCATATTAACTAAATCAAAATGTTCTAAATCAACTAAATCAACTAGCCTACTAAATCAACTAAATCATATCAACTAAATGAAAATGTTGATATGAACTAGCCTACTAAATCAAAATGTAGCAGCAGGAGGGAGAAGGAGGGCGACTCGAGGAGGAGAAGAGAGTATCGGAGGAGGAAGGCGGAGCGAGGAGGGCCGACCGCGGCGGTGGAGGGAGGACGGAGGAGGAAGGCAGAGCGAGGAGAGGCTGGCGGCCGGAGGAGGAGGACGGAGGAGGAAGGCGGGCGAGGAGGGCCCGACCAGCGGCAGTGGAGGGAGGATGGAGGAGGAGGCCTGCACCGAGTCCAACAAGGAGGAGGAGGTGACGGCGGCGCAGAGGGCGGAGGGCGATGGGGAGACCGGCTGGGATTCGAGGGATCCGGTCGGTGTGTGACTGTGAGTGTGGATCGGATTTTGTAGTAAACTTAGCAGAGCGCTTATTGGGAGATGCGCTGCTACGCATCAGAGCAGATGGCGCTCGTCGTTATAATGCGTTGCTGCTATAACTAGCCTCGCGGCGGCCTCGTGGCGGCCTCGTGGGAATTATAGCTGTAGCGCTTCTTTGAGCGGGCGCGCTACTGCTATATTTATTTCAGCAGCGAGTTAAGCTTGACCTTGCTACTGCTAATTAGCAGCAGCGCCTTATTTTAAAGCGCGCTGCTACTAAGATTCTGTGTATAGACTTTTCCCTAGTAGTGTAAGGAAATAAATAATAACTTTATTATTGCCTCTAGGGCATATTTCCTTCAGTCTCCCACTTGCACTAGAGTCAATAATCTAGTTCACATCGTCATGTGATTTAATATCAATAGTTCACATCACCATGTGATAAACACCCATAGTTCACATCGTCATGTGACCAACACCCAACGGGTTTACTAGAATCAATAATCTAGTTCACATTGCTATGTGATTAACACCCAAAGAGTACTAAGGTGTGATCATGTTTTGCTTGTGAGAGAAGTTTAGTCAACGGGTCTGCCACATTCAGATCCGTATGTATTTTGCAAATTTCTATGTCAACAATGCTTTGCACAGAGCTACTCTAGCTAATTGCTCCCACTTTCAATATGTATCCAGATTGAGACTTAGAATCATCTCGGATCGGTGTCAAAACTTGCATCGACGTAACCCTTTACTTATTTAACCTTTGTCACCTCCATAATCGAGAAACATATCCTTATTCCACTAAGGATAATTTTGACCGCTGACCAGTGATCTACTCCTAGATCACTATTGTACTCCCTTGCCAAAATCAGTGTAGGGTATACAATAGATCTGGTACACAGCATGGCATACTTTATAGAACCTATGGCTGAGGCATAGGGAATGACTTTCATTCTCTTTCTATCTTCTGCAGTGTTCGGGCTTTGAGTCTTACTCAATTTCACACCTTGTAACACAGGCAAGAACTCTTTCTTTGACTGTTCCATTTTGAACTACTTCAAAATCTTGTCAAGGTATGTACTCATTGGAAAAACTTATCAAGCGTCTTGATCTATCTCTATAGATCTTGATGCTTAATATGTAAGCAGCTTCACCGAGGTATTTCTTTGAAAAACTCCTTTCAAACGCTCCTTTATGTTTTGTAGAATAATTCTACATTATTTCCGATCAACAATATGTCATTCACATATACTTATCAGAAATGTTGTAGTGCTCCCACTCACTTTCTTGTAAATACAGGCTTCACCGCAAGTCTGTATAAAACTATATGCTTTGATCAACTTATCAAAGCGTATATTCCAACTCCGAGATGCTTGCGCCAGTCCATAGATGGATCGTTGTAGCTTGCATATTTTGTTAGCACCTTTAGGATTGACAAAACCTTCTGGTTGCATCATATACAACTCTTCTTTAATAAATCTATTAAGGAATGCAGTTTTGTTTATCCATTTGCCAGATTTCATAAAATGTGGCAATTGCTAACATGATTCGGACAAACTTAAGCATAGATACGAGTGAGAAATTCTCATCGTAGTCAACACCTTGAACTTGTCAAAAACCTTTTGCGACAATTCTAGCTTTGTAGATAGTAACACTACTATCAGCGTCCGTCTTCCTCTTGAAGATCCATTTAATCTCGATGGCTCGCCGATCATTGGGCAAGTCAATCAAAGTCCATACTTTGTTCTCATACATGGATCCCATCTCAGATTTCATGGCCTCAAGACATTTTGAGGAATCTGGGCTCATCATCGCTTCCTCATAGTTCGTAGGTTCGTCATGGTCAAGTAACATGACCTCCAGAACACGATTACCGTACCACTCTGGTGCGGATCTTATTCTGGTTGACCTACGAGGTTCGGTAGTAACTTGATCTGAAGTTTCATGATCATCGTCATTAACTTCCTCACTAATCGGTGTAGGCATCACTGGAACTGATTTCTGTGATGAACTACTTTCCAATTCGGGAGAAAGTACAATTACCTTATCAAGTTCTACTTTCCTCCCACTCACTTCTTTCGAGAGAAACTCCTTCTCTAGAAAGGATCCATTCTTAGCAACGAATGTCTTGCCATTCGGATCTGTGATAGAAGGTGTACCCAATTGTCTCCTTTGGGTATCCTATGAAGACCCATTTCTCCCATTTGGGTTTGAGCTTATCAGGATGAAACTTTTTCACACAAGCATCGTAGCCCCAAACTTTAAGAAACGACAACTTTGGTTTCTTGCCAAACCACAGTTCATAAGGCGTCGTCTCAACGGTTTTTGATGGTGCCCTATTTAACGTGAATGCAGCTGTCTCTAATGCATAACCCCAAAACGATAGTGGTAGATCTGTAAGAGACATCATAGATCGCACCATATCTAATAAAGTACGGTTATGACGTTCAGACACACCATTATGCGGTGGTGTTCCAGGTGGCACGAATTTGTGAAACTATTCCACATTGTTTTAATTGAAGACCAAACTCGTCACTCAAATATTCGTCTCTGTGATCAGATCGTAGAAACCTTATTTTCTTGTTACGATGATTTTCCACTTCACTCTGAAACTCTTTGAACCTTTCAAATGTTTCAGACTTATATTTCATCAAGTAGATATACCCATATCTGCTCAAATCATCTGTGAAGGTCAGAAATTAACGATACTTGTCGTGAGCCTTAACACTCATCGGACCGCATACATCAATATGTATTATTTACAATAAGTCAGTTGCTCGCTCCATTGTTCCGGAGAACGGAGTCTTAGTCATCTTGCCCATGAGGCATGGTACGCAAGCATCAAGTGATTCATAATCAAGGGATTCCAAAAGTCCATCAGCATGGAGTTTCTTCATGCGCTTTACACCAATATGACCTAAACGGCAGTGCCACAAATAAGTTGCACTATCATTATTAACTTTGCATATTTTGGCTTCAATATTATGAAAATGTGTATCACCACGATCGAGATCCAACAAACCATTTTCATTGGGTGTATGACCATAGAAGGTTTTATTCATGTAAACAGAACAACAATTATTTTCTAATTTAAATGAATAACCGTATTGCAATAAACATGATCAAATCATATTCATGCTCAACGCAAACACCAAATAACACTTATTTACGTTCAACACTAATCCCGAAAGTATAGGGAGTGTGCGATGATGATCATATCAATCTTGGAACTACTTCCAACACACATCGTCACTTCACCCTTAACTAGTCTCTGTTTATTCTGCAACTCCCGTTTCGAGTTACTAATTATGGCAACTGAACTAGTATCAAATACTTAGGGGTTGCTATAAATAGTAGTAAAGTACACATCATTAACATGTATATCAAATATACCTTTGTTCACTTTGCCATCCTTCTTATCTACCAAATAATTGGGGCACTTCCACTTCCAGTGACCAGTTCCTTTGCAGTAGAAGCACTCAGTCTCAGGCTTTGGTCCAGACTTGGGCTTCTTCACTTGAGCAGCAACTCGCTTGCCGTTCTTCTTGAAGTTCCCCTTCTTCCCTTTGACCTTTTCTTGAAACTAGTGGTCTTGTCAACCATCAACACTTGATGTTTTTCTTGATTTCTACCTTCGTCAATTTCAGCATCACGAAGAGCTTGGGAATCGTTTCCGTTATCCCTTGCATATTATAGTTCATCACGAAGTTCTAGTAACTTGGTGATAGTGACTAGAGAACTCTGTCAATCACTATCTTATCTGGAAGATTAACTCCCACTTGATTCAAGTGATTATAGTACCCAGACAATCTGAGCACATGCTCACTGCTTGAGCTATTCTCCTCCATCTTTTAGCTATAGAACTTGTTGGAGACTTCATATCTCTCAACTCGGGTATTTGCTTGAAATATTAACTTCAACTCCTGGAACATCTCATATGGTCCATGACGTTCAAAACGTCTTTGAAGTCCCGATTCTAAGCCGTTAAGCATGGTGCACTAAACTATCAAGTAGTCATCATATTGAGCTAGCCAAACGTTCATAACGTCTGCATCTGCTCCTGCAATAGGCATGTCACCTAGTGGTGCATCAAGGACATAATTCTTCTGTGCAGCAATGGGGATAAACCTCAGATCACGGATCCAATCCGCATCATTGCTACTAACATCTTTCAACTTAGTTTTCTCTAGGAACATATATAAAACATAGGGAAGCAACAACGCGAGCTATTGATCTACAACATAGATATGCTAATACTACCAGGACTAAGTTCATGATAAATTAAAGTTCAATTAATCATATTACTTAAGAACTCCCACTTAGATAGACATCCCTCTAATCCTCTAAGTGATCACGTGATCCAAATCAACTAAACCATGTCTGATCATCATGTGAGATGGAGCAGTTTCAATGGTGAACATCACTATGTTGAACATATCTACTATATGATTCACGCTCGACCTTTCGGTCTCCGTGTTCCGAGGCCATATCTGTATATGCTAGGCTCGTCAAGTTTAACCTGAGTATTCCGCCTGTGCAACCGTTTTGCACCCATTGTATTTGAACGTAGAGCCTATCACACCCGATCATCACGTGGTGTCTCAGCACGAAGAACTTTCGCAACAGTGCATACTCAGGGAGAACACTTCTTGATAATTAGTGAGAAATCATCTTAAAATGCTACCGTCAAACAAAACAGAATAAGATGTATAACAGATAAACATCATATGCAATCAAAATATGTGACATGATATGGCCATGATCATCTTGCGCCTTTGATCTTCATCTCCAAAGTACTGTCATGATCTCTATCATCACTGGCACGACACCATGATCTTCATCATCTTGATCTATATCAATGTGTCGTCACATGGTCGTCTCGCCAACTATTGCTCTTGCAACTATTGCTATCGCATAGCAATAAAGTAAAGCAATTATTTGGCACTTGCATCTTATGCAACAAAGAGACAACCATAGGGCTTCTGCCAGTTGCCGATAACTTCAACAAAACATGATCATCTCATACAACAACTTATATCTCATCACGTCTTGACCATATCACATCACAACATGCCCTGCAAAAACAAGTTAGACGTCCTCTACTTTGTTCTTGCAAATTTTACGTGGCTGCTACGGGCTGAGCAAGAACCGTTCTTACCTACGCATCAAAACCACAACGATAGTTCGTCAAGTTAGTGCTGTTTTACCCTTCGCAAGGACCAGGTGTAGCCACACTCGGTTCAACTAAAGTTGGAGAAACAGACACCCGCCAGCCACCTGTGTGCAAAGCACGTCGGTAGAACCAGTCTCGCGTAAGCGTACGCGTAATGTCTGTCCGGGCCGCATCATCCAACAATACCGCCGAACCAAAGTATGACATGCTGGTAAGCAGTATGACTTATATCGCCCAAAACTCACTTGTGTTCTACTCGTGCATATAACATCTACGCATAAAACCAGGCTCGGATGCCACTGTTGGGGAACGTAGTAATTTCAAAAAAATTGCTACGCACACGCAAGATCATGGTGATGCATAGCAACGAGAGGGGAGAGTGTTGTCCACGTACCCTCGTAGACCGAAAGCGGAAGCGTTATAACAACATGGTTGATGTACTCGTACGTCTTCCTGGCCCGACCGATCAAGCACCGAAACTACGGCACCTCCGAGTTCTTGCACACGTTCAGCTCGATGACGTTCCCTGGACTCCGATCCAGCAAAGTGTCGGGGAAGAGTTCCGTCAGCATGACGGCGTGGTGACGATCTTGATGTTCTACCGTCGCAGGGCTTCGCCTAAGCACCGCTACAATATTATCGAGGTGGACTATGGTGGAGGGGGGCACCGCACACGGCTAACAGATCTCAATGATCAATTGTTGTCTCTGGGGTGCCCCCCTGCCCCCGTATATAAAGGAGCACGGGAGGAGGAGGCCGGCCCTAGGAGGGGGCGCGCCAAGTGTGGATTCCTACTAGGACTCGCTAGTCCTAGTAGGATTCCACCTCCCATATGGAATAGGAAAAGAGGAAGGGAAAAGGACAAGGAAGGAAGGGGGCGCCGCCCTTCCCTAGTCCAATTCGGACCAGACCAAGGGGAGGGGTGCGGCCACCCTTGAGGCCCTTTTCCTTCTTTCCCGTATGGCCCAATAAGGCCCAATACGTATTCCTGTAACTCTCCGGTACTCCGAAAAATACCTGAATCACTCGGAACCTTACCGAAGTCCGAATACAGTCGTCCAATATATCGATCTTTACGTCTCGACCATTTCGAGACTCGTCGTCATGTCCCCGATCTCATCTGGGACTCCGAACTCCTTCGGTACATCAAAACTCATAAACTCATAATATAACCGTCATCGAAACCTTAAGCGTGCGGACCCTACGGGTTCGAGAACAATGTAGACATGACCGAAACACGTTTCCGGTCAATATCCAATAGCGGAACCTGGATGCTCATATTGGCTCCCACATATTCTACGAAGATCTTTATCGGTCAAACCGCATAACAACATATGTTGTTCCCTTTGTCATCGGTATGTTACTTGCCCGAGATTCGATCGTCGCTATCTCAATACCTAGTTCAATCTCGTTACCGGCAAGTCTCTTTACTCATTCCGTAATACATCATCCCGCAACTAACTAATTAGTTGCAATGCTTGCAAGGCTTATAGTGATGTGCATTACCGAGTGGGCCCAGAGATACCTCTCCGACAATCGGAGTGACAAATCCTAATCTCGAAATACGCAAACCCAACAAGTACCTTCGGAGACACCTGTAGAGCACCTTTATAATCATCCAGTTACGTTGTGACGTTTGGTAGCACACAAAGTGTTCCTCCGGTAAACGGGAGTTGCATAATCTCATAGTCATAGGAACATGTATAAGTCATGAAGAAAGCAATAGCAGAATACTCAACGATCGTGTGCTAAGCTAACGGAATGGGTCAAGTCAATCACATCATTCTCCTAATGATGTGACCCCGTTAATCAAATGACAACTCATGTCAATGGCTAGGAAACATAACCATCTTTGATCAACGAGCTAGTCAAGTAGATGCATACTAGTGACACTCTGTTTGTCCATATATTCACACATGTATTATGTTTCCGGTTAATACAATTCTAGCATGAATAATAAACATTTATCATGAAATAAGGAAATAAATAATAACTTTATTATTGCCTCTAGGGCATATTTCCTTCACTCTCAACAATAATAACATAGATAGATCATATAACAATCCCTCAACATGCAACAAAGAGTCACTCCAAAGCCACTAATAGCGGAGAACAAACGTAGAGATTATGGTAGGGTACGAAACCACCTCAAAACTATTCTTTCGGATCGGTCTATAAAAGAGTTTGTACTAGAATAACACCTTAAGACACAAATCAACCAAAACCCTAATGTCACCTAGATACTCTATTGTCACCTCGAGTATCCGTGGGCATGATTATACGATATGCATCACACAATCTCAGATTCATCCAACCAACACAAAGTACTTCAAAGAGTGCCCCAAAGTTTCTACCGGAGAGTCAAGAAAACGTGTGCCAACCCCTATGCATAGGTTCATGGGCGGAACCCGCAAGTTGGTCACCAAAACATACATCAAGTGGCACGTGATATCCCATTGTCACCACAGATAAACACGGCAAGACATACATCAAGTGTTCTCAAATCAAAGACTCAATCCGATAAGATAACTTCAAAAGGGAAACTCAATTCATAACAAGAGAGTAGAGGGGGAGAAACATCATAAGATCCAACTATAATAGCAAAGCTCGCGATACATCAAGATCGTGCCATAGAGAGAACACGAGAGAGAGATCAAACACATAGCTACTGGTACATACCCTCAGCCCCGAGGGTGAACTACTCCCTTCTCGTCATGGAGAGCGCGGGATGATGAAGATGGCCACGGTGAGGATCCCCTCCCGTGAGGTGCCGAACGGGCTCCCGAGAGGGTTTTGGTGGCTACAGAGGCTTGCGGCGGTGGAACTCCCGATCTAACTTGATATTCGATGGTTTTAGGGTACGTAGGCATATATTGGCAAAAGAAGTCGGTCGGGAGGTGCTCGAGGGGCCCACGAGACAGGGGCGCGCCCTACAGGGGGGCGCCCTCCTATCTCGTGGCTGCCTCGAGGATCTTCTGACGTGAACTCCAAGTCTCCAGGATCATAATCTTCCAAAAAATCACGCTGCCGAAGGTTTCATTCCATTTGGACTCCGTTTGATATTCCTTTTCCTCGAAATACTGAAACGGGCAATAAAACAGCAATATGGGCTGGGCCTCCGGTTAATAGGTTAGTCCCAAAAGTAATATAAAAGTGAATAATAAAGCCCACTATTGCCCAAAACAGTAGATAATGTAGCATGGAGCAATCAAAAATTATAGATACGTTGGAGACGTATCAAGCATCCCCAAGCTTAATTCCTGCTCGTCCTCGAGTAGGTAAATGATAAAAAAAATGATGTGGAATGCTAGTTGGCATAATTTCATTGTAATTCTTCTTAATTGTGGTATGAATATTCAGATCCGAAAGATTCAAGAAAAAAGTTCATATTGATATAAAAATAATAATACTTCAAGCATACTAACAAAGTAATCATGTCTTCTCAAAATAACATGGCCAAAGAAAGTTATCCCTACAAAATCATATAGTCTGGCTATGCTTTATCTTGACCACACAAAGTATTTAAATCATGCACAACCCCGATGACAAGCCAAGCAATTATTTCATACTTTTGACATTCTCAAACTTTTTCAATCTTCACGCAATACATGAGCGTGAGCCATGGATATAGCACTATGGGTGGAATAGAAGGGTGGTTGTGGAGAAGACAAAAAGGGAGAAGATAGTCTCACATCAACTAGGCGTATCAACGGGCTATGGAGATGCCCATCAATAGATATCAATGTGAGTGAGTAGGGATTGCCGTGCAACGGATGCACTAGAGCTATAAGCATTTGAAAGATAAACAAAAGAAACTAAGTGGGTGTGCATCCAACTCGCTTGCTCATGAAGACCTAGGGCATTTTGAGGAAGCCCATCATTGGAATATACAAGCCAAGTTCTATAATGAAAATTCCCACTAGTATATGAAAGTGACAACATAGGAGACTCTCTATCATGAAGATCATGGTGCTACCTTGAAGCACAAGTGTGGTAAGAGGATAGTAGCATTGTCCCTTCTATCTTTTTCTCTCATTTTTTTGTTTGGGCCTTTTCTCTTCTTTTTTTATGGCCTCTTTTTTTCTTTTTATTTTATTTTATTTTTCGTCCGGAGTCTCATTCCGACTTGTGGGGGAATCATAGTCTCCATCATCCTTGCTCTAATAATGAAGATCATCACACTTTTATTTACTTACAACTCAAGAATTACAACTCGATTCTTAGAAAAAAATATGACTCTATATAAATGCCTCCGGCGGTGTACCGGGATGTGCAATGAATCAAGAGTGACATGTATGAAAGAATTATGAACGGTGGCTTTGCCACAAATACAATGTCAACTACATGATCATGCAAAGCAATATGACAATGATGGAGCGTGTCATAATAAACGGAACGGTGGAAAGTTGCATGACAATATATCTCGGAATGGCTATGGAAATGCCATGATAGGTAGGTATGGTGGCTGTTTTGAGGAAGATATATGGTGGGTGTATGATGCCGGCGAAAAGTGCGCGGTATTAGAGAGGCTAGCAATAGTGGAAAGGTGAGAGTGCGTATAATCCATGGACTCAACATTAGTCATAAATAACTCATATACTTATTGCAAAAATCTACAAGTTATCAAAGCAAAGTATTATGCGCATGCTCCTAGGGGGATAGATTGGTAGGAAAAGACCATCGCTCCTCCCCGACCGCCACTCATAAGGAAGACAATCAATAAATAAATCATGCTCCGACTTCATCACATAACGGTTCACCATACGTGCATGCTACGGGAATCACAAACTTTAACACAAGTATCTCTCAAATTCACAACTACTCAACTAGCATGACTCTAATATCACTACTTCCATATCTCAAAACAATCATCAAGCATCAAACTTCTCTTAGTATTCAACACACTCATAAGAAAGTTTTTACTATTTTCGAATACCTAGCATATTAAGATTATTTAAGCAAATTACCATGCTATTTAAGAATCTCAAAATAATATAAGTGAAGCATGAGAGTTCATCTATTTCTTCAAAATAAAACCACCACCGTGCTCTAAAAGATATAAGTGAAGCACTAGAGCAAATGACAAACTACACCGAAAGATATAAGTGAAGATCAATGAGTAGTCGAATAATTGTGCAACTATATGAAGACTCTCTCATTAAATAATTTCAGATATTGGTATTTTATTCAAACAGCAAGCAAAACAAACAAAATGACATTGCAAGGATAGCACAACTCATGTGAAGAAGCAAAAACTTAGGCTCAACCGATACTAACCGATAGTTGTTGAAGAAGAAAGGTGGGATGCCTACCGGGGCATCCCCAAGCTTAGATGCTTGAGACTTCTTGAAATATTATCTTGCGGTGCCTTGGGCATCCCCAATCTTGAACTTTTGTGTCTCCTTAATTCCTCCCATGTCATGGTTTCTCTTTTTATCAAAAGCCTCATGCACAACAAACTCAACAAGAACTCGTGAGATAGGTTAGTATAAACCAATGCAAAACCTTATCATTTTCTACTGTAACAAATCACTAAAATTATTATTCCACATTGCATACTAAATGCCTCTGCATATTTAATACTCCTATCCTCAAATAGAATCATTAAACAAGCAAACATATGCAAACAATGCGACCATAACAGCAATCTGTCAAAACAGTATAGTCTGTAAAGAATGCAAGATTCATCAAACTTCCCTAACTCCAAAAATTATGAAATAAAATTACCACTGTAATAAATTTATCAGAGCTCAATATTCAAAAAGTTTCAACATTATACCATTCTCTGAATTTTCTGAGGAATTTTTGCAACAGCGGTAAACTTTCTGTTTTCAAACAGCAACATGTATACTAGCAAAATAAGCATGGCAAAGGCTATCCTTGACTTTTTTTATTGAAACTAAAGATGAAAAAAATTAATCTAAATAAAATAAAGCTAATACTAAAAAAAAGAAAATGATGCTCCAAGCAAAACACATATCATGTGGTGAATAAAAATATAGCTCCAAGTAAAGTTACCGATGAACGAGGACGAAAGAGGGGATGCCATCCGGGGCATCCCCAAGATTAGGCTCTTGGTTGTCCTTGAATATTACCTTGGGGTGCCTTGGGCATCCCCAAGCTTAGGCTCTTGTCACTCCTTATTCCATAGTCCATCAAATTCTTACCCAAAACTTGAAAACTCCACAACACAAAACTTAACAGAAAACTCGTAAGCTCCGTTAGCGAAAGAAAACAAAACACCACTTCAAGGTACTGTAATGAACTCATTCTTTATTTATATTGGTGTTAAAACTACTGTATTAAAACTTCTCTATGGTTTATAAACTATTTTACTAGCCATAGAGTCATCAAAATAGGCAAACAACACACGAAAAACAGAATCTGTCAAAAACAGAACAACCTGTAGTAATCTGTAACTAACGCAAACTTATGGAACTCCAAAAATTCTACAAAAATAGGAAGACTTAGGAAATTTGTCTATTGATCTACAGACAAAAGAATCAACGCAAAATCGCTTTTCTGTGATTTACTAAAAAAAATCTCGTGCGTGCAAAGTTCCTGTTTTTCAGCAGAATCAAATTAACTATCACCATAGGTTATCCTATAGGTCTTACTTGGCACTTTATTGAAATAAAAGCCATAAAACATGATTACTACAGTAGCATAATCATGTGGACACACAAAAACAATAATGATAAATATTGGGTTATCTCCCAACAAGCGCTTTTCTTTAATGCCTTTCTAGCTAGGCATGATGATGACAATGATGCTCACATAAAAGATAAGAATTGAAACATAACGGGAGCATCATGAAGCATATGACTAGCACATTTAAGTCTAACCCACTTCCTATGCATAGGGATTTTGTGAGAAAACAACTTATGGGAACAATAATCAACTAGCATAGGAAGGTAAAACAAGCATAGCTTCAAGATTTTCAACACATAGAGAGGAAACTTGATATTATTGCAATTCCTACAAGCATATATTCCTCCCTCATAATAATTTTCAGTAGCATCATGAATTAATTCAACAATATAACCAGCACCTAAAGCATTCTTTTCATGATCTACAAGCATAGAAAATTTACTACTCTCCACATAAGCAAAATTCTTCTCATCAATAGCGGTGGGAGCAAACTCAACAAAATAACTATCATGTGAAGCATAATCCAATTGAAAACTAAAATCATGATGACAAGTTTCATGGTTATCATTATTCTTAATAGCATACAAGTCATCACAATAATCATCATAGATAGCAACTTTGTTCTCATAATCAATTGGAACCTCTTCCGAAATAGTGGAATCATCACTAAATAAAGTTGACACTCTTCCAAATCCACTTTCATGTTCATCACAATAAGATTCAACATCCTCCAAAATAGTGGTATCACTACTTCCTAAAGTTGACACTCTTCCAAACCCACTTTCATCAATATAATCATCATAAATAGGAGGCATGCTTTCATCATAATAAATTTGCTCATCAAAACTTGGGGGACAAAAAATATCATCTTCATCAAACATAGCATCCCCAAGCTTGTGGCTTTGCATATCATTAGCATCATGGATATTCAAGGAATTCATACTAACAACATTGCAATCATGCTCATCATTCAAAGATTTAGTGTCAAACATTCTATAAATTTCTTCTTCTAGCGCTTGAGCACAATTTTTCTTTCCATCATACTCACGAAAGATATTAAAAAGACGAAGCGTATGAGACAAACTTAACTCCATTTTTTTGTAGTTTCCTTTTATAAACTAAACTAGTGATAAAACAAGAAACAAAAAGATTCAATTGCAAGATCTAAAGATATACCTTCAAGCACTCACCTCCCCGGCAATGGCGCCAGAAAAGAGCCTGATGTCTACTACACAACCTTCTTCTTGTAGACGTTGTTGGGCCTGCAAGTGCACAGGTTTGTAGGACAGTAGCAAATTTCCCTCAAGTGGATGACCTAAGGTTTATCAATCTGTGGGAGGTGTAGGATGAAGATGGTCTCTCTCAAACAACCCTGCAACCAAATAACAAAGAATCTCTTGTGTCCCCAACACACCCAATACAATGGTAAGTTGTATAGGTGCACTAGTTCGGCAAAGAGATGGTGATACAAGTGCAATATGGATAGTAGATAAAGGTTTTTGTAATATGAAAATATAAAAACATCAAGGTAACTAATGATAAAAGTGAGCGTAAACCGTATTGCAATGATAGGAAACAAGGCATAGGGTTCATACTTTCACTAGTGCAAGTTCTCTCAACAATAATAACATAGATAGATCATATAACAATCCCTCAACATGCAACAAAGAGTCACTCCAAAGCCACTAATAGCGGAGAACAAACGTAGAGATTATGGTAGGGTACGAAACCACCTCAAAGCTATTCTTTCGGATCGATCTATAAAAGAGTTCGTACTAGAATAACACCTTAAGACACAAATCAACCAAAACCCTAATGTCACCTAGATACTCCATTGTCACCTTGAGTATCCGTGGGCATGATTATACGATATGCATCACACAATCTCAGATTCATCCAACCAACACAAAGTACTTCAAAGAGTGCACCAAAGTTTCTACCGGAGAGTCAAGAAAATGTGTGCCAACCCCTATGCATAGGTTCATGGACGGAACCCGCAAGTTGGTCACCAGAACATACATCAAGTGGCACGTGATATCCCATTGTCACCATAGATAAACACGGCAAGACATACATCAAGTGTTCTCAAATAAAAGACTCAATCCGATAAGATAACTTCAAAAGGGAAACTCAATTCATAACAAGAGAGTAGAGGGGGAGAAACATCATAAGATCCAACTATAATAGCAAAGCTCGTGATACATCAAGATCGTGCCATAGAGAGAACACGAGAGAGAGAGAGAGAGAGAGAGAGATCAAACACATAGCTACTGGTACATACCCTCAGCCCCGAGGGTGAACTACTCCCTCCTCATCATGGAGAGCGCCGGGATGATGAAGATGGCCACCGGTGAGGGATCCCCCCTCCGGCAGGGTGCCGGAACGGGCTCCCGAGAGGTTTTTGGTGGCTACAGAGGCTTCCGGTGGCGGAACTCCCGATCTAACTTGATATTCGATGGTTTTAGGGTACGTAGGCATATATAGGCGAAAGAAGTCGGTCGGGAGGTGCTCGAGGGGCCCACGAGACAGGGGGGCGCGCCCTACAGGGGGGGCGCACCCTCCTATCTCGTGGCTGCCTCGAGGATCTTCTGACGTGAACTCCAATTCTCCAGGATCATAATCTTCCAAAAAATCACGCTGCCGAAGGTTTCATTCCGTTTGGACTCCGTTTGATATTCCTTTTCCTCGAAATACTGAAACAGGCAATAAAATAGCAATATGGGCTGGGCCTCCTGTTAATAGGTTAGTCCCAAAAGTAATATAAAAGTGAATAATAAAGCCCAATATTGCCCAAAACAGTAGATAATATAGCATGGAGCAATCAAAAATTATAGATACGTTGGAGACGTATCACATACAAACAACTCCCCTTTGACCTTCTTACTAAAAAGAGTGGGGTCGATTAGCCCAACTTCAAACCCACGATCTTGTAGCAACTCGGTAAGGTGGTCATACCACGCACGTGGGGTTTGTTTAAGCCCATAGAGTGCCTTATCGAGTTGATACACATGATCGGGAAAGTAGGGATCCTCAAACCCGGGGGGTTGCTTGACATAGACCAACTCATTAATAGGACCATTAAGAAAATCACTCTTCACATCCATTTGTTGCAACTTAAAGTTGTGATGAGAAGCATAAGCAATCAACAAACGAATGGATTCAAGGCGAGCAACGGGGGCAAAGGTTTCACCTTAGTCGATACCCTCGACTTGGGAGTAGCCTTGTGCCACCAATCTTGCCTTGTTGAGAATGATGGTCCCATGAGCATCTTGCTTGTTCTTGAATATCCACTTGGTTCCAATGACATTGTGGTTCCCTGTTGGCCTTGGCACCAATCTCCACACCTTGTTGTACTCGAAGTTGTTGAGTTCTTCATGCATGGCATTAAGCCAATCCGGATCTTCGAGTGCTTCATATACCTTTTGGGGTTCAACACAAGAGACAAACGCATGATGTTCACAATAGTTTGCCAATTGTCTACGAGTGCTTACCCACTTTTGAATTCTTCCAAGTACATTCTTCATGAGATGACCCTTGGTGGAGAGCTTGGAAGCAATCTTGGCGCCACGACACTCCAATTCCTCCTCGGTGGTGAGTTGAGGAGCGGTCACTTGATCATCTTGAGCGCCGTCTTGAGCTTGTTCTTGATCTTGAACTTGCTTGGAGGAGAGAACTTGACCTTGGGCATCGCTTGGTGTATCAACACCGTCTTGAGGATGATCTTGCTCTTGGTCTTGTTCATGAGGTTGAGGGCCTTCAGTTTGTTCTTCGGAAGCGTGTGGGCCTTGGGTTGGTGATGGCTCCACTTAAGTGGAGCATTATCCTTCTCCTTCGGCCACAAGGGGTTCCTCAATGGGTAGGATAAAACCAACACCCATTCTTCTTATGGTTTGGGGAGGAATTTCATCACCTACATCACAAGTGCCACTTTGCTCCACTTGGGAGCCGTTATTCTCATCAAACTCCACGTTACATGTCTCCTCAATAAGTCCCGTGAATTTATTGAGGACACGGTAAGCATGAGAGTTTGTAGCATAACCAACAAATATGCCCTCATAAGCTCTAGCATCAAATTTAGACAACCGACCATTTTTGAGAATGAAACACTTACACCCGAACACCCGAAAGTACTTGAGGTTGGGCTTGTTACCGGTGAGTATTTCATATGGAGTCTTGTTCAAGCCCTTGCGGAGGTAGAGCCGATTGGATGCATGACACACGGTGTTGATGGCTTCGGCCCAAAAGTTGTATGGAGACTTGAACTCCGCCATCATGGTCCTTGCCGCATCCATCAACGTCCAGTTCTTCCTCTCCGTAACATCGTTTTTTTGAGGGGTGTGATACGTCTCCAATGTATCTATAATTTTTGATTGCTCCATGCTATATTATCTACTGTTTTGGACTATATTGGGATTTATTTTCCACTTTTATATTACTTTTGGGACTAACCTATTAACCGGAGGCCCAGCCCAGAATTGCTGTTTTTTTGCCTATTTCAGTGTTTCGAAGAAACGGAATATCAAACGGAGTCCAAACGGAATGAAACCTTCGGGAACGTGATTTTCTTACCGAACATGATCCAGGAGACTTGGACCCTATGTCAAGCAACCAACAGGGAAGGCACGAGGTAGGGGGCACGCCCTCCCCCCCCCAGGCACGCCCTCCACCCTCGTGGGCCCCCTGTTGCTCCACTGACGTACTTCTTCCTCCTATATATACCTACGTACCCCCGACAGATCAGATACGGAGCCAAAAACCTAATTCCACCGCCGCAACTTTCTGTATCCACGAGATCCCATCTTGGGGCCTGTCCGAGCTTCGCGGAAGGATTCCACCACGGAGGGCTTCTACATCATCACCATAGCCTCTCCGATGAAGTGTGAGTAGTTTACTTCAGACCTTCGGGTCCATAGTTAGTAGCTAGATGGCTTTATTCTCTCCTTTTGGATCTCAATACAATGTTCTCCCCCTCTCTCGTGGAGATCTATTCGATGTAATCTTCTTTTTGCGGTGTGTTTGTTGAGACCGATGAATTGTGGGTTTATGATCAAGATTGACTATGAGCAATATTTGAATCTTCTCTGAGTTCTTTTATGTATGATTGAGTTATCTTTGCAAGTCTCTTCTAATTATCCGTTTGGTTTGGCCAACTAGATTGGTAGTTCTTGCAATGGGAGAAGTGTTTAGCTTTGGGTTCAATCTTGCGGTGTCCTTACCCAGTGATAGAAAGGGTTGCAAGGCACGTATTGTATTGTTGCCATTGAGGATAACAAGATGGGGTATTTATCATATTGCATGAATTTATTCCTCTACATCATGTCATCTTGCTTAAGGCATTACTCTGTTTTCATTAACTTAATACTCTAGATGCATGCTGGATAGCGGTCGATGAGTGGAGTAATAGTAGTAGATGCAGGCAGGAGTCGGTCTACTCGTCTCGGACGTGATGCCTATATACATGAGCATACCTAGATATTCTCATAACTATGCTCAATTCTGTCAATTGCTCAACAGTAATTCGTTCACCCACCGTAAAATACTTATGCTCTTGAGAGAAGCCACTAGTGAAATCTATGGCCCCCGGGTCTATTTTCATCATATTAATCTTCCTACGCATTATTATTGCTTTGCTCTTTACTTTGCCTTTTTATTTTACTTTGCATCTTTATACCAAAAATACCAAAAAATATTATCTATCATCTCTATCAGATCTCACTCTCGTAAGTGACCGTGAAGGGATTGACAACCCCTATTCGCGTTGGTTGCGAGGAGTTATTTGCTTTGTGTAGGTACGAGGGACTCACACGTGCCTCCTACTGGATTGATACCTTGGTTCTAAAAAACTAAGGGAAATACTTACGCTACTCTGCTGCATCATCCTCTCCTCTTCGGGGAAAACCAACGCAAGCTCAAGACGTAGCAAGAAGGATTTCTGGCGCCGTTGCCGGGGAGTCTACGCAAAAGTCAACATACCAAATACCCATCACAATCCCTATCTCTCGCATTACATTAGTTGCCATTTGCCTCTCGTTTTCCACTCCCCCACTTCACCCTTGCCGTTTTATTCGCCCTCTCTTTTCCGTTCGCCTTGATGTCTTTCTTGGCTCGTTTTCTCGTTTGGTTGAAACAGTTGAGTATTTATTCCTAAACAAAGAAGCTAATATCTATGGATCCTCATCCGCTTGCCAATATTTTTAAGAGATCCAATTATGATGAACCAATTACTAGTGATTTGGATGCACTAGATTATCTTTATAAGCTTTTTCTTGAAATCCGTAAATCCGAAAATTGTGATGAAGTGCTTCACGATAGATCTTTGAATAAAAAGCATGATTGCAATGATTTTATTATAAACTCTATTGATGTAAATTATGCTAATAATATGCAAAACCCTAAGCTTGGGGATGCTAGTTTTGCTATGTCCACTACTTGTTGCAATGATCATGATTGGGGTGATTCTTCTTATGATCTTGAAAAATTTATTTAATCCCCATGATGAATATGAGATTGATAATTTTGTTGCAATAATATTGAAAGTGGGTTTGGAAGAGTGTCGACTTTAGATCCCACATATTTGGAGAATACTCAATCTTATGAATTTTTTATAAAAGTGGGTTTGGAGAGGTCATGACTTTAGTTAATGTTAACCCCACTATTTCGGAAGAGTGTCAACTTTTGCATGCATGTGGATTGTGTTGAAAATATTTTATGTGATAGATATTTCGTTGAATTTGTTTATGATCCCACATGTAATTATTATGAGAGAGGAAAATATGGTCGTAGAAATTTTCATGATAATAAATTACCTCTCGTTATGTTGAGGTTGCTATTGTTTCTTTCCGCTTCCTTGCATATGCTAGTTTTTGCTTGCTATGATAATTTGTTTGCCTATAAGATTCCTATGCATAGGAACTATGTTAGACTCAGATGTGTTTGTCACATGTTTTATGATGCTCTCTTTTTGCTTCAATTCTTGTCTTTCTTGTGAGCATCATCGAAATCTCAATGCCTAGCTAAAAAGGCTTTAAAGAAAAGCGCTTGTTGGGAGACAACCCAATATTTTTCCTTGCTGTTATTCAATAAATCTTAGATCTAGCCTCTGGTTAGATGTGTTTTTATGTTTTAATTAGTGTTTGTGCCAAGTTAAACCTATAGGATCTTCTTGGATAATAGTTATTTGATCTTGCTATAATTTCCAGAAACTTTCTGTTCACGAAAACAATTGTTAAAAATCACCAGAACGTGATAAAATAGTGATTCCAATTGCTGCTGATCAATAAACAAATTTCCTAGGTCTTCCTATTTTTTATGAAGTTTTGGAGTTCCAGAAGTTTGCGTTAGTTACAGATTACTACAGACTGTTCTGTTCTTGACAGATTCTGTTTTTTGTGTGTTGTTTGCTTATTTTGATGAATCTATGGCTAGTAAAATATTTTATAACCCATAGAGAAGTTGGAATACAGTAGGTTTAACACCAATATAAATAAATAATGAGTTCATTATAGTACCTTGAAGTGGTCTTTTGTCTTCTTTCGCTAACGGAGCTCACGAGATTTCTGTTGAGTTTTGTGTTGTGAAGTTTTCAAGTTTTGGGTGAATTTTTTTGATGGATTATGGAACAAGGAGTGGCAAGAGCCTAAGCTTGGGGATGCCCATGGCACCCCCGTGATAATCCAAGGACACCAAAAAGTCAAAGATTGGGGATGCCCTGAAGGCATCCCTCTTTAAATCCACTTCCATCGGTAACTTTACTTGGAGCTATATTTTATTCACCACATGATATGTGTTTTGCTTGGAGCGTCTTGTATTATTTGCGTCTTTGCTTGTTAATTTACCACAATCATCCTTGCTGCACACACCTTTTGAGAGAGCCATACATGAATTGGAATTTTTTAGAATAATCTATGTGCTTCACTTATATCTTTACAGCCTTATAGTTTTGCTCTATGTGCTTCACTTATATCTTTTGAGCTTTATAGTTTTGCTCTAGTGCTTCACTTATATCTTTTAGAGCACGGTGGTGGATTTGTTTTAAAGAAACTATTGATCTCTCATGCTTCACTTAGATTATTTTGAGAGTCTTAAATAGCATGGTAATTTGCTTAAAATAATAATATGCTTGGTATTCAAGATTTGTAAAACTTTCTTTTGAGTGCGTTGAATACTAAGAAAAGTTTGATGCTTGATAATTGTTTTGAGATATGGAGGTAATAATATTAGAGTCATGCTAGTTGAGTAATTGTGAATTTGAGGAATACTTGTGTTAAAGTTTGTGATTCCCGTAGCATACACGTATGGTGAACCGTTATGTGATGAAGTCGGAGCATGATTTATTTATTGATTGTCTTCCTTATGAGTGGCGGTAGGGGAGGAGCGATGGTCTTTTCCTACCAATCTATCCCCCTAGGAGCATGCGCGTAATACTTTGCTTTGATAACTTGTAGATTTTTGCAATAAGTATAGAGTTCTTTATGACTAATGTTGAGTCCATGGATTATACACACTTTTTCTCACCCTTCCACCATTGCTAGCCTTTCTAATACCATACACTTTTCGCCGGTATCATACACCGACCATATACCTTCCTCAAAACAGCCACCATACCTACCTATTATGGCATTTCCATAGCCATTCCGAGATATATTGCCATGCAACTTTCCACCGTTCCGTTTATTATGACACGCTACATCATTGTCATATTGCTAGCATGATCATGTAGTTGACATCGTATTTGTGGCAAAGCCACCGTTCATAATTCTTTCATACATGTCACTCTTGAATCATTGCATATCCCGGTACACCACCGGAGGTATACACATAGAGTCATATTTTGTTCTAAGTATCGAGTTGTAATTGTTGAGTTGTAAGAAAAATAAAAGTGTGATGGTCATCATTTTTAGAGCATTGTCCAAAGTGAGGAAAGGATGATGGAGACTATGATTCCCCCATAAGTCGGGATGAGACTCTGGACGAAAAAAGAAGAAGAAAAAGAGGCCATAAAAAAAGAGAAAGCCCAAATAAAAAAATGAGAGAAAAAGAGAGAAGAGACAATGTTACTATCCTTTTACCACTCTTGTGCTTCAAAGTAGCACCATGATCTTCATAACAGAGAGTCTCTCATCTTGTCACTTTCATATACTAGCGGGAATTTTTCATTATAGAACTTGGCTTGTATATTCCAATGATGGGCTTCCTCAAATTGCCCTAGGTCTTCGTGAGCAAGCGAGTTGGATGCACACCCACTTAGTTTCTTTTGTTGAGCTTTCATATACTTATAGCTCTAGTGCATCCGTTGCACGGCAATCCCTACTCACTCACATTGATATCTATTGATGGGCATCTCCATAGCCCGTTGATACGCCTAGTTGATGTGAGACTATCTTCTCCCTTTTTGTCTTCTCCACAACCACCATTCTATTCCACATATAGTGCTATGTCCATGGCTCACGTTCATGTATTGTGTGAATATTGAAAAAGTTTTGAAAATATCAAAAGTATGAAACAATTGCTTGGCTTGTCATCGGGGTTGTGCATGATTTAAATACTTTGTGTGGTGAAGATAGAGCATAGCCAGACTATATGATTTTGTAGGGATAACTTTCTTTGGCCATGTTATTTTGAGAAGACATAATTGCTTTGTTAGTATGCTTGAAGTATTGTTATTTTTTATGTCAATATGAACTTTTGTCTTGAATCTTTCGGATCTGAATATTCATACCACAATTAAGAAGAATTACATTGAAATTATGCCAAGTAGCACTCCACATCAAAAATTCTTTTTTATCATTTACCTACCGAGGACGAGCAGGAATTAAGCTTGGGGATGCCCGATACGCCCGCAACGTATCTATAATTTTGATTGCTCCATGCTATATTATCTATTGTTTTGGACTATATTGGGCTTTATTTTCCACTTTTATATTACTTTTGGGACTAACCTATTAACCGGAAGCCCAGCCCAGAATTGCTGTTTTTTGCCTATTTCAGTGTCTCGAAGAAACGGAATATCAAACGGAGTCCAAACGGAATGAAACCTTCGGGAACGTGATTTTCTTACCGAACATGATCTAGGAGAGTTGGACCCTACATCAAGTAACCAACAGGGAAGGCATGAGGTAGGGGGACGCGCCCTTTCCCGCCCCCCCAGGCGCGCCCTCCACCCTCGTGGGCCCCCTGTTGCTCCACCGACGCATTTCTTCCTCCTATATATACCCACGCACTCGACATGATCGATCACGGAGCCAAAACCTAATTCCACCGCCGCAACTTTCTCAGATCCACGAGATCCCATCTTGGGGCCTGTTCCGAGTTCACATGGGAAGGGGATTCCACCATGGAGGGCTTCTACATCATCACCATAGCCTCTCCGATGAAGTGTGAGTAGTTTACTTCAGACCTTCGGGTCCATAGTTAGTAGCTAGATGGCTTCTTCTCTCTTCTTGGATCTCAATACAATGTTCTCCCCCTCTCTCGTGGAGATATATTCGATGTAATCTTCTTTTTGCGGTGTGTTTGTTGAGACCGATGAATTGTGGGTTTATGATCAAGATTGTCTATGAGCAATATTTGAATCTTCTCTGAATTCTTTTATGTATGATTGAGTTACCTTTGCAAGTCTCTTCGAATTATCCGTTTGGTTTGGCCAACTAGATTGGTAGTTCTTGCAATGGGAGAAGTGTTTAGCTTTGGGTTCAATTTTATGTGTCCTTACCAAAGGATGTAAAGGGTTGCAAGGCACGTATTGTATTGTTGCCATCGAGGATAAAAAGATGGGGTATTTATCATATTGCATGAATTTATTCCTCTACATCATGTCATCTTGCTTAAGGCGTTACTCTGTTTTCATTAACTTAATACTCTAGATGCATGCTGGATAGCGGTCGATGAGTGGAGTAATAGTAGTAGATGCAGGCAGGAGTCGGTCTACTTGTCTCGGACGTGATTCCTATATACATGATCATACCTAGATATTCTCATAACTATGCTCAATTCTTTCAATTGCTCAACAGTAATTCTTTCACCCACCGTAAAATACTTATGCTCTTGAGAGAAGCCACTAGTGAAATCTATGGCCCCCGGGTCTATTTTCATCATATTAATCTTCCTATGCTTTATTATTGCTTTGCTCTTTACTTTGCCTTTTTATTTTACTTTGCATCTTTATACCAAAAATACCAAAAATATTATCTATCATTTCTATCAGATCTCACTCTCGTAAGTGACCGTGAAGGGATTGACAACCCCTATTCACGTTGGTTGCGAGGAGTTATTTGCTGTGTGTAGGTACGAGGGACTCGCGCGTGGCCTCCTACTGGATTGATACCTTGGTTCTCAAAAACTGAGGGAAATACTTACGCTACTCTGCTGCATCATCCTCTCCTCTTCAGGGAAAACCAACGCAAGCTCAAGATGTAGCAGGGTGTAAGGTGCGGAATATTGATGCTTGATCCCCTCATCACTAAGAAACTCATCCAAGGTGTAGTTCTTGAACTCGGTGCCATTCTCACTTCTTATTGTCAAGATCTTTGCATTGTGTTGACGTTGGGCTTCATTTGCAAAGTCAATGACAATTTGTTGGGTCTCGCTCTTCCTCTTGAAGAAATACACCCAAGTGTATCTTGAATAGTCATCCACAATCACCAACCAATACTTTCTACCCCCAAGACTATCAAAGGATGGAGGCCCAAAGAGATCCATATGAAGGAGCTCCAAAGGCCTCATGTAGCTTTCCTTCGATACAAGCACTACAAGCACGATCTTTAGCAAAACTACATTCGTTAGTCCACGGACATGGTCCCCCTTGAGAAGACTTTGCAAAGATCTCATATTGACATGGGCTAAACGGCGATGCCAAAGCCATCCCACATCAACTTTAGCCATTAGGCATGTCGCGGTCTTAGTGGGTCGCTCCGAAAAGTTAATCACATAGAGACCATTCTCGACATGCCCAACAACGGCTACTTTAAGAGTCTTTCTCCACAAGAGGGCCACGGTATCAATATCAAACAAAGTGGCAAAGCCCATGATTGCAAGTTGACGAACGGAAAGTAAATTGTATGCAAGGGACTCAACAAGCATGACCTTCTCAATCGTGAGATCATGAGAAATGACAACTTTGCCGAGTCCCAATACCTTAGAAGACGAGGCATCACCCCACTCGACATTGGTGGGCATAGATGGAATCTTGTGCACGTCCACTACCAAGTCCTTGCTTCCGGTCATATGATTTGTAGCTCCACTATCGAGCAACCATGATCCCCCACCAGAAGCAAACACCTACAAGAGATCAATGCTTGGTTTTAGGTACCCATTTTGTAATGGGTCCTTTGATGTTAGTAACAAGGATCTTAGGAACCCAAATAGACCATTCAATATACTCATGAGGAGAACCAACAAATTTGGCATAAACATGCCCATCACTAGCACGGCATAACACATAAGAAGGGTTAAAGTCGCCGGCTTTGTTGGGAGGGGTGGCATTGCCCTTCTTGACATCGCCACCCTTCGCATTGTTCTTCTTCTCCTTGGAAGCACCCTATCCCTCCTTCACAAAATTTTGCTTTAGAGGAGGAGGTCGTTTGGTCTTGTCATTCTTCTTCTTGTTCTTGGGCTTGGGTGCGAACCCAATCCCCTCCTTGGCCACAACTTCCTTTTGATTGCTCAAAAGGTCGTTGAGGTTCTTCTAACCTTGTATGCATGACACAAGGCCTTTCTCAAGTTGCTCCTTCAACTTAGCATTATCCTCAACAAGATGCACATGCTCACAACACAGGTTAGTAGCATTTGCATTATCAATTAACACCATATGAGGAAAGGTGGCTTTCTCCTTGGTTAGCTTCACTTGGAGTTGATCATGAGACTCCTTGAGGCTAGCATGAACACCCTTCAAGACTTTGTGAGCCTTGTCGAGAATGTCAAACTCCTCTTTGAGTCTAGCAAGATCAACCCCAAGCTTTGCCTTCTCGGAGTTTAGCACACGAGAAACAACAAGAGCATGATCAATGTATTTCTTTAACTTAGCATGATCATCGTTGTGTGACTCCTCAAGAGCCAAACAAAGACCACGCTCTTCGTCAAGAGCATTGGAAAGATCCGAAATCTCATCGGCATAGTCACGACTATGCCCCTCCATCTTAGAGATGGTATCTTCGTGAGCCTCGATCATGACATTGGCTTCACCAAGTTGTTCCAAGAGAGCAACAAAGTTCTTCTTGGATTTACCCTTGAGTTTACCCATAAAGGTCTCAAACTCATTCTCCTCCACATTTGTCCCCTCATTTTCATCAATGCTATCCGAAGAAGGATGATTAATGATGGTAGTTTTGATGTTGGGGGTTACCTTGTTGGTGGCTTTAGCCATGAGGCACTTGGCGGTGATGTTCTCATTGGGTGAGTCAAAGAGAGACACCCGTGGAGTCATCGCAATGGAAACATAGGCCACGACAACCGACTCACCATCTTCATCATCGTCATCATCCTCGTTATACTCTTCTTGTACCACCAATGCCTTGGGAGGAGTCTTCTTGGTGAAGTTTATCTTGTTGGGGAACAACTTGGCCTTGTCCTTTCGGATGAGCTTGCCACCATTGTCTTCCCTATTCTCATAAGGGCACTCCGCAACAAAGTGGCTCACATTGCCACAATTGAAGCAAGTCCTCACTCGTTTCTTGCCCTTTGCGCCACTTGAATTGTTCTTGTTGAAGTTGGGCCTTGAATTCTTCTTGCTCCAAAATTGCCTTGAAGCAAGCGCCATGTGTTCATGATAGGCATACTTCGTATCTTCGAGGTTGCTCTCCTCTTCTTCCTCCTCATCCTCTTCCTCCATACTAACCTTGGCCTTTAGAGCAAGGTTGGGCTTCTTAATTCTTTGAGAGTGAAGTACCGCATTGTCGGCGGTCTTGTCCAAGATGCTCATAGCAACGAACTCATCCAACACTTCACTTGAGGACAAGGTGTGGAAGTCCGGCCTTTGACGAATGACGGAGGACATGGCTTTGTGGTAGGGCATCATTGCTTTGAGGACTTTGCGCTTGATCCAATTGTCATCCGTATCCTTACTTCCATGATCTCGGAGAGAGACGCGAGTTTGGTTACCCTCCGATAAAGCTCACGAGGTTCTTCATCTTCTTTCATTGCAAACTCATCGGCCTCATCTTGCACCACTTCATAGTTGGAGCGTTGAATGCTTGCGCTTCCCCGATAGAGGGAAACCACTTGGTGCCAAGCATCTTTGGCCATGGAGTAGGGCCGTAGATTAGGAAGATCTTCGGGTGGGATTTCTTCTTGGATGATGAAGAGAGCATTCTCATTGAATTGATTGTCCATGGGTTCTCTAGGAGTGAAGTTACTTCGATCATGCAGATAGAAACCTTCTTAAATGATTCTCCAAAGGTTAGTGTTCACATGATTTAAATGACGCTTAAAATGATAGACCCAAGAATCAAATTCTACATTCTTCTCAATCTTAGGGGTCGGGCCGGCATGATTCAAATGAGTGGAAGGAAGCGGTCCACCATAGACAAGTGGAGGTTCCACATGGGCAAAGATGTCGGTGCCATTTTTACCACTAGAAGAAGGGGCTTTCTCACTAGTAGCTTCCCCCTTGTCGGAGGTAGCATCCGTCACCTTGTTGGAGGGATCACCCACTTTCAACGGTGTGGTGGAAATTTTAAGCCCTTCTAAGAATTTATTAAACATGCTTTCGACCTCAGTCGTCATGAAGGTTTTCAATGTGTCCAACGCCACATTGAATTCCTCATGAGAGAACGCGGTTCCCCCATCTCCCGTAGAAGAGACCGGATTCGCACCGGAGTGCTCCTCCACACCTTCTACGACGTCAACCATACTCTTCGGACGGTAAAGTCATTAATAAAGAGACGAGGCTCTGATACCAATTGAAAGGATCGATATAGTTGACTAGAGGGGGGGGGGGGTGAATAGGTAACTAACAATTTTTAGCTTTTATTTACCAATTGAAACTTTGCATCAAAGTAGGTTGTCTAGATATGCAACTAGGTGAGCAACCTATATGATGCAACAACAATAAGCACACAAGCAAGAAAGAGATATAGCACAAATAAGCTTGCACAAGTAAAGGCACGAGATAACCAAGAGTGGAGCCGGTGAAGACGAGGATGTGTTACCGAAGTTCCTTCCCTTTGAGAGGAAGTGTGTCTCCGTTGGAGCGGTGTGGAGGCACAATGCTCCTCAAGAAGCCACTAGGGCCATCGTATTCTCCTCACGCCCTCACACAATGCGAGATGCCGTGAATCCACTATTGGTGCCCTTGGAGGCGGCAACCGAACCTTTACAAACAAGGTTGGGGCAATCTCCACAACTTAATTGGAGGCTCCCAACGACACCACGAAGCTTCACCATAATGGACTATGGCTTCGCGGTGACCTCAACCGTCCAGGGTGCTCAAACACCCAAGAGTAACAAGATCCGCAAGAGATTAGTGGGGGAATCAAATTTCTCTTGGTGGAAGTGTAGATCGGGGCCTTCTCAACCACTCCCGAGCAAATCAACAAGTTTGATTGGCTAGGGATTGAGATCGGGCGAAAATGGAGCTTGGAGCAACAACGGAGCTTGGAGTTGGAAGAGGTGGTCTACTAGAGGAAGAAGACACCCCTTTTATAGTTGAGAACAAAATCCAACCGTTATCCACCTGACCAGCCCGCGACTTGCGGTACTACCGCCCCTGACAAGCGGTACTACCGCACGGCCAAACGGTACTACCGCGAGAGACCGTGGTACTACCGCTGCAACGGCATGAGCTAGAACAAGCCTGAAGCACATAGGCTGAGAACGGTACTTCCGCAGGCGCGGTACTACCGCTCTGCGGTACTAACGCAAGGCAGGAATGGCTTAGCCTTGGAAGGGCGCGGATGAATAAAAATACATCCATGCCTACTTCCACTGAAAATCAGACGATGCAAAAATCCGACACGGTACTACAGCTGGAGGAGCGGTACTACCGCGTGGCAGCTAAGCAAGGCCGCGCGCGGTACCACCGTGCACAAGGTGCGGTACTACCACGGAGGCGCGGATGTAAAAAATTACCACGGAGACTGGATTTTAATGGGAGATTTCAACCTTATGAGAGCTCCATCAGATAGGAACAGACCTGGGGGAGATGTCAATGATATGCTTTTGTTTAATGAGGCTATAAGCAATCAAGGTTTAATTGAATTACCTTTGCATGGCAGAAAGCATGATCCTCTGTTGGTTAAACTGGATTGGTTTTTCACTTCTGCCTCTTGGATGACTACCTTCCCAAACACAATGGTGCTACCCCTTGCAAAACCTATTTCAGATCATATGCCCTGTGTAATTAAAGTTGGTACTTCTATTCCAAAGGCGAAAGTTTTCAGATTTGAAAACTACTGGCTCCAACATTCTGACTTTAAACAGATAGTTGCAAATGCTTGGAACATCCCAGTTGGCAATCTTGATGCTGTCAAAACCTTGAATGCTAAGTTTAAAAACTTAAGAAGAGCTTTGAAGCTGTGGGCAAAAACCTTGTCATGTCTGAAAACTCAAATTGCAAAACGAATGAGTTCATTTTCCTGTGGGACCTCTTTGAAGAATTTAGAGAGTTGGACATTCATGAATGGAATTGCAGGGATATTCTTAAAGAGCATCTGCTTATTCTTTTTGAGGAACCAGAAGATTTATTGGAAACAAAAAGGAAAAATCAAAGGGGTGAAGTTTGGAGATGAGAACAAAAAGTTTTTCCACACTAAAGCTTCAATTAATTACAGGCATAATCATATTGCTGTTCTCCAAAATGATGACCAAGTTGAGATATCGATCGATCATTGGGAAAGCTGCAATTCTTCTAGACACTTACAAGAAAAGAATGGGCACATCCCAAAATACCTCAATGCATTTTGACTTGGCTTCCTTGTTTGGGCAGAGACAACACTCAGATATCTTTAATAATCTTGAACTGCCTTCTACTGAAGAGGAAATTGATGATGTGGTCAAAACCTTCCAATGACAAATCACCGTGCCAGATGGTTTTAACAATGAATTTCTCAGGTCTTTTGGGACATTATTAAGGAGATGTGCTCAAATTCATATATGATTTCCATGCAGGCAAATTTCTCTTGAGAGCTTAAATACTTCATACATTACTTTCATTCCTAAGGGAAGTTCTCCTTGACAAAGAAATGATTTTAGACCAATCTCTACTAAATTGTTGTCCAAGATTATCACTAAACTGCTGGTATCAAAGTTGCGAAAGTGATTCTTAAGTTGGTACATATCAACCAATATGGTTTTCTCAAAGAAAGATCAATACATGATTGTTTGGGCTGGGCATATGAATATCTACACCAATGTCATAAATCTAAAGATGAGATTATTGTGCTTAAACTGGACTTTGAAAAGGCTTTTGACACAATTGAGCATCAGGCAATGCTGGATATTTTAAAGGCCAAAGGTTTTGGGGACTGATGGATTTCATGGATCAAAATGCTCTTCACTTCTGCCTCATCTGCTATCTTGCTAAATGGTGTCCCTGGAAAAAAGTTTTATTGCCTTAGAGGTGTGAGACAGGGAGACCCTCTATCCCCCCTTCTGTTTGTGCTTGCTGCTGATCTCCTTCAGTCAGTTCTCAACAAGGCAATGCACATGGGATTGTTATCTGCCCCCTTACAAGTGCAGTCATGCCCTGATTTTCCAATTGTTCAGTATGCTGATGACACCCTGGTTATTCTACAAGCAGATGCAAAGCAACTACATTGTCTTAAAGCCCTCCTCAATACTTTTGCAGATGCCACTGGACTTAAAGTAAACTACAATAAATCCAGTATGATTCCAATAAATGTGCCAGAAGAGAAGATGGAGATTTTGGTAAATAATTTTCATTGCAAGAAGGAATCTTTTCCAATCCAATATTTGGGAACACCTTTAGGTCTTCATAAGACTACTGTTGAGCAATGTTTTCCTCTTGTCACAAGACTGCAAAAGAAACTTATGGGTTTGTCCTCATTTATGACAATGGCTGGAAGATTGTTGTTGGTGAAATCTGTCCTCAATTCTTTGTTGATCTATCTCATGGGATGCCTTGATGTGCCTGTCACAATCAAAACCCAGGCCATAAAGTACTTGAGACACTGCCTGTGGAGAGGCCCTGATCTGGAGGACCATAGACCTGCCATGGTGGCATGGAGCACTGTGTGTAGACCCAAAAATCAAGGAGGATTGGGTGTCATGGATATCTTTATCCAGAATAAGGCTCTGCTACTTAAGAATCTGCACAAGTTCTATAACAGACACAATACCCCTTGGGTAAACTTGATCTAGGAATCATATTACAACAATGATACACTTCCTGGTAATAACTGGATTGGATCATTTTGGTGGAAGGCAAACCTTAAGCTTATTGATAACTATAAGTCCTTGGCCAGATGCAACATAGGGGATGGCAAGAGTGCCTTCTTTTGGACTGATCTGTGGCACTCTACTTGTTTGCAAGACATGTTCCCTCATTTATTCTCTTTTGTGAAGAACAAGAATGCTACTGTCCACAACATTCTCCAAGTAGAATACTTAGAGGATCTATTCCGCCTACCCCTGACTGTGCAAGCTTTCCAGGAATTTGAGACTATGCAAGATATTTGTATTGATCTAAGGGTATCTGATACTCTAGATTGCACTGACACTTGGAGCTACATTTGGGGAAATGAACACTTCTCAGTGGCTAAGGCCTACAAAGTCATGATGGGAGTCAAAATTGTACCACAACAGTTCAACTGGATCTGGAATTCCTCTTGTCAACCAAAACATAAGGTGTTTTTTTGGAGATTGCTGCATGACAGACTCAATACCAGAAACCTTTTGAGAAGGAAAACTTTCCTTTTGGCCAATTACAACTGTGTTGTCAACAATTGTCCACAAGAAGAAACACTTCACCATCTTTTCTGGACCTGTCCTTTTGCATCTCAATGTTGGGACCTGATTTGCCCTTCAAGACAGGCAAATGCTTCAATCTTGGAAGCTTTTCTTGATCTCAAACAGAAGCTACATGTACCTTTTTTTCATGGAAATAATCATCCTTGCTTCCTGGGCTATCTGGATCTGAAGGAACAATTTGATCTTCCAAGCAGTACAACCTAGCATTCAGAAGTGGAAAGCTATTTTCCTGGAGGAGCTCAATCTTCTAAGATTTAGAATTAAGAAGAGTTATGCGGGAGTTTATTGTTCCTGGCTTGAAAATCTTGTGCTGTAATCCTAGACCATAGTTTTTTCTTTTCTTTCTTTTTCTTTGCTCTTTGGCTTATCTCAAGCCTTTTGTATAGTGGAACCTTTGTTGTCTAATAAAAATTGCAGTGGGGTTTTGCCCTACTGTGTATAGTCAAAAAAAAAATACATCCGCCCCTACTACCGCAATGCAGCGGCACTTGGCCTGGGGGCCACGGTACTACGGCTCCAAAGGAGCGGTACTGCCGTGGGCTCCTGCGGTACTACCGCGCCGAGGTACGGTACTACCACAGGTGCCTGCGGTACTACCGCTCCAGGGAGCAGTACTACCGCAAGCCCAATATCAGCAACCAAGACATAATGCATAGAGGATAAACGGAGGATGCTCCAAAGCGCAGGGGAAAGGTGGAGACAAGGAAGAAAATGTGTACGTGATGATTCCACCCGAACCTTTCCGACGCGGACCCCCTCTTAATAGTACGGCTTTCCTATGACTCAAATCCACCAAAAAGAAACGTAGAAAAACGTCGTCTTCAATAGTCTTCGAGGGGCACCAAACTGTCTTGTGCCTAGCGATGAAACGTCACACGATTAGTCCGCAAAAGCATTGTCATCAATCACAAAAACACCTTAGGGATAAATATGCCCTTACAACAGCTGGCGCCCTCGGAGCCTCGAGGAGGAAGACAGTGCGGAACTCCGTCAATTGATGGGCAAGATAAAGACGCTCGCCCAGTCTGGTTTATCAAAGTCGAGGTAATGTGACTTCTGTAGCGCGGGGGGTTCAACCACTCCAATACAGAGGGCTTCCCATGTGGCACTATAATGGGGAAGATGACGCCTCCCACTGTGGTCGGAAGGGTCCGGACACCCTCGCCGCTTTGGCCAAAATATTGGCCGAACTATTCAAAGGGGAGAAAGAGGAATTCACTCGTATCAAGCGCCTAGATGGATTTTCCATGTACAATCCTCCTAGCTGGGTGAGTTCCAATCCTACTACTCTACTCAATCCACTTCCTGAGTCAATTCTAATGAACATTAATCCGTCCATTTGTAACAGGAATGGCGAAAGATCACCAAGGGGCTCCACAGCCCCGCCCCACAGCCAGAGGACCACAACCGGGACCTTGACCCCGGATTCTAAGAGGATCCGGACATATTTGTGGAGCTCGAGAATGGGGTGTTCTACCAGGCGAGCTATGACGCCACGGAAGTGGCCATCACCGCCGACTATCCCAGTCTTCTCCCTGTCTCACACGTAAGTAATCAGGAGACATCTCCTCCGAAAGAGTTTCCTTATTCCGCCTCACCCACCGCACTGTCTCGTGCTCCAAATGGGAGGCGTTCGGCGCGCCATGCTACACCAGAGGTAACTCCAAAGAGAGCGGCGCCCACGCCGGGCAAGCCTTCGAAGAGGAAGGCAAACGAAGACACGACCGAGCCTTCATCAAAGAGGTATGGCTATGTAAATATGTTCCTTCGCAGTCACATCCAACTGTGACATTGTCCGTTTGTGCCTTACCAGGAAAAGCATTCGCCGGACTATGTCCGGGGGTCCTGTCGATCACACTCCCAACAGCCAGGTTCCAGACCGTGCCGTAAAGACAGGGGCTGATACGGGAGTGACGCTGGATTGTCCTTTGGCAGAGGATTCAGATGATGTATGTGTCACAAACTCGGAAGTGGAGAGCGCCATGATTCATCGGCGCCGGAGGGCCGTTCTACGCGACCCCGGCTTTACAAAAGAGGCATTCAATGCCTTCTGCTCGGCTGATGCATACATCCGAGCTGCTCGAGACGGGCTTACCAGAGCCACATACCAGTATTTGAAAGATATACAGGTAAGTTTACATTGTCCAAATATGATAATTATATACCAGTAGCCCCCGAGACTTGAAACAGTTGATACAACTGATTTAAGGATCATTGTATAAGCAGGTGCATACGGAGAAGAACAACTAGTTGTCTCAAGAACTGGAAAAGTGTCAGACCGAGCTAAATGCCGCTACCGTTGAACTAGAAAAATCCAAGAAGGCATCGCCTGGTAATATTCCCCTCCATCAAGAAAATATAATTATATACCAGCAATGCTAATAGGGTTGCATATCTCGTGGCATGAGTGTCAGATAAACTGAAGGAGGCACTGGAAGTCGCACAAGCGGGTGAACAAGAAGCCAAAAGGCAACGGGCCGCGGGCGAACGTATACTGGCACGGGTCAGGGAGGAGAAAAACAAATTCCAAGATACCAATACCCAGCTGGGCGAAGAACTGAAAGATGTGCGGGCCCAGCTGGCTGACTCCGTGAAGGAAAATAAGAGGCTGCAAGGCGGCCTATTTAGTATGTGTTCAAACTTTCCTTCATGTAATTCAGCGAGGAGAGGAACTGAAAGAGTTATGTCTGTAGGTATGCTGACTGGCCGTCCCGAGGAGGAGATGTCCGGATCATCGGGCAATCTGCTACAAGAGCTGTCGCAAATGCACGAGTGAGCTCGGCAGGCGATGCGAAGTGTTGCCAAGGCCTTATGGCCATCCGCCTCCCCTCCAGGAAGTATGGAGGAGCCTGTACAGCTATTCAAGGGAGCGCGGCGGCGTTTCCGATTATGGAAGATATTGGCCTGCCGGGAAGGCGCGCGAGAGGCCTGGGCCATGGTGAAAACACGGTATACCAAGCTTGATCCAAATCATATGGCCCGGGTCGGACCTCTAGGGTCAGATGGGAAAGAAATTCCCATTAATTTGGTATATGACCAAGTAGAAGTAGCCGCCAAATACTCCCAACAGGATTGTAAGTTAGACAGCCTGTTAGACAGTATAGAGGAGGAAATTTTTTAGGCCAAGTGACTATGTACTTTCCTTGACATATTTGTCCCTAGCCGGATTGTAAAACGATTGTCATGGCAGACCTTTTCGCTTCGACCTCTGGACCCGAAGGTGCAGAGTGTTTCCGAATACCTGAACGGCAAAATAGACCGGGGTATGCGTGGAAACCAGGCGTAGGGGTCATAGTTGCTCGAATAGACAAGTTGTATCTAGCTAGCTATGTTATATTACATTGTGATTGTAAGAAACATCTTCCAGAGAGAATAGTTCCATTAAGGGTTCCTTTCCCTGGGTGTACATGCGTTAATGTGCATGTCCGAACTGTGATTTGAAAAAATCGCAGTATACATAACATCTAGGGGTTCATAGTGGAATGAATGTAAAAACATCTTTAGTACGCCGACCGAATATTCCCTTAAGAACGCTAGCTTTTGGCTTCACCCAGTCTGAGGTACACATCCGGATGACCCGACAGTAACAATCACAGAGGTGCTCCCTTTATGCCCTAGCCGAACTAACGGGAATGTAGGGCATAAGCACAGGAGCTAGGCAACCCAGCTTGGCCAAAACTTAAGTCATATCGATGCATATAATAGCGAAGAAAAGGTACATATGAGGAAAAAAACGCATATGTGATGAGCTTGATGCTCGAAAAATAACAATAATAAGCTTCTGTTCCAGAAGCCCCCAGGTACAATGGACGTACATATTTGAGGACATGTATGTCATAGGTGCATGGTTTAGCCGTACGAAAGCTTTAAGGATAAAAAAAGAAAAAGCGATAAGAGAGGAAAAATAATGAAACAAGAGGGAGAAGGAGACGAACAAAGAGTTCGTCGCTAGGCATAGAATCTTTGGAGCCTGGCCGCGTTCCAGGGGTTCGGCTCTCGGCGATTGTCTGATGCATCACGCAGGCGGTACGCTCCTCCAGTGAGAACTTCGTCAATGATGCAAGGGCCCTCCCACCTGGGCTTGAGTTTGTCCTTTTTCTTCTCCGGCAGGCGTAGAACTAGTTCGCCAACATTATAAGTCTTGGCCCGTACTTCTCTTCTTTGATATCTGCGGGCCCGTTGTTGATAAAATGTGGAACGGGCCTTTGCAACGTCGCGCTCCTCCTCCAGGGCATCTAAGCTGTCCTGCCGATCAAGCTCGGCCTCTCTCTCTTTTCGTACATGCGCACTCGAGGTGAGTCATGAATAATGTCACAGGGTAACACAGCCTCTGCGCCGTACACCATGAATAAAGGTGTATACCTGGTAGTGCGATTGGGCGTGGTTCGCAGCCCCCAGAGTATGGAGTCGAGCTCCTCCACCCAGTGCTTGTCTGATTCTTTCAAAGACCGCACTAGTCTAGGCTTAATGTCGCTCATAATAAGACCATTTGCTCGTTCGACTTAACCATTTGTTTGCGGGTGATAGACGGAGGCTTAATTGAGCTTAATACCTAGATTAGCACACCAGGTTTTCACCTCATCAGCTGTGAAATTGGAGCCGTTATCGGTGATGATGCTGTGTGGAACACCATAACGGTGCACAATACCAGATATGAAGTCTATCAGTGGTCCAGCTTCGGCCATTTTAATTGGTTTGTCCTCTATCCACTTAGTGAATTTATCCACCATGACCAGCAGATATTTTTTCTTATGGCTTCCTCCTTTAAGGGGTCCGACCATATCAAGCCCCCTGATCGTGAAAGGCCAAGTGATGGGGATTGTTTGTAGAGCGGTAGGTGGCATATGGCTTTGGTTGGCGAAAAGCTGGCACCCGACGTAACGTTGGACAAGGTCCTGCGCATCTTCTCGGGCCGTCGGCCAATAGAAACCTGTATGGAAGGCCTTGCTTACAAGGGCCCGAGCCGCGGCGTGGTGACCACCGAGACCGGCATGAATTTCCGCCAATAGCTACCGCCCCTCTTCCTCGAAAATACATCTTGTAGAGTTATCTGTCATGAACTTTGTAGGCTTTCGAGTGCCGGACAATGTGGCGAGCCTCATTCTGATCCTCAGGGAGTTCTCACCTATTAAGGTAGGCCAAGAAGGGTTCGGTCCATGGGGCAATGACTGCCATGATAAGATGGGCCGACGGTGTTATTTCGGTGGCTGAGCCCCCGATGATATCGGTGTGTTCGGAATCTAGGGTTATGGTCGGATCCGGACTGGTGTTGCCGCTCTCCCCTTGCCACACCACGGATGTCTTGAAAATACTTTCAAGAAAGATGTTAGGTGGGACGGGATCACACTTGGCGCCGATGCGAGCAAGGACATCCGCCGCTTGATTACTTTCGCGAGCCACATGATGAAACTCGAGCCCCTCGAACCGAGCCGACATTTTGAGAACGGCGTTACGATAAGCCGCCATCTTAGGATCTTTCGTATCGAAATCTCCAGTTATTTGAGATATTGCGAGGTTTGAATCCCCGCGCACTTCCAGGCGTTGTATGCCCATGGAGACAGCCATCCGAACACCATGCAACAAGGCCTCGTATTCGTCTGCATTGTTGGAGTCTGTGTATAATATTTGGAGTACGTATTGAACTGTATCGCCAGTGGGGGACATTAGGAAAAAGCCCGCTCCTAAGCCCGCCAGCATTTTGGATCCGTCGAAGTGCATGACCCAGTTAGAATATGTGCCGTACTCTTTAGGGAGTTCGGCTGTCCATTCGGCGACGAAGTCGGCCAGGACTTGGGATTTAATGGCCCGGCGCGGTCTGTATGTTATGTCAAATGGGAGGAGCTCAATGGCCCACTTCGCAATCCGGCTCGTGGCATCGCGGTTGTTTATTATGTCATTGAGTGGTACTTCGGAGGCCACCGTGATTGAGCACTCTTGAAAGTAGTGTCGTAGCTTCCGGGATGCTATGAAGACCGCGTATGCTATTTTTTGGTAATGAGGGTACCGGGATTTGCATGGTGTGAGGACAGTGGATACGTAGTATACCGGTTTTTGGAGCGGGAATTTGTGTTCGTCCTGCTCTCGCTCGACGACGAGCACGACACTCACCACCTGGTGTGTTGCCGATATGTATAGTAACATGGGTTTGCCGACGTCCGGCGTGGCCAGGATAGGGTTGCTCGCTAAAAGGGGCTTTATTTCTTCCAGTACGGCCGTTGCCACATCCGTCCACTCAAAGTGGTCGGTGCGTCAGAGAAGTCGATAAAGTGGCAATGCTTTTTCTCCTAATCTGGAGATAAAGCGGCTTAAAGCTGCCACGCATCCTGCTAGTTTTTGGACCTGTTTAAGGTCTGTTGGTATAGCCAGTTCTGACAAAGCTCGGATTTTGGCTGGATTTGCCTCAATTCCTCTATTGGAGACGATGAAGCCCAGCAGTTTTCCAGTGGGAACGCCAAAAACACACTTTTTCGAATTGAGTTGATGTCATATGTACGGAGGTTGTCGAATGTGAGAAGTAAGTCATCTATTAGTGACTCGAGGTGCCTACTCTTGATGACTACGTCATCCACATATGCTTCAACTGTCTTGCCGATTTGTTTCTCCAAACATGTTTGAATCATGTGTTGGTAGGTGGCGCCAGCGTTTTTGAGCCTGAAAGGCATAGTGTTGAAGCAGAAAGGCCCGTATGGGGTAATGAATGTCGTTGCGGCTTGATCGGACTCCTTCATCTTGATTTGATGGTATCCGGAGTATGCGTCGAGGAAGCACAATGAGTCGTGTCCTGCGGTCGCATCAATAATCTGATCGATGCGAGGGAGGGGGAAGGGATCCTTAGGGCAGGCCTTATTGAGGTCTTTGAAATCGACGCATAGGTGCCAGGATTTATCCTTCTTTGGTACCATCACCAGGTTTGCTAGCCAGTCCGGGTGTTTTATTTCTCTGATGAATCCGGCCTCGAGTAACTTGGCTAGCACCTCTCCCATAGCTTGTCGTTTGGGTTCGGAAAAACGCCGCAGTGTTTGCTTGACCGGTTTATATCCCTTCAATATATTGAGGCTATGTTCGGCCAACCTGCGTGGGATTCCTGGCATATCAGAAGGGTGCCAGGCGAATATATCCCAGTTCTCACGCAGGAACTCTCGTAGCGCGGCGTCGGTCGTTGGGTCGAGTTGTGCCCCGATGGATGTTGTCTTCTTGGGGTCTGTCGGGTGGACTTGAAATTTGACTATTTCATCTGCTGGTTTAAAGGAGGTGGATTTGGGTCGCTTGTCCAGGATTACGTCGTCCTGATACGTCTCCAACGTATCTATAATTTTTGATTGTTCCATTCTATTATATTACCCCTTTTTGGATGTTTATGGGCTTTATTTTACACATTTATATCATTTTTGGGACTAACCTACTAACCGGAGGCCCAGCCCGTATTGCCGTTTTTTGCCTATTTCAGTATTTCGAAGAAAAGGAATACCAAACGGAGTCCAAACGGAATAAAACATTCGGGAGCGTGATTTTTGGAACGAACGTGATCCGGAGAACTTGGAGTGCAAGTCAAGAAGCAAATGAGGCGGCCAGGAGGGTGGAGGGCGCGCCCACCCCTACAGGGTGCACTGTAGCGACCAGACCCGAATGGATCTAGCGCTCTGTGCTCAGTGTCATCCCCTGGATCGAATGTCGACACCACACAAGATTTCAAGGATTTATAGCAGAGTAGCAATCACACACTTATTACATCGATGTCCACAAGGGAACTGAATAAAAATATGGCTTAAGGCCATCTAATAATAACAGCGGAAGGCTTGGAAGATAAGCGAGTCCATCAACTCCAACGGCATCACTGAGTATAGAACCACGACCTAACACCTTACTCATCATCTGAAAAGTCTGCAACGTAAAAAGTTGCAGCCCGAAAACGGGTCAGCACATGGAATATGCTGGCAATGTAACACATAAAGAGCAATGAATGAATAAGCCTATACTACATGCATATTTGGCTGGTGGTAAAGCTCTACGGTTACATTTGCATAAAGCTGATTTTTCCCTACATCAAAGGAATAATTTTATTTAACTATCATGGTGGTTGTTAAACATTGAAGATGGTTGACAGCATCCTCAATCCCAATTAAAAGTACTCATCAAAACCCAATAACTTTTATTTAAAGTAACATGTTGAGATTCACATGATAATCAAGTACCGGATACTCAAAACGTCCATAACCGGGACACGGCTAATCATGATTAGTTTATACACTCGCAGAGGTTTATGACTTTTCCCCACAAGACTCGATCGCCTCCGCTTGATTCTCGCACTACAGGATGTTTGAGAAACGGATGACCGAGACATAGTCTTCGTAAGCGCTTAGCACCTTACATGTGGGTAGACCGCATCAACCTACATCCCCTACATCAGCTAGCCTACCCGTAAGAGTTCGCACAACTTAGTCAACTACGCCAGAGCCCATAATTGGCTTGTGGCTGCACACGGAAGTTTCAGCTTGAATAATCTTATGATCCCTTAGAGCACGGGTGGCGGTCCAAGAAATACAGCAAGTCCTCGATAGAAACCAGTGCCTCAATCCACCCAGATGTGTGTTAGGTTGCCACCTTAGATAAACCATTAATTAACAATCTCACATCTGTCATGGATATTCACTCACCCAATCCACGTCTACTAGCATAGCATGGCATGAACAAGCAAACGTAGGAGTAACTCCCAAGGTTTCATAAGTAAACAGGTAATAGGTACTACCTCAAATCTACTTCCCAAAACCCACAATTTAATTAGATCCTAATCATGCAAGTGTTTGAGGAATAGATCTAATGCATAAAACTGGGTAGTAGAAGGGTATGATCAAAGTGTTACTTGCCTTGCTGATGATCCGCGAGTCCTAGAGATTCAAGTAACAAGCGGCGACCGGTGATCTAACGCAGACAAACAACAAGCATACAATAAGTACTCATCTAATGCACAGGGAAATCTCGAATAAAAGATCTAACCAGATAGTTCAACTTAAGAACCCTGGTTGCAAAAGAATCGAATCAAAACAAACTCCGAAAGTCGAAACTCGAGAGAGAAACCTCTCGGTTAGCGATCTGAAATTAGGTCAAAATTTCGCAGTGGCAAAACTCTGTGAAAGTAGGGTAGTCGAACGGCGGTTTCACATTTAAACTCCAGCGCTTGAATTACCCGATTCCGATAAACGAGCGAGAAATAAAACAGTTTTGAAAATCAGATCCAAATCAAATCGAAAATTAACGGATTGATTCCGATTAAAAGAAAAACGATTTAACGAGTTAAAAAGCAAACGTCATAATGTAATCTAATCTAACGAACGCGTTCACTGAAACGAACGGTTCGGTGAACGTCCGCTAATTAAGAAAACCGAAAAAAACAAAACCGATCTAGGTTTTAAAAAACCAACAAATATTTTTTTTTTAAAAACCGGACGGTTCACGGGAATAACCGAATCGGGCGGCGGGCGGGCGGCTACCTCGGCGATCGCCGCGGGCTCCGGCGGGCGGGTGGTGGCGGCGGGTCGGGAGGCGAGGGCGGCGGTTCGGCGGCAAGGCTGGCTGCCCGGCGACGAGGGCGCGGGCGGGCGGGGTGCAAGGGCGGCGCGGGTCGGCGGGCGGGCGGGGTTTGGGGAGAGAGAGGCCGGGGGCCGGGTATTTATGAGGGGGGGGAAGAGGCGGGGGGTAGCTTGGGGGGGGTCAAGGGGAGGCGGGCGGGCGGGACTCGTGGCGGCGGCGGCCTCGTGCTCGAGCGGACTCGGGCGCGAGGAGGGAGGCGAGGCGATGGGCGGAGGGCGGGCTGGGAGGCTGGCTGGCTGGGCAGGCCGGGCCTCGGTCCAGTGGGCGTTTTTTTTTTTTAAACTTTAAAACAAAAACAATTAAAATAAATATCAAATGAACTCCAAATTAATTAAAACAAATTTTCTCCGACTCCAAAAATTGAATCGAACAAAATGAACTTTAAAACAAAATACATGCAAAAATATTTTTTTAAAGCTCATTTTGCCTAAGCAAAATAAATCTTCAAAACCAAATTTGGTTTATTTATAATATCTTCATTTTTCCTATTTGTTTGGGAAAGTCATATTATTCCCTCTCAAGATATTTTTTTTTAGGAAAACTTTGTGAAGATAATTTAAATAATCCAATGATCCTATTTTCAAAATTTGAGAGATCCCAAATATGAAAATTATGAAACTTCCAACTCTCTCCGAGGGTCCTTGAGTTGCGTGAAATTTCTAGGATCGGGAAAAATGCGAGAAAATATGATATGCATGATGACCTAATGTATAACATTCCAAATTGAAAATTTGGGATGTTACAAACCTACCCCCTTAAGATGAATCTCGCCCTAGAGATTCGGGTTGGCTAGAAAATAGGTGAGGTGGTCCTAAGCAAAACTTCCTCTCTTTCCTGTGTGGCTTCATCCTCGGTGTGGTGGCTCCATTGAACTTTGCAAAACTTGATAACCTTGTGCGGGTAACTCACTGGCATAATCGAGAATCTTAACGGCTTTTCCTCATATGTCAAGTCATCCTTCAACTGAATTGCCTCCAGTGGCACCGTGTCTCTTAACGGTACCTCTGCTATCTCGGGTGACATTTCTTCAATCGAGAAACATGGAATACATCATGAACTCCCGACAGTCCTTCCGCAATTCCAACTTATACGCAACTTCTCCCATGCGCTGCAAAATCTTATATGGTCCAACAAAACGGGTGCTAACTTTCCTTTAACTCCAAAACGCTTAACTCCTCAAGCGGGATACTCGAGATATACTCTGTCTCCAACTTCGTACTCAATCGCTGGCGCTTTGAATCGGCATAGCTTTTCATTCAGGATGGGCTACCTTGAGCCTGTCTCAATCAACTTAACTTTCTGTTCAGACTCCTTAATCAAATCTGGTCCAAACAACCGACGATCTCGGTTTAGTCCCATGACAACGGTGTCCTGCACCTTCTTCCATACAAGGCCTCGAAGGTGCCATCTTTGAACTGGTTTGGTAACTGTTGTTGTAGGAAAATTCTGCATACGGCAAATTGTCATCCCAACTAGATCCATAATCTAGTGCACAAGCTCTCAAAGATGTCCTCCAAAATCTGATTGACTCGCTCACCTGTCCATCGGTCTGTGGGTGGAAAGCTGTGTTGAACTCCAATCGGGTTCCCAATGTTTCGTGTAACCGGCTCCAAAATTTCAAGTAAACCGGGTTCCTCCATCGATACAATGCTCCTTGGGATTCCGTAAACACACAATTCTGGTCATGTATATCTTTGCCAACTTAGCACTGCTATAGGTAGTCTTGATTTGGAATGAAATGGGCTACCTTGGTCAAACGGTCGACTATGACCCAAATCGAGTCATATCCTGAACGGGTCTTTGGCAAACCTGTGATGAAATCCATGCCTAGTTTATCCCACTTCCATTCGGTATCGCAATGGTTGTAATAATCCTGCTGGCTTCGATGTTCCGCCTTTACTTTCTCGACATACGCCGCAAACTGCTACATACTCCGCAATATCCTTCTTCATTCCGTCCACCGAAAATATTCTTCAAATCCAAATACATCTTAGTATTTCCGGTGAATCGAATAGGTGAATCATGGGCTTCTTGTAAAATCAACTTCCGATCTCTCGGGTCATTGGGCACATAAACACGGTCTTCAAACCATAGGGTATCGTGCTCGTCCTCACGAAATCCTTTAGCTTTTCCTTTGCTCATTTTCTCCTTTATAGAGGCAACTTCCTTATCCGCCTTTTGGGCTTCTCGATTTTGTCCATCGCTGTCGATGAATCTCCAATGCTGCTACATAGCCTCTGGAACTATTTCCAAACATAGCTCTCAAGGTCCTCGGCTAACTCATTGGGTATTACTCCCATCATTAGGGTATCGACGTGGCTCTTACGGCTCAATGCGCCTGCTACGACATTAGCCTTTCCGGGTGATAATGCAATCTCATATCATAATCCTTGATTAGCTCTATCCATCTCCTTTGTCCGAGATTCAATTCTTCGGGTGAAGATGTACTTCAAACTCTTGTGATCCGATATACTTCACAATGATTTCCAATGAGAAAATGTCTCCACGTCTTCAAGGCATGCACAACGGCTGCTAACTCCAAATCATGAGTGGCATAATTCAACTCATGGGGCTTAAGTTGTCGTGAAGCATACTGAAACAACTCTTCCTTCCTGCATAAGCACTGCTCCAAGTCCTCGACGTGAAGCGCCGTAATACACCTCATAATCCTTAGTTTGATCCGCAATATCAAACTGGTGAGGTAACCAATCTTTTCTTCAACTCCTGAAAACTTGCCTCACAGTCCTCAGTCCATATGAATTTGTTTTCCTTCTTCAACAATTCTGTCATAGGCTTTGCAATCCTTGAGAAATTCTCAATGAATCTTCGGTAGTATCCTACGAGTCCAAGGAAACTTCGAATCTCTCCAACTGTCGTTGGTGCTTCCCATTTGGTTACGGTCTCAACCTTTGTGGGGTCAACTGCTATTCCTTCTCCGGATATAACATGTCCGAGAAATCCAACTTCCTTTAACCAAAATTCACATTTGCTGAACTTGGCATACAACTGGTGTTCCCTCGCCCAAAACCAATCTTAAATGTTCCTTGTGTTCCTCTTCATTCTTCGAGAAGATCAAATGTCATCAATGAACACCACGATTTAACTTGTCCAAAAACTCCATAAACACTTTGTTCATCGGGTTCATGAAATAGGCTGGTGCGTTAGTCAGTCCAAATGACATAACGGTATACTCATACAGTCCATATCTCGTGGTAAACGCTGTCTTGGGTATGTCTTGCTCCCGAATCTTCAACTGATGGTACCCTGATCGCAAGTCGATCTTAGAAAACACTTTGGCTCCTTGCAAGCGATCAAACAGATCATTTATCATCGGTAGTGGGTACTTGTTCTTGATTGTTACTTCATTCAATCCACGATAATCAACAACCATTCTCAAAGATCCATCCTTCTTCTCCACTAACAAAACGGGTGATCCCCAAGTTGAAGAACTTGGACGAATAAAACCTTTATCCAATAGTTCCTTAATCTGCTTCTTAATTTCTGCCAAATCCTTTGCGGGCATCTCATGACGGTCGCTTCGATATCGGGCCTGTTCTCGCAACAGCTCGATCAAAACTCAATGTCTCTATCCGCGGCATTCCCGCAATTCTTCCGAAATACATCAGATAATCCTTCACCATCGGTACTTCTTCCTGTACCACTCCTGTTAAGCAATTAACTTGTGCTCTCCTCGGCTCGTGCCGTGATACATACTTAATCCTTCTTCCTTCCGTGTGGTGAGCAAAATTGACCTTGTGGTACAATCTATGTTTCCTCCATACTTTGATAACCAATCCATTCCTAATATCACATCCAATCCTTGGGATTCCGTAACTATTAGGTCCGAGGGGAAAACATGGTGTCCGATCCTTAGTGGCGTCGATCACACCATTTACTAGCCATGTACTCGCTCGGGTGAGGTTACTAGCATGGGTGACCTAAGGGCTTGGGTTGGTAACTTGTACTTATCCACAAATCCCTTGATATGTATGAATGCGATGCACCAAAGATCAAAAAGAACAACTGCAGAAAAGACTTAACCAAAAACTTACCGACATCGTGATCGGGCTGATCTTCAACCTCCTCCACGTCAATGTGGTTCACTTGTCCCCTGTTGAAAGGGTTGGGTTTCTTTCGAGCTTCCATTGCCATTTCCATTTCGCCTTCTCGACAGTCATTTGCATAGTGCCCGCCTTGCGGCACTTAAAGCAAGTAATGTGACTCAGGTCTACCTTGGATGGTGTAGACGGGTTGGTGCGGTTCTGTCTGCTGCTTCCTCCATTCCTGCTCCCATTCTTGGTGCCATTATGGTTGTGCGAATTACCTCCTCCATGGGTATGCTGAAACTGAATTCCTGATTTAGGGTATAACGAGGCTTCTGCTTGGGCTCCGAGTTATACTTCCCTTGTCCATACTTCCGCTATGGTTCTCAATTTCTGCTGCTTTCCTTCAATCATGAGAGCTCGGTCTACTAACTCCTGGTAGTTATTGAAACTTGCTACCATCAACGGCATGCTGAACTCATCATTCAGTCCTTCTAGAAACTTCTCCTGCTTAGCTGCATCCGTAGTAACGCTATCCGGGGCATAACGTGCTAGTTTGCTAAAATCATCCACGATCGCCAACAGTCCTTCCTCCTTGGCGAAGTTGCGAAACTCACGCTTCTTCATGGCCATGGCTCCTGCTGAAACATGGGCTGTGCGAAAAGCTTGTCAAACCGGTCCCATGTGATGGTGTTCACGGGTAAGTGGCTGTGAAATTCTCCCACCATGCTGCCGCGGGTCCTTCAAGTTGATGTGCTGCAAACTTCACTCTTTCACCATCTGCATCCCGCAGAGTCAGCTCCTTCCTATCTTGCGGAGCCACCATCTGCTACAATTGGCTCGGTGTTATCGAATACACCGCGGGTTCAGTCTAAGAAAACGAGTCGATGATCCGCAGTGGTGGTGGTGGCGGTGGGTTGTTGGGGTTGTTGTTGTTGTTCGCACCAATGTTTGAATCAGGTATTCTGCTGCTGGATCAATTGGGTGATCTCAAGGGAAAACGAATCCGGGGTCGCGTCTCGGAGGCATCTGAAGGGTTTTTAGAAGAGAAGAGAAAATAGAATAGAATGAGGTCTAAGGGGAATCACTACCCAATTGCACATGAGCAAATGCACACAAAATCACTTCATTCAATCAAACAAAGGCTTACAACGATCTAACTATCGCAAAAGTGCGTGTACTATAAAGGTTTACATGGAGGGAATACTACTAATATGTGGGGGACTTCTACTAATTTGAACCGTGGAAGACTCCATGATGTCTCGCTCCAACTTCGTCTTCAAAATCGGGTTCACTTGGATCCGAATCTGAGTCGTCAATGTTGATGTAGTCGATTTGATGCTCGACGTATTGGTCTTCATTCCTGAGCGCCAACTTCTTCTTGAGTTCTTCGATCTCGTACTTAAGATCGTTATTGTGTCTTGCCGAGCTACGATCTCGCCCATGTAGTCCTTGCGTGTAGTCTTTAGTTCTCCTTCCAATTCGATGATCCTTTCCTTCGCCTTCTCAGAACTCCAACATGTCATTGACATTTGATTCTCCTGGCGCCGAATGTGTTGATTTAACTCTTGGATGAAAGCTGCAATGGATCTATCCTTCTTGGTGTTGACGACGTCCCAGCTTGTCATCTCGGCGTCCGCAAATCTGGTAGATGGTGTCCTTGAGATCTTCTTGATAAACTTCTCCAATGCGCCCCATGGTGATGTGAGCTGCCATGCTCCTTCCTGCACTCCAAGTGGGTGCAATCAAAACACTATCTATAGGCTTGGTGATTGGGGCGAATGTCCTTCCCGAACGTGAGCATGAATCTTCCAGCGCTCCTCTTCAGCAGAGTGGCGCTGAAAGTTCCGTGAAGCTTGGTAATCCAATGTTCGTGTACTTAGTAACTTCCTTCAAGTGAAATCCAAAAGGTGTGCCTTCATCCGTTGGGTGTACTTGATCTTCAAGGTCCATCATCCTAAAGAGAGTAGAAAAGATGAGGAGTTAGAAAATGAGAAGAGAGAGTGATCTATGGCTTTAACTTAGTGGTCGTGTCTCACGGTCAGTGTGTGCTCGATACCATTCTCTCAGAGCTTACCAGACCGAATGGATCTAGCGCCTGTGCTCAATGTCATCCCCGGATCAAGAATGCCGACACCACACAAGATTTCAAGGATTTATAGCAGAGTAGCAATCACACACTTATTACATCGATGTCCACAAGGAACTGAATAAAATATGGCTTAAGGCCATCTAATAATAACAGCGGAAGGCTTGGAAGATAAGCGAGTCCATCAACTCCAACGGCATCACCGAGTATAGAACCACGACCTAACACCTTACTCATCATCCAAAAGTCTGCAACGTAAAAGTTGCAGCCCAAAACGGGTCAAGACATGGAATATGCCGCAATGTAACACATAAAGAGCAATGAATGAATAAGCCTATACTACATGCATATTTGGCTGGTGGTAAAGCTCTACTGTTACATTTGCATAAAGCTGATTTTTCCCTACATCAAAGGAATAATTTTATTTAACTATCATGGTGGTTGTTAAACATTGAAGATGGTTGACAGATCCTCAATCCCAATTAAAAGTACTCATCAAAACCCAATAACTTTTATTTAAAGTAACATGTTGAGATTCACATGATAATCAAGTACCGGATACTCAAAACGTCCATAACCGGGACACGGCTAATCATGATTAGTTTATACACTCTGCAGAGGTTTATGACTTTTCCCCACAAGACTCGATCGCCTCCGCTTGATTCTCGTGACTACAGGATGTTTGAGAAACGGATGACCGAGACATAGTCTTCGAGCGCTAGCACCTTACATGTGGGTAGACCGTACTCAACCTACATCCCCTACATCAGCTAGCCTACCCGTAAGAGTTCGCACAACTTAGTCAACTACGCCAGAGCCCATAATTGGCTTGTGGCTGCACACGGAAGTTTCCAGCTTGAATAATCTTATGATCCCTTAGAGCCTGGGTGGCGGTCCAAGAAATACAGCAAGTCTCGATAGAAACCAGGTGCCTCAATCCACCCAGATGTGTGTTAGGTTGCCACCTTAGATAAACCATTAATTAACAATCTCACATCTGTCATGGATATTCACTCACCCAATCCACGCCTACTAGCATAGCATGGCATGAACAAGCAAACGAGGAGTAACTCCCAAGGTTTCATAAGTAAACAGTAATAGGTACTACCTCAAATCTACTTCCCAAAACCCACAATTTAATTAGATCCTAATCATGCAAGTGTTTGAGGAATAGATCTAATGCATAAAACTGGGTAGTAGAAGGGTATGATCAGTGTTACTTGCCTTGTCGATGATCCGCGAGTCCTAGAGATTCAAGTAACAAGCGGCGACCGGTGATCTAACGCAGACAAACAACAAGCATACAATAAGTACTCATCTAATGCACAGGAAATCTCGAATAAAAGATCTAACCAGATAGTTCAACTTAAGAACCCTGGTTGCAAAAGAATCGAATCAAAACAAACTCCGAAAGTCGAAACTCGAGAGAGAAACCTCTCGGTTAGCGATCTGAAATTAGGTCAAAATTTCGCAGTGGCAAAACTCTGTGAAAGTAGGGTAGTCGGAACGGCGGTTTCATATTTAAACTCCAGCGCTTGAATTACCTGATTCCGATAAACGAGCGAGAAATAAAACAGTTTTGAAAATCAGATCTGAAATCAAATCAGAAAATTAACGGATTGATTCCGATTAAAAGAAAAACGACGAACGAGTTAAAAAGCAAACGCTCGTTAACAGAACGAATCTAACGAACGCTGTTTCATCTGAAACGAACGGTTCGGTGAACGTCCGCTAATTAAGAAAACGAAAAAAACAAAACCGATCTAGGTTTTTAAAAACCAACAAATATTTTTTTTTTAAAAACCGGACGGTTCACGGGAATAACCGAATCGGGCGGCGGGCGGGCGGCTACCTCGGCGATCGCCGGCGGGGCTCCGGCGGCGGGTGGTGGCGGCGGGTCGGGAGGCGAGGGCGGCGGGTTCTCGCGGCGCGCTTGCCCGCGACGACGAGGGCGGGCGGCGGCGGGCGGCGGGCGCGGGTCGGCTCCGGGCGGCGGGGTTTGGGGGAGAGAGAGGCTGGGGGCCGGGTATTTATGAGAGGGGGGGAAGAGGCGGCGGCGGGTAGCTTGGGGAGGGGGTCGAGGGAGGCGGGCGGGCGGGACTCGGCGGCGGCGGGCGGCCGTGCTCGAGCCGGACTCGGGCGCGAGGAGGAGGCGAGGGGAGACGGGCCGGGAGGCGCGGCTGGGCCGGAGGCCTGGCTGGCTGGGCCGGCTGGGCCTCGGTCCAGGGGGGGGGGCGCGTTTTTTTTTTTTTTTTAAACTTTAAAACAAAAACAATTAAAATAAATATCAAATGAACTCCAAATTAATTAAAACAAATTTTCTCCGACTCCAAAAATTGAATCGAACAAAATGAACTTTAAAAACAAAATACATGCAAAAATTTTTTTTTTAAAGCTCATTTTTGCCTAAGCAAAATAAATCTTCAAAACCCAAATTTGGTTTATTTATAATATCTTCATTTTTCCTATTTGTTTGGGAAAGTCATATTATTCCCTCTCAAGATATTTTTTTTTAGGAAAACTTTGTGAAGATAATTTAAATAATCCAATGATCCTATTTTCAAAATTTGAGAGATCCCAAATATGAAAATTATGAAACTTCCAACTCTCTCCGAGGGTCCTTGAGTTGCGTGAAATTTCTAGGATCGGGAAAAATGCGAGAAAATATGATATGCATGATGACCTAATGTATAACATTCCAAATTGAAAATTTGGGATGTTACATGCACCCCCTGTCTCCTGGGCCCCACGTGCGGCCACCGAAGCACTTCTTCCTCCTATATATACCTACGTACCCCGAAAACATCCAGAGAGCCACCGAAACACAATTTCCACCACCGTAACCTTCTGTATCTGCGAGATCCCATCTTGGAGCCTTCGCCGGCGCTCCACCGGAGGGGGAATCGATCACGGAGGGCTTCTACATCAACACCATAGCCCCTCCGATGAGTTGTGAGTAGTTTACCACAGACCTTCGGGTCCATAGTTATTAGCTAGATGGCTTCTTCTCTCTTTTTGGATCTCAATACAATGTTCTCCCCCTCTCTTGTGGAGATCTATTCGATGTAAACTCTTTTTGCGGTGTGTTTGTCGAGATCCGATGAATTGTGGGTTTATGATTAAGTTTATCTATGAGAAATATTTGAATCTCCTCTGAATTCTTTTATGTATGATTGAGTTATCTTTGCAAGTCTCTTCAAATTATCAGTTTGGTTTGGCCTAGTAGATTGATCTTTCTTGCCATGGGAGAAGTGCTTAGCTTTGGGTTCGATCTTGGGTGTCCTTACCCAGTGGCAGAAAGGGTTGCAAGGCACGTATTGTATTGTTGCCATCGCGGATAAAAAGATGGGGTTTATATCGTATTGCATGATTTTATCCCTCTACATCATGTCATCTTGCTTAAGGTGTTACTCTGTTCTTATGAACTTAATACTCTAGATGCAGGCAGGAGTCGGTCGATGTGTGGAGTAATAATAGTAGATGCAGGCAGGAGTCGGTTTACTTGTTGCAGACGTGATGCCTATATACATGATCATGCCTAGATAATCTCATAATTATTCGCTTTTCTATCAATTGCTCGACAGTAATTTGTTCACCCACCGTAATACTTATGCTATCTTGAGAGAAGCCTCTAGTGAAACCTATGGCCCTCGGGTCTATCTTTTATCATATTTGCTTTCAATATGCTTTTATTTGCATCTTTACTTTTTGCATCTATATTATAAAATACCAAAAATATATCTCACTTTTGCAAGTGGCCATGAAGGGATTGACAACCCCTTTATTGCGTTGGTTGTGAGTTCTTTGTTTGTTTGTGTAGGTGCGTGGGACTTTGGAGGAGTCTCCTACTGGATTGATACCTTGGTTCTCAAAAACTGAGGGAAATACTTACGCTACTGTGCTGCATCACCCTTTCCTCTTCAAGGAAAACCAGCGCAAGCTCAAGACGTAGCAAGAAGGATTTCTGGCGCCGTTGCCGGGGAGGCTTCCACCAAGTCAAGACATACCAAGTACCCATCACAAACCTATCTCTCTCACATTTACATTATTTGCCATTTGCCTCTCGTTTTCCTCTCCCCCACTTCACCCCTGCCGTTTTATTCGCCCTCTTTCCATTCGACCTTGTATTTGTGCCTTCTATTTTCTTGCATATTTGCTTGCTAAAAATCTATTGATATGGATCCACTTAAAGTGTTCTACTTGGATCATTTTCGATCCCTATGCGCTTGTGCTAAAACCCCAACTAGCCTAGTTGATGGGAAATCTTTAGATGAGCATGCTCATTTTGTGCGTCACCGTTTGTCCGAAAAAGGGAGACTCGTATGGGATCAAATAAACATATTGCTATGTTATGCTTGGAATCTTTGTGAAATTTGTGATTTTACTTGTTGCTCTAAGAACCCTAAAAAACACCTTCCCTACCTATGTGAGTTTAATGATAATGAAATCTTATCTTCTTATGCAAAGGGTTTTTATAGTTACTATGATATCAAACAAATTGAAGAATTTGTTGCTTTTAAGGGTGCTTATGAAGTTGCTTCTTTGATTGAAAAGTATGATATTACTCTCTACGAATCTGAAAATTTTGACATACTTAAATATTGCTATGAAAACTATGCTCATATGTCTATGTCAAAGAATTTATTGAGAGAATGACTGTTGCTTTGGAAGAAAATAATGATACGCATGAATCTATAGACAATGATGATTCCGATGATTTGATTGAAATATCCCTTAATGAACATGATGCTTGCTATTCTTGTGGCCATGATGCCAATATTTATGAAGATGAATTTGCTATAGTTCCTTATGTTAAACATGAGATCGTTGCTATTGCACCCATACTTGGTAGTTTCTTCGATGAAAAGCATGATTGCAATGATGTTACTATAAATTATCTTGATGTCTATTGTGCTAATAATATGCAAAACCCTAAGCTTGGGGATGCTAATTTTGCTATGTCTACTATTTGTTGCAATGATCATGATTGGGGTGATTCTTCTTATGATCTTGAAAATTTATTTAAGCCCCATAATGAATATGAGATTGATAATAGTGTTTGCAATAATATTGAAAGTGGGTTTGGAAGAGTGTCAACTTTAGATCCCACATATTTGGAGAATGTTCAATCTTATGGTATTTTTGATAAAAGTGGGTTTGGAGAGGTCATGCCTTTAGTTAATGTTAATCCCACTATTTTGGAAGAGCGTCAACTTCGCATGCATGTGGATCGTGTTGAAAATATTTTATGCGATAGCTATTTTGTTGAATTTTCTTATGATCCTACATGTAATTATTATGAGAGAGGAAAATATGGTTGTAGAAATTTTCATGTTACTAAATTACCTCTTTTCATGTTGAGATTGCTATCATCTCTTTGTTCTCCCTTGTATATGCTAGTTTTTGCTTGCCTTGATAATTTGTTTGCTTACAAGATGTGGCGACCGGATTTTCCAGGTAATAAATTCCAGAAAATGGCCGTCGAGCTCACCAGCCCCAGGATTGCTGTTAGCTGATGAGGCACCAACTTGATACAGAAATTCCAAGCAAAGTACAACATATGTAGTACAAGACCATCTGGTCTGTGAGTACAACAAAAGGTTTTGAGTGGTTGATGGCGGAAGCGGTTTGTGGATCATCAGCGTCTATGGGACTCCATTTCCCACAGGAACAGCTGACCAGGTTAACTCCTATCTTCGCGAGGCTGCTATCGGCGTTGCTTAGGTTCCGGGGCTGTCATCGCGACGCTCCTCTCCACGCAAGAAATCTGGCCAAGACAATAGCCAGGAAAAAACCAGTGAGTACTTTGAATGTACTCGCAAACACTATGAACACTGGAATAATATAACAACGATGCTCTGAAATATTTTATGCTCACGACGTCAGTCACAAGAGATAATAAAGACTCTGATGCAAGCACGCAGGTTATTTTTGAATATGCAATATCATAGTAGTACTAAAATGCATAGTCGGGCGTCTGAGCGACACCACTTAAAGGGCTTAGAGATGAAATAAATAACAAGCGATGCCACAGTCGGGCGTCTCAGCGACACCGCATAAAGGGCTGATAAATAAAATAAAAGCATTGCCACAGTCGGGCATCTTAGCGACACCACATAATGGGCTTTAAAATAAATGCCACAATCGAGCGTCTTAGCGACACCACATAAAGGGCTTTAAAATAAATGCCACAGTCGGGCGTCTTAGCGACACCACATACAGGGCTTTAAAATAAATGCCACAGTCGGGCATCTTAGCGACGCCACATAAAGGGCTTTAAAATAAATGCCACAGTCGGGCGTCTTAGCGACACCACATAAAGGGCTTTAAAATAAATGCCACGATCAGGCGCCTTAGCGACGCCACATATGTGGCTTTAAAATAAATGCCACAATCGAGGCGTCTTAGCGACGCCACATAAAGGGCTTTAAAATAAATGCCACGATCAGGCGCCTTAGCGACGCCACATAAAGGGCTTTAAAATAAATGTTACAATCAAGGCCTTAGCGACGCCACATAAAGGGCTTTAAAATAAACACAGTGAATATCCTGGAGGTAGAACCATCCCAGGGATACTCAATAATTCAAATAATATAACGGGTTAGTCCATAACAAAAATAATAATCATGGGGTTAGTCCATAACAAAAATAATAATCATAGTCATCATAAGTCACAAGTCACGATTCATTGTTCGGGTTTAACAGTTTCTCCTCCGAAGACCGACGCTAAGACCGACACCTAACCCATCCTAGATTGAAATCCTTAACCGAGGACATGGCTATTCGAATAGGTTTAATCTCTGCAGAGGGTGTACTCTTTACCCACGAGTAACGGATTCCTGTAGTCCATCGGGACTAATTCCGTCTACGGTCTTTTAACTGAAAACACACCTGACTTGCACACACCAGCTTAACTTACCGGTGCCTGGAATCACCCATGACACTTGTTAAGCAAAACTCTAAGTGGGGAGGCTACAACCTCGCGTAGCATGAGATCGAATTTATATCGCGCGCTCTAAGGGGTGGCCTCCCCTCTCGGTCTCAACCGGAAACACCCATGCCCCCAAACCAGGTGGCATGCCTATCGGCTTCAACCGATATCTTCCACCATGGCCTCTCTATACGGTGTGTGCTAGAAAGGGGTTGACGATCGATCGAACTGCACCCTACTTATGTAGGGACAAATGGTAGTACGAAACAAGTATGGGGGTTACTGGAACAAGACTCGATCTACGGTCGACTCAGGAGGTTTATAAAATCCCTACATGACATATATAACAAATATATTTCAACCAACAACGTCACCACTCACTATACCTTACCATGCCATACCGGACATAACCGTGCCGACGGGGACCGACGACAAGCTCACGCCTACCCAAGGCAGAGGCTTTTCCCGGATTCCTTTCCGGCATGCATGCAAGGCACATGAGAATGGATACCATCACAAGTATATTCATTTCCAACAACAAGGAGATCACTAATATGCCTTCATGGAAATGATCATATCACGTGAAATAACAAGTACTCTGAAATGAGGTGGTGTGATAAACGTGTCGGCTAACACACCAAAAGTATAATGCCGGGGTTCAGATAGCTTGCCTTCAAGTTGTGGAGGGGGTGAGGTGCTCTCCAAAACTTTTGAAAGTTTTCTCTTCTCTCTCCAAAATCCTATTAAAATATTTTTGAATCAATAAATAGTTTAAAAATAGAACCAAAAATTTGTCTGAATTTTTTTGAAATAAATCTTAAAATAAACTAGACAATATTTGAGAGAGGTAGGAAAAAGAATCAACTCATTTGGAGTTGTATTTAAAAAGTTACAGCCATTCAAAGTTTTGATGAAAATCTGTTATTTAAATTAAAACAGAAAAAGAAAACGATTCGAATAAACACGTACACGTTGAAAGCGTATTCGGGAAGTACGCTTCCACTTATCCAGCATGGACGGCGTGGGGAGTCACTGACAGTGGGTCCAGGTGGCCCACTAGTCAGGTTTGACTAGTCCACGCGCGCGTTGCCTCCTCCGGCCGAAACAGAGGCGGAGCTCCGGCGAGGCTCGCCGGCGAATGACGGCACCGTTCGGAAAACGGAGGCCATCTGCGGGCTCAGGGGATCAAGACGGTCACTCCGGTGGTCGTTTTGGCCTCAGGGGTGGACGGAGCTGCCGGCGGCGAGCTTCGCGGCGGACGGTGGCCGTCGGGCAAAGTGGTTTTGGGGCTGCGGTGGTTCCTGATCAAAATCGAGTAGGGGAAAAGGTTCACGGTAGGAAGAGAGAGCTTCTGGTGGAGAGAGTGGAGTGGGGGAGGCCCTGGTTGAGGTGAACGTAGCTGGGACGTGGCGGCGGCCGTACCGTCCGGACTTGGGGAAGACGGTCTTCCCTTGACGATTTGCGGGCAGTGGGGTGCCATGGGGTGGCTCGAGGTCGATCGCTCATGGGACGGCTCGGGACTTCCTTAAATAGGCGAGTCGAGGCGGTTCAGCGGCGTCATGGATAAGGTCGCCGACGACCGTCTTTCTGTAGCTTGGGCGACGTGGCGGCGACGTGTGCTATAGGACTAGCTTGTGGATGAGCTTGCGCTGTTCCAGGAGGCAGGTGGCGGGTGCTGGCAGCTTGGGCGGCACCGACCTGGCCGAGACGCGCTGCGGACGCCGGCGTGCCGCCAACGGCTCTGACGGCGGTGCTGTAGGGCGCCAGGGGCTGCTTGGCGTGATGCAGGGAGAAGGTTAGTGAGTGGCGTGGCTCCGCAGGGCGGTGTCTAACCAGGGGTGCGACGCGTCGGCTCGGGCGCGGCACGTGCAATACGCGTGCTCTCCTCGCGCCCAGAGCACGCACGGGACGTGCTCGATGAAATGCCATGGCATGCTAGGGGGCTCCAAACCACAAGAGGGTTAGCAGGGTGGGGTTATAGGATAGGGCAAAACTATTGGACATGCTGGTCTGGTCAGGGGATTAAGTTCACAGTGCAAACAAAAACTCATGTCAAAACAGATCATGCCCATAAGGTGTTTGACAAAATGTCAAGGGCACTTAGGCATTTCTTGGAGTGGCCAAAACTTCTAGAGTGGGGTCTCTTTAGATGAAAGAGAGGGTGGTAAGGTTAGTTTACCGAATGAAGAAACTTGCTAGTGCAAGTTTTGCAAAACTTCAATTCTGGACAGAAAGCAAAAGGCATTGTTGCAAGCACTTAAAATCATCCAATGGGTCCACTCTCCTGGACTTAAGGGTTTGGTAAGGAGGACTACCAGTAGGAAAAGGAATCATGGATCAAGGAGCAACTAAAAAGGTGGTTGCTGTACAAAACCTCAAGTTGGACCAGAATGGAAAAGAGGATGATTCACTCAGTTTTTCCAAAGAACATCACTAGGTTATTGCATAAAGTGGAATAGTATGCTCCTACTAACTTCCCATAATTTTGTTAGAAGTTTTAAAGAAGTATTTGAATAGGTTGTAGTGTAAAAATGCTCTCTGGACCAGATTTGAAAATATGGTGTAGAGCTCAAAATATTCAATGGGCAGAAGATATTTTTACACAAAAGTGGTTCAAATACTCCATATGACATCTCCAAATTTTGGTGGTATTTTTGAATGAATTTATAAAAGGGTTGTAGTACAAATGGGACCATAAAACTATGGGAAACCATTTTTCAAGAAAACAAAGATCAGGAAGAATATTATATAATTAATTCTTCTGATAAAAGAAAAGATTTTCTTGAGAGGGTAACAAGTCCAAAATCATAAGTGAAAGGTTTTTCATCTTAGGGAACACTCCAAGATAACCAAGAAAAGAAAGGTTCTGTAATCAAGAAAAACCAAGAAAAAGGAAAGTTAAAATTTCCTGGCAAGATTTTAATTAACAAAACAAGGTTAAAATTTTTGGGGTGTCACAACACTACCCCCCTTAAGGAAAATCTCGTCCTCGAGATTGGCTACGAGTTACCTCTATAGAAAAAATGCATCAAAACAAAAGCGGCTACAGTGAGAGGGCAATAAGTGGTGTAAAAAAATACAGTGTGGAACACTGGCGCGGCGTGGAAAATCCACGGTTAGGAGCAAAAACGAGAGATTTGTACGCTGGATATGGATTTATTCTAAATCTCAAAATACGATGGTCGCACCCGAGAGCACAGTGCTCTCTCTGGCTGACAGGTGGACCCAGGCCCACTGTCAGCCTCTTCTTCTTCCTCCTGCTCTTTCTTCTTCCTCTCTCCCGCGTGCTTTCCCGCGCTTTCTCCACCGGCGATGCCTAGCGCGTAGGGCATCTAGGCCGTACTGCGGTAGTGCGCGGCATGCTAGCTGCCGGTGCAGCGTGCACTCACTTCTCGGGCCAGTGCGATGTCGGCACTGCTCGGGGATTCGCCTCCGAACACCAGCGATCGGGCGACGAGCGGCGCTGGTGGACCTCGCCCACTGTACATCGAGCTCGAGCTATAAAACGGCCGAGGTGTTCTTCTCTTTTCCTCACACCTGGCCTCGCTTCTCCTCCTCTTTCCTTCTCCTCTGTTTCCGTTTGCCGAAGCTCGAGGCGAGGCTCTAATGGCGGCGGTGGTGCCGGACTGGTACGTGATCTGTTGCAGCGGAGGGCTGGCAGCGGTGCCGGGCTCTCCGTGCTCTGTGTGCGATGATCCTCGATGATCGCTATGATGCTGCTGCTCGGGTGTTGGCTCTCTGCGGTGGTGGTGATCACGAGGAGTAGGTGGGGTGTGTCGGGCGCTGACTGTTGTCGGGAGGTGCTCAGTTAGATGTAACACCGTTGCAAAAATTTTGCAAGCAGTGTGTGTGTGTGTGTGTGTGTGTGTGTGTGTGTGTGTGTGCTCGAGTAGTTGTGGTTGTGAGTCTGCTGTCGTGGTGCTGCGGGAAATAAAAATAAAATCTACGTCGTGAGGAGATGTATGATGCAGCAACACAGGGAAAAGAAATCTTACTCCAGGATTTTTCGCGAGAGAAAACAGTGATACATTAAAGTTGAACGCAACAGAACTACTCACATTAACAGAAACTAAATGATTAGCTTGTCACGCAAACTCGGGGTACCACGCATAAGTTACAACACACAAACAAATGTTGCAGCAATGAACACAACAGTGACGTCTAAAATGAAAACGATAACTGGACGGGGTCCCGAGAAAACGTCTCTGGTACTGGGATACACTCTTCTTCTATCGGGGAAAGTGGATTGACCAGATGGTGAATGTGCCTCTCCTGGTCGGGTCTCAGTGATCTGCCGATGGCGATATGAGGATTTAAATCCGCGAGACTCTGGAGATAACCCATCACGCGTTGGGTTAAACGCTCTTGAGCGATGACGTACTGGACGAGGTTGGCCAGGACTGGGTCTCTCTCAATTCGTCCACCGGGAAAAGATGTTACTCCCGGTGCTGCACGGCTCGAAAGTAATAATACCCTCGCTCACTGGCATAGGGTACCGCGAATCGGGCAGCAAGACTTCGCATGCCGCAGCTTCTACGGCCATATGTGGGGTCGGCATAGATTTCCCCATGAAGGAGACCTCCGTTGGGTCTTGGTTTGGGTTTACAGGAGGGATGTGCACTGCTGCCCAAGATCTCGAGGTGGAAGGGTGATCCTTGATTTGAACAGCTCAGATCGGGTGGCTGGGTAGCGCCCATGGTACTCGCAGTAAAATCCCACAATATCTTGACAAAACTACCTGGGGTTACATCTGGAGTTCTCAGATAAATACTAGGGCTCGGCATGGCAAGAAATGTTTGTGAGGAGGGTACACAAGGCGAGGGATGCTTGGCAAGGTCACACGATGGCCTTTATATAGCACTGGAGCTGGGTCAGCTCGGCTCCGAGGGTCAGGGTCAAAGCCACAGATACATATCTCACCACAGTGACGTATCACTGTGGGTGTTGTCGGGGTGGTTTTGGTAGCTGTGCCTGGGATAGAAAAATCACACTGCATGCTAACATAATCATGCCAGGCTACTATTTAAAACAGAGGCACGACGACAGGCTACGTCAATTTAAGTGATCACAGGATTACAAAGCGAGGATACATTTGGACTCGTCACTACTCGAGTGACTTAGTCTACCTCGTTTACATCCAAGCGGGCGTGCCTTGTGAATGTCGAGGCTTCTCCACGGGTCTCACCGTCGGAATTAGCTGGAGAGGGTTGAGGGGCTGCAGGCTCGGGGTAGCGATGATGACCATCGCGGGGATTGTTGACCACAACCCCGTTGGAGTGTGCTCCCAAGAGGCGAGGAAGCACTTCTGGGGTCATCAAAGCACCTTGGCTGACGGCTGGGGCTGACCTCAGGGTCTCGATCGGGTGTCCGAACAGCACGACTGGGTTGTCGGCGTTGGGCTCGTTCTCTTCTCTCGCCGGGGCTCGACGAACCAGCTCTCCACGAGCTGCGATCAGATCAATGGTGATTTGATCGAACAGTTCCTCCAGTGCACCTACATAGCGCACTAGGTGCAACAATGCAGGATCCGCCTCGTGATCTCCGCTGGCAACTTGGGGTGGTCTACCATACCCTTCACGCTGGGGTAGTAGTGGAACGAGCGATCGTTAACTCGGGCGACAGTGCCCGAGATGAACTATAGCTTCTCGAGCAGCTAGTTGGATGGCTTGTGGCTCAAAGGAAGTTGTTCTTCCGGTGAACTCAGAGGGCGCCGGGCGCTAGACCCCCACCGTAAATGTGTACAAATGGGCCTGAATTGACGGCTCTCACCACTCATGGGTCCTCGGTACACAACATATTCTGGGGGCTCTTCTAAAGCATAGGCACGGCGGGTGAGGTTTGCGAGTATGGTCACAAAGCCTCCAAGGTTGGTTGCTGTGGTCTCGTTGTTCACGACGGGGCAAGGCATTGTGGCTCGGTTTGGGGTAGCGGCTGTGCTGTGTTGGGGCTAGCGTGCCCTTTTATAGTAAAAGGGGACGGAGTCTTCCTTCGCACGCTTGCGAATGAGACATAATAGGCGTCGGTCACTGGCGCGTGAGCGACAGGCTAGGTTGATAGGTTGGGCACCGACTGCCAAAAAGGCGTCGGGTCACTGTGTGGCTATCTTGCACGAGAAGCTTGGCTGGGTTCAGGTTATGGTCTGGGGGTTTGGCTTACCTAGGTCTATTGACCCGGCTAAGATAGGATTAGCCAATGGTCAGCCTGGCTCTGATACCAAGTCTGTGGCGACCGGATTTTCCGGGTAATAAATTCCAGAAAATGGCCGTCGAGCTCGCCGGCCCCAGGATTGCTGTTAGCTGATGAGGCACCAACTTGATACAGAAATTCCAAGCAAAGTACAACATATGTAGTACAAGACCATCTGGTCTGTGAGTACAACAAAAGGTTTCGAGTGGTTGATGGCGAAAGCGGTTTGTGGATCATCAGCGTCTATGGGACTCCATTTCCCACAGGAACAGCTGACCAGGTTAACTCCTATCTTCGCGAGGCTGCTATCGCCGTTGCTTAGGTTCCGGGCTGTCATCGCGACGCTCCTCTCCACGCAAGAAATCTGGCCAAGACAATAGCCAGGGACAAACCAGTGAGTACTTTGAATGTACTCGCAAACATTATGAACACTGGAATAATATAACAACGATGCTCTGAAATATTTTATGCTCACGACGTCAGTCACAAGAGATAATAAAGACTCTGATGCACGCACGTAGGTTATTTTTGAATATGCAATATCATAGTAGTACTAAAATGCATAGTCGGGCGTCTGAGCGACACCACTTAAAGGGCTTAGAGATGAAATAAATAACAAGCGATGCCACAGTCGGGCGTCTCAGCGACACCGCATAAAGGGCTGATAAATAAAATAAAAGCATTGCCACAGTCGGGCATCTTAGTGACACCACATAATGGGCTTTAAAATAAATGCCATAATCGGGCGTCTTAGTGACACCACATAAAGGGCTATAAAATAAATGCCACAGTCGGGCGTCTTAGCGACACCACATACAGGGCTTTAAAATAAATGCCACCGTCGGGCGTCTTAGCGACGCCACATAAAGGGCTTTAAAATAAATGCCACAGTCGGGCGTCTTAGCGATACCACATAAAGGGCTTTAAAATAAATGCCACAGTCGGGCGTCTTAGCGACACCACATACAGGGCTTTAAAATAAATGCCACAGTCAGGCGTCTTAGCGACGCCACATAAAGGGCTTTAAAATAAATGCCACAGTCGGGCGTCTTAACGACACCACATAAAGGGCTTTAAAATAAATGCCACAGTCGGGCGTCTTAGCGACGCCACATAAAGGGCTTTACAATAAACACAGTGAATATCCAGGAGGTAGAACCATCCCAGGGATACTCAATAATTCAAATAATATAACGGGTTAGTCCATAACAAAAATAATAATCATGGGGTTAGTCCATAACAAAAATAATAATCATAGTCATCATAAGTCACAAGTCACGATTCATTGTTCGGGTTTAACAGTTTCTCCTCCGAAGACTGACGCTAAGACCGACACCTGACCCATCCCAGACTGAAATCCTTAACCGAGGACATGGCTATTCGAATCGGTTTAATCTCTGCAGAGGGTGTACTCTTTACCCACTAGTAACAGATTCCTTTAATCCATCGGGACTAATTTCGTCTACGGTCTTTTAATTGAAAACACACCTGACTTGCACACACCAGCTTAACTTACCGGTGCCTGGAATCACCCATGACACTTGTTAAGCAAAACTCTAAGTGGGGAGGCTACAACCTCGCGTAGCATGGGATCGAATTTATACCGGCGCCTAAGGGGTGGCTCTCCTCTCGGTCTCAACCGAAACACCCATGCCCCTGCACCAGGTGGCATGCCTATCGGCTTTAACCGATATCTTCCACCATGGCCTCTCTGTACGGTGTGTGCTAGAAAGGGGTTGACGACTGACTGAACCGTACCCTACTTGCGGTAGGGACAAATGGTAGTACGAAACAAGTATGGGGGTTACTGGAACAAGACTCGATCTACGGTCGACTCAGGAGGTTTATAAAATCCCTACATGACATATATAACAAATATATTTCAACCAACAACGTCACCACTCACTATACCTTACCATGCCATACCGGACATAACCATCCCGACGGGGACCGGCGACAAGCTCACGCCTACCCAAGGCAGAGGCTTTTCCTGGATTCCTTTCCGGCATGCATGCAAGGCACATGAGAATGGATACCATCACAAGTATATTCATTTCCAACAACAAGGAGATCACTAATATGCCTTCATGCAAATGATCATATCACATGAAATAACAAGTATTCCGAAATGAGGTGGTGTGATAAACGTGTCGGCTAACACAGCAAAAATATTATGCCGGGGTTCAGAAAGCTTGCCTTCAAGTTGTGGAGGGGGTGAGGTGCTCTCCAAAACTTTTGAAAGTTTTCTCTTCTCTCTCCAAAATCCTATTAAAATATTTTTGAATCAATAAATAGTTTAAAAATAGAACCAAAAATTTGTCTGGATTTTTTTGGAAATAAATCTTAAAATAAACTAGACAATATTTGAGAGAGGTAGGAAAAAGAATCAACTCATTTGGAGTTGTATTTAAAAAGTTACAACCATTCAAAGTTTTGATCAAAATCTGTTATTTAAATTAAAACAGAAAAAGAAAACGATTCGAATAAACACGTACACGTCGAAAGCGTATTCGGGAAGTACGCTTCCACTTATCCAGCGTGGACGGCGTGGGGAGTCACTAACAGTGGGTCCAGGTGGCCCACTAGTCAGGTTTGACTAGTCCACGCTGCTGCTGCCTCCTCCGGCCAAAGCAGGCGGAGCTCGGCGAGGCTCGCCGGCGAATGACGGCACCGTTCGGAAAACGGAGGCCATCTGCGGGCTCAGGGGGTCAAGACGGTCACTCCGGTGGTCGTTTTGGCCTCAGGGGTGGACGGAGCTGCCGGCGGCGAGCTTCGCGGTGGACGGTGGCCGTCGGGCAAAGTGGTTTTGGGGCTGCGGTGGTTCCCGATCAAAATCGAGTAGGGGAAAAGGTTCACGGGAGGAAGAGAGAGCTTTTGGTGGAGAGAGTGGAGTGGGGGAGGCCCTGGTTGAGGTGAACGTAGCTGGGACGTGGCGGCGGCCGAACCGGCCGGAGTTGGGGAAGACGGTCTTCCCTTGACGATTTGCGGGCAGTGGGGTACCATGGGGGTGGCCTGAGGTCGACTGCCTGCGGGGACGGCTCAGGGCTTCCTTAAATAGGCGAGTCAAGGCGGTTCAGCGGCGGCCGCGGATAAGGTCGCCGGCGACCGTCTTTCTGTAGCTTGGGCGACGTGGCTGCGACGTGTGCTATAGGACAAGCTTGTGGATGAGCTTGCGCTGTTCCAGGAGGCAGGTGGCGACCGCTGGCAGCTTGGGCGGTACCGACCTGGCCGAGACGCGCTGCGGACGCCGGCGTGCCGCCAAGGGCTCTGACGGCGGTGCTGTAGGGCGCCAGGGGCTGCTTGGCGTGATGCGGGGAGAAGGTTAGTGAGTGGCGTGGCTCCGCAGGGCGGTGGCTAACCAGGGGTGCGACGCGTCGGCTCGGGCGCGGCACGTGCAATACGCGTGCTCTGCTCGCGCCCAAAGCACGCACGGGACATGCTCGATGAAATGCCATGGCATGCTAGGGGGCTCCAAACGACAAGAGGGTTAGCAGGGTGGGGTTATAAGCTAGGGCAAAACTATTGGACATGCTGGTCTGGTCAGGGGATTAAGTTCACAGTGCAAACAAAAACTCATGTCAAAACAAATCATGCCCATAAGTTGTTTGACAAAATGTCAAGGGCACTTAGGCATTTCTTGGAGTGGCCAAAACTTCCAGAGTGGGTCTCTTTAGATGAAAGAGAGGGTGGTAAGGTTAGTTTACCGAATGAAGAAACTTGCTAGTGCAAGTTTTGCAAAACTTCAATTCTGGACAGAAAGCAAAAGGCATTGTTGCAAGCACTTAAAATCATCCAATGGGTCCACTCTCCTGGACTTAAGGGTTTGGCAAGGAGGACTACCAGTAGGAAAAGGAATCATGGATCAAGGAGCAACTAAAAAGGTGGTTGTTGTACAAAACCTCAAGTTGGACCAGAATGGAAAAGAGGATGATTCACTCAGTTTTTCCAAAGAACATCACTAGGTTATTGCATAAAGTGAAATAGTATGCTCCTACTAACTTCCCATAATTTTGGTAGAAGTTTTAAAGAAGTATTTGAATAGGTTGTAGTGTAAAAATGCTCTCTGGACCAGATTTGAAAATATGGTGTAGAGCTCAAAATATTCAATGGGCAGAAGATATTTTTGTACAAAAGTGGTTCAAATACTCCATATGACATCTCCAAATTTTGGTGGGATTTTTGAATGAATTTATAAAAGGGTTGTAGTACAAATGGGACCATAAAACTATGGGAAACCATTTTTCAAGAAAACAAAGATCAGGAAGAATGTTATATAATTAATTCTTCTGATAAAAGAAAAGATTTTATTGAGAGGGTAACAAGTCCAAAATCATAAGTGAAAGGTTTTTCATCTTAGGGAACACTCCAAGATAACCAAGAAAAGAAAGGTTCTGTAATCAAGAAAAACCAAGAAAAAGGAAAGTTAAAATTTCCTGGCAAGATTTTAATTAACAAAACAAGGTTAAATTTTTTGGGGTGTCACACAAGATGCATATGCATAGGAAGTATGTTAGACTTAAGTGTGTTTCTCACATGTTTTATGATGCTCTTTTTGTGCTTCAATTCTTGTCTTTCATGTGAGCATCATTGAAATCTCAATGCCTAGCTAAAAAGGCTTTAAAGAAAAGCGCTTGTTGGGAGACAATCCAATATTTTTCCTTTCTGTTATTTAATAAATTTTTCATCTACTCTCTGTTTAGATGTGTTTTTATCTTTTAATTAGTGTTTGTGCCAAGTAGAACCTATAGGATAACCGATGATGATAGTTGATTTGATTCTGCTGAAAAACAGAAACTTTGCGCGCACGAGAAATTTTTTAGTAAATCACAGAAACGTGATTTTGTGTTGATTATTTTTGCTGATGTTCAATAGACAAATTTTCTAGGACTCCCTATTTTGGTAGAATTTTTGGAGTTCCAGAAAATTGCGTTAGTTACAGATTACTACAGACTATTCTGTTTTTGACAGATTCTGTTTTTCGTGTGTTGTTTGCTTATTTTGATGCATCTATGGCTAGTAAAATAGTTTATAAACCATAGATAAGTTGGAATACAGTAGGTTTAACACCAAAATAAATAAAGAATGAGTTCATTACAGTACATTATGTGGTGGTTTTGTTTTCTTTCACTAACGGAGCTTACGAGATTTCTGTTGAGTTTTGTGTTGTGAAGTTTTCAAGTTTTGGGTAAAGCTTTTATGAACTATGGAATAAGGAGTGGCAAGAGCCTAAGCTTGGGGATGCCCAAGGCACCCCAAGATATTCAAGAATATCCAAAAGCCTAAGCTTGGGGATGTCCCGGGAAGGCATCCCCTCTTTCGTCTTTGTTCATTGGTAACTTTACTTGGAGCTATATTTTTATTCACCACATGATATGTGTTTTTCTTGGAGCGTCGTGTATTATATTACTCTTTGCTTTTTAGTTTATCACAATCATCCTTGCTTTACACACCTTTTGGGAGAAGCCTACTTGATTGGAATTTGCTAGAATACTCTATGTGCTTCACTTCTATCTTTTGAGCTTAATAGTTTTTGCTCTAGTGCTTCACTTATATCTTTTAGAGCACGATGGTGACTTATTTTTGTAGAAATTTCTAGTATCTCGTGCTTCACTTATATTATTTTGAGAGTATTTTAGAACAGCATGGTATTTGCTTTGGTTACAAATTTGGTCCTAGAATGATGAGCATCCAAGTTGGGTATAATAAAAACTATCACAGGAAGTGAATTGGATGCTATGATCAATTTGATGCTTTATAATTGTTTTGATATAGGGAGGTAGTGATATTAAAGTCATGCTAGTTGAGTGATTATGAATTTAAAGAATACTTTTGTTGAAGTTAGCAAGTCCCGTAGCATGCACGTATGGTTAAAGTTGTGTAACAAATTTGAAACATTAAGTGTACCTGGCTTGTGCATCCTTATGAGTGGCGGTCGGGGACGAGCGATGGTCTTTTCCTACCAATCTATCCCCCTAGGAGCATGCGCGTAGTACTTGATTTTTGATGACTTCCAAATTTTTGCAATAATTATATGAGTTATTTTCACTAATGTTGAGTCCATGGATTATACGCATTTTTACCTTTCCACCATTGCTAGCCTCTTCGGTACCGTGCATTGCCCTTTCTCACCTTGAGAGTTGGTGCAAACTTCGTCGGTGCATCCAAACCCCGTGATACGATATGATCCATCACACATAAACCTCCTTATATCTTCCTCAAAACAGCCACCATACCTACCTATTATGGCATTTCCATAGCCATTCCGAGATATATTGCCATGCAACTTTCCACTGTTCCGTTTATCGTCATCATGACATACTTTACTTTCGTCATATTGCCATTGCATGATCATGTAGTTGACATCGTATTTGTGGCAAAGCCACCATGCATAATTGTCATACATGTCACTCTTGATTTATTGCACCATCCCGGTACACCGCCGGAGACATTCATATAGTCATATCTTGTTCTAGTTTCAAGTTGTAATTCGTATGTTGTAATCAATAAAAGTGTGATGATCATCATTATTAGAGCATTGCCCAAAAAGAAAAAAAAAGAAAAAATAAGAAAGGCCAAAGAAAAAAAAGGAAGGCCCAAAAAAGAAAAAAAAGGAAAGAAAAAAAAGAAAAATAAATAAATAAAAAGGGCAATGTTACTATCTTTTTTTTCATAATTGTGCTTCAAAGTAGCACCTTGTTCTTCATGTAGTGAGTCTCATATATTGTGCTTCAAAGTAGCACCATGTTTTTCATATAGTGAGTCTCATTGGTTGTCTTTTTCATACTAGTGGGAATTTTTCATTATAGAACTTGGCTTGTATATTCCTACGATGGGCTTCCTCAAATGCCCTAGGTCTTCGTGAGCAAGCGAGTTGGATGCACACCCACTAGTTTTCTTTTGTTGAGCATTCCTTTATAGCTCTATTGCATCCGTTGCATGGCAATCCCTACACCTCATGTTGACATCAATTGATGGGCATCTCCATAGCCTGTTGATTATCCTCGTCAGTGTGAGACTTTCTCCTTTTTTTGTCTTCTCCACACAATCCCCATCATCATATTCTATTCCATCCATAGTGCTATATCCATGGCTCACGCTCATGTATTGCGTGAAGGTTGAAAAAGTTCGAGATTATTTAAGTATGAAACAATTTCTTGGCTTGTCATCGGGGGTATAGAAGTTGGGAACATATTTGTGTGATGAAAATGAAGCATAGCCTAACTATATGATTTTGTAGGGATGAACTTTCTTTTGCCATGTTATTTTGAGAAGACATGACTACTTTGATTAGTATGCTTGAAGTGTTACTATTTCTTTTCTCAATATGAACTTTTATTTTGAATCATTTGTATCTGAACATTCATGCCACAATAAAGAAAAATTACATTGAGAATTATGCTAGGTAGCATTCCACTTCAAAAATTCTATTTTTATCATTTACCTACTCGAGGACGAGCAGGTATTAAGCTTGGGGATGCTTGATACGTCTCCAACGTATCTATAATTTTTGATTGTGCCATGCTATTATATTACCCCTTTTTGGATGTTTATGGGCTTTATTTTACACATTCATATCATTTTTAGGACTAACCTACTAACTGGAGGCCCAACCCGTATTGCTGTTTTTTGCCTATTTCAGTATTTCGAAGAAAAGGAATACCAAACGGAGTCCAAACGGAATAAAACCTTCGGGAGCGTGATTTTTGGAACGAACGTGATCCGGAGAACTTGGAGTGCAAGTCAAGAAGCAAACGAGGCGGCCAGGAGGGTGGAGGGCGCACCCACCCCTACAGGGCGCGCCCCCTGTCTCCTGGGCCCCACGTGCGGCCACCGATGTACTTCTTCCTCCTATATATACCTACGTACCCCGAAAACATCCAGAGAGCCACCGAAACACAATTTCCACAGCCGTAACCTTCTGTATCCGCGAGATCCCATCTTGGAGCCTTCGTCGGCGCTCTACCGGAGGGGGAATCGATCACGGAGGGCTTCTACATCAACACCATAGCCCCTCCGATGAGTTGTGAGTAGTTTACCACAGACCTTCGGGTCCATAGTTATTAGCTAGATGGCTTCTTCTCTCTTTTTGGATCTCAATACAATGTTCTCCCCCTCTCTTGTCGAGATCTATTCGATGTAAACTCTTTTTGCGGTGTGTTTGTCGAGATCCGATGAATTGTGGATTTATGATTAAGTTTATCTATGAGAAATATTTGAATCTCCTCTGAATTCTTTTATGTATGATTGAGTTATCTTTGCAAGTCTCTTCGAATTATCAGTTTGGTTTGGCCTAGTAGATTGATCTTTCTTGCCATGGGAGAAGTGCTTAGCTTTGGATTCAATCTTGGGTGTCCTTACCCAGTGACAGAAAGGGTTGCAAGGCACGTATTGTATTGTTGCCATCGAGGATAAAAAGATGGGGTTTATATCATATTGCATGAGTTTATCCCTCTACATCATGTCATCTTGCTTAAGGCGTTACTCTGTTCTTATGAACTTAATACTCTAGATGCAGGCAGGAGTCGGTCGATGTGTGGAGTAATAGTAGTAGATGCAGGCAGGAGTCGGTCTACTTGTTGCGGACGTGATGCCTATATACATGATCATGCCTAGATAATCTCATAATTATTCGCTTTTCTATCAATTGCTCGACAGTAATTTGTTCACCCACCGTAATACTTATGCTATCTTGAGAGAAGCCTCTAGTGAAACCTATGGCCCTCGGGTCTATCTTTTATCATATTTGCTTTCAATCTATTTTTATTTGCATCTTTACTTTTTGCATCTATATTATAAAATACCAAAAATATATTTATCTTATCATATTATATCTATTAGATCTCACTTTCGCAAGTGGCCGTGAAAGGATTGACAACCCCTTTATTGCGTTGGTTGCGAGTTCTTTGTTTGTTTGTGTAGGTGCGTGGGACTTTGGAGGAGTCTCCTACTGGATTGATACCTTGTTCTCAAAAACTGAGGGAAATACTTACGCTACTGTGCTGCATCACCCTATCCTCTTCAAGGAAAACCAACGCAAGCTCAAGACGTAGCACGTCCCTATCCATAGTGGAGTGCAGCGCGGTTAGCTCTTCGGCCGCGAGGGCTTCAGACAATGCCTCGAGGGCCAGGGATGCGATTTTATTTTCGGCGCGGAGTGCTATGTCCGGATCACTGGCAAGAGTGATGATATCGTTGGGCCCGGGCATCTTGAGCTTCATGTACTTAATGAGGTATAGCTTGGAAGCGTGTAAATGCATCTCGCCCAAATAGGGCGTGATATCCGCTGTTGAAAGGGGTCACTTGGAAGGTTATCTCTTTGGACCGATAATGCCAAATACCACGTCGAGTGTGATTTTTCCCGTGCATCGTGCCTCCCGGCTGAGAATGATTCTCCGGAAGGTCGTGCTACTTTGCTCGATGCGGCTCTTGTCTATTTCCATTTTATTTAGCGTATCCTCATAGATGAGGTTTAATCCGCTGCCACCGTCCATGAGCACTTTGGTGAGCAGAAAACCGTCCACAATTGAATTGAGGACCAAGGCGGCTGGTGCCCGGACTGTCCGGAATTTTGGTTCGTCGTTGGCGTTGAAAGTTATGGCCGTGTCGTTCCAGGGGTTTATTGCTGTGACTTGGCAGACTTCAGCGAGGTTGCAGAAAGCCCTTTTACGCTGATTGTTTGAAGCGAAAGTGTCGAAGACTGTCAATATGCTGGGGTCATCAACTTCCAGGGGGTGTTGCTCTAGTGTATTTTTGGTGAGGATATCCTCACCGCTCTTGGCCACTTGCCGGAGTATCCAACATGCTCTAAGGTTGTGGGTTGGTATGGTGTCCGGCGTTCTGTGTATTTTGCATGGCCTATTGAGCTATCCCTCTAGAACGGTTCCGCACCCCGTGATGTGCTTAGATTTCTTTACTATTGGTTCTGGTGCGCCGTGAGGGTGCATCCTTTTTCCCCGGACAAAGGGTTCCGTGGAAACCGGTGGTTCCCAGAGAGCTGCCTGAGTTTTCCAGGCGCTTTCCATTGCGCAGTACTTCTATACTATGGTTGCCAAGTCAGCGAAGTGTAATACGCGACGACGGCTGATGTCATTGAGGATTCCTTCGTCCGTGCAATTGTTGCTGAATACTGAGATCGCGTCTTTGTCGCGGCAATCTTTAATCTTGCCTTTGATAAGGAGGAATATGGCCCAAAAGTGATGGACTGTTTCCTGAGACTGTTGTCGTATGTGCATGAGATCATTTATATCTGGGCGGGTGGGTGGATTTAAATCCGAACCCTGACCCACTTTGGAATCCGGAGTTTGAAAAACTTCCGAACTTAATAGCTCGGGCTCTAGGATGTCAACTGATTTTTCAGGCCCGTCGTCCGATTCTAGGTTCGGAGGGCAGGATGTGTCTTTCCGAAGGCAGGTATCCGGCTCTTCGAGCTCGGAGATCCGAACATGGTTCGTCCTCAGTATAGAGGAAGAGTTGTCGTCTGGCTCCTCTACCACCGCTATCTGGTGGGTGATCGGTGGAGATTTAATTTCTCTCTGGTCGGGTTTAAGCCCAATCCGATCATAGTTTGTAGCGACCCCCAAGGCGGCGATGCGATCTAGGAGCTTGTTCAAAGATGACAACTCCGCCGGATCCATCTGCTTGGAGTATTCGGAGTCAACATGGAGGGGATTTTCGATGACTCGAGAAGTCATCGTCGGCTTAACGGCCGAATGGGCGGTCATGGTAAAACCGCCCAGCAGGAGGGTTTGGCCTGGGGCCAGTGCTCCTCCGGAGGTGACAATGTCCTTGATAACAAGGCGAGCCATCAATCCTGTCTTTGACGTCACAACGGAACTCTCAATGAAAGCACCAATGTCGGTGTCAAAACCGGCAGATCTCGGGTAGGGGGTCCCGAACTGTGCATCTAAGGTTGATGGTAACAGGAGACGGGGGACATGATGTTTACCCAGGTTCGGGCCCTCTCTATGGAGGTAATACCCTACTTCATGCTTGATTGATCTTGATGAATATGAGTATTACAAGAGTTGATCTACCTCGAGATCGTAATGGCTAAAACCCTAAAGTCTAGCCTATATGACTATGATTATTCTTGTCTCTACGGACTAAGCCCTCCAGTTTATATAGACACCGGAGGGGACTAGGGTTATACAAAGTCGGTTACAGAGAAAGGAATCTTCACATCCGGACGCCAAGCTTGCCTTCCACGCCAAGGAGAGTCCCATCCGGACACGGGTGAGAGTCTTCGGTCTTGTATCTTCACAGCCCATCAGTCCGGCTCATTTCCAATAGGCCGGACGCCCGAGGACCCCCAAGTCCAGGACTCCCTCAGCGGCCGCGGCAGGAACGGCGGAGGTCGTGGTCACGGTGGTGGCCGCGGCAATGGAGGCAATGGTGGCGGCCGTGGAGCGGCCACGGTGGCCGCGACAATGGAGGTGGCGGCCGTGACGAGCTCCCGGAAGTCTTCTATCAGATCTGCAAGAAGCCAAATCACACTGCGCTCAAGTGCTATCGTCGCTTCGACATCGCCTTCACCAAGGAGAAAAGCGCAAGCGCAGTGTCCAACTCCTCCTACGGTGTTGACACGAACTGGTACGTTGACACCGGCCCCACCGACCACATCACCGGCGAGCTGGACAAGCTCACCATGAGGGAGAGGTACAACGTCCACGACCAAGTGAACATGCCCAATGGGTCAGGTATGAAAATAACTCATATTGGTCAAGCATATGTTCATACCCCTACTCGTAATCTTCATCTTAAAGATGTCCTTTATTCCCCTAACGCCACCAAGAACCTTGTTTCTGCCCACCGTTTGTCACAAGATAATCATGTGTTTCTCGAAACTCATCCTCGTTTCTTCTTTATCAAGGACAAGGCAACGAGGAACACCCTCCTCCATGGCAGGTGTAGATCTGGTCTCTACCCTCTATCATCGGCTTCCTTAAGCCCGGGCAGGCAAGCTTTTGGCGCCACCAAGATATCGCCGTCAAGGTGGAACAGTCGACTAGGTCATCCGTCTTTACAAATCGTTTAGCATGTTCTTAGGCAAAACAAAATTTCCTTTTCTAGTCATGAGTTGAATAAAGAAGGAGTGTGTGATGCATGCCAAAAAGGCAAAAGTCACCAACTCCCCTATCCAAATTCTAGTAGAATTTCGAATGCTCCTTTAGAGCTCATTTTTTCCGATGTATGGGGGCCTGCCCGTGATTCTATCAATAAAAAGAATTATTATGTGAGCTTCATAGATGATTACAGCAAGTTTACTTGGATATATCTTCTCAAACATAAATCTGAAGTGTTTAAGGTTTTTCATGAATTCCAAGCACTTAGCTTTTATATCGTAAAATCATCACCATGCAAACAAATTGGGGTGGTGAGTACGAACGGTTAAACTTGTTTTTTTTCACCAAGTAGGCATCACACACCACGTCTCTTGCCCCCATGCTCACCAGCAAAACGGCTCTGCTGAAAGAAAGCACTGCCACATCGTCGAAGTTGGTCTTTCTCTCCTAGCCCATGCTTCCATGCCCTTAAAGTTTTGGGATGAAGCATTCATTGCCGCCACATATTTGATCAATCGCACTCCTAGTAAGGTGATCAATCTAGAAACTCCTCTTGAAAAATTGTTCCATGAGAAACCAAACTATCATGGTCTTTGCATATTTGGGTGTGCATGTTGGCCCAATCTCCATCCTTTCAATGCCCGCAAACTAGAATTTCGATCTAAGCAGTGTGTGTTCCTAGGCTACGACAACTTACACAAAGGATTAAAATGTCTAGACATAGCTGCTGGTCGTGTTTATATTTCCCGTGACGTCGTGTTTGACGAAACAGTTTTTCCCTTTGCTGCTCTAAATCCAAATGCCGGCGCACTCATCCGATCCGAAGTTCTCCTTCTCTCTGAACAATCTCCATCTACACCTGTTGATCAAGGGGATGAACATATAGCTAATGATCCTTCGGGTAATTTTCATGAAAATCCTGCTATAAATTTTGGAGGATATCTTGCTTTGCACCATGATTTTATGCAGCCAAAAGAGACAGACACGGAGCACGAGGAGGATCCAGGGTCTACGCCAGATTCCCCTGGCAGTGATCCCGGGGACGATCTCCCCTCACCTGCCGTGCTAGGCAGTGGTGGCACATCCGCCTCGGGGCCAGGCGGGCCATCATCGCGCGGACACGCATCCTCCTGCGGGCAGCACAACGACAACAAACGGTAGGCCCGGTGCAGGTAGGGGGCCATCCACGCGCGTGCATCGTGACAGGCGGTCTCCTACACCCGTCAATCATTCGTCTTGGCCCGGGCGGTCCCCTACATCCAGCCAAGCGGCTCGACAACCATAGCCACGGGATGCGTGCGCGCCGCAAGCCGATCCCGCCAGCATCCATCTTGGATCGGGTGCACCTGGGTCGGGTGTGGAGCCAGATTCGTCGGGATCCCCTGTGGCACCGGCTCCTGCTGTTGTACCTGTGCCAACGCAGTGAATAAGATCGCAACATGGGATTTTAAAACCTAAGGTCCGTACATATGGTACGGTCAGGTATGTCAATGCTCGTTTTGGTGGTCTAGCTGTCACGGGTGAGCCCAACAGTCGTGAGGCTTTTGAAAATTAGAATTGAAAAAATGCTATGGATGAGGAATAAAATGCTCTTGTTAAAAATAGAACGTGGCATCTAGTCCCTCCAAAAAGGGGCAGAAACATCATTGATTGCAAGTGGGTTTACAGAATTAAGAGGAAAGCTAGTGGAGAAATTGATAGATACAAGGCTAGACTAGTAGCAAAGGGTTTTAAACAACGGTATGGTATAGACTATGAGGACACCTTTAGTCCTATTGTTAAAGCAGCTACTGTCAGACTTGTTCTCTCTATTGCAGTATCAAACAGTTGGAGTTGTCGTCAATTAGATGTGCAGAATGCGTTCCTTCATGGCGTTCTAGAAGAGGAAGTCTACATGAAACAGCCACCTGGGTATGAGGTAAAAGGCAAAAATCACTATGTCTGTAAACTTGACAAGGCATTATATGCTCTAAAGCAAGCACCCAGAGCATGGTACTCTAGGTTAAGTGAAAAACTTCAAAGGCTTGGCTTTAAACCTTCAAAGGCGGACACGTCACTCTTCTTCTATAAGAAAGGCAAGGTAACCATCTTATGTCGGTATACATTGATGATATTATAGTAGCTAGCTCATCGCATGAAGCAACCGATGCATTGCTAGAGGATCTTAAGAAAGATTTTGCACTAAAGGATCTTGGTGACTTGCATTATTTCTTGGGAATATAAGTTAAGAGAGTAACTGATGGTATAGTCCTAAGTCAGGAGAAATACGTGTTAGATATACTGAAAAGGTCAGGTATGATGAATTGTAAAGTTTCCAACATGCCTCTTTCAACTATAGAAAAATTATCCAAAGAGGAAGGTGAGACCTTGGGAGCTGAAGCAGCTACAAACTACAGAAGTGTGGTAGGTGCCTTGCAATACTTAACACTTACAAGACCTGACATATGTTTTCCTGTCAACAAGGTATGCCAGTTTCTGCATGCTCCTACTCTCCAGCATTGGACTGCAGTTAAAAGAATTCTCAGATATCTCAGAGGTACTATGAGTACAGGATTAAAGTTCACAAAAGCCAACCTCAACTATGGTGAGTGCCTTCTCAGATGCAGACTGGGCAGGCTGTCCTGATGACAGAAGATCAACAGGGGGTTTTGCTGTTTTCTTTGGACCAAACCTTATTTCTTGGAGTGCACGCAAGCAGGCAACTGTGTCAAGGTCCAGCACTGAAGCTGAATATAAGGCCTTGGCGAATGCTATGGCTGAACTGATATGGGTTCAGGCTTTACTTGATGAACTTGGCATAAATCACTCTTCAGTTGCACGGCTGTGGTGTGTGGTGTGACAACATTGGTGCCACTTATCTATCAGCAAATCCGGTGTTTCATGCAAGAACAAAGCATATTGAAGTTGACCATCATTTTGTTAGAGAAAGAGTAGCTAAAAGACTACTGGACATTCGACTAATTTCTACTAATGATCAGGTTGCAGATGGTTTCACCAAAGCCTTATCATGGCAGAAGTTAGAAGATTTCAAGAACAATCTCAACTTGATAAAGTTATGATTGAGGGAGCATGTTAAAATGTATAAATGTAAATCTATATATGGTATTTATATAAACCGTATACACGAGTAGATAAGGATCGCGTTGCGTCTTGTACTCCTGGTTGTTGGGTTGTTGTGATCAATCTCATAGATCTTGTATAGTATATGACTTGGAGATCAATCCATCAACTACCTAACAACTAATCTTGTAATCTTCTACCTTCTGCAGATCCTTAACGTTGAGATCACCCAACTCAATCGGCTTGCAAATATCCCGCCATGCTACAGTGCAGTTACCACCTGGCCTCGTGGTGCCCTTTCCAAAAGAAATTGTGATTTGACTCGCTACAATATGATATGTATATTAACAAGTTGAATCTAGAAAGGATATAGAAAGGCAAAAGGATCTAGAAGTACCACATATATTGTATCAGGAGACGAGTGAGCATGGAGTAAATAAAATTGGGCCAACAATTCTCTTCACTTTCTCAACTGGAGCCATGATACAGTGAGCACTTGCTGATGCAACGACTAATCAACTGCTTAGGCCCGACAGAACAAGCGACATGAAGAATCGCCACTTTATAATTTGTTGTAGTGGTGATAATTATGGAAAACACAATCTATCGCCCTCCATAAAAATCCCGAATAATCTTCAATGTAATGCCAAAACAACGTGCTATTTGACATAGTGTCACAAACTCCTTAACATTAGTTTCAGTCTGGGTGCGGACAAATGTATTATCATGAACTGAATCCACGCTACCCAGGATCTGCAAAGACATTGAAGCAAACGCTGCAGAATTCCTGACCAATCCATGTCTATCTATAGCATTTTAGCGCCTGCAGCAATGTATCTAGTAAAATATTTATTGAAATGTATCAAGAGCTTTGTACATCACCATACTCTATGTAGAAAGATAAGAGGCAGGTCAATGATTCAAAAATAATAACACTAAGAGTACAATAAATATGTACTACTAATCTGAAGTGCCTCCAAAGAGTATCACCTATTCAGCTATAAAGTACCAAACCTAATCCTGAATGACCTATTGCTGGTGGATTTTGCTTATTGGCAGTATGTACTCCGTATTTGATTACCCCTCACTGTACTTGAGATGAAAATTTGTACCATAGAAAGACATACGAGGGTCTAACGGACTTTGAAATTTAAACAACCAGTACTGAGTAGTAATCCCTGGTTGAACAGGCCACTCACTCAACCAAGAACTTGAGCAGTTTGATGACCAGGCTGATTATACCTTAACCAAACCTATGCAACATACCTAAGAAACTACTGCAACAATGTCATTGTGATGGTTCCTACTGATGTAGTTCCTGCTAAACACCTTTTGTTACTATCAAATAGTTTTATTACGCTAGCACACCTACAAACTTCATCACTGATTTGTAGGAGTATTAACAGAGAAGAAGATTATTGAAAATTCCTGGTTCCCTATCTGATCTCTATAGGACAAAGGCCTGAAGTCAAAACCACGTGCACAATCTAATCCCAGTGGTTCTATTTTGTGATCGCAAATCAAACTGGATAAATTGATATGAGGAACAGAGAAATGGCACTATTACTCCATCAAGCAATTAAACAAGACCGTCAAATCAAAATAAGTAAAAGATAATTAGCATGCTCTTGTATCAGTCACCATATATGTGAAGGGAAAATGTCAGACTCCAATTAATATTAAGAGAAAATGGTGAAAAAAAGAACATGTAATGCAATGCAATCTGTCAAACGCCTTGTGAGCAGAGTAGAATGAGATGGAGGGATCAGTAAGTGGCTTGACTTGCACAGTGGTGCCACAGGCAAAGAACTTCATCTTCGATGCTATATGCCATAGAAATCATCAATGATTTACAATGAAACTACAAACTTTCCTCACCTGCTCCTGCGTGTTTGTCTTCTTCACATCAGCAGCTGGCCTTGCCCCCGTGACATCACCACCCAACACCACCTCCTAGAGATCTGATAGTCTGTGGGTGACCTACATACAAGCACCAACAACATCAAGAATCAATATCCAGTATTTCCACCACCTACCCATCCAACTATCAAGAACCAAGCAACCCAGTCAAGAACTCTGCAGAGCAACGACCTTATAGGACGATGGAGTAACCCAAGATGAGCCACCACCACTGCTATGATAACATGCTCCTTTTACCGCCCTCCATCCCCAACCTGAAATGACGACCCTAAAAATATCAATATAATCTCCTAAAGAAAATATGGAAGTGGCAGACACAAATGACTTTATCCCAGCACTCAGTTTGGCAAAGATAATTAATATATTTCTCAGAGAATCCTGGTCAGAATCACAAATGATCAGTCATGTATCCTAGCTGAATACCCTCTACACTTATATACTGGAGATTTACCTAATTGGATTTTGCAAAAGAAGAGTCTCCATAGAAGAAATGCACGTCAGGGTGAGTGCGTTTTACATCACGGTCAACCTGCTCGGTCATCTCTGAATACTAACAAAAGATATCAATATTGGAGTGATGCAAAATGGTAAGATGACTCGCGTGTACGACCGTACACTCGACACCATATGCATTTGCAAACATTGTGAGAGCACATATATACAGTCAAACAGAAAAGTTAAATGCTTCTTAAACTAATAGAAGGAAAATCCACATATTTGAACCTTAACAGCAGTTGCTTCAAACAGCTCAGGCTTGGGGCTGAGACGTGTGCCGTCGGCAGCGGTCAGGCACAGCTCCGCCCCGTGCTACTTCTCTAGAGGACGAGAAAGCTGGTCAAAGAGGAGAGGAAGACGCATGGCTGAAGGCTGGCTATGAGAGAGCCGCCTTGTATCTAGGGGACGGAGGAAGGAGGCGTCGATGCAGAATCGGGGCCTTGCAGTTCGGCGCCGCCCAGACCATGCACCATCGCCCGCTAGTTCTCCAGATCGCAACCGGCCGCGGCGCCGCCATATCGACACATCATAGGAGCCGCCACGGGCAGAGCAGAGAGGAGATGGCGGGGCCTAGCGGAACCAGCGCCATGGAGATGCTGGCAGAGCAGGGCGGGCTAAGTCGCGGGCGGAGCTGGGCGCGTTGAGTAGCAGGCGGCGGCGGCGGTTTTGGGGGAGAGGAGAGGAGATGAGAGGAGGTTGCGTGTGGAGGAAGAGATAAGGAAATAGATTCTTGCGTGACCCCTCCGATTTTCTTTTTCCTCTCCCACCCAATCGCCAACACGGTTATTTTGTCGTACCTGTGATGACGTGGAACGAGCCAGGAGGTGCCATTCGCGCGGCCCTTATTGGGTTTGATTATAAAGGAAGTTGTTGCTAGGCCTAGGGCTATAGCCATAGTTGCCCCAGGCCTATCTCCGCCACTGGCGACAGCTACTGCATTCACGGGAGGAGTGGGGGCGCGAGACAGAAAGAAGTCAAAGAACGATTCGCGTGTTTGTTTTTCAGTCCTCCCAATCCTAGCATAGTTGGCAGTGCCTGGTCATCATTGACTGCGATCAAAACCGCTTGACCAATGCAAACCGGAAACCAAGGTTGAGTTCTGAACCTCGTGGTTAGTTGGGGGTGTATTTCGACCGGTTTCAAAGTTCAAGGTTGTAAATCAAACCGAGTGGTTAGTTCGAGATTGAAATGTGGACTTTTCTAAAAAAAATAATCAGGGTTCTTTTTGCAAACAAAAATGCCGAGTTAGTAGGGCACCTCAGCTCCTCGAACCAGTATGTAACATGTTTGCTCATACAATGGAGTGTTGGGACCATTTCATCACATTTTAGGAGAAGACCGATCAAAGTGCTTGTCTCGTGAGAGTTGTATGACTTCTGGTGCGTTTATTCACAAAGTTATTTTGAATATTAAAGAGGTTGCCGCGCATTTGCACATACGCTTGAATAGATCGAAGATCCATGAATTACTTAATGTAGGATTAAAAGGGCAAGGGCGCAGCCAGCGTTGATGGGTTCGGTTTGAAGTTTGAACCCAGCAAAATTTGTCAAACTTAATTCTTGATAGTCGATAGTTTTGACCCACGAGATGGTCAATGGAAACCGGAAACCCTCCCGTTCTGACCTTGTCCCCACCGAAGAAGTCAAATATCCTGATTAATCACTAGGCATCTTGGCCTATATAAGCTTGCAGAGCACAGCAGGGCAGGGCACAACACCGAGACCGAGAGAGCTCTGGCCTGCCGAGTAACCGAGGCCAAGCAGCAGTACGTAGCACCCAAATGAGGAGCCGCCTATCCCGCTGTTTCTGGCTCCTCCTGCTGTGCCTCCTCTCCCGGCGCGCGGCGGCTGCTCCTCGCCTCCCCGTCCGAGCGGTGAACCTCGGCGGGTGGCTGGTGACGGAGGGCTGGATCCTGCCGTCCCTCTTCGACGGCATCCCCAACAAAGATCTCTTGGTACTCAACGTATAACTTTGCATACGCATACACGCCAACACATGTGGATGTGGGAGGTCGCCGCCGCCCGCCGCCGCCGACATGGCTCTCTCTGTTTTCAATTTCTTGACCGATTAGCGCGCGGCGTACGTACGTGCAGGACGGCACGCAGCTGCAGTTCAAGTCGGTGACGCAAAACGGCTATGTGGCCGCGGAGAAGGGCGGCGGCGCGGGGCTGGTGGCGAACCGGTCTCAGGCATCTGGCTGGGAGACCTTCAAGCTATGGCGAATCAACGAGACGACGTTCAATTTGAAGGTGTTCGGCAACCAGTTCGTCGGCGTCCAGAGCGACGGCTCGGTGGTGGCCACGGCGACGTCGTCGGGGAAGTCGGAGACGTTCCGGTTAGTGCGCAACGCCGGCAAGGACAGGATGCGGATTATGGCGCCAAACGGGCTCTTCTTGCAGGTAAGATTAAATGAAGTATATGTCTCATTACTCATAGGCAACAAGTGACATTCTTCCACAAACATGTAAAATATTCACGTCTCACTACTCAATACTCATATTAAAATGGAAACCAAGTGAAAACTATATTTCAGATGTTTCAAAAATTCTAAAAAAAAAAACAGTATGGCAGAGAGTTAACGTCTACAAACATGTACACCTTCTGTTCCTAAATGTACGACGTTTTTGCAGTTCAATTCCAACATCTAGAAACAGAGGTAGTAAAATTTAAATTTAGTGCTAATCTTCGAGCATATCTCCACAAAATTGCAACAAGATACATTCATCGTCATTAATCCACCCTAGAAAGAATGATCTAACGCCTGCATAAGAAATTAGCAAGGTATATCCAACAAAATTATTCAGTGATTTACATACAATTTCTTAAACATTTAGTCAGCATGTACGTACGTTCAAAACCGGCACTGGACTCAACATGCGCCTCCAATGTTGACTTGTCTAGCCGTCTAGGATATTTGACTAGTACACCAATAAGTTAGAAAGCTCATTCTCTTCCATAGAAACTAGCAGTCAAATTTCATTGATGGCAGGCAAACAAAGACAGCACAGTGACAGCGGACTATAGGAAGAGCACAAGCTGGGGCGACGACGACCCGTCGGTGTTCGCGGTGACCAGAGTGACGGGGCTCCAAGGAGAGTACCAAATCTGCAACGGATATGGGACGGCAAAGGCCACGCCAATTCTCAAGGTAAAGACATTATTGAACATGCATGTGCCCACTTGCTGATTGCTACTGTTTTAAATCAAAATAACGTGGTGAACAGCACTTGCAGATTATGCTTATCATGATGTGGATATCACTGCCCTCGGTGGTTCCCCTCCTCATTTGTTTCTTGTGTACCATGTGACTCATGTCTATGCATGCCCACTTGCACAAGGAAACAAGAAAAGAGTAGTGGCCACGATAGTACAGCGAATGACTTCACCAGATATATATACCTAGTTTCAAATAATTGCATAAAAAACAATTTGTAAAGGAATTTATTCATTCATACGAAAAAAGAGATGCAAAGTCTTTGGTGTTCGCAATATAGTAATATTATAAATTGAATGTGGTTAGGAATAAGTACTGCCATTTTTCTCTCTCTCTAGAAGTCAGAAATAAGTATCATCACTTTGTGGAACATTGCATGTTTGGCAGAACCACTGGAGCACATATATAGTGGAAGATGACTTCAGGTTCATCTCCGAAAGCGGGCTGACCGCAGTAAGGATACCAGTGGGATGGTGGATCGCTAGCGACCCCAATCCTCCAACACCTTACGTCGGAGGTTCGCTTCAAACCTTGGACAAGGCATTCAAATGGGCAGAGTAAGAAGGCTTCATGTTTGATCTTGGCATAATCTTGAGCAACATCAATAAAGCTTACATTATCTAATTATTTCTGGAATAAATGCTTGACTTATCTGCATGGACAGGGAGTACAATCTGGGCGTCATCATCGACCTACACGCAGCTCCTGGGTCACAAAACCCCTTCGAGCATAGCGCCTCCAAGGATGGCTCGCAGGACTGGGGCACTAGCACCGCTAACATCGCGCAAACCGTACAAGTGATAGATTTCCTTACATCCAGGTACGCTGCGAGCCCGAGCCTCCTCGCAGTGGAGCTATTGAACGAGCCGCTGGCGCCTGGCGCGTCCCTAGAGAGCCTCAAAACGTACTACCGAGACGGGTACAATGCCGTCAGGAAGCATTCGTCGGAGGCCTACGTGATCATGTCCAACCGGCTGTCGTCCCCAGACCCGATGGAGCTCCTCGAGTTCGCCGACGGGTTAACCAGGGCCGTCATCGATGTGCACTACTACGTGTTGTTCAACAGCATGTTTGATACTTTCACCGTGCAGCAGAATATCAATTTCATCAAAACCAACTACTCAAGCGCTCTCAGCACTGTCACAAAGCAGAACGGTCCTCTCACCTTTGTAGGTATGTGTAACTAATATTTTGGTGCCTTTTGGTTTTGTAGCATGGATTTTTTGTTCCCATTCCTGCAAGACTTTAGTGAAAATGTCTGATGTGTCATGGATGACATTGTTTTCCACAGGCGAATGGGTGGCTGAGTGGCAGGTGCCCAATGCAACGAAGGAAGAGCTCCAAATGTTTGCAAATGCACAGATGGATGTGTATGGGAAGGCAACATTTGGATGGGCTTATTGGACTCTCAAGAATGTAAACAACCACTGGAGTATGGAGTGGATGATCAAGAATGGGTACATCTCCTTGAAAAACTAGGGTGTGCTTTCTACGTGTAATGACGCATGAAATAACTTTGTAGAACAATCGATGCATCTCTAGAAAAAATGATTGAAGGTGAATAAATGAATTTGTAGTATTTGGCCATTTGCTACAATGTCTCCTCTCTTGAAATATATGGCCAACTTTTGCCCAACATCTAGGCTCTGGGGTGAACTGTTTGCTTCATACAATTCCATATGGTATCCACACTTATTCTAGCATTATGCTTAAAAATCTCTACTTGCAAGGTGTGGAAGTTATACAAACTGTTATCTACTAGACAATCTCGATCAGTACAGTAACCAATGCGCGATATGCTTAAACTAGGGGGCATCTTTCAGTAACATTTGGAGCTGCATAGCATGGACTTTAAAGCATCTCTGGGCGTGCATCCCTAGGAATGTTCGATTTGGCCGTTTTTGCCAGCCAGGCCCGAGCGATGCCGGCGAGCGCACGTGGGTGGATGATGGCGCGGAGAGGCGTGACTGCTCAGGTTAGGCTGCACAGGTGGATTACACCGCCGGAGAGCATGAGTAAAATTAATGTTGATGCGGCTCTAATCCGGAATGCCACGGTGGGAGCTGTGGCTGCCGTATGCAGGGACATCCAGGGCAACTACATCGGAGCCTCCACAATCACGTTTGTTGGAATTTCTGATCCAACAACACTTGAAGCCCTTGCAGTCCGTGAACCGTTGTCTTTGGTAGAGATCTCTATGAGAGAAGAATATATGTAGCTTCTGATTGCAAGATTGTCATTGACTGACATCAAACAAAGAAGTGTGTCATCTTATGGCGCGGTCATTCATGAAATAATAGATCATTATAGTTTTTTTGATAGTTACTGTAACGCCCGGATAATCTTGCTACAGTAATCCCACGCTAATCATGCCACGTCATCCTGATTACTGTTGCTAAACGTCTGTTAGTTCAAACCGCGTCAAATTCAAATTCAAACAAATGTCAAACGGCAAAAGTTTTCAAATATTGAAACAAAATGTTCGGCCAGTGCCAAAAATGGCATAGGTAATTATAGTAAAGAAAACACACATTTATAAAATACTTAAATGCCCTAAGTTGAATTAAAACAGTAAAAGAAAATAAATAGAAGAAAAGAGATAAAAAACAAAAACAAAGGACAAACAAAAAAATAGAAGAGAAACCCCCCCGGGCTTCGGCCAAGCTGACCAAAGGCCCAACTGGGCCACCACCAGGCCCCAGCCGGCCACTCCCCATCCATAACCCCCCCACGACACCCGAAACCCTAACCCATTCCCCTCTCGGTCCACTCCCCACGCACCCACGCTCCTCTCTCCCCGATTCCGGATCTGGATCGGGCCACGCCCCGACCCCGCCGCTCTGCCGACGCCGCACCGTCTCCGGCGTCCCGAAGCCATCGCCCGTCTCCCCGCCGCCTCTCCCCAGCGCCCGTCATCGGCGCCGCCCGTCACCGCCGGACTGCCTCGTCCCCGCCTCTCCCTCGCGCAAATCCCTCCCCGAGTTGGACATCGTCGCCGTCGCCCCGCTACTCCGGCCCTTCCCCGAGCGCGCCTTTGCACCTCTACAGGGCTGGTGAGCCCCCTCCGTCCAACTCCCTCCTGAAGCCCCCATCACGTGTGTGTGCTCCGGCCCGCGTCCTCGCGCTCGCGTTGCCCCGTCGCGGCCAAGACGACCACCACCACAGCGCTCCGGCGCAAGACTGGCTCGCCCGACTTCGCGCCCGTCGCCCCGGACCACGTCGCCATGCGTCCCGCCACCACAGCTTGCCGCCCGGCCGCCTTAGCTGGTGCCGTGGCCTCGGCCCGCTTGCGCCACCACCTCCCTGCTCGGCCGCCTCGGCCATGGCCTCTCCCTCTCTGGCGTCGCCGCTGGCGTTGGCGCGACGCCCACGTCCCCGCACGGCCGCTCAGGCGCTGCTGGCCTCGCCGGGGCGATCGCCCGCGCCCATTGCCCGGCACTGCGTCGCGTCGTGCACGCCTCGTGCCCTCTCGACGCGCGCCCGTTCAGGCTATGCCCGCACCAAGACCGCAAACCGCGATCGCCCCCCCGGCGAATGACACGTGGGGCCCAGCCCCCCAGAATGTTTTTTTAAGAATAGAAAATAAATAAATAAAATACTTAATTAATTAATCCTATTTAGTTAATTTAATTAACTAGTTAGTTTAATTAAACAGTAATTAGATTACTTAAACCCTAATTAGACTAATCAGTCAATGACGAATGGGACCCACTGGTCAGGTTGACCAGTCAACCCTGTTGACTGCTGACGTCAGGATGACAACATGCTGATGTCATAAATCCATTTTCGAATTAATTTAAATAATTAATTAAATTCCAGAAAATAATAAAATCTTTAGAAAATCATATCTTTTAACCCGTAACTCGGATTAAAATATTTTCAACATGAAAGTTGCTCAGAACGACGAGACGAACCCGGATACGCAGCCCGTTCATCCGCCACACACCCCTAACATATCAAACTCGCAACTTTCCCCCCTCCGGCTCCTCTGCCCGAAAACACGAAACACCGGGGATATTTTCCCGGATGCTTTCCCCCTTCACCGGTATCGCCTATCCCTACGTTAGGTCACCCCTAGCACAACGTATTGCCGCGTCTTGCTTTGTGTTACATTTGATTGCTCTGTTATTTATTGTGTTCCCCTCCGTTACTCCTTTAGGTAGAGACTCGAGACCGATGTTGATGCCCCGTGGTCGACTATGTCACCGAGCGACCCCTCCTTGTCGAGCAACCAGGCAAGCCCCCTTGATCACGGATATCGCCTACTCTTCTCTATCTGCTTGCATTAGAGTAGTGTAGCATATTACCGCTTTCGATTAATCCTATCTTCTTTGCATAGCTTTGTCCTTGCTACTCTTGTTGTTACCTTTACCGCTATCCTACTACTTAGTATAGGATGCTAGTGTTCCATCGGTGGCCCTACATTCTTGTCCGTCTGCCATGCTATACTCTTGGGTTGTGATCACTTGGGAGGTGATCACGGGCATATACTATATACTTTACATTGTTACATTACTCGTGATCTTGTTAGGAGATGAAATTTGAAAGGACGGTGGCTCCATTCCGGTAGAGGTGGGCCTGGGTTCTGGCGCCCCGATTGTTACTTTGTGGCGGAGCGGCAGGGCAGGTTGAGACCACCTAGGAGAGAGGTGGGCCTGGCCTGGTCGGCGTTCATGGGTACTTAACACGCTTAACGAGATCTGGGTATTTGATTTGAGTCTCGCCATTTGGTCTATACGCACTAACCATCTACGTGGAGTAGTTATGGGTATCCCGGCGTCGTGGTATCAGCCGAAGCCTTCGTGACGCCTTGATCGAGTGGCACGCCGGATTGGAACGTAAGCTGCTCTTGTATTAAGGGGCTAGTTACGCTTTCGATCACGTCGCAACATGCAGGTGTGCTATGGGCGATGGGCCCAGACCCCTGTGCGCTTAGGTTTAGACCGGCGTGCTGGCCTCTCTGTTGTGCCTAGGTGGGGCTGCGACGTGTTGATCTTCCGCGGCCGGGCATGACCCAGGAAAGTGTGTCCGGCCAAATGGGATCAAGCGTGTTGGGTTATGTGGTGCACCCCTGCAGGGAAGTTAATCTATTCGAATAGCCGTGATCTTCGGTAACAGGATGACTTGGAGTTGTACCTTGACCTTATGACAACTAGAACCGGATACTTAATAAAACACACCCTTCCTAGTGCCAGATACAACCCGGTGGTCGCTCTCTCTCAGGGTTACGAGGAGGGGATCGCCGAGTAGGATTATGCTATGCGATGCTACTTGGAGATGCTACTTGGAGGACTTCATCTACTCTCTCCTACATGTTGCAAGACGGAGGCTGCGAGCGTAGTCTTGACGGGATTAGCTATCCCCTCTTATTACGGCATTCTCGCATTCGGTCCACCGATATGGCCCTTTACACATATATCCATGCATATGTAGTGTAGCTCCTTGCTTGCGAGTACTTTGGATGAGTACTCACGGTTGCTTTGTTCCCCCTTTTCCCCCTATCTCTACTCGATTGCTGCGACCAGACGATGGAGCCCAGGAGCCATACGCCACCATCGATGACGACTACTACCCCAGAGGTGCCTACTACTACGTGAAGCCCGCTGACGACGACCAAGAGTAGTTAGGAGGATCCCAGGCAGGAGGCCTGCGCCTCTTTCGAACTGTATCCCAGTTTGTGTTAGCCTTCTTAAGGAAAACTTGTTTAACTTATGCCTGTACTCAGATATTGTTGCTTCCGCTGACTCGTCTATGATCGAGCACTTGTATTCGAGCCCTCGAGGCCCCTGGCTTGTATTATGATGCTTGTATGACTTATTTATGTTTTAGAGTTGTGTTGTGATATCTTCCTGTGAGTCCTTGATCTTGATCGTACACATTTGCGTGCATGATTAGTGTACGATTGAATCGGGGGCGTCACAAGTTGGTATCAGAGCCGACTGCCTGTAGGAATCCCCCTTCCACACTCCTTGGCCGAAGTCGAGTCTAGACTTTACAAAACTTTTACTAACTTAGCTGTGTGGCCCATGGGCCCACGTCGCCATTGGGTGGTATTAGGATCTTTTACTCCTCGATCTTTACTCTGGGACTCTGAGCTCTCTTCTATTCGGGTTAAATGATTTTGCTAAAAACAAAACTAACTATAGGTTCTCGCAAGTACTTTCTCCCGGAGAGCCACTTGTTACCGATGACCGCCTGCCGCACCAGAAGATTCCGAAGATACTCTACGATGTGCTCTCGAGACTATGTGCCATCGCTTTTGCCATTCACTTCCATCGATAAATCCCTCCGGATAACTACTTACACCTATCGTTCATATTGTCATCCCAGTTGCTCTTGTTATTACAAGATGTCTGAAATACTCTTGATATTCCGAGAATTCTTTACGCTTATCGCCTGCAGTTCCTTGCTGCTGAATACCCCTACGGATAATTACTCGCGCTTGCGAGTATCCGTTAAATCAAAGTTGTTCATGTGTTTCACAAAATACATTCAAATACTACCCGATCTTCCAAAAATCCTGAACGGCCTATTGTTCTTGAAATTCTTGCTTGCTTGCATTATGATTAATCCCATAAGTCTCGTAATCTTAATGGCATACCTTGTCATTATCATTTTGAGTCTGTTGATTCAATATGTTGCGAATTCTCGCAATCCTCAAATAGATCCTAGAATTCATCCTTCCGGCTCAGACGTCATTTTGAACATGAGCTGGTTCTCGACCAAACTATCTGTCGTCGATTGTGCCTCTGGTATATTCAATTGATCCATCCTTGATCAGAATGTCTGCTTCTGATCCTTTGTTTTGGAAATCATAATTCCTTTGCATTTAAGCTATGAATTATTCAGATGCTTCCATAACCTGTTGCATTTGCATTCCTTCCTCTTCTAGATGAGTATCGATACTCACATCAGATCCTTTGTGGACCATCAAGTCCTTTGTGGGATTGTAATCCGACAGCGTCCTTCACATTTGATCACTTTGAGAGTTCTTCCACTGATACATAATGCCTTTGTTAAGTTGTATCCTCTGCTTGGCCAACCATGCTCTGCTTTCGGGCTTGTGTTATTTACTCTTGAAACTTGTGGTATGTGTTTCTAAGAAGCCCCTATGGGTTGAACATATGCCTTCTCTAAACCGTGTGAACCCGAAAGTTTCATGAGTCATACTCTTCTGGTATTTTGCTAGATAAAATTTCAACAATACAACTTCATCAAACGCAAGAAGTGGATGAAAGGTTATGCATTGGAGAAGTGGGAGTCGACCTTGAACTTTATGTTCATGCCCATGGACACGATGTACATCTTCTCATCGAAGCTTCTTTTAAAAATTAATTATTCCCTTGATATAAGTTCATCTTATATCTGGGGTCCGGCCTTTTACAATAGTGGTTCCGACCATGTTCTCCTTTAAATACCATTTTCGTTGCAAGTGTAAGCACTTGTCTTCTGTGGATCAGTACCCTGGTCCAACCTCTACTTTGATCCGTCTTCAAGTATTACCCCCTGGTATTTCGAGATTATCTTGGAACTGCTTAATTTCTTATGAGTTCTTCATCAAGTACTACATACTCACCGATTAGAATTTTTCATGGGCTCGGAGTTATTAAACACTCAAAGACACCGATAACTGAACCGAGTCTGCATTTCGGTTCAACGACACTTGATAATCTTCTTTAAGTATGAGTTTGTACCCGATCACGCCATTCCTAGCCTGATCGGCCATATCATTATCGTGCAACTTTTAAGCTGTGCTACCGGTCCTTCCCGAGCAAAGTTTTCGACGATGAGCTAAGCTTACGAGACTTTGCTCATCATATCGCTCCATCTTGAACAACAAACTTGATCTCGAGTTTGTGTCCTACTCGTGGTTCCAATAACCCTTCGCTTCATCATTCGTTTGACTTGATGTCATCGTCGATCGATTACATCTTCCTGAAATCTCTCGACAAATGTGTCATGATCATCATCGATATTCGAGCTTTTCCAAGATATCAATTTAATTCATGATGAGAAATACCATCCTTGCCTTGATGATTTTTGTTGTCATCGACCACTTTATTGCCTTCCCTCCAACACAAACTTGTTCTAAGTTTTGTGTTGTACCTTGAGTTCCTTGCTATCCAACTTATGTTATGATCTACCGCGGAGTATTACCATCTTTGATGTCAGGAATGTTGTGAGGATTGCTCCACCTCTTAAGAAATTCTTGCTATAATGATACTTCTCGCCATCACCATTCTTTCTTGGTCCTCGTGTTGATTCCAACCGGGTACCCACAAGTGAACGGTGTTGGTTGGATTCTGCACTTCTAGCAACCCTATTGCTTTGGAGTTAATGATTGACAATTCATTCTTAGCCTATCGGTTCTTTGAACCACCATTCCGACGTTGATCATGCTCTCAGAAGCCCACATTACGGTTGCACCTTTCAACGGATGTTTAATTGGGTTTGTTTTTCCTTGTTCACATACTTGTGGAAATGCATCCTTTTGGAAACCTTGATGAATTGTCGCTGAGATCATCAGCTACCATCTTATCCCTTCATGGGTTTAATGATGAGCTCCTATTTCGGAACTCGCTTCCGTAGTAGATTTCCCGAGAATCTTACAATGTCATCTTGTCAATTTGTTTTGCACCTTTCCTTCTCAGACATCCTGAGTCCAAGGTATCCTAACACCGATCAGATCTGAATCTCGGCCAGATATGATGGTTGGAACATTTTTCCAAGAGTTATAACACTGGTCTTTTATGACCCGGTAACATGATGTCATGCCTAGCACCCCCCGGGTGGAGGACCTATCATTATAATTTCTTTTACAAGGACAACCATTCTTCCTGGAGGAAATTGTAAGACCTATTTTATAAGTTGTTCCTCGTGGATCCTTTTTGTTTTCAAAGTTTGATCTTCCTGTTGACCATGTCAATGCTATCTCGAAGCATGTCTGTGGTACTCCGATTTTCGACAAGAACATTTGAAGCCCAATGCTAAATGTTTTCTTGCTCAATTATCCAGACACCGTTGTATGGGTAATACCATGAAATCCCTTCCCCTTACCTTAATGGTTTTCTACTTTCTATCCTGTCATGTACATCATGCTCCGCTTGTCCTTGGAAATGATATACCCTGAAATAGGTGTTTAAACACATTCCCTTTCCATTGAGTTGTTAATCTGATAAACACCTTTTCCTTTCCATTGTTTTGTCTAAACTTTCGGTGATCATTATGAACTAAGCAGTATTAATCCTCGCTTATGTTAACACCTCGAGTGCAACTCACAAGAAGGCCTCATTACTTTTGTTGATGACATTCCGGTAGCCACCGATGGACGAGAACCTTGCCTATTGGTCCGCCTCGCTCAACGAAAGCAGGAAAATGGTTCTCTTCGTCCCTCGCCCTTGGTACCGGCGTGGTTGCCGACATAATCGACAAAGCTAGCCTCGACATGCCTTGCTTGCATGACCATGTAACATGTCGCTGCCCTTCTTACTTTAACCCACATGATGGGCCCATAACCCACAGTTTCACGGGATCAAACCTGACTCACCCTGCACAATCCTGTTTCTAATGGTTATTCCCCATGCTTGGCTTTGTATTTAATTCAAAGTCACCGCCTAGTGATCTATTATGGTATCAAACGCAATACTAATTCCCATTGCTTTGAACCCTCTTTCACACTTCGCTTAAGGCAACAACGATTGCCTAAGCGCTTGAAACTTCTATTTTGCACCTCCTCACTTTACTCTCGATAATTTCTTAAGTTTCAATTCGAGAGTTACTATTCGTCACCCTCCCTGATGTTCTCTACCAGATACGTGACCTTGTAGAGGTCGGCCCATCAAGATAACCTTGATCATTTTTCATAAGTACGATGAGACCCCGAAGAAAGGATGAAGACTTCATCATGACGACCTAGAGCAGAGAAATGAAGACATCAACAAGAGGGTTCAACCTCTTCGAGAAGAGCAACCAAGACCGAGAAGATCCGTTAGATTTTCCGTAACCCAATTCCTCCCCCCTTACTCCCCTCCTAAATCTCGGGACGAGATTTCTTGTAGTGGAGGAGATTTGTAACGCCCGGATAATCTTGCTACAGTAATCCCACGCTAATCATGCCATGTCATCCTGATTACTGTTGCTAAACGTCCGTTAGTTCAAACCGTGTCAAATTCAAATTCAAACAAATGTCAAACGGCAAAAGTTTTCAAATATTGAAACAAAATGTTCGGGCAGTGCCAAAAATGGCATAGGTAATTATAGTAAAGAAAACACACATTTATAAAATACTTAAATGCCCTAAGTTGAATTAAAACAGTAAAAGAAAATAAATAAAAGAAAAGAGATAAAAAGAACAAAAACAAAGGACAAACAAAAAAATAGAAGAGAAAACCCCGGGCCGGCCCGGTGACCAAAGGCCCAATGGCCACCACTAGGCCCCACCGCCACTCCCCATCCATAACCCCCCCCACGACACCAAACCCTAACCCATTCCCTCTCGGTCCACTCCCCACGCACTCCACGCACTCTCCTTCCCCGCCGCCCCGATTCGGATCTGGATCGGGCCACGCTCGACCCGCCGCTGCCGACGCCAGACCGTCTCCGGTATCCCGGCCATCGCTCGTCTCCCGCCGCCTCTCCTGGCGCCCGTCATCAGCGCGCCCGTCACCGCCGGACTGCCTCGCCCCGCCTCTCCCTCGCAAATCCCTCCCGAGTTGGACATCGTCGATGTCGCCCCTTCTCGGCCCTTCCCGAAGCGCCTTTGCACCTCTCTGTGGCTGGTGAGCCCTCCGTCCAACTCCCTCCCGAAGCCCCCATCACGTGTGTGTGCTCCGCCCGCGTCCTCGCGCCACCGCTGCCGCCCCGACGCCACGCTCGACCACCGCGCTCGGCCAAGACGGGCTCGCCCGACTCGCGCCCGCCGCCCCGACCACGTTGCTATGCATCCCGCCACCGCAGCTTGCCGCTCCGGCCGCTGGCGGCGCCGTAACCTCCGCCCCGCCTTGCGCCACCACCTTCCTCGCCGAGCCGCCTCGGCCATGGCTCGCCCTCTCTGGCGTCGCCGCTGGCCGTTGGTCGCCGCCACGTCTGCACCGGCCGCCGGCGCATGCTGGCCTCGCCGGGGCGATTACTGCGCCCGCGCTTGGCCAAGGCGTCGTCGGCGCGCTTCCGTGCTCTCTGCACGCGCGCCCGTTCGGGCTATGCCCGCACTCCAGCACCAAGAACCGCGACGGCCCCCGCCGAATGACACGTGGGGCCCAGCCCCGTAACGTTTTTTAAGAAAATACTTAATTAATTAATCCTATTTAGTTAATTTAATTAACTGGTTAGTTTAATTAAACAATAATTAGATTACTTAAACCCTAATTAGACTAATCTATCAATGACGAATGGGACCCATGGTCAAAGTTGACCATCAACCTCGTTGATCGCCGACGTCAAGATGACAACATGCTGATGTCATAAATCCATTTACGAATTAATTTAAATAATTAACTAAATTCCAGAAAATAATAAAATCTTTAGAAAATCATATCTTTTAACCAGTAACTCGGATTAAAATATTTTGAACATGAAAGTTGCTCAGAACGACGAGACGAACCCGGATACGCAGCCCGTTCATCCGCCACACACCCCTAACATATCAAACTCGCAACTTTCCCCCTCTGGCTCCTCTGCCCGAAAACACGAAACACCGGGGATATTTTCCCGGATGCTTTCCCCCTTCACCGATATCGCCTATCCCTACGTTAGGTCACCCCTAGCACAACGTATTGCCGCGTCTTGCTTTGTGTTACATTTGATTGCTCTGTTATTTATTGTGTTCCCCCTCCATTACTCCTTTTCGGTAGACTCCTAGACCGATGCGGATGCCCCAGTGGTCGACTACGTCACCGACGACCCCTCCTTGTCTGAGCAACCAGGCAAGCCCCCCCTTTGATCACCAGATATCGACTACTCTTCTCTATACTGCTTGCATTAGAGTAGTGTAGCATGTTCTCGCTTTCGCTAATCCTATATCTTTGCATAGCTTGTCCTTGCTACTCATTGTTGTTACCTTTACCCGCTATCCTATCGCTTAGTATAGGATGCTAGTGTTCCATCAGTGGCCCTACATTCTTGTCATCTCGCCATGCTATACTATTGGGCTGTGATCACTTCGGGAGGTGATCATGGGCATATACTATATACTTTACACTATTACATTACCTGTGATACTGTTCGGAGATGGGGGCTGAAAGGACAGGTGGCTCCATTCCGGTAGAGGTGGGCCTGGGTTCCTGACGGCCCCCGACTGTTACTTTGTGGCGGATGTAAGTGCATCTAGTGCCCCTTAGTGATTTTGGTGTATTGAAGACTTATAGGTTAAGGAACTAATGCGTTTGTGAGTGTACACAGGTCTATAAGTCTATGAGGAGTTTGATATTTACAGAGAAAGTCGACCCTAAAATGAAGTTCTTCAATCAAGACTTTGATATTCTCAAGACTTTTGAAGACTTTGAAAGTGAAGAAATTGGTGTGACCTTGAAGACTTGGTATTCATTTGAGGAACATGAAGCGTGAAGACTTTTGTTTTCGTAGTTTCATTTTCTCTTTCTTGAGTCATAGGAAACACCGCATCGTTAAAGGGGTCGAGGAAATACTAAGGAAAAATTTCCATGTGATGCTCAACTCAAAATCCTACACCTACCAATCCTTCGAGTGAAGCCTTTGAAATCTCACTGATTCAGTCAATTTCTTCAAAGGATGAGACGAAGTTCTTCCGTTGTCGAGGAATTTGTTCTGACCGAGGAGTTAGGAATTCGCCAAAGGCGGATTACCTACAGTGAGGATCATGATAGCCCGAGGAATTTGAGAGTCAAATTTCCGATCGTTCTTTGTCTTCTTGCGCCACTGTCCCAAAATATCTTATCCACCTAACGGTCATATCATTGAAGGAATTTATGTCTTATCATGTCGCTGCTCCCTAGGCTATAAATAGCCGCCCCTACAACCACTAGCTGGTTAGCTGCTCCGAGAGAACTTGACACTTGTCATTTGAGAGCAACCCATCCTTTGAGGACTTTGAGCGAAAATCATCAAGTGAGGAAAACCCAAAACCAAACCCTATAAACCCAAAGTGATTGAGCATCATCAAGAAATTGATCCTGCGTGGATCCGACGCTTGTTACCTTTGAAGACTGTGCTTCTTCAGACGGTTAGGCGTCATGGTCTAGAGCATCCTAGAGGAATTGTTGATCGCCGAGTGACCAAGTCTGTGAAGGTTTGGAAGTCGCTCAAGACTTACCACGAGTGATTGGACGAGGTCTGTGTGACCTTAGTTCAAGGAGAATACGGTGAGGACTTGGTGTCTGAGCTGCGTGCTTTCAGCGATCGGGTGTCCGGACTGTGTGTCCTCGAGTTTAAATACTCAGCCGCTCCAACCAGACGTATAACCGAGACAGCAGCTTGAACTGGTCTACCAAATCATTGTCTTCACCAACTTAATCGGTTCTATTTCCTCAACCCTTTCATTTCCTCATTATCGTGTTGAGTGTTTGTTCATATCTGTGTTTGAAGACTTTGATCAAGACTTTCTCAATTTCCTCACCGTTTGTCTTCATCTTGTGTTATCCTCGTGATTACGCTTTCAGACTGTGATTGTCTTCATTTCATCATGATGACTATGCGTGTATTCTGTTATGCTTACTTCGAGTACTTATTCCGCTGCAAGTAGTTCTTCGCTAAGGAATTTCCTCACCGCAATTTCCTCGTGAAGAATTCATAAAATCGCCTATTCACCCCCTCTAGTCGATATAACGCACTTTCAATTGGTATCGAGCGAGGTACTCCTTGTTTCGTGTGATTTTGGTTTAACCACCGAGTTTTAGTTATGTCGACCGCAGTATTATCAAGGTCTCAGCAGGGTGTCCTACCTTCGATGGGACGGACTACCCCTATGGAAGAACAAGATGCTAATGCATCTTGAAGCAATTGACAACGATCTACGGTATGTTGTGGAAAAGGTGTTCCTCTGTCACACCTTCTCCGAATGATACCGATGTGAAGAGATTCAAGCAACTCGATTCTCAAGCGAAGAATATCATATGTGGCCATCCGAGCAAAGGTCAATATGGAAGAGTGAGTGCTTTGGAATCTGCTGCTTATCCGGGACAGGTTGTCCAAAGTAAATGAAGGTGTCTCAACTCAGCGTGACTCTCGAGTTGATGTTCTTCGGAATCTCTTCAACCGCTTCAAAAGACTCGACAACGAAAATGTTCAACAAACCTTCGATCGCCTCACTGACATCTCAAATGAGCTTCAAGCACTTGGCGCCACTGACATCACCGACCATGAGGTGGTGAATAAATTGTTAAGATCGCTTGATTCCTCATTTGATACTCTGGCACTGATGATACAAGAACGAGCTGACTACAAGTCTCTTGATCCTGCCGATATCCTCGAAGGCTAAATACTCACGAGTTCCAGACTTAAAAGAGAGATCTCTATGGTTTCGCTATGGAAAACACGTGCCTCAAGGCCAAGGCTGTGTCCGAATCTGAGTGTGAAGACTCGTAGTAGCCTTGGAGATCCCAAGAATTAGGCCAGAGCTAGCACCGCTCGTGAAGAAATTCCAGAAATTCTCAAGACGTGGTCGCTTTGGAAAATCCTCAAGAAGCAGTGATTCCTCATCTAGTGACTATAAGAGAAGACTTTGTCACAAATGCAAGAAACCTGGTCACTACATCCAAGATTGTCCTCAGTGGGAAAAGGAATTAAAGAAGAAGAAACACAAGGATTACAGTTCTGATGACGCAAAGAAGAAGAAGAAATCATCGAAATCTTCATCATCAAAATCCTCAAAGCCTTCTTCTCACAAGAGCAGCTCCAAAAGGGCTTGGGCATTCATTGGCAAGGAAATGGACTCTGAAGCTGAATCTGAGGAACATGAGGAAGAGGAGGAGTCCAAGAATCCGAATCTGGTGTGGCTAGTCGGCTTTGCCATCGCTTTCGTTAGCAAGTCCATCTTCAACACTGAAGAAACTGACCCCGCCGACAAGCCTGATGAGGATGATGATGACTATGCTCCCACCTATTGCTTCATGGCAAAAGGTGCCAAGGTACTGAATTTCACCTCCTCTGAATCTAGTGAAAATGAATCTGATGAGGATCTCAAGCCCAGCTACTCTAAACTTGCTAAGATTGCTATAAAACAACAAAGGGCTTTTGAAAAGGTTCAAAACATGCTAGACAAAAGTGATGATATGTTGGGTGAAGAAATGGATCGCACTAAAGCCCTGACTGAAAATCTTCAGAGACTTCAGTCTAGGCTTGACAGCCTTCAAGGTCATCATAACACTCTCTTATCTGATCATGAGAAACTTTCTTATGAATTTCTTCAAAGAAAGCAAGATCTTGAGAAGTTAAGAGTGAGTTATGAAGATCTTCAAAAGGAGCGTGATTCATTACTTGCTCAACAAATCAGCGCTTCTCGTGAAGAATTTGTTCCTCCATGCTTAAAGTGCATTGAACGTGAATCGCTAATTCTTCACCGAATGTTCAAATGCTTCAACTGTTACAAATTCTTCACTTGCATCTGCTATCACTAATTCCTCATCGAGGACATTGCTAGTATCCTTGACGATGCAGGGCTGAAGGAATTGTATATGACAGCATGTACAAAAGCCTCAAAGGGCATCGACTCTTTGTGATGTGCTTAAAAGCAGATCCTCAACAGAACCCTAGGAAAGAGGGTATTGCCTTTGAGAGGAAACTCAATGCTGATGGAACATCTGGAAGCCCGAGTAGTATCCCAAAACCTCATGGGTTGCTGCAAAGGGACCTCCAGTTGACCCATCTAACTTATCGGCTTTACATGCTAATTTCCTCATTCTCGCCGATGAGTCATTTGACTCCAACTATAAACTGTTCAAAAATCAGAATGGTGAAGTATTTGCTAGATATGTTGGCACTAACTGCAGGAACGGTTCCCCTATGAAGAAAATCTGGGTTCCCAAGAAGTGCCTTGAAAGTCTTCAGGTGAATGTCCTCATGACACCACCAGTGAAGAATAGGAACCCCAGATCAAATTCTTCATATGGACAAAATTCTTCATATGGATCCAAGTCCACATACGGACCAAATTCCTCACGTGGATCAAATTCCTCAAAAGGATCAAAGTCCTCATATGATTATCATCGTGCTAACAACTCTATTTCGCAGGGTAGAGCTAAGGGCTATGAATATGTGCATTATTCTTCAAACCAATATGTTCATAAGTCCTCAAGAATTTCTCCGCTTATTCATATGCTTACCCTAACCCCTCTTATGTGAAACGAAATGGTTTGGCTTCTATGCCACCATTCTCGTATGGTGCTCGCAGAGTGATGAACTCTTTACCACCCCTTCAGATGTGGGTGGTGAAGAAAAAGAACTAATCTCTTCTGCAGGGTCAGGTCTCCAGACGTGCCTTAACGTATGAAGAATTTTGTGGGGACCCGACAAATTGCTCGAAGGACGCAGCTAATCATGATGAAATGAACTTTCATTTCACACGTCCTCATCCGCTTATCTGAATCTCGATCGATGAAATTCATCTGATGAACTTGATATCATATTCTTCACTAATGAAGTATATGAGATCGTAAGTTGTACTAATTCATCTGCAGGATGATCAACCCAAAGCCACTGAGTGGGTTCTCGATAGTGGATGTACAAATCACATGACTGGTGACAAGAATCTATTGATGGATGCTCCCTTATCACCGTCACATCTGAAGCATATCATCTTTGCTGACAAAGGCAAAAGTCAGGTATTGGGTCTTGGTAAGGTTGCTATCTCTAAGGACATGCACATGGACAAAGTCATACTTATTGAGTCCTTAGGATACAACCTCATGTCAGTCTCAATGCTTTGTGATCTTGATATGGTTGTTATCTTTGGCAAGTATCGTTGTGTTGTGATTATGGAAGCTGACAATTCCAAAGTCTTCGAAGGCTTTAGGAGAGGAGACTTGTATATTGTTGACTTCTCCACAGGACCACAACCAGCCGTGTGTCTACTTGCAAAAGCTTCAGAAGGCTGGCTATGGCATCGGCGACTTGGTCATGCAGGCATGAGGAATTTGCACACGCTTGCGAAGAAGAAGCATGTCATTGGCATTGAAAATGTCAAATTCCTCAAGGATCACTTATGCGAACTGTGAAGCTGGAAAAATGACCAAGGCCAAGCATCCAGTGAAGACTATCATGACCACTACTCATCCCTTGAATTGCTTCACATGGACCTCTTTGGTCCCAATCATTACTCATTTGTCGTTAATGATGCATCTCTATATGGCTTTGTTATTGTTGATGATTACTCTCGTTACACATGGGTACACATTGTTACTTACAAAAATCAAGTGCAGGAAGTCTTCTGTAACATCCCAAAATTCTAAATTTTGGAATGTTATAATAAATAAATAACTATGGTTGTTGTCTGATTGTTTGACTGATTGATTGAATGGAATTGAGTGGAAATTGAAACTTTTGAAAGTTGAATGAGAGGGAATGAAATGACTTTCCCAAACTTTCCATCTTGCATTTTGGATCCCAATTGAACTCAAGTTCATTGCAACACCAAAAACCTAGAAGTGAAGATGACATGACTTCTTCCATTTTGAAATGAATAGGGTTTTGGAAAAAGAATTGAATTTCATTTGGGAAGTTTTCAAATCCAAAGCTTTATGCAACTCAATGATTTTCATGAGGGAAGATAAAATGACTTCTTCAATTATATGAAATAGGAGTTGGAAGTTATAATGAATCAAGTTGAAAATCATTTGAAAGTGCTTTGAAACCCTCTTTCAAATTTTGAGTTTTGAATTTGAATTTCAAACTTTGGCATGTGGGAAACATTTCAAAAACTAAGCCTGATAAATACTTGATCAAAAGTATGAGAGGAGCAAACATGACACTCCAAAAATATCAGAGGAAACAATGCCAAAAGATTTGGATTCAAATCTGAAATTTATTTTGAATTTGAAAAAAATAGATTTTTATGAAGTTTGGACTTTGCTTTTGGAAAAATGTTCAAATGAAAGGGAATATTCCCCTGATCATTTTGGTATATATATACCCTATATAAATTATTTTTAGATTTGGTTTTATTTTTGTTTTAGTTTTATTTAAAAAAATAAAAGAAACCCCCCCCTCAGCGCCACCAGACTTCTGCCCAGCCAGCTGAAACCCTTGGCCGTGCCGGCCAGTGCCGCCTCCCTCATGACCCAGCGCCAGCCCAGTGAGCTGCCCAACAGCCAGCCCAGCGCCTCACCCTCGCCTCGCCAGGCGCCGCGCCGGCCGACCGCCTCCTCCTCACCCTCCCCTCTCATCGACCCGTGGCCCCGCCTCTTCTTCCCCCCCCACGCCACGCCGACTCGCTGAGATCGCGGATCCCGAAGATCCGGGATCCCGATCGCCCCGATCCTCCGACCCCGACGACCCCGGCTATAAAGCCGCCTCCCGCACCCGTTTCCCCCTCGCCCCCTCGCCGCACCTCCTCTCCTCCCGCTCGTGCTCATGGGAGTTCAAGCCCGCACTGCCGCCATTATGCCGCCGTCGACGCCAGTTCCCCGACCAACCCGACCCCACCGAACCACCCCGTGCTCCTCAAGATCTCCCGACGAGTCGCTGAGCTCGCTGACGCCTGGACGCCTGACGACTCGCCGCCGCCGCCGTCGCCGGAGTCCGGTAAGTCACCGGCATCTCCCTCCACCGTCCGATCCATCTTAGACGGCTAAGATTAGAGCCCCCGAAGGGGTAGGTTTTATTTATAAAACCGGCCGGTCCTTTTCGGTTTAGTTTTAGTTTAGGTTTTTTTAGGCCCGGTTCGTTTAGTTTAAACCCTAGAGCCCGTTTAGCCTATCTAACGCACAGGGCACAGTATAGGCCCGTTAGGCCTTTTTCTTTTATTTTGATTTTCTGTTTTAGCCGAATAGTTTCATTTTCAAAAATTCATATCTTTTATTCTGTTTAATATTTTTGAGTGATTCTTTTTTGTTGGATTGCAAATTTTATGTAGTTTCTGAAGAATATATGTTTAGCTATGTTAAAATAATTAAAATTGCTTTATTTTAGTTTTGGACAGAATAGTAAATCTGCTATAACTTTAGTTAGAAAAATTATTTTTGCATGATTCTTTTTGTCACCACTTTATTTTAACATTGCAAAACCCTAGAAATTAATTTTGGTATTTTAGGATTAATAAATAATTAGTTTTAGACAGAATCCTATTAAACCTAATTAATTAACTAGTTCTGTTTTCCTATTTAATTAATTAGTAAATGAATTTATTTTTAACTTGTGATTAGTTATTCTAGGTTAGTTTCTGTTACTCCATTAGATGAACTTTTATTTATAATTAATAAAAGTTTTAAATTAATTTTCTTAATGGAAAATTGGATTAGGCCTAAAATGAGTTTTATAATAGCTTTTAAATTAATTCTTTTTGCTCCTAGTTGCTTAGTGAATCCTTTTCTGTTTAGTTAACCTAAAACCATGACTAGGTTGTGTTAGAAAATTTTGTTATATAAAAACTATTTTAGCTATTGTTTGGAGTAGGAAAAACTTTGAATTGGTTTCTTTGAGTTTCTCCTTTTTGGATTGGTTTTGATTGTTTTGTTGTGTTACTTTTGTTATGTTGTGTTATGTGGTCCTATTGCTATGTGCTTATTATAGTTATTGTTTGCCTCGGTAGACTTTCCGGAGTGCGAAGATTACTACTACGAAACCCTAGTTTCTTTCGAAGATCGTCAACCAGGCAAGTTCACTTTGACCATGCTTTTTCTTACCTATGTTTTATTGCATTTAGTGGCACCTTGGTAACCACCCCTCAGTAGTGTTATTGAATCCTGTAGTTGAGTAGTATGCATGAGGTAGGAACCCATCACCTGTTACCAAGCCCGGACGTTATTTCTTTTAATGCTACGCTATAGTAGACGGGTTTGGTATGAGTGCACGGAGTGGTGTGAGAATGGAGGATTCTACGTCAATGACGACAACTCCATGATGGAATCTGCAAGGACTGCATCTTCAAGACCTCAAGACTTCAAGACTCGAGACAGATTGCAATACACACTCATTGGGTGAAGGACGGTTGACGGGCAGCCCCGAGAAACCAAAGTGGTTGGCGGGATGCATGGAGAAGCGCCATGACATCTCGCGGAAAGCTTCACCTGACTCAAAGAGACGGAAGAATACTTCATGCCCGGAAGCTTACGTGCAACCGCAAGTCATTATGGGCTCGCTTGGTTGACCTTGGTTGTGACTCTGCTGGGACGGTACTAGCAGATGTAGAAGAACGGTAGGATCGGATGGGTACCGGACAAGTGGTCGAGGAACTCTTTGGAAGACCATGTTTGGTCATCTTGTTCTCAAACACTCGAAGTGCGAGAACGTAAAAGAGGGATCGAATCTTGCGGGTAAAGTGTACAAACCTCTGCAGAGGGTTATAACCTAATCGATTAGCCGTGTCCCTGTTACGGACAATTTGAGCCTCTGGACTTGGATCTATCTGGAACTCTCAACACCGGATTGATAACTTAATTGTGGGCAACTTATGATGACCTTGGGGCTATGAGACATCGGTTGGCGGAACCATGTCATGATAGAAAACTCCATAGTACAGACTTCATTTATTCCTTTGATGTAGGTAAAATAAAATTAGCTTTACATAAACAAAACTCAGATCTGAGCCACAAAACCATACTGCATATAGTATAGTTTATCATCTGTTTTATCTTATTGTGATCTTGCGGTACATTCAATGTAATCGACCTACACGGCTGCAACGTATCATGTTGCGATATTTCCTCGACAGTAAGAGTTACGATACAGGTTACGGTCTACACTCAACCGCCGATGGCGCTGATGGGACTCCACACCCGCTTGATTGTTTCCGCTGATTATTATGAGGTATATATCATTTTATGTTATTTATACATGTGATTGCACTTTGATATATACATTGATGTCTTGTGTGTGCCAAAGATACCGATCCGAGGATGGCACAAGAATACGTAGGCTTGACCGTCCGAGGTCGGGTCGCTACTGAGATGGTATCGAGCACATGTTGACTGTGAGGACGTGACCCTAGAAATCGGAAAGCCCCTAGGACAGGAAATCTCTAAAACTTTATTTTCAAAAGGATCCTTTACTTTCGTCTTTTCTGATTTTATCGATAGACCTCAAATAGTTAGAATATACCCTTATCCTTTGATCACCCGGAGGATCAATCAAGACGCCCAAGAAGGATTTGATATCGGAGAACTGATGACCCCTTGAGTAAAGAGGATTTCTCCATTAGAATCTACAACAGTTGAAGACTCAAGACTTGAAGGATCTCAAGAATTATTTGACCTTTAGAAGACCAAACCTCGCTATACACCCACGTTAGATGCGATGATTTTGTGAGCTGTCATTTGTTTGATGTTTTCCGACAGCCCCAAAATAAAAACTTGTTTCTTCAAAACTATTGGTTGTATTGTGTATATCCCCCCATCTCTCTCACCTCACCCTAAAATCCTTGAACCCCATAGATGATGAATGAAGTTGGACTGATATTCTCTGGATCAAGACTCACCGGAGGCGAGCTATGGATGCGAACATGGAGAGTCACTTGGGAACAATTTGGTTTCAAGGAAGTATGAGGTCCAATACGCTCTTCAAGATTTTTTACGTAAAGTGCTGCAACCTGGTGGAAAATGCATCAAGCCATACAGGATTTAATGGAGCAAGAACTTGGGAGGATTTCAAGAAGACCTGTTGAGATCACGCCTTATCCGGAAGCACCATGATACACCAGGAATTAAACCTTGTGCTGCAGGATTTATGGAGAAATAGGACACACCAGGAGGAACACAAGGATGGATGCCCTCATTGTGAGGAGAAACACCCGGTGAGGAATGCCCAACTAGTCGTGTGACTTGCTTCCCGTGTGAAGGAACCACCCACTACCCGGTGCAAAGTGTCACATTTACTCCACGGTGCAACGAACTATTCAAGCGGGAAGATGGAATGAAAGAAGCCCTCAAGGAAGACCTAGAAGAACCAGTAATGAATGAAAGTGTTGAAGACCGGATGGAGAAGGTCTCAACAGATTTTACTCCAATGCCGCTATTCATGTGGAGAAGAAGGACATTTTTCACAAGATTGCACCAAGGAAAGAAAAGAGTATCCGGATACTTCCCGACTGAAGCAATAGAGTTTGACCCACAGGAATAGAAGGATTGATCGAACGAGGAAACCTGTGAAGAGAAAACAAAGACACCCTCGTAACAACCCAATTTCTGCAAATAGGGACAAGAGTCATATCACCTGTTTTGAATGTAAGGACATCGGGCATTATGCCAATCAATGTCCCGAAGGAAGCAAGGAACTCAAGGAGCAGGCACCATCTCCAAGAAGCCCAAAAACTTATCGAAAGTCATCTGTTTTCGCTGCAAGGAAGCAGGACATTATGCTACTAAATGTTCCGACAAGACGAAAGCTGGAGCTGAGTAGTTGGAATTTTGATTATGGATAATAAGAGTAGTAGAAAGCAACTTCCTTTTCATGAGCTCAAGGAGTTGAGTTATGTAATAGGTTTCTCAGAGATTGTAATAGTTCATGACCCAATAAAGATGTAAAGTCACATGCTGAAAAGCTTTAAGGAGTTGTCATATTTTATCTTGGAAATTAATATTCTAGATGAACATGGAAGAAAGTGAGTTGTGAAGCATAAACAGGAAATTGGAATTGAGATTGAAGTTTTGTTTGGATGATATGAATGTGTGCCTGGAGATAAGTACCTTAATTTCGAGCATCATTTACATTCCACAACCGCAGATGACGACCCTTTACGAGTCCTTCCTTAAAGGTCCGAAACCCTCATGACCACGACAAGTGATCATGATTACCCAAGATCTGAAGGACATGATGAAGCATATTCACCTTGAAGGAGATGCAGTCTACAAAGGCTACCCTTTATGCATAAGGGAGTGGAATTTTGGTATGTGGAGGTACACCTCCACCGTGTGAAAGGAGTTTGCCCAAAGAGGATGGGGCATTACTTCTTCATTTCACGTGTGCCACAAGCAACTTTCTTCGATGCTGTTCGTGAAGCAGCCATGGAAGCCATACGTCGATCGAGAAATACTTGAAGCAAGACTCCGTCATACTCAGGAATACCTAAGTGAAGTGCATACGGAGATGATGGAGGTGAAGCTCAAGGCCACCACAATGAACCGAAGATTGAAGAATTCAAGACACATGTCGCACAATTCCAGTGGGATCAAGAATCCTCGAGGAGGATAAATGAATAAAGTTGGAAGTAATGTCGACCATACCAAATCATGTGGGTGGCAGCATTTGTAAACAAAGTACTTTTGGAATTTGAATTTACGAAAATGGTTAAGGATGTAATGAAAGATTGATATGAGAATAATGAGATTTTATGGATAAACTTGTGCATTCTTTTGGTCATAGTACTCTGTAAAGCCACAGGATCAATGAAGAAAGAAACGTGTTATTCATGACGGCCATAGAAGGAAGCTGGACAAAATAAGTTGGAGTTTTGTTTTGATATGATGGTATGAAGAAACAGAGTACTATGGATTTAAGGAGGTGTAACAAGAGAGTTACTCCAAGGATGAGTTAAAGCTGCACTAGTGTTGAAGTGGGCCATAACCCATGTGCCCGTGGATTTCGAGAAGGAACCGTTGTAACCTTGATGAAGGAATAAATTGGAAGAATCAGCAGTCAATCAGCATACATTTCAGAGGAGGTTACGCAAAAACCTGAGAGTGGTGAAGTAACGATAGATGTTTGTTCATCTTGCAGAAACCATGGATTTACTCGAACCCAGTTCGAGAACAAGAGAAATTCTGCAATGCCTGTGAGTATGACCGAGTGTTAGAATACGAGATTCGCTAAACCTTATACAGGGTAATGATCTGGGTGCGGAATGGATTGATCACCATGTTGGAAATATGCCCTAGAGGCAATAATAAATTAGTTATTATTATATTTCCTTGTTCATGATAATCGTTTATTATTCATGCTATAATTGTATTGACCGGAAACAGCGATACATGTGTGGATACATAGACAACACCATGTCCCTAGTAAGCCTCTAGTTAACTAGCTCGTTGATCAATAGATGGTTACGGTTTCCTGACCATGGACATTGGATGTCATTGATAACGGATCACATCATTAGGAGAATGATGTGATGGACAAGACCCAATCCTAAGCCTAGCACAAAGATCGTAGTTCAGTATGCTAAAGCTTTTCTAATGTCAAGTATCTTTTCCTTAGACCATGAGATCGTGCAATTCCCGGATACCGTAGGAGTGCTTTGGGTGTATCAAACGTCACAACGTAATCGGGTGACTATAAAGGTGCACTAGGTATCTCCGAAAGTGACCATTGGGTTGAAACGGATCGAGGCTGGATTTGTCACTCCGTAAACGGAGAGGTATCTCTGGGCCCACTCGGTAGGACATCATCATAATGTGCACAATGTGACCAAGGGGTTGATCACGGATGATGTGTTACGGAACGAGTAAAGAGACTTGCCGTAACGAGATTGAACAAGGTATCGGTATACCGACGATCGAATCTCGGCAAGTACAATACCGCTAGACAAAGGGAATTGTATACGGGTCGATTGAGTCCTTGACATCGTGGTTCATCCGATGAGATCATCATGGAACATGTGGGAGCCAACATGGGTATCCAGATCCCATGTTGGTTATTGACCGGAGAACGTCTCGGTCATGTCCGCTTGTCTCCCAACCCGTAGGGTCTACACACTTAAGGTTCGATGACGCTAGGGTTATAAAGGAAGTTTGTATGTGGTTACCGAATGTTGTTGAGTCCGGATGAGATCCCGGACGTCACGAGGAGTTCGGAATGGTCCGGAGGTAAAGATTTATATATGGAAAGTTGTTGTTGGGTTCCGGAAAAGTTCGGGTTTTTCGGTATTGTACCGGAAGCTTCTGAAGGTTCCGGAGGATTCGGAGGGGTCCGGAGGTCCGGAAATTGTTCCACCACGTCCAATACAGTAGCATGGGCTGTAGGGGGCGCCCTAGCCATAATGGGCCAAGGGAACCAGCCCCCCAAGGCCCATGCGCATGGGAGGGGGAAACCCTAAGGGGGAGGGCCTCCACTTGACTTGGGAGGCACTCCTCCCCTCTTGGCCGCCCCCAAGTCCCATCTAGGGCTGGCCGCACCCCTTGGGGTGGAAACCCTGAAGGGGCGCAGCCCCTTTCCCCTATATATACTTGAGGTTTTGGGCTGCCCAATGGACATGAGTTCTCTCCTCTTGGTGCAGCCCCCCTCCTCCTCCTCCTCTCCCTTGGTGCTTGGCGAAGCCTGCGGGATTGCCACGCCTCCATCACCACCATGCCGTTGTGTTGCTGCTGGATGGAGTCTTCCTCAACCTCTCCTCTCTCCTTGCTGGATCAAGGCGTGGGAGACGCCACCGGGCTGTACGTGTGTTGAACGCGGAGGTGCCGTCTGCTCGCACTTGATCATCGGTGATCTGAATCACGACGAGTACGACTCCATCAACCCTGCTCACTTGAACGCTTCCGCTTAGCGATCTACAAGGGTATGTAGATGCACTCTCCTTCCCTCGTTGCTAGTTTCTCCATAGATAGATCTTGGTGACACGAGGAAAATTTTGAATTTCTGCCACGTTCCCCAACAAAGGGCATCATGAGCTAGGTCTATTGCGTAGATTCTTTGCACGAGTAGAACACAAAGTAGTTGTGGGCGTTGATGATGTTCAATATGCTTACCGTTACTAGTCCAATCTTGTTTCGACGGTATTGTGGGATGAAGCGGCCGGACCGACCTTACACGCATTTCACGTGAGACAGGTTCCACCGACCGACATGCACTTGGTGCATAAGGTGGCTAGCGGTGCCGCCTCCCACTTTATTCGAACGGATTCGATGAAAAGGGTCCTTATGAAGGGTAAATAGCAATTGGCATATCACGTTGTGGTTTTGCGAGGTAGGAAACGTTTGCTAGAAACCCATAGCAGCCACGTAAAACATGCAAACAACAATTAGAGGACGCCTAACTTGTTTTTGCGGGGTATGCTATGTGATGTGATATGGCCAAGAAGAATGTGATGAATGATATGTGATGTATGAGATTGATCATGTTCTTGTAATAGGATTCACGACTTGCATGTCGATGAGTATGACAACCGGCAGGAGCCATAGGAGTTGTCTTTATTTATTGTATGACCTGCGTGTCATTGAACAACGCCATGTAATTACTTTACTTTATTGCTAACCGGTAGCCATAGTAGTAGAAGTAATAAGTTGGCGAGACAACTTCATGAAGACACGATGATGGAGATCATGATGATGGAGATCATGGTGTCATGCGGTGACAATGATGATCATGGAGCCCCAAGATGGAGATCAAAGGAGCAATATGATATTGGCCATATCATGTCACTACTATATAATTGCATGTGATGTTTATTATGTTTATGCATCTTGTTTACTTAGAACGACGGTAGTAAATAAGATGATCCCTTACACAAATTTCAAGAAGTGTTCTCCCTAATCGTGCACCGTTGCTACAGTTCGTCGCTTCTAAGCACCACGTGTTAATCGGGTGTGATGGATTCTTACGTTCACATACAACGGGTGTAAGCAAGATTTACACACGCAGAAACACTTAGGGTTAACTTGACGAGCCTAGCATGTGAAGACATGGCCTCGAACACGGAGACCGAAAGGTCGAGCATGAGTCGTATGGTAGATACGATCAACATGAAGATGTTCATCGATGATGACTAGTCCGTCTCACGTGTTGATCGGACACGGCCTAGTTGATTCGGATCATGTAATCACTTAGATAACCAGAGGATGTTTATCTCGAGTGGGAGTTCATAAGATGAACTTAATTATCCTGAACATAGTCAAAAGACCTTTTGCAAATTATGTCGTAAAGCTCGCGCTTTAGTTCCATTATTTAGATATGTTCCTAGAGAAAATATAGTTGAAAGTTGAAAGTAGCGATTATGCGACAGAGAAAGCTTATGTCCTTAATGCACCGCTCAGTGTGCTGAACCCCAAACGTTGTTTGTAGATGTTGCTAACATCGGACATACACGCTTTTGATAACTACGTGATAGTTCGGTTGAACGGTTTAGAGTAGAGGCACCAAAGACGATTTCGAAACGTCACGGAACATATGAGATGTTTCGAGGGCAGAAATTGGGATTTCAAGCTCGTGCCCACGTCAAAAGGTATAAGACCTCCGACGATTTTCTTAGCCTGCAAACTAAGGGAGAAAAGCTCAATCGTTGAGCTTGTGCTCAGATTGTCTGAATGCAACAATCACTTGAATCGAGTGGGAGTTGATCTTCCAGATGAGATAGTGATGTTTCTCCATAGTCATTGCCACCAAGCTGCTAGAGCTTCGTGATGAACTATAACATATCAGGGATAAATATGATGATCCTTGAAGTATTCGCGATGTTTGACACCGCGAAAGTAGAAATCAAGAAGGAGCATCAATTGTTGATGGTTGGTGAAACCACTAGTTTCAAGAAGGGCAAGGGAAAGAAGGGACACTTCATGAAACGACAAATCAGTTGTTGCTCCGGTGAAGAAACCCAAGGTTGAACCCAAACCCGAGACTAAGTGCTTTCGTAATAAGGGAACAGCCATCGGAGCAGAATTACCCTAGATTCATGGTAGATAAGAAGGCAGGCAAGGTCGATAGAAGTATATTTGATATACATTATGTTAATGTGTACTTTACTAGTACTCCTAGTAGCACCGTGGTATTAGATACCGTTCGGTTACTAAGTGTTGGTAACTCAAATAAAAGCTACGGAATAAAAGGAGACTAGCTAAAGGTGAGTCGACGATATGTGTTGGAATTGTTTCCAAGGTTGATATGATCAAACATCGCACGCTCCCTCTACCATCAAGATTAGTATTAAACCAGAATAATTATCATTTGGTGTTTGCGCTGAGCATAGACATGATTGGATTATGTCTATCGCACACGGTTATTCATTTAAGGAGAATAATGGTTACTCTATTTATTTGAATAATACCTTCGATGGTCTTGCACCTAAAAAATGGTTTATTGAATCTCGATCGTAGTGATACACATTTTCATTCCAAATGTATAAGATAGTAATGATAGTACCACTTACTTGTGGCAATGCTATGTAAGTCATATTGGTGTAAACGCATGAAGAAGCTCCATGTTGATGGATCTTTGGACTCACTCGTTTTTGAAAAGTTTGAGACATGCAAACCATGTCTCATTGGTGTATATGCATGAAGAAACTCCATGCAGATGGATCGTTTAGACTCACTTGATTTTGAATCACTTGAGATATGCAAAACATACCACATGGGCAAGATGAGTGAAAAGCCTCGGTTTCAAAGAAGATGGAACAAGGTAGCAACCTGTTGGAAGTAACACATTTTGATGTGTGCAGTCCAATGAGTTTGAGGCATGTAGTGAATATCATTATGTTCGACTTCACGGATGATTCGAGTATATGTTGAGTATATTTACTTGATGAAGCACGAGTCTGAATTATTGAATGGTTCAAGTAATTTCAGAGTGAAGTTGAAGATCATCGTGACAAGAGGATAGAATGTCTATGATATGATCATAGACATGAATATCTGAGTTACGAGTTTTGGCATACAATTAAGACATTGTGCAAATTGTTTCACAATTAATGCCACTCGAACACCATAGTGTGATGGTGTGTCCGAACATCATAGTTGCACTCTATTGGATATACCGTGATATCTCTTATCGAATTACCACTATCGCTCATGGGTTAGGCATTAGAGACAACCGCACTCACTTTAATAGGGCACCACGTAATTCCGCTGAGATGACACCGTATGAACTATGGTTTAGAGAAACCTAAGCTGTCATTTCTTAAAGGTTTGGGGCTGCGACGCTTATGTGGAAAAGTTTCAGGTTGATAAGCTCGAACCCAAAGCGGACAAAATGCATCTTCATAGGACACCCAAAACGGTTGGGTATACCTCCTAATTCAAATCCAAAGCAATAGGGATTGTTTCTTGAATCGGGTCCTTTCTCGAGGAAAAGTTCGTCTCGAAAAGTTGAGTGGGAGGATGGTGGAGACTTGATGAGGTCATTGAACCGTCACTTCAACAAGTGTGTAGCAGGGCACGTGAAGTTGTTCCGTGGTACCTACACCAATTGAAATAGAAGCTTATGATAGTGATCATGAAGTTTCGGATCAAGTCACCGACGTACCTCGTGGGGTGACAAGGATGCGTATTACTTCGAGTGGTACAGCAATCCTGTCTTGAAGGTCATGTTGCTGGACAACAATGAACCCACGAGCTATGGAGAAGCGATGGTGGGCCCAAATTCGACAAATGGTTAGAAACCATGAAATCCGAGATAGGATCCATGTATCAAAACAAAGCATGGACTTTGGTGGACTTGCCCGATGATCGGCAAGCCATTGAGATGAATGGATCTTTAAGAAGAAGACGGACATGGACGGTAATGTCACCTTCTATGAAGCTCGACTTGTGGCAAAGAGTTTTTCACAAGTTCAAGGAGTTGACTATGATGAGATTCTCTCATTCGTAGCGATGCTTAAGTCCGTCGGAATCATGTTAGCATAAGCTGCATTTATGAAATCTGGCAGATGGATGTCAAAATGAGTTTCCTTACCGCCAGAAGGAAAGGTTGTATGTGATACAATCAGAAAAGTTTTGTCGATCCTAAGGATGCTAAAAGTTATGCTGGCTCCAGCGATCCTTTCTAAGGACCGGAGTAAGCATCTCGGAGTTGGAATGTGCGCTTTGATGAGATGATCAAAGATTTTGGGTGTATACAAAGTTTATGAGAAACTTGTATTTCCAAAGAAGTGAGTGGGAGCACTATAGAATTTCGATGAGTATATGTTGTTGACATATTGATGATCGAAATGATGTAGAATTTTCGTAAAGCATATAGGGTTAAAGTGTTTTCAAGTGAAAACCTGATTGTTACTTGAACATTGAGCATCAAGAACTATGAGGATAGATCAAAACGCCAATGGTACTTTCAAATGAGCACATACCTTGACATGATCTTGAAGGTGTTCAAGATGGATCAGTCAAAGGAGTTCTTGCCTGAGATGTAAGGTATGAAGTTAAGAGTTAAAGCTCGACCACGGCAGAAAAGAGAGAAAGGACGAAGGTCGCCCCTATGCTTCAGACGTAGGCTCTATAGTATGCTATCTTTGTGTAATCGCACTGATGTGTGCCTTGCTACATATCGGCAAGAGAGTACAAAGGTGATCAAGGACTGGATCACCGGATAGCGGTCAAAATTATCCTTAGAGGAATAAGGACATGTTTCTCGATTATGGAGGTGATAAAAGAGTTCGCGTAAAGGGTTACGCCGATGCAAGCTTTAACACCTATCCGAGTGACTCGAGAAGCAAACCGGATACGATAGTGGAGCAACCATTTGGAATAGCTCCAAGTGGAGCGTGAAAGCAGCATTTACAATATGACATAGAGAATTATGAAGTACACACGGATCTGAAAGGTTCGCACCGCTGACTAAAACCTCTCTCACAAGCAAAACATGATCAAACCCCGGAACTCATTGAGACTTAATCACATGGTGATGTGAACTAGTTTAAGACACTAGTAAACTCTTTGGATGTTGGTCACATGGCGATGTGACTTATCAGTGTTAATCACATGGCGATGTGAACTAGATTATTGACTCTAGTGCAAGTGGGAGACTGTTGGAAATATGCCCTAGAGGCAATAATAAATTAGTTATTATTATATTTCCTTGTTCATGATAATCGTTTATTATTCATGCTATAATTGTATTGACCGGAAACAGCGATACATGTGTGGATACATAGACAACACCATGTCCCTAGTAAGCCTCTAGTTAACTAGCTCGTTGATCAATAGATGGTTACGGTTTCTGACCATGGACATTGGATGTCATTGATAACGGATCACATCATTAGGAGAATGATGTGATGGACAAGACCCAATCCTAAGCCTAGCACAAAGATCGTAGTTCAGATGCTAAAGCTTTTCTAATGTCAAGTATCTTTTCCTTAGACCATGAGATCGTGCAATTCCCGGATACCGTAGGAGTGCTTTGGGTGTATCAAACGTCACAACGAATCGGGTGACTATAAAGGTGCACTACAGGTATCTCCGAAAGTGACCATTGGGTTGACACGGATCGAGGCTGGGATTTGTCACTCCGTAAACGGAGAGGTATCTCTGGGCCCACTCGGTAGGACATCATCATATGTGCACAATGTGACCAAGGGGTTGATCACGGATGATGTGTTACGGAACGAGTAAAGAGACTTGCCGTAACGAGATTGAACAAGGTATCGGTATACCGACGATCGAATCTCGGGCAAGTACAATACCGCTAGACAAAGGGAATTGTATACGGATCGATTGAGTCCTTGACATCGTGGTTCATCCGATGAGATCATCGTGGAACATGTGGGAGCCAACATGGGTATCCAGATCCCGCTGTTGGTTATTGACCGGAGAACGCCTCGGTCATGTCTCGCTTGTCTCCGAACCCGTAGGGTCTACACACTTAAGGTTCGATGACGCTAGGGTTATAAAGGAAGTTTGTATGTGGTTACCGAATGTTGTTCGAGTCCCGGATGAGATCCCGGACGTCACGAGGAGTTCCGGAATGGTCCGGAGGTAAAGATTTATATATGGAAAGTTGTTGTTCGGGTTAGGAAAAAGTTCGGGTTTTTTCGGTATTGTACCGGAAGCTTCTGAAGGTTCCGGAGGATTCGAGGGGTCCGGAGGTCCGGAAATTGTTCCACCACGTCCAATACAGTAGCATGGGCTGTAGGGGGCGCCCTAGCCATAATGGGCCAAGGAACCAGCCCCCAAGGCCCATGCGCATGGGAGGGGGAAACCCTAAGGGGAGGGCCTCCACTTGACTTGGGAGGCACTCCTCCCTCTTGGCCGCCCCCAAGTCCCATCTAGGGCTGGCCGCACCCCTTGGGGTGGAAACCCTAAAGGGGCGCAGCCCCCTTTCCCTATATATACTTGAGGTTTTGAGCTGCCCAACAGACATGAGTTCTCTCCTCTTGGTGCAGCCCTGCCCTCCTCCTCCTCCTCTCCCTTGGTGCTTGGCGAAGCCTGCTGGGATTGCCACGCCTCCATCACCACCATGCCGTTGTGTTGCTGCTGGATGGAGTCTTCTCAACCTCTCCTCTCTCCTTGCTGGATCAAGGCGTGGGAGACGCCACCGGCTGTACGTGTGTTGAACGCGGAGGTGCCGTCTGCTCGCACTTGATCATCGGTGATCTGAATCACGACGAGCACGACTCCATCAACCCTGTTCACTTGAACGCTTCCGCTTAGCGATCTACAAGGGTATGTAGATGCACTCTCCTTCCCTCGTTGCTAGTTTCTCCATAGATAGATCTTGGTGACACGTAGGAAAATTTTGAATTTCTGCTACGTTCCCCAACACACCATACCGACTTACTCGTATCTTTTGCTCCTGCTATTTGGAATGGTAAATCTGAGAGACTTACCCATAGTAAAGTGACGACGCTCGTTGAAGCCTTGCTTAAGCCTTAGAGTGGTATGATGATAAACCCATATACATGGCAGTTGTTGCCAAACGAGGTTATACGGTGAGGTTCAACCTGCACCGTTTTCCGCAAGAGAAACCATAAATTGTAGACCACCATGAGTATTTCGATAGCTGTCTAGAATGGACACGGACCTATCAGCTAAGAAGATCCGGTCTCTGATTTAACCACAACTTTGAAGAACCGACCCAAGGTTTCGAGGAAAACTTTACGCTCCTAATGTAAGAGCGTTAATGAAGGAGTTATTGTAAGATATGTGAAGATACATACATTGTCAGCACTCGGAGGAAGTATCTGAGTTTATTGGAACCGTAACCTTGATTTTAAGTGTGGTAGCCCACCGACCTTTCGACGACTGAACATTTGCTAGAAGACCCCAACCCTAACCTTTTCTTGTTAGTTTCTTGAATCTCGAGGACGAGATTCATTTTAAAAGTGTAGGTTTGTAACATCCCAAAATTCTAAATTTTGGAATGTTATAATAAATAAATAACTATGGTTGTTGTCGATTGTTTGGTGATTGATTGAATGGAATTGAGTGGAAATTGAAACTTTTGAAAGTTGAATGAGAGGAATGAAATGACTTTCCCAAACTTTCCATCTTGCATTTTGGATCCCAATTGAACTCAAGTTCATTGCAACACCAAAACCTAGAAGTGAAGATGACATGACTTCTTCCATTTTGAAATGAATAGGGTTTTGGAAAAAGAATTGAATTTCATTTGGGAAGTTTTCAAATCCAAAGCTTTATGCAACTCAATGATTTTCATGAGGGAAGATAAAATGACTTCTTCAATTATATGAAATAGGAGTTGGAAGTTATAATGAATCAAGTTGAAAATCATTTGAAAGTGCTTTGAAACCCTCTTTCAAATTTTGAGTTTTGAATTTGAATTTCAAACTTTGGCATGTGGGAAACATTTCAAAAACTAAGCCTGATAAATACTTGATCAAAAGTATGAGAGGAGCAAACATGACACTCCAAAAATATCAGAGGAAACAATGCCAAAAGATTTGGATTCAAATCTAAAATTTATTTTGAATTTGAAAAAAATAGATTTTTATGAAGTTTGGATTTTGCTTTTGGAAAAATGTTCAAATGAAAGGGAATATTCCCCTGATCATTTTGGTATATATATACCCTATATAAATTATTTTTAGATTTGGTTTTATTTTTGTTTTAGTTTTATTTAAAAAATAAAAGAAAACCCCCCCCTCAGCGCCACCAGACTTCTGCCCAGCCAGCTGAACCCCCTTGGCAGGCCCAGCCAGCGCCGCCCCCTCCGCAGCCCAGCCCAGGCCAGCCAATGAGCCTGCCCAACAGCCAGCCTCACCACCCCCTCGCCTCGCCTGGCGCTCACGCCGATCGACCGCCTCCCTCCTCACCCTCCCTCTCATCGACCCGTGGGCCCCGCCCTCTTCTTCCCCGCCCCACGCCACGCCGACCTCATGGAGATCGCGGATCCCGAAGATCCGGGATCCCGATCGCCCGATCCCCTCCGACCCAGACGACCTCGACTATAAAGCCGCCTCCCCGCACCCGTTTCCCCCTCGCCCCGCCAGACCTCCTCTCCCTCCCGCTCGTGCTCATGGGAGCTCAAGCCCAGACGCCGCCATTATCGCCGCTGCCGACGCCTGTTCCCCGACCAACCCCGACCCCACCGAACCACCCGTGCTCCCTCAAGATCTCCCGACGAAGTCGCTGAGCTCGCTGACGCCTTGGACGCCTGACGACTCTCGCCGCCCGCCGTCGTCCTGAGTCCGTAAGTCACTGCATCTCCTCCACCGTCCGATCCATCTTAGACGGCTAAGATTAGAGCCTCAAGGGGTAGGTTTTATTTATAAAACCGCCGGTCTTTTCGGTTTAGTTTTAGTTTAGGTTTTTTAGGCCGGTTCGCTTAGTTTAAACCCTAGAGCCCGTTTAGCCTATCTAACATATTGTGGCACATGAGATAGGCCCATTAGGCCTTTTCTTTTATTTTGATTTTTCTGTTTTAGCAGAATAGTTTCTGTTTTCAAAATTCATATCTTTTATTCTGTTTAATATTTTGAGTGATTCTTTTTTGTTGGATTGAAAATTTTATGTAGTTTCTGTAGAATATATATTTAGCTATGTTAAAATAATTAAAATTGCTTTATTTTAGTTTTGGACAGAATAGTAAATCTGCTATAACTTTAGTTAGAAAAATTATTTTGCATGATTCTTTTGTCACCACTTTATTTTAACATTGCAAAACCCTAGAAATTAATTTTGGTATTTTAGGATTAATAAATAATTAGTTTTAGACAGAATCCTATTAAACCTAATTAATTAACTAGTTCCTGTTTTCCTATTTAATTAATTAGTAAATGAATTTATTTTTAACTTGTGATTAGTTATTCTAGGTTAGTTTCTGTTACTCCATTAGATGAACTTTTATTTATAATTAATAAAAGTTTTAAATTAATTTTCTTAATGGAAAATTGGATTAGGCCTAAAATGAGTTTTATAATAGCTTTTAAATTAATTCTTTTTGCTCCTAGTTGCTTAGTGAATCCTTTTCTGTTTAGTTAACCTAAAACCATGACTAGGTTGTGTTAGAAAATTTTGTTATATAAAAACTATTTTAGCTATTGTTTGGAGTAGGAAAAACTTTGAATTGGTTTCTTTGAGTTTCTCCTTTTGGATTGGTTTTGATTGTTTTGTTGTGTTACTTTTGTTATGTTGTGTTATGTGGTCCTATTGCTATGTGCTTATTATAGTTATTGTTTGCCTCGGTAGACTTTCCGAGTGCGAAGATTACTACTACGAAACCCTAGTTTCTTTCAAGATCGTCAACCGAGCAAGTTCACTTTGACCATGCTTTTTCTTACCTATGTTTTATTGCATTTAGTGGCACCTTGGTAACCACCCCTCAAGAGTGTTATTGAATCCCTGTAGTTGAGTAGTATGCATGAGGTAGGAACCCATCACCTGTTACCAAGCCCGGACGTTATTTCTTTTAATGCTACGCTATAGTAGACGGGTTTGGTATGAGTGCACGGAGTGGTGTGAGAATGGAGGATTCTACGTCAATGACGATAACTCCATGATGGAATCTGCAAGGACTGCATCTTCAAGACCTCAAGACTTCAAGACTCGAGACAGGATTGCAATACACACTCATCGGGTGAAGGACGGTTGACGGGCAGCCCCGAGAAACCAGTGGTTGGCGGGATGCATGGAGAAGCGCCATGACATCTCGCGGAAAGCTTCACCCAGACTCAAAGAGACGGAAGAATACTTCACGCCGGAAGCTTACCTGTAACCGCAAGTCATTATGGGCTCTGGCTTGGTTGACCTTGGTTGTGACTCTGGCTGGGACGGTACTAGCAGATGTAGAAGAACGGTAGGATCGGATGGGTACCGGACAGTGGTCAGAGGAACTCTTTGGAAGACCATGTTTCGGTCATCTTGTTCTCAAACACTCTGAAGTGCGAGAACGTAAAAAGAGGGATCGAATCTTGCGGGTAAAGTGTACAAACCTCTGCAGAGGGTTATAACCTAATCGATTAGCCGTGTCCCCGGTTACGGACAATTTGAGCCTCTGGACTTGGATCTATCTCGGAACTCTCAACACCGGATTGATAACTTAATTGTGGGCAACTTATGATGACCTTGGGGCTATGAGACATCGGTTGGCGGAACCATGTCATGATAGAAAACTCCATAGTACAGACTTCATTTATTCCTTTGATGTAGGTAAAATAAAATTAGCTTTACGCAAACAAAACTCAGATCAGAGCCACAAAACCATACCGCATATAGTATAGTTTATCATCTGTTTTATCTTATTGTGATCTTGCGGTACATTCAATGTAATCGATTTACACGGCTGCAACATATCATGTTGCGATATTTCTCGACAGTAAGAGTTACGATACAGGTTACGGTCTACACTCAACCGGCCGATGGCGTTGATGGGACTCCACACCCGCTTGATTGTTTCTCGCTGATTATTATGAGGTATATATCATTTACGTTATTTATACATGTGATTGCACTTTGATATATACATTGATGTCTGTGTGTGCAAAGATACCGATCCGAGGATGGCACAAGAATGAGAGAGGCTTGACCGTCTGAGGTCGGGTCGCTACATCTTCAAACGATTTTCCTCGAGGGCTTCAACTAACTTTGGTGTGAAGATCAAGCACATCAGGAGTGACAATGGAACTGAGTTCAAGAATTCCGGTCTTGATGACTATCTTGATGAACTTGGTATTACTCATGAGTTATCTGCTCCTTATACTCCTCAGCAAAATGGCGTCGTGGAGCGCAAGAACAGAACTCTTGTTGAGATGGCTTGCACTATGCTTGATGAATACAAAACGCCTAGTCGTTTCTGGATTGAAGCAATCGACACTGCGTGCCACATCATTAACAGAGTATATCTTCACAAATTCTTCAAGAAGACTGCCTATGAACTCCTCACTGACAAGAAACCTAATGTAAGTTATTTCAAAGTCTTCGGTGCTAAATGTTGGATTAGAGATCCTCATCACAACTCTAAATTTGCACCGAAAGCACATGAAGGTTTTATGCTTGGTTACGGAAAGGACTCGCACACCTACAGAGTCTTCAACATCACTCTTCACAAGATTGTTGACACTGTAGATGTGCGGTTCAATGAAACTAATGGCTCGCAAAGAGAGCACATACCTTCTGTGTTAGATGAACCAACACCTGAGGAATCTATCAAGTTCAAGGCAACTGAGGATGTCATTCCTACTGAAGAAACTGCTGAAGAATTCATTCCTGTACGCGAAGAACATCGAGCTGATGCACCTGAAGATAATGTTGAAGAAAATGGTGCTGAGGAAAATGACAAAATTCCTCGACGACAACCAGCTCATCCTCGCGTTGCAAAAGAAGTGCAAGTGGAGAAGATCATCGATGACATTAAAGCGCCAGGTCCTCTCACACGCTCAAAAGCTTCACATTTATCTAACTTTTGTGGGCACTATGCTTTTGTCTCTATCACAGAGCCCACTAAGGTAGATGAAGCATTTCGGAGCCGAGTGGATTCAGGCCATGCAAGAAGAATTACATCGATTCGAGCTCAACAATGTAAGGGAACTGGTCAAACGTCCAGATCCTCGCAAGCATAATATCATTGGCACAAAGTGGATCTACCGCAACAAGCAAGATGAAAATGGTCTTGTGGTGAGGAATAAGGCACGACTAGTAGCTCAAGGCTACACGCAGTTGAAGGAATTGATTTCGATGAAACTTTTGCACTGCCGCTAGACTTGAGTCTATTCGCATATTACTCGCCTATGCTAACCATCACAATATCACCTTATATCAAATGGATGTGAAAAGTGCATTCCTCAATGGTAAGCTTGAGGAAGAAGTATATGTTGCTCAACCCCCAGGTTTTGAAGATCCAAAGAATCCTGACAAAGTCTTCAGACTCAATAAGGCCCTCTATGGCCTCAAGCAAGCCCCTCGGGCGTGGTATGATACACTGAAGGAATTCTTTGTGAAGAATGGCTTCACACCCAGTTCACTCGACCCTACTCTCTTTACTAAATCTTATGATGGTGAACTGTTTGTGTGCCAAATATATGTTGATGATATTATCTTTGGCTGTACTGACCAACGTTATAGTGATGAATTTGCCTATATGATGAGTGAAGAATATCAAATGTCTATGATGGGAGAGTTGAAATTCTTCTTAGGTCTTCAAATTAAGTCAACAACACAATGGCATATTCATATCTCAGAGAAATACCTCAAAGATGTCCTCAAGAAATTCGGCATGCAAGATTGCAAAGGTGTCAAAATTCCTATGCCCACAAATGGCCATCTATGCAATCGATGAAAATGGTATTGACTTTGATCACAAGGTATACCGCTCCATGATTGGTTCTTTATTGTACTTATGTGCATCTAGGCCAGATATAATGCTTAGTGTTTGCATGTGTGCCCGATTTCAAGCTACACGAAGGAATCACACCATAAGGCTGTGAAGCATATTCTTCGATATCTAGCTCACACACCAACACTAGGATTATGGTACCCCAAGGGCTCTACTTTTGATCTCATTGGATATTCGACTCGACTATGCTAGTGATCGTGTGGACCGCAAGTCAACATCTGGTACTTGTCATTTCCTCGGACGATCTTTGGTCCGTTGGTCCTCGAAGAAACAGAATTGCGATCACCGCTCATCGCAGAAGCTGAATACATTGCTGCTGGCTCGTGTTGTGCTCAATTGCTATGGATGAAGCAAACTCTCAAGGACTACGGCATCAACGTGAAGAATGTGCCTCTCTATTGTGACAATGAGAGTGCCATCAAAATTGCTCACAACCCAGTTCAGCACTCGAAGACAAAGCACATTCAAATTCGTCATCATTTTCTTCGTGATCATGTGTTGAAGGGCGACATCTCCATCGAGAACGTGAAGACTGAAGAACAGCTAGCTGATATCTTCACTAAGCCCTTGGATGAGAAGAGATTTAGCAAGTTGCGGTGTGAGCTAAATATCTTAGAATCTTCGAACATTCTTTGAAAAGGACACACATCCTAACACTTATGCAAAATTGATGACTTAGATGTGCAACACATGAAGAAACGTTTTCCTTCAATCAATGAAGAATAACACTCTAAATGTGAAGAAATTAATGAAGAATTTGATTCTCAGAACCCTACGACAATTGTACGCGGTGTCTGAAATCATCATTCTTATACGGTGGATCACGCCACCACCAAAGTTGAAAATCTTCAATTTGAGTTTTTCCTCAGTTTTGAAATTCTTCAGTTTTTCAAATTCTTCAACTTTGCAAAATCTTCATTGTTTCCGTCGTCTTTCTTCATTGGCTATATATATATATATGGGTTTATGTCCTCTACAGCATTCACTTATGGCTATTTCTTCAAGTCGCTTTTCTCCTAAGTGAATGTGATCGGACCCTTCCCTCTATGCTATACTCAACCCAATCCATTCACAAATTCTTCATATGCGTTCTATTTGAAACTCGCTCAAAATCTTCACCGAGTTCTTGTCATTGAAGAAATTGTGAACGGAACTTTAAAACTGATCTTATCCAAACCTTCGGTTTTGCCGCATTAAACCGCTCGCATCCCACGATGCATTATTTTATTCACCCACGATCGACACGATCTCCACTACACAAGACGTGGGTGACACATGTCGTGAGAAGGAAATGGTCAGGGCATGTTCGCCCTAAATCTTCGGGCGATCCGTTTTTCACCGTGTCTATAAATACCCCTCTTCCCTTCCTCACTTCTTTTACTCTGTCGACATCTCTCTCCCGCTCGAGCTCCTCAAACCCTAGCGCCGCCGCTACTCCATGGTCGCCGGTGAGGAAAAGCTTCACTGCCTCGACCTCATCGCCGACGTACTCGCGCCGACCGCGGAAATCCTCACTCCGCCGCCGCCGTAGCTGTCTTCCTCCGCCAAGTTAGGGCGTGGAAGATCTGAACGGACGAACTTCCCAACTGTTCTTCTCAGTTCGTCGTGTTCTTCACTTCGGGTAATTAAAAGTTACTTTTATTACTCGCCTTGATTCTCAAACCTTCTTGAATATCTTCAAAGGTGTTTATTCTTCAAATCTTCACACATATGAACACCTCAAATCTCTTGATTCGTTTCTCTAAGCAATGATTTTCTTCAAGATTCCTCAATTGTGTGGATCCTCGATCTATACAACTCTGGAACCTAAGACAAAGAACGCTTAGTGAAATTCTTCAAGGCTCATCTGGTCAAAATCCTCAAAACTTGTTTTTTTGAAAACCTTCTGAGAACGCATATGACCTCTCCAAATTCCTCGCAACTATACTCTGTTCACAGGTACACATGTCCGCTGCTGAATCACTAGGTTCTCATCAACTTAACTCATTTGCAGCGTTCCTCGAAGAAAAACTGCATACTTCTTCAGAGAACTCAATTGTTCAAATTCCTCAACTGAAGAACATGGCAGACGGTAAGAAGCCACAGAAAGGAGGAAAGAAACCTGAGGTTATGACTGCGTTTGAAATCCCTGAGGAAATCTATGTTGACTACTGCACACCGGATGAAGAAAACAAAAATCAACGCAAGGTGCGTATTCATAAGATTGAACGGAGATGGGCACGGGAATGGAGGGAATACAGATATGTAACTCCTAAGTACATGAAGAAATTCGCTCTTAATCCTCCATGCCCAAGAGCTCCTTTAGCACCTGCCAAGTAGCTGATCCCACAAGCATCAAACGAGGTGAGGACTTTCACGATGAATGGGCTAAACGCCAAGCAAAATTGGCAAAATAAGCCAAGGAGGCAAGTGAAGAAATTCAATGAGGATTCGCCACTGCATCGCCATCGAGGCCTCGGTCAAATCGAGGAAATCCATGCCAAAGAAGCCTGCTCATAAGCCAAGTGCTTCACCATCTGCGCCCTCACGGCCAAGTTCCTCAAGAAGACCTCCAAGCAAATTCCTCACACTGCTGCTGCTCCACCAAAGTCCTCAACAGCTCCCACAAAGTCTTCATCCTGTGCACTGCTACATGTCAAAGGACTGCTGGCTTCTCAATTGCCTCGGCGTTCATGAAGTTCCTCACCGCCCAATTTCTTCAATCGCCCGACTCAGATGAAGACCAAAGCAACAATGGACGAGGTCCTCGGCCTAGCCCAAAGAAGAAACAGGTTGCATTCCATGTGCCATCTGATGATGAAGCATCTGATGATGAACTTGCGGAAATCATCAGAGACCGTCAAGAAAAGGCCGCTAGAGCCAAAGGCACATCTGTGCATCGCTGTTGATCCAAGAAAGTCCTCGACTATATTGATCTCTCGCACAAGGATCCCAATACACCTATGCGACTTTCATCGACACTGGACAAAGTCATATGTTGACTCACTTTATCGCTGAAGAAAAATGGAAGTTTGAGAAGGCAAGGGAAATCAAAAAGGCTCAATACAGAAAGGAGAAGTTCCTGAAGAAAAATGTTGTCAAGATGACACCTGAGGAGCTTCTCAAGGTCCAGACTGAAATTCAAGACCTCAGCAAAAACTTCGATTCCTATTATGCTGATTGGCAAGGAGCCAAGGTCAGATTTGTGAACCTGACGAAGAAATTCACAAATGTTGCAGCCCCAGTGCAACATGAAATTCCTCGGTGAAGCCTCAGCCCAACCGATCGAAGAACATGCCAAGACCGCCGATGACGTTCAGCCTGCTGATGAAAATGCTAGTTCGTGGCTGATGATCCCATTCCACCAATGAAGAAATTGCTGTGGCACCCACTAGTGGTGTTCTCAAGAAATCGCTCAAGACAGGCATTTGCATCGATTCATACCAAGAAAGCGAACCAAATTCCTCGGCTCCTCCTGCACCAACTCCAACTCCAATTCTTCCATCGCCTCGATGTGAAGAAAACCAAGGCTGCGAACGAGCTGCTGTGAAGAAAAGGAAAGCATCACCGCGTCGATTCTTTGGCTGCGAAGAAAATGAGGCCTATGACCAGCTCATACGAAAATCCAATTGATGTTGTTCCAATTTCCTCCATACCATCAAAGGACGTTGTTCCTTTTGGAGAAGACTATGAGATCCCAATCGGATCGATGAAGAACATCATTCTGCCGCTTCGTCGAGCAGATTGATGAAGAAATTGAAGTGGACGCAATCCCTTCAACCCCGTCATTTCCTCACCTATGCCTCAGTTCACAGCTGAAGAGGCTGGTGTTGAGGAAATTGAAGACGAAGATGTGGATATTGGATGCACCACACCAGTGATGAATGATGACTTTTGGGAAAGTCTACATCCCAATACTCCTCTCTTCACCCCGCTCCAACAGATTCCTCAGTCCCCTGCACAAACAGTCCAAATGGACTCAGAAGAAACACAACCCACTGGTTCTGTGCATGAAGACATTCCAGCCACTAGTGCTGATGAAACTGCTGCTGCTGATCCTTAGACTGCATCTGTTGAGGAACAAGAAATTCCTCAGCCTGAAGAACCTGAACTTGCGATTCCTGAGGTGGTGATGCAACTCACTGACACCCCTCTGCCAAAGCAAAAGAATCTGTTTTCAAGCAAGCAAAAGTTCAAGGCTGAAGATTTCTTTGCCGAGCACGTGTTCTTCACTGACTATAATCCATATGATTTTGCTCGCATTAGGAAGAGGCGTTTCTGGACTGCCAGCCAAGCCAACTTCTATTCCTCAGTGCTCTTCAACAAGGATAAAATCTTCGATCATGCTCATATTCCTCATGTGGACATGGAGTCGCTGCCAGGCTTTGAGACAATCCTCAGTGTTCTTCACGATGCGGACTTCTAAATTTCTGCACCGATATCTGGTGACTGGAATGAAGAACTAATTCTTGCTTTTATGCAACGCTGCACATCACCGGAGACGCCAAGACGTGAACTCATGGGTCTTAGATGGATGTCGAAAATACTCACTACAAGGCACTAGCAACTGAATTGCTTCGTGCCCTACCACTCGATCCTCCACTTGATGGTGCACGTCGATCTACAATGAACCGAACTTTCAAATCACTATATGCAAGTCTTGATGAAGCCTTTGAAGCCAAGGCAGGCCCTAAGAACCAAATTCCTCGTCAAGGAATTATTATATGTGCCTCGGACTGTCTCGTCGGATTCGACGAAGACAATGAGTCCTATCAAAGGCCACGACTTCGAACGATGAAGAAGTCGTTGGCATCATGAAGAATATGCTTTTCAACATCATCCATGGCGTTCCGCCAACTTCCATGATTTCTTCATGAGGACTCGGCAAACATAGCTATGTCACCATTTGAGCTGAAGCCTTATGCGCCTTGGATTATGAGATTCATCAGGACAAGGTCTTCACTCAATTACAAGGCTGATACTTTGAACCACTGCAGCTACTTGCCCCCGATTGAAGTCCTCAAACGGACATTTACCTCGAGATGATGACAAGGGCAAGGCTACTGCTGTGATCGATGAAGGCATTCGTCCATTGGATGGACAGTTTAGCAAAGCAAAGCATCCTACTCCACCAATGATGACTCGCACACATGACTCTGCGCCAAATACCTCGGTCAAGCATAGTCCTCAAGCTATCGCACCTGTGGTGATGATGATCGTGAGTTACTCCTCGGTCTTCATCGGAAGGTTGATCGTAATCATAAATGGGTCAAGCGTCGGTTTGGTACTTTTCTTCACAACATGACCTCAACACACAATGCAGTGAAGAAAACCACTACTACCTCCATGAAACCTTCAGACGCACTGGGCTGTTCTTTCACATGTCTCAAAGTGAAGAAGAACGACGTCAATGGGACTCAAGGAAGAATTTGACTGGTCGCACCTCCTCCAAGAAATACAAGAAGGTCAAAGTTCCTTCCTTGATGGCCAGCTCCTATTCTTCATCTCGCGACACTGATGAAAATGAAGACTTGGAAGACACCGCGGCTGGTCCTACTTCAACAACCGACCCCAACAATGCTGGCGCTCCGTCTTCAACTTGAAATTCTTCAGGAGCGTTAGTCCTCAGTTTCGATCCTTTTGGTCATTCGATGACAAAGGGGGAGAAATTTGAGTTAGTCTTCAAGCGGGTCTAGTTTATTGCCTATATACAGTAATTTAATCTTGTTAAGTTACAACTCTCGTTCTTCTGAAACTTTTTATTGGATCGAGTTGTAATCTTAAACCCGATGGTGCTTTGATACTTTTGAGGCATTATGCTCTTGCACTATGCTCTGATTCTCGTGAGCTCCTTGAAAATCTTCATAGCAAATCGATTTGGGCTCTGATACTCTTGATGCGTTATTTTGCATACTCAGAATAACATCAAGCACCATATTTCATCATGCATTTCAAATTCTTCATATTATATGTCAAATGCGTGTATGAATTACAAGATATAGGGGGAGATCTCCATGATTCAATTCTTCAAATGTGCATTGCCTCAAAAGAAAATTCCTCACTATGCACATCTTCAGGGGGAGTTCTTCTATATCTTGCAATCAAATTCCTCATTATCAGTATTTACACTTCATATGTTTATCCCCGTTGAAAACTTAACCTATATTGTCATCAATCACCAAAAGGGAGATTGTAAGTGCATCTAGTGCCCTTAGTGATTTTGGTGTATTGAAGACTTATAGGTTAAGGAACTAATGCGCTTGTGAGTGTACACAGGTCTATAAGTCTATGAGGAGTTTGATATTTACAGAAAGTCGACCCTAAAAATGAAGTTCTTCAATGAAGACTTTGATATTCGAAGACTTTCGAAGACTTTGAAAGTGAAGAAATTGGTGTGACCTTGAAGACTTGGTATTCATTTGAGGAACATGAAGCGTGAAGACTTTTGTTTTCGTAGTTTCATTTTCTCTTTCTTGAGTCATAGGAAACACCGTCTTTGTTAAAGGGGTCGAGGAAATACTAAGGAAAAATTTCCATGTGATGCTCAACTCAAAATCCTACACCTACCAATCCCTTCGAGTGAAGCCTTTGGAAATCTCATACAGTTCGATCAATTTCTTGATGTGAGGCGAAGTTCTTACAGTTCTTTGAGAATTTATTCGACCGAGGAGTTAGGAATTCGCCAAAGGCGGATTACCTACAGTGAGGATCATGATAGCCCCGAGGAATTTGAGAGTCAAATTTCCGACCGTTCTTTGTCTTCTTGCGCCACCTGTCCCAAAATATCTTATCCACCTAACGGTCATATCATTGAAGGGCATTTATGTCTTATCATGTCGGGCTGCTCCCTAGGCTATAAATAGCCGCCCCTACAACCACTAGCTGGTTGGCTGCTCGAGAGAACTTGACACTTGTCATTTGAGAGCAACCCATCCTCCGAGGACTTTGAGCGAAAATCATCAAGTGAGGAAAACCCAAAACCAAACCCCTACAAACCCAAAGTGATTGAGCATCATGAAGAAATTGATCCTGCGTGGATCCGGCGCTTGTTACCTTTGAAGACTGTGCTTCTTCCAGACGGTTAGGCGTCATGGTCTAGAGCATCAAGAGGAAATGTGGATCGCCGAGTGACCAAGTCTGTGAAGGTTTGGAAGTCGTCTCAAGACTTACCACGAGTGATTGGACGAGGTCTGTGTGACCTTAGTTCAAGGAGAATCTGGTGAGGAATTGGTGTCTGAGCTGCGTGCTCAGCCGATCGGGTGTCCGGGACTGTGTGTCCTCGAGTTTAAATACTCAGCCGCTCCAACCAGACGCATAACCGAGACAGCAGTTGGAACTGGTCTACCAAATCATTGTCTTCACCAACTTAACTGGTTCTATTTCCTCAACCCTTTCATTTCCTCATTACTGTGTTGAGTGTTTGTTCATATCTGTGTTTGAAGACTTTGATTGAAGACTTTCTCAATTTCCTCAGTCTGTTTGTCTTCATCTTGTGTTATCTTGTGATTACGCTTTCTGTACTCTGTGATTGTCTTCATTTCATCATGATGACTATGCGTGTATTCTGTTATGCTTACTTCTGAGTACTTATTCCGCTGCAAGTAGTTCTTCGCTAAGGAATTTCCTCACCGCAATTTCCTCGATGAAGAATTCATAAAATCGCCTATTCACCCCCTCCCTCTAGTCGATATAACGACTTTCAATTGGTATCGAGCGAGGTACTCCCTTGTTCGTGTGATTTTGGTTTAACCACCGGAGTTTTAGTTATGTCGACCGCAGGTATGATCAAGGTCTCGGCAGGGTGTCCTACCTTCGATGGGACGGACTACCCCTCTTTGGAAGAACAAGATGCAAATGCATCTTGAAGCAATTGACAACGATCTACGGTATGTTGTGAAAAGGTGTTCCTCTGTCACACCTTCTCCGAATGATCTTGATGTGAAGAGATTCAAGCAACTCGATTCTCAAGCGAAGAATATCATATGTGGCCATCTCGAGCAAAGGTCAATATGGAAGAGTGAGTGCTTTGGAATCGCTAAGCTCATCCGGGACAGGTTGTCCAAAGTAAATGAAGATGTCTCAACTCAGCGTGACTCTCCTCGGCACAGACGCAAGCGTGCAGGTGTGCTATGGGCGATGGGCCTGCACCGTGGCGCTTAGGTTTAGACGGCGTCTTGGCCTCTCATTGTGCCTATGTGGGGCTGCGGCGTGTTGATCTTCAGCGGCCGGGCATGACCCAGAAAGTGTGTCCGGCCAAATGGGATCAAGCGTGTTGGGTTATGTGGTGCACCCCTGCAGGGAAGTTAATCTATTCTAATAGCCGTGATCTTCGGTAACAGGACGACTTGGAGTTGTACCTTGACCTTATGACAACTAGAACTGGATACTTAATAAAACACACCCTTCCAAGTGCCAGATACAACCCGGTGGTCGCTCTCTCTCAGGGTTACGAGGAGGGGATCGCCGGGTAGAATTATGCTATGCGATGCTACTTGGAGATGCTACTTAGAGGACTTCAGTCTACTCTCTCCTACATGTTGCAAGACGGAGGCTGCCAGAAGCGTAGTCTTGACGGATTAGCTATCCCCTCTTATTACGGCATTCTGCATTCGGTCCATCGATATGGCCCTTTACACATATATCCATGCATATATAGTGTAGCTCCTTGCTTATGCAGTACTTTGGATGAGTACTCACGGTTGCTTTGTTCCCCTTTTCCCCTATCTCTACTCGATTGCTGCGACTGCACGATGGAGCCCAGGAGCGACGCCACCGTCGATGGCGACTACTACCCGGAGGTGCGATTACTACGTGAAGCCGCCGGCGGCGACCAAGAGTAGTTAGGAGGATCCTGCAGGAGGCCTGCGCCTCTTCGAACTCAGATATCGGTTTGTGTTAGCCTTCTTAAGGCAAACTTGTTTAACTTATGTTTGTACTCAGATATTGTTGCTTCCGCTGACTCGTCTATGATCAAGCACTTGTATTCGAGCCCTCGAGGCCCCTGGCTTGTATTATGATGCTTGTATGACTTATTTATGTTTTAGAGTTGTGTTGTGATATCTTCCCGTGAGTCCCTGATCTTGATCGTACACATTTGCGTGCATGATTAGTGTACGATTGAATCGGGGGCGTCACAGTTACTTTTTTAGTCATGAGTTTAGGAGCTCGAATATCGAGGCTCACAATTTAGTGAAGTATGCTCTATCACTCGGGGTTGGTCGCCATGTTTGGTTAGGAAATTCAGATGACCTTGCTTTCGTTCATGTAAACATTGTAACGAGTTAAATAAAAGCTTCACGAGATTGTCTCAAAGAAAATATGGGTGGCCTGTCTCGTTCCTTCTGATGCACAGGTGTAGGTGAGTTTGGACGTGGTCTGTTGGTTTAACTCCTAACCTTGTTCACTTATTAGTCTCTTCTAATCTACACAACGGTGCATCAAATCGAGATAAGCTCTACATGAAAAAGACGCATATCGATGTTATGTTCCATTTTTGCGACCGGTTGAAACTTTCGTCGATCGTAACTATTCAATTTCGTGTTCATGTTTGGAGCTATTTTGAATGAATTTTTTTCAAAATCGTCACACATGGTCGACCGTTTGAAATTTCCTTTGACCGGTAGCTTTATCTTATAGTTTCACACGACTTTCGTGTTGCGCATTTTCTATTTCAATGATCGTAGACGATTAGATCTAATTTCTTCCTCGTGAAAAGTATATACACTCCTTAATCTCAGTCTCCTCTCTGGTGTCCTGCTACACACGTGTCATTGTTGGTGTTGCTCCTCTCGACCTCCTCTCCTGCGTGCTGTTGCACTAGCGCCACCCCCGGCGTCGTTCCTCTCTACATTCTCTCCCATGTCACTCCTTAATCTCAGTCTCCTCTCCGGTGTCCTGCTACACACGTGTCATTGTCGGTGTTGCTCCTCTCGACCTCCTCTCCCGCGTGCTGTTGCACTAGCGCCACCCCCGGCGTCGTTCCTCTCTACATTCTCTCCCATGTCCTGCTACATTGAAGCCATCGCCAGTGTCGTTCCTCTTGGCATCCTCGCTCCTATCTTACTACACTGGCATCGTCGTCATCGTCGTTCTCTCCCACGTGTTGTTGCACTAGCGCCATCGGCGGTGTCGTTCCTCTCAAGCACCTCTCCCATGTCCTACTACACTCACGCAGTCGTCGTTCCTCTCGGTCTCCTTTTCGATGTCCTGCTACACTGAAGCCATCGCAGACGTCGTTCCTCTCGGCCTCCTCGCTCGCGTCCTACTACACTCGCACCGTCGTCATCATCATTCTTTCCAGCCTCCTCCTTCGCGTCCTACTACACTGAGGCCGCCATGGCGTGCACCCTGCATTTTTTCTACATCATCCTCTGCATCAATGTCCTCCTATTTATTACTCCACACTAACTTTCTCGGCGGCGGCGGCGGCGATGGGATCGCTCGCCCGGGACTCCGTGATTGTCGTGTCGGACGCGGCACCGCGACCGCCGCCCACCTCTGTCGCCGAGGCACCTCTGGTGTAACACTATGTGTTATGTGTAGTTGTTAACTCTTAATCGTATTCAGTCTATGCAACCCAACAACATGCACTAGTATGAGCGCAACCAATGTGAGCAACCAAACGCGATGCGTAGAGGCATCGTTACGATGTAGAGAGAGAACATGCAGGCAACCAATCAACATGTAGATGTTGGTTTTTTGCCTGCGTATGCTCAACCAGGCCCAACTGGGACTCTTATGCAATGTGACAAAAAACAAGCAGGTAACCAAACGTGCCCTTGATGTCTGTACTGCAGCACACGGTCTAAAGAACTAGTGTTAGCGTAGAACTGGACTGCTCTACTGTAGCGAATTTCAATTTGTTAATGTAGCGATGAATTAGTTACTGTAGTGATAGTTTTTTTAAGTGTACTTCTTTAAACTGTATACTTTGAAAATGTGCAAACATTTTTTGAATTTCTAAACAATTTTCAGCAAAAGGAACATTTTTTAATATGTGTACAAATTATGAAATCCTGAACAAATTTTGAAACTGCGAACATTTTTTGAATTTTTGAACAAATATTTGAGAAAGGGAACATTTGTTGAAATTCAAACAAAAATTTATAACTACGAACCTTTTTAGAATTTATTAACAAAAAGTGAAAATGGAGCTTTCATCAAATTCCGAACAAAAAATTGGAACCACAAACATTTCTAAAATTTGTGACCAAAATTTGGAATTATGAACATTTTTTGAATTGTCAACAAATTTATAAAGAATGTGAACTTTTTGAATTTGTGAACAACTTTTTAAAATAGGAACATTTTTGGAATTCCTTTACATTTTTTGATTTTGTGAACAAATCTATAACAGGAACACCTTGAAATTGATGCACATTTTTTGAAACGTGAACAATGTTTTTAAAAGTCTGGTCATATTTTGTTAAGAGGTACATTTTTTTAAAATCAGAACTAAATTTGAAATTTTCGAAAAAATAAACAATAAAAGTAAACTTGAAAAAGGCAAAAATAATAAAGAAAACAAAAAGGAAAAACAGAAACTGATTCACGAAAAAAGAAAACAAAAATGAAAACAAAAATGAAAAGTAAAACCCAAAAGAAAAAGAAAAACCAGGAAAGAACCGGTTTTGGAACCTTCTAGAAGGTTTCCAAAACCTGCCCGAACCTGCGAGAAGGTTCACAGATGGGCCGGCCCATTCGATCGATACCAGTGTAAGGTACGTCTTTCCCGAAAAGCAGGGCCGAAGAAAAGAAAAAAGGGCGTACAAGGGGAACTTGGAGCTATCCTACGGGCCCAATACACGTACGTTTTGCTTTGGTAAAAAGCGCTGAGTTGTCCGGCGGTCAATCACTATTTGCCGATGACAGTCTACTCTTTTTTGAAGCAAATGAGTTAAGTGCTGCACGCATAAATGAGCTATATCTCGCTTATAGCGAGATACGTGTTCCCCTCGCCTGAAGCTTTTATCCCTCACGTAGGTATTGGGCCGGCCGTTTTCATTTTTTCTATTCGCTCGCTCCTCGCCTGGAAGAAAGACCATCATTAACTCTACTATTTCGTTGGTTTTCTGCAGGTATTTTCGGGGTTTGATTTTTTCGAACAAAAAACTATTTCCTTTGTTTCTCTTCGGACATTCTTCGGTTTTTTTTCGTTTTTTTGTTTCTTTCTCGTTTTCACTCTTTTCACTCTATTTGAATTGGTTTTCTTCGGTTTTCATTTTTTGTTTACTTTCTTTCTTTATTTTCTTTGTTTCTTTCTCGGTTTACATTCTTTTTCTTCCTTTTCTTTGCTTTTCATATTTTTCTTTCCCGATTTTGATTAATTTCACTTTTCTACATTAGTTTTCTCAGTGTTTTTCTTTTAGTTAAGTTATTCTGTTTCTTTCTCGGTTTTTTCACTTTATCTTTGGTTTTCGTCACTTTTCTTATGTTTCTTTATTGGATTTCATCGGTTTTCCTTTTTTTACCACATGTCTAATTTTTCAGTACATTGTGTATATGTTTAGCGTACATGTGAAAGATTTTTTTCATACACATTGAACATTTTTCTAATACGCAATGTGCATTTTCTTAAATACATGTTCTAAAAACATTTTTCAAATACATGGTACACATTTTTTAAATATACATTGACATTTTTAATGGCCTCCTCGCTCCTATCTTACTACACTGGCGTCGTCGTCATTGTCGTTCTCTCCCGCATGTTATTGCACTAGCGTCATCGGCGGCATCGTTCCTCTCAACCACCTCTCCCATTTCCTACTACACTCGCGCAGTCGTCGTTCTTCTCGGTCTCCTTTCTGATGTCCTGCTACACTGAATCCATCGCCGACGTTGTTCCCCTTAGCCTCCTCGCTCGTGTCCTGCTACACTCGCGCCGTCGTCATCATCGCTCTTTCCGGCCTCCTCCTTCGCGTCCTACTACACTGAGGCCGCCATGGCGAGCACATTGCATTTTTTCTCCATCATCCTCTGCATCAATATCCTCCTTGTTACTCCACACTAACTTTCTCGGCAGCGGCGGTGCTAGCAACTAGTTTACTGCACCGCCGATGGGATTGCTCGCCCACGACTCCGTGCTTGTCGTGTCGGATGAGGCGCCGCGACCGTCGCCCACCTCTGTCGCCGAGGCACCTCTAGTGTAACACTATGTGTTATGTGTACCTGTTAACTCTTAATCATATGTAGCGTATGCAACCCAACAATGTGCACTAGTATGAGCATAACCAATGCGAGCAACCAAACACGATGCGTACAGGCATCGTCACGATGCAGGGAGAGGACATGCAGGCAACCAATCAACATGTAGATGTTGGTTTTTTGCATGCATATGCTCAACCAGGCCCAACTGGAACACGTATGCAAAGTGGCAAAAAAAATGCAGGTAACCAAACGCGCCCTTGATGTCTATACTACAGCACACGTCTAAAGAACTAGTGTTAGCATAGAACCGGGCTGCTCTATTGGGCTTCAGAGATATTGAGCTTTTTCGCTAAATGCTCGTGTTCTCAAGGCCAGGTACTTCCCCGATGGTCACCTGCTTGAAGCAACGTTAGGACCTGTGCCTTCTCAGGTTTGGCGTTCCCTCTTGGAAGGCAGAGATGTTCTAGCTCTGGGTCTAATCAAGAGGATTGGATCAGGGCAAGACACTAATATCTGGCACGATAATTGGTTCCCGAGGGATTATAACCTGCGACCGCTCTGTGCTCGATTGATAAACCCTCCATCTCTTGTCTCGGATCTCATTAATCCTGCCACGCGGGTATGGAACAGGCCTGCTCTCAATGAGCACTTCATCGCTCCTGACGTCGAGGTGATCCTCAACATACCTCTCAGCACTCGAGTTCAGGACGATTTTGGGGCTTGGCACTATGATAAACGGGGAGTTTTTTCAGTTCGTTCGGCTTACAGGATACTCTCTGCAATCAAGTTCCAACGGGGGGATTGGTTGGAACATAGATCGGGCCACTCCAATACTGCAACAGAGAAAAAGTCTTGGTCTCAACTGAAGGTGAAAGTACCATCAAAGGTGCGGGTGTTTGTGTGGAGGCTCGCACATACATCGATCCCGACAGGCCAAGTTCGACATGACAGGCACATGGCGGACGGTCCTGGTTGTTCTATATGCGGGGCGGAGAATGACACTTGGCGGCACTCGCTACTTAGTTGCCGCATGTCCAGATGTGTCTGGGCTCTGGGGGATGACGAACTGCTGGAGCATGTGATATCAAACCGAAGCGAGGATGCAAGACTCTGGTTATTTTGGTTATTTGAAACCACAAGTCAACAGGATATTGCCCGAGTGCTGGTCATCATGTGGGCGATCTGGTGGGCACGGAGGAAGGCCATTCATGAGGACGGATTTCAGAGCCCACTGTCCACAATGTGCTTTATAAGGCGGTTCCTAGAGGACCTGGATATAGTTGCTATCCGTACCTCGCGAGGAAACCCTTCTCTGCCTGTCGCTCCTAGGGTGAAGGTGTGGCTACCACCGGGAGAAAACGCGGCCAAGTTGAACTGTGATGGTGGAGTTTCATCTCTGGGGAAAGAGGAGTAGCGGTTGCGGTGTGTCGGGATAGTACAGGCAGGTATCTAGGAGCTTCAGCTGTGGTTTTTGATGGCCTGATAGATCCAGCGAGTTTGGAGGCGCATGCATGCAGTGAAGCTCTCGCACTTGCTCGGGATTTGAATCTCCACAATCTGGTGATAACCTCGGACTGCCTTGAGGTGATCTTGAACATCAACAACAATGCATCATCAGTTTATGCTCCTATCCTTAAGGAAATTTTGTTAGTAGGAATAGTTTTCTTACTGTTTCTTTCCGTTTTGAGCGTAGAAAAAATAATTTTAAGGCCCACTCGATAGTAAAGGAGCTGCGTCTCTTTTGGTGGGTCGCCATGTGTGCCTAGGGAATCTCCTCGACATTGCTTGTATCCCGGATGTCTTGAGCTTTGAATAAAATTCCCTAGTTACTCAAAAAAAAAAAAAACATAAACGCGACGCGCAGGCCACGCGTTACCTTATCTGGATCGGACATGGAGACATCGCCGCCCTCCTCCTAGTAGCTGCCTATATATACATCCTAGTACATCCTCACGTACTCCGCTCGTCTAGAGATCGATCCCCCGTCGAGAAAGAATCCGAAGCCAGCTCCAGCCTACGCGCGTTTCTCCCCGGCCGACCGACCCAGCTCGCACGCACAGCAACGTTCTGAGCTCATGTTGACGGCAGTAGGCGCACGTTCCGAGCCCACGCCGACGCCCACCCGCAAGCGCCCGGCGGCGGAGCGCGTCGCCAACGGCAACGGCGGCAAGAAGGCCCGATACTCGTTCGGAAGCATCCGCGACTACGAGACGCTGGAGGTGCTCGGGGAAGGCGCCTACGGCCAGGTCTTGAAGGCGCGCGACCGCCGCACCGGCAAGAAGGTGGCGGTGAAGTGGATCCGCGCACCCGACCTGCCGGCCGTGATCCGCGAGGCCGGCTGCCATGCGGCGTGCCGCGGCCACCCGTCCATCGTGGACATCCTGGACGTGGCGACGGACGCCGACACGGGGGACATGTTCCTCGTCATGGAGCTCGTCGCCGGCGGGCTCACCCTGCGCGAGCACCTCTACAAGCCTCTCTCGGAGGACGTGGTCCGCGTGATGATGCGGCAGCTCCTGGACGCGGCCGAGAGGATACACGGGGCCGGCGTCGTTCACCGGGACATCAAGCCGGAGAACGTCCTCGTCACCATGTTCGGCGAGCTGAAGATGGGCGACTTCGGGTCGGCGACGCGCCGGAAGCCGCCCCGGGTGCCGTACGAGGAGTGCCGCGTGGGCACGCTGATCTACACCTCGCCGGAGCAGCTGGAGGGGAACCGGTGCTACGGGCAGGCCGTGGACATGTGGGCGCTCGGGTGCATCATGGCCGAGCTCCTGGCCGGCGGGACCCTGTTCGTGGGAGACACGGAGGAGGGCATGGTCGCCGAGATGGCCAAGCTGCGAGAGCAGATCGCCTCTACGGGGAAGATGGACTTGGAGTGGTTCCCGGATCTTTCGGAAGCCGGGCACGACCTCTTGACTGGCATGCTTGCATTCAACCCCGACGAGCGGCTCACGGCGGTGGAAGCGCTTCACCATCGGTGGTTCAACAACAACAACGAGGCCTCTGCTTAATCATCCTTGAATGGGCGAACTGTTCATTGCATTGCTCTGTACTGTAGTGTCCCAGAGTTGTTATTAGCTTAATTATCCTTCAACGCTTCTGCGGGTTTGTTTTCGGGGAAAAGGTTTGGACCGAACCATATTTTCACACTCCCCAGGATAAATTTAAGCATGTATGTATCGAGCGTGTGTGCACGAACTTATGTTGAGATATAATCTATGGGTGCTGTTATGCGCATCCTTCTTGGTTACATTTGTGTTCTTAATCCTAATCTTTGAAATGCACGATGGACTTGCTACTTATGCAAATATGCTGCAAAGAACAGAACGTGTTATATATTCTCTTCCATTTATTCCTTCAGTCGTTAGTTTTTCCGTAATCAGAGAACTGCACGGCAGTGGTCATATTTTTTTTTTTCTTGGCAATATTTGAGTCCTCAGTGCTTGGCAATATTTGAGTCCTCAGTGACTCAAATGCTTTGTCCAAATCACTTATCGTGGTTGCTTTTCCCCCCACAGTTAACAGTGATTGGATCCATCGAGACTAGCATGTCAAAAATACTTCCTCCGTGCGGAATCATTTGTAGTAGAAATAGCGTAACTACCGAAGCGCATGCGCTGCTACAGAACGAAACGACATAAACAATTCAGTTGTATTTGAATAGTAGTAGTATATAACAAACAATGGATGTACGACACCATGAAGAATGAAACTCAATTAAGCAGCCAACAATGCACTTGCATAAGCGCGACAATGATGTGAGCACCATTGCACACACAATATATACAGGAAAATTATTCGTTTAATTGGGACAGAATCAATATACTCATAATGTTGAATCAAGATTTACTAATAAGACAAAAACAAACCATTGGACGAAACTGTCCTTCGGTGTTAAGGTGATTGTTGTGAATAAGTCGACTACCCGGAAAAGATGAAAAAATAAGAGGCATTTTCTTTTCTTTTTCAAATTCGACTGATATGGTGAGTTTTAGATGGATGAGGGAGATTGCGGTCAGAGTGGGTAGTGAGTTCACAATCACCACCATCTACTCCAATTTATAAGATAGTAGAAATTTTTGTTGCTGTGAACTCCCAAAAGACACTTATTTACTCTCTGAATATTAATCACTCTAGTCTATCCAATCCAACTAATTTCATTGCCTTGTTTTTATCTGCCATGAATTCAGATATGTGAAATGTTTAATGTCATATTAGTTTATTGCTAGATCATGGGAATGTGCTCATTAAGAGCATCTCCAACTCCGCGCCGTAAATTAGTTCGTTTTAGCACGCGCCGCAAATTAGTCCGTTCTAGCGCGCGCAACGCGGCGGGTCGCTCCAGCGGGCAAAGACGTGCGCGCTATAACGAGTTGGGCGCGCGGTCGAAAGCACTATCCCGCGCGGTGTATGGGCGCCAGCTACGGCGCGCGGCACACTCGAGCGCTCGCTCTCCGCACTCTCTCCTCTCCTCCTCGCTCGCAGCCGGGCGCCGGCGCCGCCACCATGGACGCGCACACCGCACCAGCTCACCCCTTTGTACAGCGCCCCCCCCCGCCGCCGCCGCCGAAACCCTAGCGCGAGGCGTTGGCGTCGCCATCGCCGGAGCTCCGCCGGCGTCGCCTCATGCAACCTCTTCTTGCCGCCGCGGATGACCACGTCGACGGGTGGCGCTGCGCCGGCGCCGTCCCGTGCCGCCGCTGCACCGTCGAAGGTCCCCAATGTGGCGTGGCCGAAGAAGGGCAAAACATGCGCTAAGAAGAACAAGGCGGCGGATGGCTCCGCAGCACGAAGGCGAGGGGAAAGAAGGTTGCAAGGCGTTCGAAGGCCGCGGCAGCTACCGAAGCGCCGGAAGATCAAGAAAGGAAGGGTCTTTACCTTGCCTCATTGCTATGAAGTGTTAAAGGATGATGAGAAATGGAAGAAGCGTGATGGTTTGGGTGATTTGCATTTGAGCAACAAACGCAAGCGGACAATTGAGTTGAATGATGATGAGGAGGAGGATGATGCATCAAGTGATGACGGCAAGAGAAGCCCCACACCCAACTCGGTTTCATACTCGAAGCCAAAACGACCGGATGGGTGCAAGAAAGACAAAACCGAAAAGAAGAAGAGGAAAGGAGATGATGAGCTCAAAAATGCTATGGAAGCTATTGTGAAGGCAAGGGTCGAAGCCAACGAGGTGAGGAAAATGGCAAGGAACCAAGATGCCGCGGCCGAGGAGAGGAGGGTGGCCGCCGAGGAGAGGAAAGTTGTCACGCCCCCGATGCGGCTATATCTCCCACGTGTCGAGGCACGACTTAGAGGCATAACCGCATTGAAAGCAATGTCGCAAGTGAGGTAATCTTCACACAACCCATGTAATAATTAAGGGAAAGATACATAGTTGGCTTACAGTCGCCTCTTCACACAGTACATAATTAAACATCCATCATTCAGAGTACACTCAAGGTCCGACTACGGAACCAAAATAAAAAAAGAAGATACCCCAAATGCTACACAGATCCCCGAATCGTCCCAACTGGGCACCACTACTGATCATCTGGAAAAGACACATAGTAACGACCACGTTCCTCGTCGAACTCCCACTTGAGCTCGGTTGAACCACCTGCACCGCCTCATCGGAACCTGCAACTGTTTTGAAGTATCGTGAGTCACGGGACTCAGCAATCTCACACCACCGAGATCAAGACTATTTAAGCTAATAGGAAGGACAGAGTAGTAAAGTGGAGCTGCAGCAAGCGACTAGCATATATGGTGGCTATTACGCAAAAGAGAGCGAGAAGAGGAGCAAAGCACGGTCGTGAAACTAGTAGTGATCAAGAAGTGATCCTGAACTACTTACGTCAGACATAACTCCAACACCGTGTTCACTTCCCGGACTCCGCCGAGAAGAGACCATCACGGTTACACACGCGGTTGATGTGTATTTTATTGAGATCAACTTTGGGTTTTCTACAACCGGACATTAACAAATTCCCATCTGCCTCATAACCGCGGGCACGGCTTTCGAAAGATATTACCCTGCAGGGGTGTCCCAACTTAGCCCATTATAAGCTCTCACGGTCAACGAAGGATATTCCTTCTACCGGGAAGACCCGATCAATCTCGGAATCCCGGACTACAAGACATTTCGACAGCAATAAAACAAGACCAGCAAAGCCGCCCGATTGTGCCGACAAATCCCGATAGGAGCTGCACATATCTCGTTCTCGTGGCACATCCGGATGAGATATCCCACGAGTAAAACCAAGCCTCGAGTTTCCCGTGGTGGCCCATGATCTACTCGTTTGGGCCAGCACTCGAAGGGCACTGGTCCGGGGTTTAAAATAAAGATGACCCTCGGGCTCGCGAAAACCCGGGGGAAAAGGCTTAGGTGGCAAATGGTAAACCAATGTTGGGCCTTGCTGGACGAGTCTTATTCAAAGCGAACTGTCAAGGGGGTCCCATAAATCACCCAACCGTGTAAGGAACGCAAAAATCAAGGAACATAACACCGGTATGACGGAAACTAGGGTGGCAAGAGTGGAACAAAACACCAGGCATAAGGCCGAGCCTTCCACCCTTTACCAAGTATATAGATGTATTAATTTAGCAGATATATATTGTGATATCCCCAACAAGTAATCATGTTCCACAAAGGAACAACATCTCCATGTTCCAACAAGGAACAAACTTCAGCTTCACCTGCAACTAGCAACGCTATAAGAGGGCTGAGCAAAGCGGTAACATAGCCAATCAACGGTTTGCTAGGAAAAGGATGGTTAGGGGCTGACATGGCAATATGGGTGGCATGATATAGCAAGTGGTAGGCGTCGCAGCATAGGCATAGCAAAAGAGCGAGCAACTAGCATAGCAAAGATAGAAGTGATTTCGAGGGTATGGTCATCTTGCCTGCAATGTTCTCAGAGTTGTCGAAAGCTTGATCCTCGAAAACGTTCTCAACAGGCTCCTCGTTCACGTACTCGTCTCCCGACTCTACCCAAAGCAACAACACAAGCAAAGGAACCACAATAAATCACGGTGCAATGCACAATCAACATGATGCAAAACATGACATGATATGCGGGATGTGATATGCAATGCTTATGTGCGCTCCGGAAGGTAAATGATGAACCAGGCATCAACTTGGCAAACCAAGCATGCCACTGGAAAGATGAGATGATTTCGTTGAAATCGATATAAAGATCACCGAATCGGATGCACGGTTTGCAAATGGCAAGCAAAACAAGAATGGCGCAAATCTGCCATTAACAGCATGATGCCACTTAGCAAGCAACAAATAATTAAGCTACTGCACCCAAACGTAACAACAAAGCACATGGCAGTGATCTACACATGATGCTCGACAAAAGATGAGCACTGAGCTACGGCTAGTTCACATCATAACAGGTTCAAACAAGCATGGCAAAAGTGCACAAAATATCAGGCTGGACATGGCAAAAACAGCATCAGGTTGCAATGTTTAGCGCATCAAAACTAATGCTACAGGAACTTAAAATAGAAAAACATGGCATGGCATGAATCTACTCAAAGCCTAGAACAAAAGTCCCTTACTGACCATAAGCCAAAAAGGACTAGAAAATATAGTAACACCCATGTCAATATTGAAAGTCTCGTTAACAGATTCAGCAACTTGACATGTCAAAAACTGATAACGAGAGGGCATGTTTACAAGCTCAATGCACTCACTACAGAGCCTAAAATGATAAACTAAGCATACATACATCAAGAAGACATGACATAGAAGACAAAAATGGCAAGAACAATAACATAGCATATATGGATCAACCACAACAAGCTAGGCAAAATTGAATAACACGTATACAATCTGCCAGGAAACACTTGATAGCAAAAGTAGAGCTCGATTGACTCAAGCTATGGCATCCCATAATTGCAAACAAAGGCATGGATGGATAGATCAAGTCATGCTTTACAAAACACCCTTACTGAAGTATATCAAAATATGCATAGATCTCTCGGTATCATCAAGTAAACATGGCATCAAAATCAGCTAAAACAGGGCTGATATCAGCAACATCAGGACACCTACTTTGCATGCTTGTGCTAGTCACCACATAGATCACAAAAATACATGGCATAAACCCCTGGAAAGATGGCATGGCATTTTACAAAACACATGTAGGAATCAAATTCATAGGGTGCACATATTAATCATGGCAAAAATAACAAAAGTGCAAGTTCTGATAAAAATCAGAAACTAACATCACATAGCACCCTTCCAACAGCATTTCGGGCATCAAGATGAGATTAAATGAAAATGATGCAATGGAATGAAATGATCTACTCTTCGAGTCGAACATTTTGACATATTATACGCGCAAAATGGATCTACGGATGCGAAGATATAGCATGTTGAAAATTGCACAAAATTACAAAGATGCTAAAAACTTAGAGAAAAATTGGAGGGGGAAGAAGAGAAGAGGTCAACGGGCTCGGGTTACGAGGCCGGGTCGGGGCCCGACCGGATCGGCGGCGGAGGCGGCGGAGGAGCTCGCCGGGGAGGCGGAGGAGGTCGCCATGGGCGGGCGGAGGGGGGCCGGAGGGGCGGCGGGCATGGCGGCGGGCATGGCGTGCATGCAAGGCGGCCGGGCGGGCGGAGGAGCGCGTGGCGGCTTCGGGGAGGAGCGGGCGCCATGATGGGCCCAGGCGCTCGGCGGCGGGGCGGCGGCCTCGGCCCGGGAGGCGGGAGCGGGCGGCGGCTGGCTGGCTCAGCCTGGCTCGCCTGGCCTCCATGGTGGGCGCGTGAGGGCGGCGGCGGGGCGCGGGGCTGACGTGGCGCTTCGCGATTGGCCGGGCGGCGGGCGGGCGGACGCGTCCGCTCGCCGGACGTGTCCGCGGCGCGTGAGCAAAACTGCTAGGGTTTCGGGGAGATGATCCGGATTTGGGGAGGTTTGCTTAAATAGGCATAGAGGAGCTAGGAGAGTCCAAATGAGGTGTAGTTTTCGCCACACGATCGTGATCGAACGACGGAGAGCATGGAGGTGACTTAGATGGGTTATTGGGCTGTTTTGGAGGGTGTTGGGCTGCAACTTAAAAGAGGCCTTTGAGAGTGCGGTTAACCGTTGGAGTACCAAACGAGCTCCAAATGACCGAAACTTGACCGGTGGTCTACGGTGTTATACCAAGGCCACTAGACAAACCTCGGTCCATTTCGAGAAGGTTTAATACCCATACGGAAAAACGTAAAAGGACCGCCGGGGAGATAGGAGTGCGGATTGCAAAAGCGGACAACGGGAAAAATGCTCGGAATCATGAGGCGAACACGTATGCAAATGCGATGCACATGATGACATAAAATAAAATGCATGACATGGACAAAAAGCAAAAGGAGAAAACCCAACCACGGAGGAATATCATATATCAATGCCGAAAATGGCAAGAGTTGGAGTTAAAAATATGGAAAGTTACTTCCGGGTGTTACAACACTCCACCACTACAAGAGGATCTCGCCCCGAGATCTAGGACTGAAAGAACTCCGGATACTCGAACGGAGGTGATCCTCGCGCCCGTGTAGCTTCTCGGTCGGAATGGTGTGACCACTTCACTTTCAGGAATTTGATTGACTTGTTGCGAGTCTTGCGCTCGGTTTCTTCAAGAATAGCAACGGGTGCTCATGATAAGAGAGATCTTCTTGAAGGTCAATCTCTTGAAGTTGATAGTGCGTTCAGAGTCTTGAAGCACTTGCGAAGCTGTGACACGTGAAACACATCGTGCACATTTGCAAAGTTGGATGGAAGCTCAAGTTGATAGGCGAGATCGCCTCTTTTCCCAATGATCTTGAAAGGACCCACGTATCTAGGGGCAAGCTTCCTTTGATCGGGTTTAGCGAGAACCTTTCATTGAGAGACGCGGAGGTAGACATGGTCTCCAATTTCAAAAGCCACATCACGGTGCTTATCATCATAATAGCTCTTCTGGCGCGATTGCACGGCTTTGAGATTCTCACGAATGACTTGGCACATTTCTTTTGCTTCTGTGATCAAGTCATTGCCAAGAAGTTGGCGTTCACCTGTCTCAGACCAATTGAGAGGAGTACGGCACTTTCTGCCATAGAGAATTTCGAATGGGGCCTTGCCCGAACTCGCTTGGAAGCTGTTGTTGTAAGAGAACTCGGCATATGGAAGACAATCTTCCCACTTCATACCGAAAGAAATGACACAAGCCCTGAGCATATCTTCAAGAATTTGATTTACTCGCTCAACTTGGCCACTTGTTTGAGGATGGAAAGCTGTCTTTGAAACGAATGTTGGTGCCCATGGCCTTCGGAAAGAATCCCAAAACTTGGAGGTAAAGATGCTGCCACGGTCGAAGAGATCACTTGTGGAATGCCGTGCAAGGAGACAATCTCGAGGTGTATAGCTCGCCAACCGAGCTGCTGTGATGGATTCTTTGATAGGAAGAAAATGAGCCACTTTAGTAAGCTTGTCAATGACAACGAAGATAGCATCATTTCCACGCTTGGACTTTGGAAAGCCACCACGAAGTCCATTTCAATATGATCAAACTTCCATTCAGGAATAGCAAGAGGTTGAAGGAGACCAGCTGGTCTTTGGTGTTCGCTTTCACTCTTCGCAGACATCACACTCATTCACGAATTGAGCAATTTCTCGCTTCATTCGAGTCCACCAATATGACTGCTTGAGGTCATGGTACATCTTCGTACTTCCAGGATGAATGGATAGAAGCGAATTGTGAGCCTCGTTCATAATGACTTTTCGCAGATCACCCTTAGGAACCACAATCCGGTCCTCAAAGAAAAGAGTATCTTTGTCATCAACGTGGAAGCACTTGTACTTGAAATGCCCTTGTCGATACCACGCTTCACCTTTTTCACCATGGTATCCGAAGTTGAGCCTCACGAATCTGATCTTCCAAAGTAGGAGAGACTATGAGGTTGGCAAGAAAGCCTTGAGGAACAACTTGAAGATTCAGCTTATGGAAAGATTCACAGAGATCCGCTGAAAGGGCTTGAGGATTAGGCTGTTGCGATAAGCTTTCTGCTCAAAGCATCTGCAATGACATTGGCTTTGCCGGAGTATACTCAATACTTGGGTTGTACTCTTGAATCATTTCGACCCATCGAGTCGCCTCGAGGTTGAGGTTGGGCTGAGTGAAAATGTACTTGAGACTCTTGTGATCGGTGAAAATGTCCACTTTCCTTCCCAACAAGAGATGTCTCCACGTTATCAATGCATGGACAACTGCCGCCAACTCAAGATCGTGAGTGGGGTAGTTTTTCTCGTTGGGCTTCAATCTGGCGAGAGGTATAAGCCACAACTCTCTTCTCTTGCATTAACACAGCACCGAGACCTTGAAGAGAAGCATCACGAAAACTTCAAATGGCTTGGATTCATCAGAGGAGTCAAGACAGAGCTGTGACGAGTTTCTCTTTGAGGGTATTGAAAGCAACGCCACACTCGGGAGACCGGACATACTTCACATGCTTACGGAGAAGGTTGGAAAGAGGCTTTGCAATCTTGGAGAAGTTCTCAACGAATCTTCGCAATAGCTTGCAAGACCAAGAAAATCATGGAGCTGCTTGACATTCCGAGGAGGTTCCCAATTCACAATTGCGGACACCTTCTCGGGATCAACAGCGATGCCCTTTGGCGGAGATGATATGACCAAGATAAAGCACTTCATCAAGCCAAAATTCACATTTGGAGAACTTAGCATAGAATTGGTACTCTCGAGCTTGTCTAGCACCAATCGCAAATGTTTGGCATGATCCTTCTTATTCTTGGAGAAGACCAAAATATCATCAAGATAGACCAAGACGAATTCATTGGTGTAAGGATTGAATATGAAGTTCATCATCCGAGAGAAAGTTGGAGGAGCATTGACGAGGCGAAAGACATGACAAGATATTCATAAGAACCAAAACTTGTTCGAATGCTGTCTTGGGAATATCTTGTTCACGAATGCGAATCTGATGATACCCCATCGAAGGTCAAGCTTAGAGAACACTGTAGCAGCTTTGAGTTGCTCGAAAAGCTCATTGATGTTGGGAAGTGGATACTTGTTCTTGATTGTCTTCTTATTCAATGGACGGTAATCGACGCAAAGTCGGTCCGTGCCATCCTTCTTCCGGACAAAAGAACACCACAACCCCAAGGAGATGAACTCGGTCCGATCAAACCAGACGCTCTTGTTCATCGAGCTGCTTCTTCAATTCCTTCAGCTCATCAGGTCCAAGCTTGTATGGGCGCTTGCAAACGGGTTGATGCGGGCTCAAGATCGATAACGAACTCAATCGGCCGATGAGGAGGCATACCGGAAGCTCTTCCGAAAGACATCTTGGTACTCACAAGCGATGGAATCGAGAGATGGCATTCAATTCGCCCTTCTCATTGAGAGAAAACAACGAATGGTTTCATCACGAAGCGGCATAGATGATCACATCATTAGAAGAGTGAGTCAATTGAATTTCCCGGCAGCACAATCAAGCTGAGCTTTGTGCTGAGAAAGCCATCCATTCGAGAATAAGATCAATATCCGAGTCACCGAGAACAATTGGTTTAGCCAAAATCTATAATCCCCATCTTGATACCGACATTCGAACCAACATGGTAGATCTCAAACGCCACCGGAGAAATAACTTGCATAGCTTGAGGTAATGCCTCTGTATCAAAATTGTGCCGATGCAAAAGGATATGACATGAAAGAATGCGATGCACCAAGATCAAATAAGACTTTTGCAGAATATCATTAATCGAGAGATTACCCATTATCACATCGAAGATTCCTCCGCTTGAGCTGCATTCATCATATTGACCTTGGCATACTTAGGATTATGCTTGACCTTTGCATTGCTTGAAGATTTCACAGAGGAGGAGGCGGAAGACGCCTCTGGTTGAAGCACTTGTTAGCATAGTGACCCTTCTCACGACACTTGTTGCAAGTGACCTCACAGAGCGGACGGTGGTAAGGAGCACTTGACCTTGGAGCTTGAGAATTAGACTTGTTACGATAGCTTGGGTTGGGTGGGTGGGAAGATCCACGGCCACTTGAGTTCTTCTCTTGGTAAGGCCGACGGAACGGAGGAGGGGCAGGTAAAACTTCGCTGCTTGGCTGCCACTTGAGAGGACGAAGAGGATTGAACTGCATCCCGATTCTCTTCTTAGAGGCCTCACATTTGAGCTGGGCAGCTTCTTGCTTGAGTGCCATGTTGTAGAAATCATCATACTTATCCGCTCAAACAACACAAGAGGTAATTGCAGATCTTCTCTCGGACCACCTCCGAATCGATAGATCATACTCCTTTCATCAGCACGTCTTGCTTAGCAAAACGAGCGAAGCTCGAACTGGATATTGTATTGATAGACAGACATGTTGCCTGCTTGAGATTGCGGAACTCCTCACGCTTGCTCTCAACAACACTTTTGAATGTGATGAGCTCAAATCACGGCGGAACTCATCCTGTAATGACACGACCTCCTCTCGAATCTTTGTATTGTTGGTACCACTCGGCAGCTTGATCCTTGAGTTGAAACGATGCAAACTTGACAAAGTCCTCGTGTCCGACATTGCTACTGTCAAAGTGCTTGCAGATGTCCACTAACCAATCGTCGGCGTCGTGGCCTCGACACGTAAACCGAAAGACTTCGCTGATTAGCGAGGAACCGATCGAGAGTAGCAAAGTGTGGCTGATTGTTGCCTTGACCTTGATTGCCTTGATTGCCTTGATTGCCTTGCCCTGAGTACGTTCTTGCAAGAGCTGCAAAATCATCGAGCATTGGCATTGGTGGCTGCCATGATAGCTTGCCGTGCCTCCGGAGGCGGAGGTGGAGGTGGAGGTGGAGGTTCTGACCGATCCCCATCATTGCAATCCGGATTCAGACGCGTTGGCGGAGCCATCCTGAAGAGGGTGACATCCGTTAGCCCTTTGATAGACAAATGATAAGTAGAATCAACGGATAGAAATTGCAACATATAGTCTTCACAATAAACATTCGAACAGAATGAACGAACGAATTCCAAAGTTAATCATCACATGTCCAATAAGGTGAGAAGCCACTTAGATAAAGGATATGGAAACAACATCTGTCTTAGAAACAAATCGAATATCACAACTGAAAACAAAAGGTTGGATTCTAGAATGAGCCGGAACAAACACATGATAGAGATTTCGCCCAAAGTGTTCGTGGTGGGGCCCACACGGACACGACGTATAGCGGACGTCACGAATGACTAACAAGACGTCCCCGAATCAGCATAGCCAAGGATTCTTTAAGACGTCTCGCGACCATCAGAATCGACCGTGAATGGGCGGACCACTAAACGTTGAACCCCAATCTCAAACCATACATCCGCCGGAAAGAATATCCCGTAAGCTACTAGAATTCCCACCTATAAACTCCGAAACTTTCTCGGTTATGCAATCTGGTGTTGGGGATACAGGGACACAAAATATATCACCCAAACTAACAATACCTAGATCCAATTGTATCCATCCGTCAACACATAACCAAGAAATCCTCGAAATCGTGTACCTCGACCTTGAAAAACATCCGTTATGCAAGTCATGGCAATACTCCCTTTTCGCCACAAGATCTTGGGCTATCGGGGTTATCTCACCAACAACTGCACAAAAGAGATTTCGATGTCGGCAAAACTCAGGTATTCCAGAACTGCAACGATGAAATTGTGACGACAACACCTCGGAGCTCAACTCCCCGGGACACTGCCACAACCCCTAAATGTCAGGAGGCACCAAGAACAATGTTCTCGTCACAAAACCATCGGAACGATTCCAAGATACCCACGTGATCCTAAATTTTTTTTTAGTGAAATTAGAGAAGAGAAGAGTCAAAACTCTACGTCAGGATACCTCACAGAGCGACGAAGGGACTGGGGAGTAAAAAGAATCCTACTCTCCGATATATATAATCCTAAGACTCAAAACATTTTCCATTCTAGACTCAACCACGTCAGCAAACAATCAAGTAGGGGGGCTCCTAAGTCGGGGAAGGCTCTGATTACCAACTTGTCACGCCCCCGATGCGGCTATATCTCCCACGTGTCGAGGCACGACTTAGAGGCATAACCGCATTGAAAGCAATGTCGCAAGTGAGGTAATCTTCACACAACCCATGTAATAATTAAGGAAAGATACATAGTTGGCTTACAATGCCACTTCACACAGTACATAATTAAACATCCATCATTGAGTACACTCAAGGTCCGACTACGGAACCAAAATAAAAAGAAGATACCCCAAATGCTACACAGATCCCGAATCGTCCCAACTGGGCACCACTCTCGATCATCTGGAAAAGACACATAGTAACGACCACGTTCCTCGTCGAACTCCCACTTGAGCTCGGTTGAACCACCTGCACTGGCCTCATCGGAACCTGCAACTGTTTTGGAAGTATCTGTGAGTCATGGGGACTCAGCAATCTCACACCCGCGAGATCAAGACTATTTAAGCTAATAGGAAGGACAGAGTAGTAAAGTGGAGCTGCAGCAAGCGACTAGCATATATGGTGGCTATTACGCAAAAGAGAGCGAGAAGAGGAGCAAAGCACGGTCGTGAAACTAGTAGTGATCAAGAAGTGATCCTGAACTACTTACGCCGACATAACTCCAACACCGTGTTCACTTCCGGACCACGAGAAGAGACCATCACGGTTACACACGCGTTGATGTGTATTTTATTGAGATCAACTTTGGGTTTTCTACAACGGACATTAACAAATTCCCATCTGCCTCATAACGCGGGCACGGCTTTGAAAGATATTACCTGCGGGGTGTCCCAACTTAGCCCATTATAAGCTCTCACGGTCAACGAAGGATATTCCTTCTACGGAAGACCCGATCAATCTCGAATCCCGGACTACAAGACATTTCGACAGCAATAAAACAAGACCAGCAAAGCCGCCCGATTGTGCCGACAAATCCCGATAGGAGCTGCACATATCTCGTTCTCGTGGCACATCCGGATGAGATATCCTACGAGTAAAACCAAGCCTCGAGTTTCCCGTGGTGGCCCCCATGATCTACTCGTTTGGGCCAGCACTCGAAGGCACCGTCCGGGGTTTAAAATAAAGATGACCCTCGGGCTCGCGAAAACCCGGGGAAAAGGCTTAGGTGGCAAATGGTAAACCAATGTTGGGCCTTGCTGGACGAGTCTTATTCAAAGCGAACTGTCAAGGGGTCCCATAAATCACCCAACCGTAAGGAACGCAAAATCAAGGAACATAACACCGTATGACGGAAACTAGGGTGGCAAGAGTGGAACAAAACACCAGGCATAAGGCCGAGCCTTCCACCCTTTACCAAGTATATAGATGTATTAATTTAGCAGATATATATTGTGATATCCCCAACAAGTAATCATGTTCCACAAAGGAACAACATCTCCATGTTCCAACAAGGAACAAACTTCAGCTTCACTCGCAACTAGCAACGCTATAAGAGGGCTGAGCAAAGCGGTAACATAGCCAATCAACGGTTTGCTAGGAAAAGGATGGTTAGGGCTGACATGGCAATATGGGTGGCATGATATAGCAAGTGGTAGGCATCGCAGCATAGGCATAGCAAAAGAGCGAGCAACTAGCATAGCAAAGATAGAAGTGATTTCGAGGGTATGGTCATCTTGCTCGCAATGTTCTCGAGTTGTCGAAAGCTTGATCCTCTAAAACGTTCTCAACAGGCTCCTCGTTCACGTACTCGTCTCCGACTCTACCCAAAGCAACAACACAAACAAAGGAACCACAATAAATCACGGTGCAATGCACAATCAACATGATGCAAAACATGACATGATATGCGGGATGTGATATGCAATGCTTATGTGCGCTCCGAAGGTAAATGATGAACCAGGCATCAACTTGGCAAACCAAGCATGCCACTGGAAAGATGAGATGATTTGGTTGAAATCGATATAAAGATCACCGAATCGGATGCACGGTTTGCAAATGGCAAGCAAAACAAGAATGGCGCAAATCTGCCATTAACAGCATGATGCCACTTAGCAAGCAACAAATAATTAAGCTACTGCACCCAAACGTAACAACAAAGCACATGGAAGTGATCTACACATGATGCTCGACAAATGATGAGCACTGAGCTACGGCTAGTTCACATCATAACAGGTTCAAACAAGCATGGCAAAAGTGCACAAAATATCAGGCTGGACATGGCAAAAACAGCATCAGGTTGCAATGTTTAGCACATCAAAACTACATGCTACAGGAACTTAAAATAGCAAAACATGACATGGCATGAATCTACTCAAAGCCTAGAACAAAAGTCCCTTACTGACCATAAGCCAAAAAGGACTAGAAAATATAGTAACACCCATGTCAATATTGAAAGTCTCGTTAACAGATTCAGCAACTTGACATGTCAAAAACTGATAACGAGAGGGCATGTTTACAAGCTCAATGCACTAACTACAGAGCCTAAAATGATAAACTAAGCATACATACATCAATAAGACATGACATAGAAGACAAACATGGCAAGAACAATAACATAGCATATATGGATCAACCACAACAAGCTAGGCAAAATTGAATAACACGTATACAATCTGCCAGGAAACACTTGATAGCAAAAGTAGAGCTCGATTGACTCAAGCTATGGCATCCCATAATTGCAAACAAAGGCATGGATGGATAGAGCAAGTCATGCTTTACAAAACACCCTTACTGAAGTATCTCAAAATATGCATAGATCTCTCGGTATCATCACGTAAACATGGCATCAAAATCAGCTAAAACAGGGCTGAAATCAGCAACATCAGGACACCTACTTTGCATGCTTGTGCTAGTCACCACATAGATCACAAAAATACATGGCATACACCCCTGGAAATATGGCATGGCATTTTACAAAACACATGTAGGAATCAAATTCATAGGGTGCACATATTAATCATGGCAAAAATAACAAAAGTGCAAGTTCTGATAAAAATCAGAAACTAACATCACATAGCACTCTTCGAACAGCATTTCGGGCATCAAGATGAGCTTAAATGAAAATGATGCAATGGAATTAAATGATCTACTCTTCGAGGTGAACATTTTGACATATTATACGCGCAAAATGGATCTACGGATGCGAAGATATAGCATGTTGAAAATTGCACAAAATTACAAAGATGCTAAAAACTTAGAGAAAAATAGGAGGGGGAAGAAGAGAAGAGGTCAACGGGCTCGGGTTACGAGGCCGGGTCGGGCCCGACCGGATCGGCGGCGGAGGCGGCGGAGGAGCTCGGGGGAGGCGGAGGGAGGTCGCTGGCGGGGGCGGCCGGCCGGGCGGCGGCGAGGCGGCTTGGGGCGGGCGGCGGAGAGAGGCACGGCGGCCTTCGGGAGGAGAGGCGGCAGGTGTGGCGGCGCGCCTCGGGCGGCGCGGGGCGGCGGCCTCGGCCGGAGGCGGCGGGGGCGGGCGGCGGGCGGGCTCAAGGCGCAGCCGGCCTGGCCCATGGGCGGGCGGGAGGAGGCGGAAGGGCGGCGGGGTGACGTGGCGCCCATGATTGGCGGGGCGGGCGGGCGGACGCGTCTGGCTCGCCCGGACTTGTCCGGGCGGCGTGGGAGCAAAACTGCTAGGGTTTCGGGAGATGATCCGGATTTGGGGAGGTTTGCTTAAATAGGCATAGAGGAGCTAGGAGAGTCCAAATGAGGTGTAGTTTTCGCCACACGATCGTGATCGAACGACGGAGAGCATGGAGGTGACTTAGATGGGTTTTGGGCTGTTTTGGAGGGTGTTGGGCTGCAACTTAAAAGAGGCCTTTGCGAGAGTGCGGTTAACCGTTGGAGTACCAAACGAGCTCCAAATGACCGAAACTTGACCGGTGGTCTACGGTGTTATACCAAGGCCACTAGACAAACCTCGGTCCATTTCGAGAAGGTTTAATACCCGCACACGGAAAAACGTAAAAGGGACGCCGGGGAGATAGGAGTGCGGATTGCAAAAGCGGACAACGGGAAAAATGCTCGGAATCATGAGGCGAACACGTATGCAAATGCGATGCACATGATGACATAAAATAAAATGCATGACATGGACAAAAAGCAAAAAGGAGAAAAACCCAACCACGGAGGGAATATCATATATCAATGCCGAAAATGGCAAGAGTTGGAGTTACAAATATGGAAAGTTACTTCCGGGGTGTTACAAAAGTGGCATTGGAGGAGAGGAAGGTGGGCATGGAGGAGCGAGCTAAGTTGTTGGAATGGGAGAAGCACTTGTTCTTCTTGGACACATCTAACCTCAATGCGGCGCAAAAGGAGTATGTCAATCTTGCCCAACAAGAAGTCCCGATTCAAAAAAGAGCCATGGTTCGTGCAATGGGTGGCGGTGGCCTCGGGCGCCATGGGTGGCGGTGGCCTCGGCGCAATGGGTGGCGGTGGCCTCGGCGCAATGGGTGGCGGTGGCCTCGGCGCCATGGGTGGCGGTGGCCTTGGCGCCATGGGAGGCATGGGTGGCTTCGGAGCCATGGGAGGCATGGGTGCACCTCCGACCGCCATGGGAGGCATGGGTGGCTTTGAAGCACCCTCCGACGCTATGACCGCCATGGGAGGCATGAGTTTTGCTTCTCTCATCGGAGGCATGGGTGCACCTCCGGCCGCCGTGGGTGGAATGTCTTTCGATGTGCCTCCTCACACACATTCCCATGAAGATGTCGTTGAATATCTTGCCAACACCGTCGGAACTTCACATGATGCGGTGCGTGATGCGGTGCGTGATGAGGAGAGGGAGGAAGATTCATCTTCGGAGGCAGAAGAATCGTCTTTGGAAGATGATGAGGACGAAGATGAGGAAGAGGATTGATGTGTCTTTCATTTGTGTCTTGAACTTGATTTGCATTCCAAACATGGTTGGATGAACTTGTGGGCATGATTTTGAACTTGTGGGCATGAACTTTTATTCATCAAATTGTTTGTGTCACATTTCACATGTTCATTGCATTTTGATGAATGTTTCAAACTCATTTCAAAATATCATGTTCATTGCATTTTATGCCCGGCGAGTCTGTGTATTGTATTTCTCTGTAGCTCTTTGGAAGCGCTGCTGCTGCATTATAGCTGCTCTTTGGAGCCAGCGCTAGCGGCCACGCTAAACCAGCCGAAGCGCGCGTGGCAAACAGGTTTTTTGCGCACGGCGTGAAGCGCGCCTGTTGGAGATGCTCTAAAGTGGAAGAATATCAAGATCCTTTAGGTGTGTTTGGTTCGAGTCACATGGTGAAATGTAACAGGTCCATTACGCACATGGGCCTCATCCTTATGCTTGGTAGCAGTGAAGAACAGGAATCCACCCATTCCCTGAATGTAATATTCTGCCATTATCTGGAATGCACTCATACCTCCAATTTGGGGGAATCACACGGAACGGCTTGCGCCTCTCACCCCCGACCCACTCACCTAGAACCCTATCCTCTCGAAATAGGCTTTCACCCCGCTTTGTAGATAAAGCATACGACCATACAACCAAGTCTCAACCATAGTCATAAAAGAAAAATGCTGGGGCCACATCACAAACACACCCAAACCAAAGAAGAAGAAACATAAAAAGGCCGCCAGGGCAAGCTACGAAGCACACGAACGGTCGGAGAGCCGACGCGTGGAAGACAGCAGAGCGTCCAGATAGAGCTGAAGCCGGTCACGGTCTCTCGGCCTAGCGAGCGGATGCCAGTGCTGCAAGAAGGCAAGAAATTAGAAGAACGAGTCAGAAGCACACCGCGAGAACACCTGCTCAATCACCATCTTATTGCGAGTAGTCCAAAGAGTCCACATCATAGTCCCGAAGATAAGCCAGAACAGTCGGCGCTTACGGCCAACCTGAGTGGCCCTTACCTGCAGAAACTCTGCAAGGTCATGGGCCTCCCACTCCGCTCCCAGAGCCTCACGAATAAAGCACCAAAGTGCATGTGCTGTTACACACGAGAACAAAATGTGCGTTCCCGTTTTCGGGGTGAGGCAAAGGGGGAAAAGGCCATTGCCTGGACCATGGCATTTCAGCACCTCGGTCCCCAAAGGAAAACGATCTCTGAGAAGTTGCCACACAAAAATCTTGATCTTCGGGTGCATCGGCGCCTTCCACAATGGGGATAACCACTGGAGAACCGGCAGCCGGCATAGCGCCTGATAAGCGGAACTTACGGAGAATTCTCCCGAAGGAGAAAGACTCCAAGAAACAGTGTCAGGATCCTGGGACAGAGGAAGAGGGACTACTTCCCTCAAGTCTGCCCATTCCTGCACCTTAGCTGGTCCGAATGAGCGGCGGAATGCAATGTTCCATCCCTCATCCAAAGCAGTCGCTGAAACAAGAACAGCCGGGTCGCCTAAAATCGCAAAGAGCCTCGGAAACCGCATGCGGAGAGGCTCCCCATCAAGCCAGGGGTCAAAACAAAACTGGGTCCCAGACCCATTACCAACCAAGAACCACAAACCCAGCCTAATCTCATCCTTGATGGCTGGACAGATTTCCAAAACTGGGACCCAACCGAGTGCGAGAAAGCCAAGAGGGGCTGGCCCTGCAGGTACTTGGACTCAATCAGCTGCAGCCACAAACCTCCATCTCCCCGCAAGATCCGCCAAACCCAACGAAGCATGAGCGCCACGTTCATACGGTGAGACGCATGGATGCCCAACCCACCTCGGTCCTTTGGCAAGCAGATGTCAGCCCATTTCACCATATGGTACTTAGGCCGACCATCCCCTGCCTGCCAGAAGAACCTAGCCAGCTCCATGTCAAAGGAACTATGCACACCCTCGGGCAAGATGTACATCCCCATCATATACATGGGGAGGATGGAAAGGTTAGAGCTAATGAGGATAGTGTTGCTTCCTTTAGATGTGAACCTACCGCACCAGGGCTCCGCACGGGACGCTACTCGTCCCACAAGAGGATCATACCCACTCACCAAAATCCTGGACTCAGCCAAGGGCATCCCCAAGTAAGATATGGGGAATGAAGCCAACCTACAATAGAGTTTATTCGCGATCCTGTGCTGCTAAGCTTTCGAGTAGCCAAGGACCACAACCTCGTTCTTATCAAAGTTAATCTTAAGTCCAGACATTTCCTCAAAGCAGAGCAAAAGGAATTTAAGATTAACAATGTCCAAGTCCGAACCTTCCACCATAATCATGGTGTCATCCCATACTGCAAGTGGGTAACCCCCCCCCCCACCCCATCCGGAATGAGATGACTAACCACACCCTTAAGATGGCCGGCCAGCTTGGCCTTATCTAGGATGCCCGCAAGGGCATCAACTGCAAGGTTGAAAAGCAAGGGGGAGACAGGATCCCCTTGCTTTACCCCCTAGAGGCCTGGAAGAAGGGTCCCACTTCGCCATTGATGTTGATCACCGTGTTTCCAGATCTAACCAATTGCATGATCCAGGAGCACCACCGCTCGTCAAATCCTCGTCGTTGCATCACCAACCTCAAAAAGGACCAGGCTAGACGGTCATAAGCCTTCTGGAAATCCAGCTTGAGGAAGACCCCCTTAAGCCCCTTCGACGACACCTCGTGGAAAATCTCGTGAAGGGCAAGAATCCCATCATGGATCCGCTGGCCCTTCAAGAACGCGGACTGAAGGGGGTGGGCAATCCTTTCCGCCACGGGGGATAAACGGGTCGCGCAAAGATTCGCTCCAACACATTGATCACCGTGATGGGGCAGAATTGCCGAATATCCGTCGCCCCAAATACGTTGGGGATCAGAGATATGATGCCATAATTAATCCTATCCATGTCAACAGTTCCGATACAGAACTCATGGAACATGGGCATAATGACCGGACGCAGGATCTCCCAGAATTTTTGGAAGAAAACTACCGGAAGGCCATCCTGCCCCGGGGTCGGGCAAGCTTTCATAGAAGCAATCGCCCGTCCCACCTCCTCGGTAGAGAAAGGGAGAGTAAGCTCTGCATTCTCCGCATCGGAGACCTGGTCGGCAAGCGGCCAAACATCGACGCAGAGGGAGACGCCTCCACGTGGCTCAGCAAAAAACAACTCCTTATAGAAGGAGTAAATATGGGTGGATATGTCCTCTAGGCTTTCTAGAAGAACAACCCCATCCTAGAGGAAAGGGATGACACATTTCCGCCTGCGACCATTGGCTATCGCCTGGAAGTAGGCAGTGTTCGCATCCCCTTTAAGGAGTCAGTTCTGGGCCCCTCGACGCTGCCAAAACAGCTCCTCGCTCTTGTAAATGTCCATGAGCGAGGCCTCAAGGGAGTATCTCGTAATCTAGTCGTCAGGAGACATGCCTGACCCGTCCGCAAGGCCATCTAGTACCTTAATCTGATCCAGCAGGGCCCCGTTACGGGCCCTAAGATTGGCACCAAGGTTCGCCCCCCAGCCCTTCATGGCCTGACGGGCCATTTTAGCATAGTGATGCCAGACATCGACAACATAGAACACACGAGTCGGGGACATGACAACCTCTAACCAGCGGTCGCAAACCAGCTCGAAGAAACCCGGTTGCTCCAACCAAAACGCCTCAAAGCGGAAGCGACGTGATCTAGGGGGGCATCATCCCCTAAAGAGAAAAGCAGGGGGTACGGTCGGAGCCAATCCGAGTAACCGTCTTGAGGGAGCACAATGGGAACATCACTTCCCACTGGGCTGACACAAATACCCGATCCAAAACACTCCGGAGGGGGTCCGCCTGCTTATTTGTCCACGTGAACCTAGTACGTGGGCTATCTCACGAAGAGCAAGATCCGCAATGCAGTCATTAAATAGACGCATGCAAACACGATCAACATTAGGAGAGTTTTTATCAGAAGCCCACTAATGAGGTTGAAGTCCCCGGCCACCACCACCAGAGTGGTGCACCGCTCCACCTTATTTTTCAGCTCAGCAAGGAAGTCAGCAGAGCGCCCATGATCCGCAGATCCATAGACAAAAATCACCTCCCCTGAGTGAACTCGTCGGTCGGTGACGGACATGCTCAGGAAGAACTCCCCTCGGTCCATATCCTCAACCGAGAAAGCATCCTCCCCGACTCCGAGCAGGATGCCGCTAGATTGTCCCATAGCAGGCAGCCACTGCCAGGCAAATTGGTGGCGTGAGAGCCCCTGGAGCTCATGCATGCTAAAGTCCTGGCGAATCGTCTCCTAAAGTCCCACAATGTCAATCTCTTCTTGCCGCAAATACTCGATGAGCTGCCGACGCCGGCCAATGAGCCCGAAGCCCCTAATGTTCCAACATAGGAGCTTCATTTAATAACCTCATTAGAATCCCTAGGCCCCTCAGGCGGGGCCGAGCTAGCCCGCCCGTCAATCGCGGGTCGGGGGGATGCCTTCATCGGACGGCCACGTCGCCCCCGCGTAGGGGGGGGGGGGCAATGGAGGCCTCCGGTCCAAGGGAAGCGGACCTGGACTAGACCCACACACCTCTATCTGGTGTTCAGTGGGGTTGAGACGCGTGGGGGGACGGCCCCGCAGAGCCCTCACCGAGGGAGGGACTGCATGGGGCGTGTCCGCCACAGTCTCCATAGGGGGCGTCGCACCAGCCCTCGTCTCTCTATGACCAGGGTCGGTGGGCGCTGGGTGCTGGATTCACCACGCACCGCACAAGCACGGGCTTCAGCCAACGCCCCGTCGAGCCTCTCCTTGGCGCAAATAGTAGAAATCTGCTCAAGGATGGGCCCCTTCTCACCATGAAACACAATGCCACTATTGGTGTTCACCTCTACCAGATGAGACAATGGAGCGGAACCAAGCACAGAAAACCGAGAACCAGAACTAGAGGGGTCTGAGGGGATGGTGGGGGTACCTGAGGACAAGTCACGAGAAGCCGCCCGCATGGCGGCCTTCTCCTGGATCGTCGGGACACGGCCATCCAGGAGGACCTGGGACTGGCTGAGCCTCGCACTCTGGCGCGCGGCCACTAGTGAAGAAGGCCCGCCCCGCAGATTGGATCCAGCCGCAGTAGGAGTCACCGCTGCTAGGTCCAAGGGAGGAGACGGACCCCAAGGCTGGAGAAGGGGGGGACCCCGGCTAACGCGTGTAGCAGACCACCCTAGGCGAGCGTGGCGAGGACGAGGGGCGGACTTTCATCCCCACACTCACAGCGTCCTCCTCCACGGTCTCCAAGCTCTCCACAAGGGGAAGGGAGGCCACGATCCCACCCCCTGACGAACCCAGAGAAGCCGTCCCAGCTGGGCAGGAAGACCCACCACCAGTAGTAACCGGGCCACGACGCCCATCAGACGGAGCCGGGGGAACCTCATCATCATCCTCATCCTCGCCAGAAGAGCTCCCGTCGGACGAGCCCCCATCTCCCCCTGCCCATCCTCCTGGCGAGGCAGAGGAGCTGCGGGGGCCGACCCAGACAGGTCCTCAGGAACCGGAGACTCGAGCTCGAAGGTCAGGCGCTTCCCCTTAGTGCCAAAGTAGAAGATCAGGGACAGACCATCAATCTCTGCCGGAGCGGGGCAAAGAATCTCAGCAGGGCCATCATCCTCGAAGGATGCCAGGTCAACAGTCACCAACTTGCCCATCGGCTCAGACATCGCCTTGAGGATGTGCGCAATCTTGCCACCCCGGGCGCCGACCTTCCACCACGAGGCAAGCCGTAGACAAGGACCCACATCTTAGCCAGAGGGGGCACAGGGCCAGGCTCCGCGGCAGCAGCACGGACAGAGATCAGGAACTTGTTGATGGAGCACCAGATGACGTCATGGGAGCACACACGGAGCAGCTCGGCAGATGGGAAGGGGACCGAGAAGACAAGGGGAGCCGTCTCGGTCACCTCCCAGGTGAATTCGGAGTCGCGGAAGTCGCCAATGTACGTGGAGAGCTCAGCCTGGATAAGGCCGGCCGAGATCACCACCCCCGACGGCAAGTCCTGCTCAGGGGCCAGAGTGACCGTCGCCAGGTGTGGCCGAACTGCCTCCTCCTCAATATCAGCATCCACGAAATAGAAACCACCCCCTCTGTCCCGTACCAGAGATAGGCCAGGGTCGAGGGGCATCGGGGAGGGGCCTCACACTCCGAGCGGAACTGACCCGCGCATTCACAGTTGATGCACATCGTCTCCTCACGGGTCTGATACATCCATTTTGCATCATGTTTTCTTACTATTATTTATAATGTTTTCATCCATAATAATGCTTTTTGGAGTAATTCTAATGCCTTTTCTCTCATAATTTACAAGGTACACACCAAGAGGGAGAATTCCGGCAGCTGGAAATCTGGACCTGAAAATGCTATGACAGGCTACCTATTCTGCACAACTCCAAACAAGCTGAAACTTCATGAGGATTTTTTATGGAATATATAAGAATTACTGGAGCAAATAACTACCATAGGGGGTCACCGGGTGGGCACAACCCACCTGGCGCTTAGGCCCCTAGCGCATACGGGGTTGTGGCCTCCTCGGCCCACCTCTGGTGCCCATCTTATGGTATATAAGTCATTTTGACCTAGGAAAAAAATAAGAGGAGGACTTTTGGGACGAAGCGCCGCCGCCTGGAGGCGGAACTTGGGCAGGAGCACTTTTGCCCTCCGGAACTTCCCTCCTGGAGGGGGAAATCATCGTCCTCATCATCACCAACAAATCTCCCATCTTGGGTAGGGAAATCTTCATCAACATCTTCAACATCACCATCTCATCTCAAACCCTAGTTCATCTCTTGTGTTCAATCTTGCTACCGAAACTATAGATTGGTGCTTGTGGGTGACTAGTAGTGTTGATTACATCTTGTAGTTGATTACTATATGGTTTATTTGGTGGAATATTATATGCAGATCTAATATGCTATTTAATACTCCTTTGATCATGAGCATGTTTATCATTTGTGAGTAGTTACTTTTGTTCTTGAGGTCACGAGAGAAATCATGTTGCAAGTAATCATGTGAACTCGATATGTGTTCGATATTTTGATAGTATGTATGTTGTGATTCCCTTAGTGGTGTCATGTGAACATCGACTACATGACACTTGACCATATTGGGCCTAAGGGAATGCATTGTGGAGTAGCAATTAGATGGTGGGTTGCAAGAGTGACAGAAACTTAAACCCCAGTTTATGCGCTATTTCGTAAGGGACCGATTGGATCCCGAAGTTTAATGCTATGGTTAGAATTTATTCTTAATACTTTTCTCATAGTTGCGGATGCTTGCGGGAGGATTAATCATAAGTAGGAGGTTTGTTCAAGTAAGAACAACACCTAAGCACCGGTCCACCCACATATCAAATTATCAAAGTTGAACACAAATCAAACCAACATGATGAAAGTGACTAGATGAAATTCCCGTACCCTCAAGAACGCTTTGCTTATCATAAGAGACCGTTTTGGCCTGTCCTTTGCCTCAAAAGGATTGGGCTACCTTGCTGCACTTTTGTTACAACTATCGTTACTTGCTTGTTACAAATTATCTTGCTATCAAACTACTCCGTTACTTACAATTTCAGCACTTGCAGACACTACCTTACTGAAAACTACTTGTCATTTCCTTTTGCTCCTCACTGTGTTCGACACACTTACTTATCAAAAAGAGCTAAAATTGATCCCCTATACTTGTGGGTCATCAAGGCTATTTTCTGGCGCCATTGCCGGGGAGTGAAGCGCCTTTGGTAAGTGGAATTTGGTAAGGAAACATTTATATAGTGTGCTGAAATTTATTGTCACTTGTTACTATGGAAAACAATGCTCTGAGGGGTTTGTTCGGGATATCTTCACCTCGTCCGAAACCACAATTAGCTACCCCTCACACTGGTACAACGACGTGCTAAACAAACGATTTTTAACCTTTTCCGCGACGACATTTGGAACCGTCGCCAAGTGAGTGTGTGCGATAGGGTGTCCTTCCCACACGACCCAGAAATCATCGGGGATAGGCCCTCCTGGGACCCAGGCTGGGCCGTGTGCGATCGGGCGAGGCATTGAAACCCAATTATTTCCGTAGGTATGTACATCCCACACGGTAATCCGAGAAAATCATTGCCGTAGGTATGTACATCCCGCACGGTGAATCCCAGAAAAACATTTCCGTAGGTATGTATATCACACACAGTCAATCCAAGGAATTCATTTCTGTTCTTATGTACATCCCACGCAGTCAATCCAGGGAAACCATTTCCATTCGTATGCATATCACACACAGTTCTTTGTGTGGAAACATTTGTGCAAGGTGGCCTAACGCAAACAGTTCGCTGCCGGAAGCCGTGTGTGCTTGTTAGTTGATCGAACACGCCTACTTTCTAGAAACCATGCGGGTTGTTTGAGTTCATCGCCCACGGAGCTGTCTGAGTAACCGTCTGCAATAGAAAACCCCAATAAGTAGGGGAATTAGCCTATTATTGATAATCCATGTACTAATCAAACTGATATTTCTTATAAAACATGCCAGATATTTCATATCCGTATAAAAGCAACCAGGATTTCATATTCGAATTACATCAGATAGCTTTGGCACTCAGTTACGCCATTACACAACAGCACCAAGTTTCACATGCTGCATCAAAAACCTTTGGAAAGTTGCATCATACACGGTAAATAGACAGATGAATCTCATCTGGGAAACTGCAGAAGCGGAAGGCAAATATTGAGCCTTCAGTGATGTTGAATGTCCTTGCAACTTTAGGCTAGTGGCTATGGATAATTGCCCGCCCAACCTTCGTCCTCTTCAGAAAGACTTCAATATTGTACCGTGGGTGTTGAATGTATACCTTCCTCGCCTCTTGACCATGCAGCTGGTTTGAGAGGTAATCATCGGTGAACTGCTTTGGAAAGTACTGAAAACAAAGCTACGCATAAATCGCTGCTGTAAATTTTGAAATGGCGCAAGGGGTAAAAACAAGGTAAAAGAGTTGGTACCATCCTATAGTTGACTGATGTCTTCTTCATTGTGCAAACAAAGATCTTGCTGTTATTCGTCGCAAGTTTCTTCATACTAACAATCTTTCCGAAGTTTCGACTTGGTGATATTCATGGACATCTCATTTCCCCATATGCAAAATGGGTCGAACAATGGGTCTAAGCCTCTGACAGTAGGACCTACATGTGCAAGACCAAATTGTAAGAAACCTAAATATTAGAATGATTCCTGCAACTGCACAATAATGTGCTATTAGCCAAAGGACCCTGCTTGAACAAACGTCGATGGTAAACCGCAGTGTATCCCATTGTTTCCTTGCAACACACATAAGGAAGATGTTGATCAGGTTAACTGAGAGTTGCAATACTATCAGTAGAATATGTATTGAGTACAACCAAATTTGATTGGTGTCACATGCATAACAATACAAAATTGTACCCACAGCAAATGAAAATCAAATTGCAGAACTGAACCAAACAGTTAAATGGACAATAGACCAAATGAACCAAAATAGTTAACTGAGCACAACATTGCAGAATAGAAACATGTACGAGAAGATAAGACAGTTAAAAAAACAAAGAATGCTTGAGAACAGTACTATGAAATGTAGCAATTTTTGGACCAAAGTGTTAACTGAACATTACATTTCAGAGGACCAAACTGTTAACTGAACATCAGATTGCATATTAACATGACAGATGACAAATCACTAGAAGGCACTGGCGGTGGCCTCAAGAAAACATCACGAACTGTAATTTAAAGTAGACAACTGCGTGGCGGTGTCGACAGTGGCCTCGAAGACGAGGTGCTCCTCCAAGATCTGGTGGTCGACACACATGGCAGCCATAGCGACCTCGTTCGCGCGTGCGGCCACATGCTACTCAGCTCCATGTTATACTGCGTGTAAAATGGCTATGGGTAGCGCTTAATTGGAGGAGGGCCAGTGATTCCGGTGGAAGGTGTCGCTCCGTCGATCGGGGCATGTGGGACGGGAAAGGAGGAGGATGGTGTGGGTGGGGTGTGGATTGCCTGACCATATCAATGAGGCCGCGCAGCAAGAAGAAGGGTCGGCGGCGAGGAGGCCGCACAGCAAGAAGAAGGCTCGCCGGCAAGGAGGCGGCGCTGCAAGAAGAAGGGTAGCCGGCGAGGAGGCGACGCTGCAAGAAGAAGGGTAGCCACCGAGGAGGCGGCGCTGCAAGAAGAAGGGTCGCCGACAAGGAGGCTAAGCTGCCAGTAAGAAGCAGTGAAGGTTTGAACTTGGAAATCAAGGAGGAACAATGGAAATGTGGCTTTTGGTAGGAGGGAGGGGGCGGGGAGATAGATATTTCCGCGGTGGGCAAAAAATTTCGCTGGGTGCTGCGAGAAACTGGCGTGCAAGTGTGGTTCAAGTGGGGGCGGTGGACTGTAGACGACGAAGCTTCCTGCGTAAGCCAGACAAGACGGTGCGCCTAGATATTTTATATCGCATCCCACACGATTATTTCTAGTAAAATGATTGTGGTATACCTGATTTTTTCACTATGTTTTGAAAGACAAAATGGTGTTATGGAGGGAAAGGATGGTGTTTGAATTGCTAGAACATTTACGTACAGTGAACATGCAACTCATACATGAGTGTCGTGTTTAAATTTGGAATTATTCCGGGTTCGTTTGGCCTTTCTATACATTAATTGAGTTTCTTGGCATTTAATGTGCATAATTCAAATTTGAACTACAAGCACATCCTCCAAGGCACCAAAGTCTGCTGAAAATCACATGTGTATCTTTGGGTGAATTTATAGGTCCCATGCAAGAAATGGGAATAAAATTCAAAGATCTGGGTGTCGTGGCTCGACCGAAATGATTGAGAAACTTAGTTTTTTAATTCCTATAAATCTAAAACACGGCTAAAAGTCATGAAACTTGGCATGGTGTCATGACATGGCACCAACATGTTGTAGTAATTATTTTGGCCGAATTGGGACAAGCTTTGGTGTAAGCTTCTTGCAAACCGGAGCTTCCCTCAAGAAGGCTCTTGGTTCCGAGAGGGAACGTGTCACCTCCGTGTGCGAAACGACATACGTACACTGCTTTCTCCCGCCTTAATTTTTGTAGACTGTTAGGTTAGACCTAATAGAAGTACGGTGCCAAATTTTGGAATTATTCCATGCTTGTTTGGCCCTTTTTATACACTAATTGAGTTTCTAGGCATTTAATGTGCATAATTCAAATTTGAACTATAAGCACATGCTCCAGTGCACCAAAGTTGTTTGAAAAATCATATGTGTGTCCTTGGGTGAATTTCTAGGTCCCATGCAAGAGATGGGAGTGAAATTCAAACATCTGGGCGTCGTGGCTCGGCCGAAAAGATTGAGAAACTTGGTTTTTTAATTCCTGTAAATCCAAAACACGCCTAAAAATCATGAAACTTGGCATGGTGTCATGACATGAGACCAACATGCTGCGGTAATTTTTTTGGCCGAATTGGGACAAGATTTGGTGTAAGCTTCTTGCAAACCGGAGCTTCCCTGAAGAAGGCTCTTGGTTCCGAGAGGGAACATGTCACCTCCGTGTGCGAACCGACATATGTACACTGCTTTCTCCCGCCTTAATTTTTTTACACTGGTAGATTAGACCAAATAGAAGTACCGTGCTAAATTTTGGAATCATTCCGGGTTCATTTGGCCTTTTTATACATTAATTGAGTTTCTGCGCATTTAATGTACATAATTCAATTTTGAACTACAAGCACAGGCTCTAGTACACCAAAATTGTTTGAAAAATCACATGTGTGTCATTGGGTGAATTTCTAGGTCCCATGCAAGACATGGGAGTGAAATTCAAACATCTGGGGTCGTGGCTCGGCCGGAAAGATTGAGAAACTTGGTTTTTTAATTCCTGTAAATCCAAAACACACCTGAAAATCATGAAACTTGGCATGGTGTCAGGACATGGCACCAACATGTTGCGGTAATTTTTTTGCCCGAATTGGGACAAGCTTTGGTGTAAGATTCTTGCAAACCGGAGCTTCCCTCAAGAAGGCTCATGGTTCCGAGAGGGAATGTGTCACCTCCGTGTGCGAAACGACATACCACTACTGCAGGATGGTCCAAACGCGACACTACGATCAGAGACCCTTCGACGAAACTGTGTGCGATGCCATAATCGCAAATGGTGGTGTAAAAAACCCGTCAAAATGGTGCAAACCATTTGTGATGACGGATTCATCAAACATTGTTCAGAATTTCGTTGCGTGTGCGATGCGGGGCATACGGTTCATCTCAATAAACTGCTTGGGATGAGGAGGAACAAAAGAAACGGGCAGCCAGATGAAGGTGTGTGCGATATACAGCATACGGTTCGCTGGGATGAACTGTGTGTGATTAGGCAACACAATGGAAACGGTTCAACTGAACAAGATGTGTGCGATATGCGGCAAACAGGTCCGTAATCAGAAATGTGTGCGAAGACCAATAATAACACAGACGATTGCTGCTAATAAGCCGCGTGAATTGCTCTGTCTATAGTAGAATAACATGTATATATATATAACTGAAATAAACATCCAATTACATAAGTGACTAGACAGATCATTCGCACACACCTCAATAAACAATTGCATGCATTCTAAAGTAGGAGAAACGACCGTCTAGTCATCTACTTCTTGTGACACTCCCGCCACTGCTATGTGGCTCGATCCCTCGTCTGGGTCAGGAAGAAGACAATTCCTCATGTCAACGATCCGCCTGTACATCTCGTAGCTTGTGTACGCGTCCATGGCTGCGTACTTGACGTGTTGTTCATGCAGTCTCTCATGCCACACACTGTGCCAGGCGTTCTTGTCCTTATTGCTCTCTTCCTTCATCTTTGTGTAGTAGGGTCGATGATGGCCGAGGCGAGGTCAACCAGTGTCGGGGGAAAGGGCTGATCGTGTCCCACGAACACCTACGGGACCTGGGTCCCTTGTGGTTCGGAGGGGGGCGGAGATTGCGCAAAGAGCGGATCGAGGCGATGCACACGAGCGGGCTTACCCAGCTTCGGAGCTCTCCGGAGAGATAATACTCCTACTGCTGCTTTAGTGGATTATCTTGTGCTCTTGCTTGGGAGCAATGGAAGCTACAAGACCTAGCCTGGGTGTGGTTTCGTATCAGTAGGATGAACTAAACCGGAGCTGAGCCGAACCCTTTCTACGTTGCCCTCGGGCCTCCTTTTATAGGCACAAGGGGTTACCACATATGACAAGTAGACAAGGGTAAGATAGTAAAAACATAGGTTGGTACACCGCTTTGTACAGTGTACAGTAATCTATACCTAACTCTGACAGCAAGGGACAAGAGTCATCAATGCCCGTCGCAGTCGCCTGAATAGTGTAACAGGGACCGTCAAGTGCACCTCCGTTTGCCACGATGGTGGTTTGTCAGCGCCGCTTGTCGCTGTTCCCCGCTGGCGGCACAGCTTGTCGACACGCGTGCTTGGGAGAGCCCCGTGGCGACACGTTGGCGGGTGAGCTGGAGCGGAGATGAAGAGAGGTCGCCCGCCCCGGCAAGCGCCTTGCCGCGGCAGGAACCTTGTCGCGCCTGGGGGCTCGGCGCCCACCAAGCCTTCCCGGCAAGCTCCTCTTGCCGGGGCCTTGTTTCCTTCGCTACCGAGTGGCCTTCCCGCAAGCTCCTCTTGCCGGGTCTTGACTACTTTGTTCTTGAATGGCTCCAAAGAGTCATTTGAGGGCCTTGGCCGACGCCCGCAAGGCTTGCCACGGGACGCCTTGCGACTGCCGCAGACGAGCTCGGGTACTAAGGTACCCCTACTTTAGTACACCGGACAGGAGCCCCGGTTCGGGCCATACAAGGTGCCTAAGCGCTGTTGGGCCAGGCCCAAAACAGGCACGGGCACGCGCGGCCTGGGTCCAAACCGAATCCAATCCGTATCCGCCGCGTCCCCTTGTAACGGCACGCGTCAATTGCGGCGTCGTGGGGAAAGTGGGCGGCGTGCAAGGTCGTTTCATCTGTCGCCTCAGTTCAGAATCCCCGCCACGTGGTTCCCATGCCCTTGGGGTCACGGGGGGTGGAGGTGGGAAACTGGGCCGTTGCGAGCAGAGGCAGCAGGTCTGCCCCGATTCCCTGCGCTTCCTACCCCTTGATTCGCTGAGCAGGGCAGTAGAGCCCCCACCTTGCTTCTTTTAAGAAGGGTGGAAGGGGGGAGCGCAGAAACCCGCACTCTCCCATCTCCTCCTTTCTTCGGCTTCTGCCCCCTCTTCTCTCACTCGTCATGGAGAGAGGGAACCTTGGCTCTTCATCGGTGGCGGCGAGGGTCGCCGCTAGACAGCGCACCCCTCCCAACCCCACGCCCGGGGTGGCAGAGCCAGCCACAAGGGGAAGAGGGAGGGGGCGAGGTCGTGGTCAAGGTCGAGGTGCTCGGGGAAGAGGCGGACGGGGCGGCGAGTCGTCTCCGCCTCCACTGGCGGTTCCCCTCCGGGGGCGAGGTCGTGGACGAGGTCGAGGTGCTCGGGGAAGAGGCGGGCGGGTCGGCGCATCGTCTCCGCCTCCGCCGGCGGTTCTCCTCCCCGCGGCGGTCCACACAGGGGACGATCCTTGCGAGTTCTTCGTCAGGTTGCGCCGGGCGCCTCGTCGTCGCCTCCGGCTTCCGGCTCCGTTTGCGAGCGCGATGGAGTCGGATCCGCCCGAGACGCTGAGATTGCACATGAGGGGCTGCGGAATCAGCGGCACGCGAGTCCGTGTTGTATTCCCAGCCCCTAGTGTGATGTATCTTGATCATGGGTGGAAGACGTTCGCCCGCATCCACAACCTGCTGGCGGGGTTCACCCTCCATTTTAAGTTAATGGAGGGTGATCTCCTCTCCGTCAAGGTCTTCGGGGATCTCGGCACTCGGGCGAGGTGTTGTGTGGATAGCTCCTCCGACAGCGAAGATTCCTCCTCGAGCGAGAGTGACGAGGAGGGGAGCGACAGCGACGACGAGGGTAGCGGGCCCAACTAGTTGTCGGGCGCCGCTCCGTGCGTCACCGGCAACCCCATCATCCGCGTCGCCGGCTCCTTGAACTCCCCGGGGTCGTCTCCTTGGCGCGTGGCGTGGGGAGGCTGCGGAAGGGGAAGAGGGATGGCGACAAGGCCGTCAAGTCGGAGTACAGGGGCGTAGTGCCCTCGACAGCGTGCTGACGTCCTGCCGCCCCGTCTTCGAACTCCGCTTCCGACGCCGCCGTCTCCGTCAAGCCCTCAGAGAGCCCCCGGGATGTTCTCTTGGTGCCTTCTGGCACCTGTAGCTCGCCTAGGCGCTCCGTTTGCCCTTCCCACCTCTTTGACCTACCTCCTGAAGATAGGGACAGGAAAAGGATTACGGGCATCTTATCTTTTTAATTTGTAAGCCTTCGGGCCTTATCTGCATTTAAAACTTGTAATCCTCTTTTTCATGTTTTTCATTCTTCACGGATTGTATCCGAGAAGGATGTTTTTAATGAAAAAGGGATGTTTGAAGAGGGACAAAAGGCTTATCTGATATCGCAGCCCCGGCAACTCTGGCTTGCCGCAGCCCCCGGCAACCCTGGCTTGCCGCAGCCCCCGGCAACCCTATCTTGCCGGGGCTTGGGTGCCGGCGCGCCCTTCTTCTCTTCGCTGTTATTCCAGTTCTGATAACGATTTAGCCATTGCCGCAATAAGCTATTTTTGTAATATAACTTCATTGCGGGCAATATTTGCTATGTTACTTCCTTTACTCGACTCTTGGCTTTGTATGTTACTGCCCTTACGCCTTTCAGGAAAACTTGCGGGCAGAGCACCCTTGCCGCATAGCCGAAAGTGCGGAACTTCAGCAGCTCGTCAAGGGTCGCTACCGACAAGCAACCTTGTCGCGACTAGCCGCAGCTCACTTAAATTGTTGAGCGGACTCGAAACAAAGTAAGGGCGCGACCAGTCACGATTTGGTTCCTTTGCGCTGTGTTTTTCATACAAAGCGCGGTCGTTCAAGGAAAATAACTTTAAAGAAAATCGAATGTTCAAACTTTGGCAACTTAGCTTGTCTGTCGTTCGCTCCCGGCAAGGCGAAACTGAGTCATCGCTATGCACCAGTACTCAAAGCCTCCGACAGCGCGAGGGAAAGGGCCGAAGATGTCGAGCCCCCAGACCGAGAAAGGCCAGGATAAAGGGATCGCCTGGAGAGCTTGAGCTGGTTGGTGTATTTGTTTGGAATGGAACTGGCACGCTTCACACTTAGTTACTTGTGCAGTTGCATCCTGGAGGGCTTCTGGCCAGAAGAAACCTTGCCGGAAAGCTTTGCCGGCAAGCGCTCTTGCGCCAATGTGGTGACCACATATGCCTCCATGTATCTCTGCCAACAGCTTCTGTCCATCTTCCCGGCAAATACACTTCAATTTCACACCGTTGAGCCTTCTTACATTCAAGAATGTTGTCAACAAACTGGTACATACTTGACTGCCGGGCTACTTTTTCCGCTTCTTCTTGCTCTTCGGGAAGTTCTCCTGTCTGAAGGAAATGGACGATTTGCTGTGCCCATGCTGGAGCTTGTGGCTCGACAACAAGGACTAAAGGCTCTTCTATCACTGCGGGAACATCAGCTTCTACGGCAAAAACCTGCGGGTCTGCCGGAGCTTGATGATCTCCAGCAAGCTTGTCGGAGCGAAGCTTGTCGGGAGCGTTTGCTTCAACGATACAAACCGCATGGTTTGCCGGAGCATACTGCTCCTCAGTGATACTTGCGCTGGTTTTAGGGACCTTCTTGGCCGTGGCTTCAGGGAGCTCTGCCGGAAAGTAGTCGCCAGAAACCAATTTTCTCTTCTTGCTCTGTCCTGTTGATGGTGTTACGGTTGGCTGAGTTAGTTGGCTTGAAGTTTTTCTTGTCGGGCCACCGGACTTGCCGCAGCTCCCGAGTGAACGCAGGGCAACCTACCGCGTACGGCAAGTCGCCTGGTTCCCCTGGCGCATGCATATCGACAGTGGGCCCGACACGTTGGTCAGATTGACGGCGCGCTTCTCTTCGGCGCTCGATACGGGTTCGAGCGTCTTCTTCTTGCCGTTCTCGAAGAACTTGGCGCTGGTCGCGACGAGCTCGCGGATCCGACGACGATGTGGAGTCGCTGTCGAGGTGGATCCAGCGAGTCGGTGATCTGGGTCTTCGGGAAGGGGAGTGCACAGTGGCTGCACCCCCGTAAGTCTCGTCTCCATCAGCTCGCGCCTTGTCGCCTTGCCGCGGCTGCGAAGCGCTTGGTTGCCGCGGGATGTCGCCGTTGGCGAAGCCGATGAGACTCTGAATTGTGGCCCTCCATTCGTCGACCTTGTCGGCCGTTGGAGGGTAATCTAAAAGTAACTGAGCTCTTGGCAAGGCTTCCGCTGGTGTGGTTGGCGGCAACGGTGTACGGAGCGAAGAACGGGACGTGCTCGGACTCCTAACCAAGTTAGGAGGAGCAACATCCCGCCCAAGCGACCGTACTCCGCTCGCACCGGCATGCTGGGGTGCATACGAGTCTCGAGGGCCTTGGGATCCCCCAGCTTGGCCTTGATCTAATGAGCGTATTGCGCCGCGAGCTTCACGACGCTGTCTGTCTCGCACCTCTGGAGAAGGACGCGGTGAAGATTCGGACGCCGACGCCTGCGCTGCCTTGTCTTTGGACCTGGCAGCGTTGTGGGCTCTTTCGTCGACGCCGGCTCCTCCGCCAGCGTTTCCCCCACCGCCTGACAGCTCCGGTGGTGGTGGGTTCGACGCGGACGGCTCTGCTGCTGCCGAAGATTTCTTCTTCGGCGCCATGTTGACGAAGATGTTGATGAAGTTGCTCGGGTGACCACCGGATCGGGTTCACACGGCCTCGACGCCCCCTACCTGGCGTGCCAAAGATGTCGGGGGAAAGGGCTGATCGTGTCCCACGAACACCTACGGGACCTGGGTCCCTTGTGGTTCGGAGGGGGGCGGAGATTGCGCAAAGAGCGGATCGAGGCGATGCACACGAAGGGCTTACCCAGCTTCGAGCTCTCCGAGAGATAATACTCCTACTGCTGCTTTAGTGGATTATCTTGTGCTCTTGCTAGGGAGCAATGGAAGCTACAAGACCTAGCACGGGTGTGGTTTCAGATCGATGGGATGAACTAAACCGGAGCTGAGCCGAACCCTTTCTACGTTGCCCTCGGGCCTCCTTTTATAGGCACAAGGGGTTACCACATATGGCAAGTAGACAAGGGTAAGATAGTAAAAACATAGGTTGGTACACCGCTTTGTACAAAGGTACAGTAATCTATACCTAACTCGACGGCAAGGGACAAGAGTCATCAATGCCCGTCGCGATCGCTGAAAAGTGTAACAGGACCGTCAAGTGCACCTCCGTTTGCCACGATGGTGGTTTGTCGGCGCCGCTTGTCGCTGTTCCCATTGGCGGCACAGCTCGTCGACACGCGTGCTTGGGAGAGCCCGTGGCGACACGTTGGCGGGTGAGCTGGGCGGAGATGAAGAGAGGTCGCCCGCCCGCAAGCGCCTTGCCGCGGCAGAACCTTGTCGCGCTGGGGCTCGGCGCCCACCAAGCCTTCCCGGCAAGCTCCTCTTGCCGGGGCCTTGTTTCCTTCGCGCCCTGAGTGGCCTTCCCGGCAAGCTCCTCTTGCCGGGGTCTTGACTACTTTGTTCTTGAATGGCTCCAAAAGAGCCGCTGAGGGCCTTGGCGGACGCCCGGCAAGGCTTGCCACGGGGACGCTGCGACTGCCCGTGCACGAGCTCGGGGTACTAAGGTACCCCTACTTTAGTACACCGACAACCAGGGAGTTCAGTTTGTTTCTGTCGCTGCCCCAGACCTTGTAGTGGTGCTGGATGTTGATAAGATTCGGGCATTTCAAGTCTGAAACCTTGAGTGCTTTTAGATTGTTGGTGGTGTCCACCATAGTGAAACTGTAGTCGGAGCTATTGATAAACCTGGAGAAATGCTCGCAAGGCCTTGTGGCAAGGTGGTAGTGGTAGACGAGGACGTCATGTCACATGCAAAACTGGGCGACATCAACCTTCTTATCATACCCGGCACGACCGATGGTGTACACGAGGTCGAAGCCGACCACTCGGTACTTGTCCTCGGCAAGGAACTGCTCCATAGTTTGGATGAAGCTCTCCACCGAGACCGGATCATTCGTGTACACCACCGAGAGGGCCTTCCCCCTCACATGGGTGTCCACTAAGTGATGTGCGGTGAACTGCCCGTTGTTGTCGTCGTCGGCCGCTGGGAGCGCCATTGGAGCCACGGGGAGCGCCATTGGAACCGTTGGATGTCCTCTCTGTATGTGTCCTCGTGGGTGTTCTTATTGTGTCGTGTGAGACGAGAGATGAAGGTAAATGGCCACAGGAATAAAAGGGGGCCGGGCGGCATGGATTCTCGGGCGCCCGCATGGCAGTTTTTGCAGCGGGTAACTGTATCGTCGCGCCGTGCCCGGCGCAAGCACTTGCACATGAACGTGCGTGATCGTGCGCCGACCCCAAACACTGGCAGCGCGCGTGGAGGGACGAGGGCAGAGCACCCATAGGGACTCAAGAGCAGAGCGCACGCAGCGGGACGCGAGTAGAGCGCGCCACAGCCGTCTGAACCGCAAGCAACCACACGCAAAGAGCAGTTGAACACGTAGGAAATGGTCGCCTACAAGCTGGCTGACAGTTGCGTGTAGAGAGCGGCCGTGTGCTACCACCTCCATCTAGTCTATAGTCTCCTTTATATTCTCTGCCATACTTTCCCCTCAAATTTAACCAACAAAATGTTAATGCATGTTATAAAAATTATATAATTGGAAACTATGTTCAAATAGAAATCCAACTATATAATCTTTGGCGACATGCATTCGTATTTCATTAGTTAAATCATACTTATAAACCAGGACGGTGGTATAGTAGGTAACTAAATCGCAAACGTTTTTTTATTAACCATATGTGTACGTGGCCTTTCGTCCTCCTCTCGCACGTCTTGTCACCCTGTTGCCGCAGATGGCTTACAGCGCAAGCTTGCGCAGCGTGCGGGGGCGTTCTTTTGGCCAAACGGTGGCGCCAATGAATCGCCGGTGAGCCCGTTCCCGTGCAACCTCGCAGGTTCCCGCGCAAGCTTCCCTACTGACTCGGTGAAATCCCCCAAAATCCCAATGCTTATCGGCCTGCTATAAAAACCCTCACGGCCGGCGAGTCGTGCATCGCATTTTTCCCTCCCTAGCTATATCTTATCTCGTCTGCTTCTCCCACAATTGCCAATGGCACCGGTCTCAGCCACTCCGCCATCATCAGAGGACAGCTCCAGGTGGGTGGCTACACCGCAGCGGCGGCGCAGTCCTCGGCGTAGTGTAGTGCGCGTGGCGTCCCTGTTGGGTGTGCGCGGAACACCCACCACACGCTCCGCCGCCGGTGCCCGTCGGTAGCTGTTGTCGGCCGCCGTTGCCGCCACACCACCGTCGAAAGCCAGGGCCATCGCCCGCTCCACCGCCGCGGCCCGAAGGCGGGAGGTAGCCATCATGGCCGCCACCCCACTGCTGGCCACTGCAGCCATCACCCGCTCCGCCACCGTGGCCAGAAGGCGGGAGGTGGTGGTGGTGGCCACCACCCCGCCGTCAGCTGTTAGGGCCACCAGCCCACCGTCAACCGTCGGGGTCATCACTCGCTCCGCCACCGCCGCCCGAGGGCGGGAGGCGTAGGTGGATGCTCGCACGTGCGTCAGCGACCTTGCACGCTACATCGAGTTCCTGCGGGAGGAGGAGGAGTGCCTCATCGAGCATGCACCGAGCCATACCGCCGTCATGGCCGCAGCACACGCCGCCTCAGAGGCGAGGAATCAGGAGATCTACGAGGAGAACCACCGCTTTGAGAGGGGTCGTCTGGAGCGGCAGATGGTGTTCGAGGTGAGCGTCGCTGAAGCTGCAACAGCGGCAGGCACCGTATTGCGGTTGCCCAGCTCATCGGTAGGCTCCTCCGCCTCTTACTGAGCGTGCTCGGCAGAGGAGAGGCAGCCGGAAATAGTACAAAGCCCCTTCGCAGTAGTAGTAATAGTAGTAGTAGTAGTAGTAGTAGTAGTAGTAGTAGTAGTAGTAGTAGTAGTAGTAGTAGTAGTAGTAGTAGTAGTAGTAGTAGTAGTAGTAGTAGTAGTAGTAGTAGTAGTAGTAGTAGTAGTAGTAGTATTTAGGGGCTATTTTGTTCAGTTCATCTAAATATAGATGTGGTGGAACTGTACAACTTACTTAAAATTAGCTAGTATATATAGTTGAACTAGCTATTTCAGTACGTGGTTGGTAACAATTGGGGAAAAGTTTGGTCGGTTCAGCTGTCGAGTTGAACTGTTTGTATAAATTAAGAACGACTGCTTAATCTATGAATGAAATCTATGCTTAATTACTGAATTTTAGTTGCAAAAATTAGATAGTGCTGGTGATTTTTAGCTGCATATTTTGACAAATCGCAGTGTTACAAGGATTGACAAATCTTACCAAATTGTTTGTACGTGGTTGCACACGGGTCATCCAAAACACCATTTGCCTTGAAGGGTTGCACAAATCCTGCGCTGCTCTCACTTTGCATATGGGTGTTCTATCTAAAACGTTTGCAATCAGGAGCTGCAGAAATCCTGCTCGGCACATTTTCTCTTGGCTTCCTGGGGATGCTGTCAGTTTGCATACGGTTGTTCTAACTAAAACGTTTGTGATGCGTGTTTTATATTTAAAAAAAATCAAACTACGGCTTGGACGCCATTAATGGAGAGGATACGAGCAAGCCGGGCGGCCATGGAAGTCAAAGGGCTCGCTTCCCAATGAGCCTACGCAGCGTACAGCTTCACGCTTCCCGGTGAGCCTGCACATTCGAGGATAGCTTGCACGCCTCTCGGTCAGCCTGCGCATTGGACGGCGCTCGCACTCCTCGCGTTCAGTCAAGGTCAAGCAGCTGTCCGCACGGCACCTCCTACATCCATTAAAACCAAGACACGTGTCGTCATGTGAATGGTTAATAGAACGCACACGGTTTGAATTATACGACCGTTTGAGATATTAAAGTGGCAGCTATTTTTTCAAAATGCATTTGTTGGCTGTCATTATTCGAGTGCGCCTTCTCTCAAAATGGACATGGAAAATACCACAGCATGTCGGGTGCCATTTCATGATAGCATGCCAAGTTTCATGAATTTTAGACGAGTTTTGGATTTACTAGAATTTAAAAACCCTGCATCTCAATCTTTTGCCGGCAATCAACGGTGCCCTGGTGTTTGAAATTCAGTCCCATTCCTTGCATGGGACCTAAGCATGCACCCAAGGACACAAATTTGATTTTTCAACCAATTTATATGCATTGGAGCATGTGCATGTAGTTCAAATTTGAATTATGCACATAAATGCATTGAAAACTCAGTTAATGCATAAAAATGTCCAAACGAACCCCGAAAAATCACAGAAATTCACACAACACTCCTGTTATTCTATGTTGACACGAGAAAAAAATTTGAAAGCAATAAGAGGCAATGGATATCATTTCGTCCCCAAAGGTGGGATGTTCCCTACCGAAACCATCATGCTTGTTGTGAGAAGCTCTGGTTTGTGAGAAGCATATACCCAAACCTGCCCCAAATGGGACAAAAAATTTACCACGACATGTTGATGCCGCTCCATGATAGCATGCCAAGTTTCATGAATTTCAGACGAGTTTTGGATTTACTAGAATTTAAAAACCAGGCATCTCAATGTTTTGCCGGCAATCAACGACGCCCTGGTGTTTGAAATTCATTCACATGTCTTGCATGGGACCTAAGCATGCACCCAAGGACATAGATTTGATTTTTCAACCAATTTATATGCACTAGAGCATGTGCATGTAGTTCAAATTGGAATATGCACATAAATGCATTGAAAACTCAGTTAATGCATAAAAATGTCCAAACGAACCCCGAAAAATCAAAAATATCCACACAACACTCCTGTTGTTCTATGTTGACACGAGAAAAAAATTTGAAAGCAATAAGAGCCAATGGATATCGTTTCGTCCCCAAAGGTGGGACGTTCCCTACCGAAAACCATCATGCTTGTTGTGGGAAGCTCCGGTTTGTGAGAAGCCTATACCCAAACCTTCCCCAAATGGGACAAAATTTTTACCACGGCATGTTGATGCCGCTCCATGATAGCATGCCAAGTTTCATGAATTTCAGACGAGTTTTGGATTTACTAGAATTTAAAAACCAGGCATCTCAATGTTTTGCCAGCAATCAATGATGCCCTGGTGTTTGAAATTCATTCCCATTTCTTGCATGGGACCTAAACATGCACCCAAGGACACAAATTCGAATTTTTCAACCAATTTATATTCACTAGAGCATGTGCATGTACTTCAAATTTTAATTGTGCACAAAAATGCATTGAAAACTCAGTTAATGCATAAAAATGTCCAAACGAACCCCGAAAAATCAAAAATATCCACACAACACTCCTGTTGTTCTATGTTGACACGAGAAAAAAATTTGAAAGCAATAAGAGGCAATGGATATCGTTTCGTCCCCAAAGGTGGGACGTTCCCTACCGAAAACCATCATGCTTGTTGTGGGAAGCTCCGGTTTGTGAGAAGCATATACCCAAACCTTCCCCAAATGGGACAAAATTTTTACCACGGCATGTTGATGCCGCTCCATGATAGCATGTCAAGTTTCATGAATTTTAGACGAGTTTTGGATTTACTAGAATTTAAAAACCAGGCATCTCAATGTTTTGCCAGCAATCAATGATGCCCTGGTGTTTGAAATTCATTCCCATTTCTTGCATGGGACCTAAACATGCACCCAAGGACACAAATTCGAATTTTTCAACCAATTTATATGCACTAGAGCATGTGCATGTACTTCAAATTTTAATTGTGCACAAAAATGCATTGAAAACTCAGTTAATGCATAAAAATGTCCAAATGAACCCCGAAAAATCTAAAAAATTCACACAACACTCCTATTGTTCTATGTTGACACGAGAAAAAAGTTTGAAAGCAATAAGAGGCAATGGATATCATTTCGTCCCCAAAGGTGGGACTTTCCCTACCGAAAACCATCATGCTTGTTGTGAGAAGCTCCGGTTTGTGAGAAGCATATACCCAAACCTGCCCCAAATGGGACAAAAATTCTACCACGACATGTTTATGCCGCTCCATAATAGCATGCCAAGTTTCATGAATTTCAGACGAGTTTTGGATTTACTAGATTTTAAAAACCAGGCATCTCAATGTTTTGCCGGCAATCAACGGTGCCCTGGTGTTTGAAATTCATTCACATGTCTTGCATGAGACCTAAGCATGCACCCAAGGACATAGATTTGATTTTTTAACCAATTTCTATGCACCTGAGCATGTGCATGTAGTTCAAATTTGAATTATGCACATAAATGCATTGAAAACTCAGTTAGTGCATAAAAATGTCCAAACGAACCCCGAAAAATCACAAAAATTCACACAACACTACTGTTATTCTATGTTGACATGAGAAAAAAATTTGAAAGCAATAAGAGGCAATGGATATCATTTCGTCCCCAAAGGTGGGATGTTCCCTACCGAAGCCATCATGCTTGTTGTGAGAAGCTCTGGTTTGTGAGAAGCATATACCCAAACCTGCCCCAAATGGGACAAAAATTTTACCACGGCATGTTGATGCCGCTCCATGATAGCATGCCAAGTTTCATGAATTTTAGACGAGTTTTGGATTTACTAGAATTTAAAAACGAGGCATCTCAAAGTTTTGCCGGCAATCAACGGCGCCCTGGTGTTTGAAATTCATTCACATGTCTTGCATGGGACCTAAGCATGCACCCAAGGACATAGATTTGATTTTTCAACCAATTTATATGCATTGGAGCATGTGCATGTAGTTCGAATTTGAATTATGCACATAAATGCATTGAAAACTCAGTTAATGCATAAAAATGTCCAAACGAACCCCGAAAAATCACAAGTATTCACACAACACTCCTGTTGTTCTATGTTGACACGAGAAAAAAAATTCAAAGCAATAAGAGGCAATGGATATCGTTTCGTCCCCAAAGGTGGGACATTCCCTACCGAAAACCATCATGCTTGTTGTGAGAAGCTCCGGTTTTTGAGAAGCATATACCCAAACCAGCCCCAAACGGGACAAAATATTTATCACGGCATGTTGATGCCGCTCCATGATAGCATGCCAAGTTTCATGAATTTCAGACGAGTTTTGGATTTACTAGAATTTAAGAACCAGGCATCTCAATGTTTTGCCGGCAATCAACGATGCCCTGGTGTTTGAAATTCATTCCCATTTCTTGCATGGGACCTAAGCATGCACCCAAGGACAAAAATTTGATTTTTCAACCAATTTATATGCACTAGAGCATGTGCATGTACTTCAAACTTGAATTGTGCACATAAATGCATTGTAAACTCAGTTAATGCATAAAAATGTCCAAACGAACCCCAAAAAATCTCAAAAATTCACACAACACTCCTGTTGTTCTATGCTGACATGAGAAAAAAGTTTGAAAGCAATAAGAGGCAATGGATATCGTTTCGTCCCCAAAGGTGGGACGTTCCCTACCGAAAACCATCATGCTTGTTGTGAGAAGCTCCGGTTTGTGAGAAGCATATACCCAAACCTGCCCCAAATGGGACAAAAAATTTACCACGGCATGTTGATGCCGATCCATGATAGCATGCCAAGTTTCGTGAATTTCAGACGACTTTTGGATTTACTAGAATTTAAAAACCAGGCATCTCAATGTTTTGCGGCAATCAACGGTGCCCTGGTGTTTGAAATTCATTCCCATTTCTTGCATGGGACCTAAGCATGCACCCAAGGACACAAATTTTATTTTTCAACCAAATTATATGCACTTGAGCATCTGCATGTAGTTTAATTTTGAATTGTGCACCTGAAATGGCTAGAAAACCAATTTAATGTATAAAATGTTCAAACAAACCCTGAATAATTCCAATTCTTTTACGACACACATATAGTTGCATGTTCACTCCATATAAAAGGTCTAGCAATTCAAACACCGTCCATTGACGCTGTGACCCCATTATGTAATTCAAATTAAGATGAAAAATCAAGTAGATCGCACACAGTTTATTATCAACAACCATGTGAGATGCAACACAAAATATCCTGGAGCACCGTTGGTGTATAGTTTGCCTATGGATTACGCGAGAAGGTGCGTCGGCTACAGTCCACAGCCGGCGTCTCAAGCACACTAGCTCGCTCCCCAAATATTATTTCACTGTTCAATCGTCACCGGTGAAAGATGGGCACGTGGACCCGCATCGGGAGGGCAACTTTGGTGGCCCACTCCAGCGAGAGCGCAGCCGCAGCTGCCATGCGCGTGCTAACAAGGTGCATGAGCGTGGCCGCAATCTGCGACCGGGTGGCAAAGGCAGCCCAAATGGCCGCTGTTGCTTCTCAGGTGGCGGCAGCAACATCTGCCTGAGGGATAGCAACTGGCGAGAGCGGCACAACAATTGTCCGTTCTGCAGCGGCGACCTTAGCCCTGATGGAGGCCACACACGACCATGTTGAGGCCGCCCACGCCCAGCTCCTGGCAGTCACCGCACAAATTGAACGAAGCTTCTCCGACAACGGTCGGCAACCCACGGCCGAAGAGTTGGCAATCGCCAAGAGCGTTCGAGCAGCCGTCCATTCCTCTGCTGCATACCTTGCAACGACGGAGCCCGTCCAAGCCTAGATCGCGTCCGCCGACGCCCAGCTCGTGGAGGCCTTTTCCAAAGAGATGGCGGACATGGATGGCGAGATGCTTGCCGAGTATGGTGCGATGGATGCCATGGAGCCCCTTCCCCAGGAGACCGTCGGGCGCGAGCTGGACATGGAGGCGGCAGCAGATAACGACGAGCACCAACCGTAGTAGTACTCTTTGTTTTGTTTAATTAAGAGCACCGGTCTTTAATTTGTTAGAGTAATGCTTAGGTCAGCTAGCTCTGTTTAATTGCTGAACTTGCTTGATTAAGAAGTGTGGGTGTGCTGTAGTCTCCTTTGTGTACCCAAATTATGCAATGACGTGGATGACTACTGTAACCATGGAAATTCGAACCAAAACTTTTGACGTTCAAACTCATCACACACGGGTTAAGCTATCTGAATCTTTTGTGATGCCCACATATCGTACACAGTTCTGAATAAGGGACCGTGTCTGATGACACTTTGCGCGCCAGTTTTTGGCTGAAGCGATTCCAGATTTTGGGTTTCAGCGGAAATATCTACCTCCCCGCCCATCCCCCTTACCAAAAGCCACACTTCCCCTCTTTCGCCTTCCTTTCCAAGTTGAAACCTTAACTCCTTGCTTGCAGCGCCGCCGCCTCCTCACCGGCGACCCTCCTTCATGCTGCTCGGCCTCGTCTATCCAGGCAGGTAATCCACACCCGACCCCGTCCTCCTCCTCCTTCCATATCCCACATGCCCCAACCGCCGGCGCGAGTGCGGCACCTTCCACCCAAATCACCGGCCCCTCCACCAAATAAGTGCCTCCCTAAGCCATGGGGCACGCAGTATAGCCAGGATCTCAAGGAGCATTTGGCAGCGGAGAAGCAAATCGCGGCTGCACACGCGGATGAGGTCGCAATGGCTGCCATTCGTGCCGACCCCCAGATCTTGGAGGAGCACCTTGCCATTTGCTAGCTACGCCGGTTAAGCATGCTCGGTTTACCCGTTGCGTGTGCTGCTCCTGCCTTTTCTTCACAAATTCTAGTGAATTGTGCTATCTAATTTTACCATGCAATATGTTGCTCTAGTGTATATGTTCTATATGTCGTGCACTATGGTGCTCACTTATTAACTATTTTGTTAATTAGTTGTCGTCTTCAGTTAACTGTTTGGTTCAATTCTACAAATGTGATGTTCAATTCTTTAGGCTGCAATTTTGTATTGTCTTCCATGTGAGAAATAAATCGAATTTATCTTTACAAAATTGTGGGTGCATTCTGTTATTGTATACCATGTGAGGAATAAATTGAATTTGGCTGTAGTAAATGCATGAGAAACAAATACAATTGCTACAATTGGTTGTAGTTAACTATTTGGTTAACTGTCTGATCTTCTATTAGGAGTATGTTATATTGTGCAATGTGGTGCTCAGTTAATGTTTGGTTCATTTGTTGTGGTTTTTAGTTAACTGCTTGGTTCAGTTCTGCAATGCGATGCCCAATTGTCGTGGGTAGAATTTTGTATTGTTGATCATGTGAGGAATAAATCGAATTTGGCTGCACTTAATACATGAGAAACATATACAAGTGCTATATTTCCTAATTCTTAATCATGCTTGGTTTGGGTAAATGGGTTTTCCGTGTGGCTTGAATTAATCTGATGAATCTGCAATGTGCTTATTTTTCATCAACATATTTTACTGATAGCATGCGAACCCTTACTGAATTTGATGACTAACTACCTTATATGTGTTGCGGGGAAACAATGGGAAGCACCGAGGTTTATAATCTAGGATAGCACGTGCATGGACCGTTCTCTAATAGCATATTATTGTGCAATTTCAGGAACCATTCTAATATTTTGGTTTTAATAATTTGGTCTTGCACATGTAGGTCCTAGTGTCAGAGGTTTTGACCCACTGTTCGATCCTTTTTGCATATGGGGAAATGAGTTGTCCATGAATACCAATCAAATCAAGAAACTCAGAAAGATTGTTAGGATAAAGAAATTAGCGACAAAAAACAACAAGATCTTTGTCTGCACAATGAAGAAGACATCAGTTCACTACAAGATGGTACTAACTATTATACCTTGCCTTTTTTTATTCCATTGCCCCATTTCCAATATAGAGAAGATATTTATGCACATCCTTGTTTTCAGGCCTTTCCAAAGCAGTTCACTGATGATTACCTCTCAAACCACCTCTATGGTCAGGAGGCAAGGAAGGTTTTCATACGACACCCACGATTCAATATTGAAGTATTCCTGAAGAGGACGAAGGACGGATGGTCAATCATCCACATGCACTGGTCTCAAGTTGCAAAGACCTTCAACATGAATGAAGGCTCAATATTCGCCTTTCACTTCAGCAGTTTTTCAGATGAGATGCATCTGTCTATATACCGTCTATTATGCTAATTCGAAAGGTTCTACATGTTGCATGTGGAACTTGCTGCTGGTGCAGTTGTGTAATGGGGTAGCTGAGTGCTGAAGCTATATCATGTCGTACTCTGATATATTTCAGTTATGAAATTATGCTTCCTTAATATGGAAATGAAATATATTGTGTGCTTATATGAAATGTCAATTAGATTAATAAATGGATTATGAATAATCGGATAATTAGCCTGCTAATGGCGAATTAGCCTGCTATTGGGTTTTGCTATTGCAAACGGTTGTTGAAAAAATACCGTGGGTGATGACCTCAGGCAACGCACACAGTTTCTAGGAATAAACCGTGTTGGATCAATGAACAATCACACACGAATTTCTCTTGAAAACTGTTTGCGTTAGGCCACCTTGCGCAAACGTTTACCACATAAAAACTGTGTGTGATGGACAACCTTTGCCACACAATTTCTTCTATGAACCGTGTGTGATATATTCAATAACACAAACGATTTAACAGGAAAAATTGTGTGTGATGTACCTGTGAACGGAAACAATTTTGTTGGAGCGACTGTGTGGGATGTACATACGAACGGAAATGTTTAGCGGGGACTGACTGTTTGGGATGTACTTGCGACCGGAAACAATTTCGTCGTATAATTGTATTTTTTAGCTCTACTGTACGTATTTCCGTATTTGAGCGCTCGCCGGTCGCACACGACCTCATTTTGACGAACATGTGTGGCAGGAGGGCATATCCCCGACGGTTTCTGGGTCGTTTGGGAAGGACCCCCTATTACTCACACTCACTTGGCGACGGTTCCAAATGTCGTCGTGGAAAGGGGTTAAAAACCATTTGTTTAGGACCGACGCGGACCAGTGTACGTACACTGCCTTCTCCCGCCTTAATTTTTTTACACCGACAGATTAGACCAAATAGAAATACCGTGCTAAATTTTGGAATTATTCCGGGTTCATTTAACCTTTTTTATACATTAATTGAGTTTCTGCGCATTTAATGTGCATAATTCAAATTTGAACTACAAGCACATGCTCCAGTGCACCAAAGTTGTTTGAAGAATCACATGTGTGTCGTTGGGTGAATTTCTAGGTCCCATGCAAGAGATGGGAGTGAAATTCAAACATATGGGTGTCGTGGCTCGGCCGAAAAGATTGAGAAACTTGGTTTTTTAATTCCTGTAAATCCAAAACACGCCTGAAAATCATGAAACTTGGCATGGTGTCATGACATGGCACCAACATGCTGCGGTAATTTTTTTGGCCGAAGTGGACAAGCTTTGGAGTAAGCCTCTTGCAAACCGGAGCTTCCCGGAAGAAGGCTCGTGGTTCCGAGAGGGAACGTGTCACCTCCGTGTGTGAAACGACATACGTACACTGCCTTCTCCCGTCTTAATTTTTTTACACTGGTAGATTAGACCAAATAGAAGTACCGTGCTAAATTTTGGAATTATTCCGGGTTCGTTTGGCCTTTTTTATACATTAATTGAGCTTCTGCACATTTGATGTGCATAATTCAAATTTGAACTACAACACATGCTCAAGTGCACCAAAGTTGTTTGAAAAATCACTTGTCTGTCCTTGGGTGAATTTCTAGGTCCCATGCAAGAGATGGGAGTGAAATTCGAACATCTGGGCGTCGTGGCTCGGCCGGAAAGATTGAGAAACTTGGTTTTTCAATTCCTGTAAATCCAAAACACGCCCAAAAATCATGAAACTTGGCATGGTGTCATGACATGGCACCAATATGCTGTGGTAATTTTTTTGGCCGAATTGGGACAAGCTTTGGAGTAAGCTTCTTGCAAACCGGAGCTTCCCTAAAGAAGGCTCGTGGTTCCGAGAGGGAACGTGTCACCTCCGTGTGTGAAACGACATCCGTACACTGCCTTCTCCCGCCTTAATTATTTTACATTGGCAGATTAGACCAAATAGAAGTACAGTGCTAAATTTTAGAATTATTCCGGGTTCGTTTGGCCTTTTTATACATTAATTGTGTTACTGCGCATTTAGTGTGCATAATTCAAATTTGAACTACAAGCACAGGCTCCAGTGCACCAAAGTTGTTTGAAAAATCACATGTGTGTCCTTGGGTGAATTTCTAGGTCCCATGCAAGAGATGGAAGTGAAGTTCAAACATCTGGGCGTTGTGGCTCGGCCAGAAAGATTGAGAAACTTGGTTTCTTAATTCCTGTAAATCAAAAACACGCCCGAAAATCATGAAACTTGGCATGGTGTCATGACATGGCACCAACATGCTGCGGTAATTTTTTTGGCCGAATTGGGACAAGCTTTGGTGTAAGTTTCTTGCAAATCGGAGCTTCCCTCAAGAAGGCTCGTGGTTCGGAGATGGAACGTATCACCTTCGTGGGCAAAACGTCATACGTACACTGCCTTCTCCCGCCTTAATTTTCTTACACTGGCAGATTGGACCAAATAGAAGTACCGTGTTAAATTTTGGAATTATTCCGGGTTCTTTTGGCCTTTTTTATACATTAATTGAGTTTCAGCGCATTTAATGTGCATAATTCAAATTTGAACTAGACGCACATGCTCCAGTGCACCAAAGTTGTTTGAACAATCACATGTGTGTCCTTGGGTGAATTTCTAGGTCCCATGCAAGAGATGGGAGTGAAATTCAAACATCTGGGCGTCGTGGCTCGGCCAGAAAGATTGAGAAACTTGGTTTTTTAATTCCTGTAATTTCTAAACACGTGTGAAAATCATGAAACTTGGCATGGTGTCATGACATGGCACCAACATGTTGTGGTAATTTTTCTGTCCGATTTGCGAAGGCGCACACATTAACAATCAACAAATTCATTTTGGAACAAGCACTACAAAAAAAGACACATCCGTGAAATTTAGGGCCGAACGAAATTTTTTTCTGTCATTCTTATGACACTTCTATGACGATTATTGTGACAAAACCCGGTATCATCAAAGATGTTGTGGGGTCCTACTTCTATGACAATCACGACAGAAAATGGGCTTTTCGTCCTGGGAGGGTCGGAGACGCGGCTGCATGACATTCTTTGGGCCGTCCATGATGGAAAAAACATGGTAGAAGCGAGGGCGAGGAAAATATCAGGGAGTTCCCGGTTACAGTGGCTGGTCGGGGGCCGAGCGATGCACGTTTCTCTCGTACGTACGCGCGTGTGTGCGCGTGAGGCGTTGGGCTCTAACTAACCCGAGCGATGTGTTGGGCTCTAACTGAACCCGAGTGATTGCACTGCAGGCTACGCGTTACTGAACCAGAGCGATCGATCGATCCCTTGCTGTTAACTGAACCCGAGTGATTCCTTCACTACTGCTACTAACTGAAGCTGAACGAACACTGCTGCCTCCTTCCCTAGATGAACTGTGAGCGTTGTTGAGGGGGTTTGGATGAACAGTTCCCGGTGGGGGGTTGGATGAACAGGACCCCATGGTAGTAGAGGACGTTGCCGCTGGATGAACAGTACCCCAATCGATCGAGCCTGTGGATGAACAGGACCCCGTGGAGGGCAGGATGAACAGGACCCCGTGGAGGGCTGGTTGAACAGTAGCCGATGGAGGGCTGGTTGAACAATAGCCGGTGGAGGGCTAGATGGACAGTAGGCCGTGGAGGGGTGGTTGAACAGGACCCTCGTGGAGAGGGCTGGTTGAACAGTAGCCGGTGGAGGAGCACGCGGTGGAGTCTGGATGAACAGGAGCCCGTGGATGAACAGTCGCATGTGGAGGCTGGAGGAGGTCGACGAGGGATGAACAGTAGCCCATGGAGGCTGGGGGAGGTCGACGGTGGAGATGAATAGTATCCCGTGGAGTCCCGTTTTGCGGTATGCCACACCCCTCCCGATGAACATGACCCTCGTTTCGACCGTAGAGCTCCAACAAAAGTCCATTTCCTCCATTTTGCGGTACACCACACCCCTCCCGATCAACAGGACCCCGTTTCGACCATAGGAGGCCCGTTTCGTCCGTTTTGCGGTACGCCAGACCCCTCCCGATCAACAGGATCCTGTTTCCACCGTGGCCGGTCGAACACAAGGCCGTTTCCTCCGTTCTACAGTACGCCAGGCCTCCTTTCCATCGGCTGTTCCGTCCAAGCCGGTTGGCTCCCGATGAACAGCACGCGTTCCGTTGCCTCCCGATGAACACGACGCATTCGGTTGCCTCCCCATGAACACGACGATGATGCAGTTTCTCCGTTCCGACCCAGCCACAGCCATGTACACGATCCCTGGTCTTACGTATGCGCGAGTAGGCATTCGAGACCCCGCCCGTATGTACGTACGTGGCTGTATTTTCTTTCTTGCACCCTGGCCGCTGTACGTGTACATGCTACGTGCGTGCCTCTACTACGACATGTGCCCACCTCTACTACGACATGTGCCCTTCCTTGCACGGCCACGGTTTATCGCTGAAGCCAGCAGACAGACCGATCGTATGTACATACATGTTCGCGACCAGAATGACAACGCTGCGTACGCTTTGACAAGGTGGGTCCCGACTGTCAGGCTCTTCCTTGCGTGCGAAGATGTAGCTGTTGGGTCCCAGCAGTCAGGGGGGAAACATTTTTTTCACGAAATACGGTGGCCCGTCCGGTGGGTCCCTGCTGTCAGGTGGAGGAATCACTATTTTGCATAATAAGGAGGCACTTCCTTGCTGCGGCCGTGGACCCAGCTGTCAGCCTCTCCATGTACAATACTCTTCCGATGGAAGTCATTCCTTTACCATGTTGACCACGCCGCGCCGAGAGCAGCAGGGTGTTGGACGACGGCGAGGCCTAGGAAGGGGACGACGCGGAGCCGGGGAAGACGCGGCAGTGGAAGCCCACGCGGAGAGGAGTACGAGGGTTCACTAGTTCGGCTGCGGTGTGAGGCTGCCGTCGCCACAGGGCCTGGCCAGCGGTGGGAGTAGTAGGGGGCGGCGAGGCCTCCGCAGCAGCACAGCCGACCACGGGAGGCAGGAGCAGGCGGCACGACCGGCGCTGCTCGGGGTGGCTGGAGCAAGAAGACCAGAGGTTGAAGAAGCACTACGGCCGTTGGATGGACATCGTACGTCACTAGGGCTAGAATCGTTCATATTGACTAGGTTGACAAAGCCCTCCATCCCCGTCAACTTAGTAGGCCCACAAGTCAGCCTCCCACTATGCTGGGTCCCAGCTAGCAGGGGGAGTATTCATTTTTGTGTGCGCAATAACGAGGCACTTCCTTGCGTGCGAAGATATAGCTGGTGGGTCTGAGCTATCAGCGGGGGGTACATATTTTTCGCGAAATACAGAGGCCCTTCCGATGGGTCCCAGATGTCAGGTGGAGGAATCATTATTTTGCGCGTAACAAGGAGGCATTTCCTTGTGTGCGACCGTGGACCCAGCTGTCAGCCTCTCCACGTACATTCCACTTCCGATGAATTTCGTTCGTTGACCATGTTGACCACGCTGCACCGAGAGCACCAGGGCGGTGGACGACGGCGAGGACTACGAATGGAATGACACAGAGCTGGGGAAGACACGGCAGTGGCTGCCCATGTGATGGGGAGTACGAGGGTTGACTGGTTCGGTTGCCATCGCCGGAGAATAGCAGCAGGTGTGGGTGAGTAGAGGGATGGCTAGGCCAGCGATGGGACTACGTTGGGGCGGTGAGGCCTGCACGGCAGCACAGCCGGCCGTGGGAGGAGGGAGCAGGCAGTCCCGCCGGCGCTTGTTTGAGCGGCTGGAACAGGAAGATCAGAGATTGAAGAAGCACGACAGCCGTTGGATGGACATCCAACAATCGCTGCTTCTGCGTCAACCTTTTTTTTAGGAAAGCCTCAAATATGTGGGAAACAGCATACAACCCATCTGCCATTATTTCTAATAATTTACAGCCCATTTGCTAATTCTTAAGGTTTTTCTGGAGCCCACGGTTAAAAAATTATACGAAATTTTGAATATTTCGGTGCGGTACGAACTATTTTTAATCCCGAAATTTCGAGTCACATTCAAACTGATTTTAAAAGTAAATGTATATCAATATAAAATCCAACAAATTGCGCATAAAAATTAATGCAATTTAAAATCTCGTAATGAAAAAAAACAAATTTGAAACTAATTGCCGGTTTGATGTGTTTTAAAAATGTACAACCCATTTATCATTACTGATAGGCCATTTTCTCGGCCAGCCGAATGAAGCTCTCCTCGTCTTGAAAGTTTGCAGCCCAACAGGCCTGACAAAGCAACTTACTTGACAAATCACAAAGAAACTGGGCTAGCCATTTTCAGAAAGAACAAAAAAACTACTGGCCTGGCCTGTGGTAAAGGTAAAAGAAAAGGCTGTCTAGACAGGCCAGAGTGCCCCGCACAGCTCAGTTGACACCCTGCTTCCGTCTCAAAAACAAATTAGATAAATGCCACTCCAATTATGGTGATTCATAAAAATGCCACTGCAATTTTCAAACTTTGAAAAATGCCACTGCAATTTTTGCAAACTTTGAAAAACGCCACTCCAAACTTAAAAAACTGCCACTGGAAATGGCATGAAATGGCATTTTTCAAAGTTTGGAAATTGCAGTGGCCTTTCTCGGAATCACCAGATTTGGAGTGGCATTTATCAAATTAACCCAAAACAAAAATAACTAGCCGAGCTGCTGGGTCCCTGGTGTCAGCCGCTCGTGCAATTCTCTCGTTTATTGACTACGTTGACAATGGCATGGGACCCAGATGTCAGAAATCCATTCGGAGGAGCCATTTTTTTATTGGCTTGAAATAAGGAGGCACTTGCTTGCGTACTGCCATGACCTTGGTGGGTCCCCGCTGTCATCCTCTCCACGTCCAATCATCTCTTGATTGTGTACGCGTCAACCTGGTAGGCCCACAAGTCAGCCTCTAAATCCATGGCGGACAAATACAACCCATGTAAAAAAAATTACAGCCCATTCCATACGTTCAAACGGAAAGTTCAACATTCAGAGCAAAGTAACAGGTCTGATCCATATATAGAGTACTGAACTTCCACGTTGACAACCATCATAGCCAAGTTAACTCTCTACTCCCACTAATACTCTAGTAGTGTACAAGTACTAACTTACTCTTAGCTAACTAGATGACGTCGGCCGCCATCTGTGGTACACGCTAAACGCCGGCACCGACGTCCTCCGCTTCGCCTCGGACTTGCCAGAGGTGCGATAGGGCGCGTTGCTCGCGCGCGTTGGTCCTTTCCATGCTGGCGTGGTCCACCGAAGCTTCGGCTTCTAAGCGGGAAACCCACTTGACGAGCTTGTAGTAAAATTTGGCGTCGCGAACGCGTGCTTGCCCGACAGCCTCCAGGGCTATTTGCCGGGCGCCGGCCTCCATGTAGTCGGCCCAATTGCGGGCGCTCTGCTCGCGACTCAGAGCGTCGGCGCGCTGCTGTTCCATGTCCCACTGGCGGCGCAATTCGGCAATACGTAGCTCCTCCGCCAAGCAGTCGCGCTTCAACAACTCCTCATAGTCCGCATTGCCATCTAAAGACCGATAGTATGCCTCCTCCCTCCGTCTGCCTTCCGGTGAAAAACCAAACACTAGTTCCGGCTGTGACCGCCTCCGGCGTCGCCTATCGCGGACGGGCGGGGGCATGGAAGACGTGGCGAGAGCGAGGATAAGTGGCGAGCAACGTCGGGCCAATGGGGGCTTATGAGGATAGGGTGAGTTGGGTGATGGTGCCACCGGAGAAGCCCGGAAACAGTAATTATAGGCGGAAGGTAGGGAACTAGCGTGTCGCGGGAAACGCGACGGTCATCGTGGTCATTGGAATTCAATGCATAAGCAGGCATGGCTTAGCACGCCAACTTGCCGTGGAAAACTAGAAAAACTGAAACTATGATTGTGTCGTCCCGTCCCGTCAATGGTGCGTCTCGTCCGTGCTGGGTCGCACGCTGGCATGACGGTCAAACGAGTGCACTCGAATCATCCAGATGAGGTACTCCCTCCTTGTCAAAAATAATTCCACGGATTTAAAAGGCCCGCAACAATTAAAGCACATCTTTTTTCGCATCAGTTAGCTGCCTTAATTACGGCCGGCTGCATGCAGCCACTCAGAATCGCTCGCAGCCAGTACGAGGTGCAGCATGCAACGAGTCGCAGCCGAGGGCACGCATGCAGCCACTTAAATCGTTGGAATCAATTAGTCTTAAACTTCTGCATGCAGTTAATTATTTCCATGCCTTGGTCTTGCTGCTTTGGCTCACGGGACTAATAAACCCGGACGGAGGGAGTACCTTGGTTGGTGAGATTTTTGAATTAAGCCCTGCAAACCGGAAAGGAGGTACTAGTACGTGCATGATCCGCTATTTACTCGTGTAGGATCGAGTAGGTCATTTCTTGAATTGAGCCCTGCAAACCGGAGAGGAGGTAGTACGTGAGTGATCCGCTATTTATCCGTGTAGGATCGAGTAGGTTGGATAGTGTACGTGTAGGATCGAGTAGGTCGGATGGTGTACGTGTACGATCGCATTAGCTGATGAATGTTAGCTGGGAGATAGGGCATTTGCGAATGTTTTTGCTGGCAGTTTCTTCAGATTCGCATGGCATTTTCTTCAGAGCAGCTTGTCAGTTTCTTCAGAGGTAGGCATTTTTATTCAAAAAACTGCCACTTCGGATCTTGCGTCGCAACTAAAACTGCCAGGAGCGCATTTGTAGGCTAGCTAGTGATCGATCAGTAACTTGTAAACACTGAGCGAACAAAAATAAGGAACTGTTAGTAACTTGTAAACACTGAGAACACAAAAATAAGGATCATGCTGTGCACAACAATAAGAGCCGATCCGTTCGAAATGTTCACACGAGACTCACAGGTCTGGCATTGTAATATGTTCACATTAGTAGCCCAAATTCAAAACCAACTAATACGATTCCCATACATAAGATCAACATGTTAATGCATCTCAACGATTCACAGATCATATACAAATATGTAGCTCTAAAAGCAAAGATTTAGAAAAAACATCTGTTCTTCCTACTAACATGGATGCTTCTCTTGACCAACATTCAGTACAGACTGAAAGACAAATTTGTTTGTGAAGTCTACAATTCCTCTTGCAAACATAAGTGGTTTCACCAACAGCTGTAACCATGAGAATGAACCACACATGATGGAGGAACATCAACTGCAATATGATTTGGTCTTGTCTCGATCACATAGCAAGACTATTTTCGGAATACAAACTTTAACTTAGGCAAAATGATGCCCATTGTATAATCAGACCAAAGCAATGAAGCACCTAGTGTTGGCCAATAAATAGTATAGTACTACTTTTCTGCAGTCCATGAAGTGACTATCCAATCTTTCTATGTCTATTTTCAAATGGCACTGCATGCAGTGACTATACTGTTCTCTTGTGCAGTTCAACCAAAATTGCGGTCAATTTGTTTGTTTGCCAAATAGCAACGGGCAGATATCTCTGTTTGCACAAATATCAAGCAGCTAGTAAACATATACCCCACCTTGTATTTTCGGTTTAAACATATCTCTTCCGCTTAGCATCTGTCATGTTTTGCACTGGACAATTTGATACGATCATGTTTTGCCCTAGACAATTTCATACTGAATTGATTCATTGGTTCAGAGCAGAAATATTGCACCTATTCTTCATCAGACCAAGGATATCCATGTTCGCAGTGATGGAAGAGGTGAAATCAATACAACCGAAATTGAGCATTCAATCGTCATTGAATCATGTCCTGCACCTCCAATGTAGGTCCACCCCGCCAATGAATTCACATGGAAACCACTAGTATTACTATCTAATGACAGTACAAAAAGAGTAGCAAGATAGTAGCAAACCATGTATCTTCGTAATGAACAGCTCATAGTGCCACCAATTGGATATAATGGTTTGGAAGAAAACATGCTCCTAATATTGAACCATTTGGACTTTTTGTGCAGTTCCACTAAAATCGAGCATCCCTGTTTGCATAGATATTGAATTGTGATTACTATAAAAGTGACACTAGTTGAAGCATAGACTCACAAATATAAGCATTCCAATTTCTTAATGGGAAAAGGTAGCAATACTGTTTCTAACCATCTGTTTGAAGGAATAAATAAGGCAAAAACGGCTTATGTCAAGAAGGCATGTATAGTTCTTTTTGAAAAAATGATCGATTCCTGACCTTTCCTCTTCTTTTAAGCATATTTTGTGCAGTTCAACTAAAATAAAATGCCATCACCGCCTTGTCAATTCAGTGACACTGTACAAAAGGAAATGACTTAACATTACATCATGATGTCAGGTATGTAGTCGACAGGCATTAGAGACAAACATACAGACCTCCTCCGATAACATAATGAACATTAATTTTAACAAAGGTGTGACTAGCTTTACCGGGATAATTTGAGTGAACTCTACACCCTCTGTTCCTTAATATAAGACGTTTTCACAGATCAATTTAAAGTACCCAAACGTCTAGTATTTAGAAAAACAGGTAGTAGTTTTCTTGAGCACATATCTGGGAAAGCTTGCCACACTTCATTTATATCCATATGCTAATGCAACACCATTCGAATAGTACAAATATACACTAATCCAGTGACTAGTGCAACAGTAGAGTAGTTATTTTATTACAGGGTACAATACAATGGTTTTACTGAACAGATTTCAATAAACTCTAGCACTGGAATATTTCTATAAGAATTAACAATACAAAATGTAAAGGTAACAAGTTTCAGCATTGGTATACTAGCTGTGCATGAGCATTAAACCAAATACAAAAGTCTGAAGGTAACAAGCATTATTAACTAATGACAATTTAAAAAAATTGCAAACCATGTACCTTCAAGGTAAATATCATTTCGAACTCGAGGGGACCTAAAATTGCTATCCCAATCTTGATAATCGGTCAAACATAAAAACTTGATCGAACGAATCAAGAGAATAGCCGGAGGAGGAGGTGCCCACTCTTGACCTTTCCTTTTGACACTGTACAAAAAAATTTGACTTATCTCATGAAAGTGAGGTATGTAATCTATAAGCATTAACAGTGCAAAAAATCTAAAGGTAGTAACAAGATTCATCGTTGGTATACTGGCTGTGCAACAGCATTAGAATGCCTTAGCTGATTTTTTTTAATAGATCCACAATCAACAGCTACCCCTGAAATAATCAAGTGACATTAAATGGCATTACTTAAATTTATCGGTGGCATTAGACTGAGTGCGGCATTAGTTAAATGTGGCATCACTTTAGCAGTAGCATTGCTTGACTTGACTGCTGGCGTTATACTAACAGCAAAAAAGTGGCAATAAGAGCATGGAAGGCCCATTCAAACAGTGGGCGCACCTGTCGGCGTTCTGGGAACGGGGGTCTCCAGACTTGCCTACCTGCGGCCTGCGGCGTGGCTCAAAGGAGGCCCAAGACGACCCATCTTCATCAACGCAAGCTCAAGACCCTCGCGAGGGGCCAACCCTCGCGGGGCGGACGACAAGGAGCTTCCTCAGGCACGGCCTCGTCAGGCTGGCTCATGAGGAGGCAGAGAGTTCAAGGCAGGGTACCTCGCGAGGTGCCCATGATGCAAACCATGACGACTAAAGGCGCCAGCCAGCGCAGTGTCCTCCTTTCCTCTTTGGTGCAAAGGGAGCAAGCGTGGCGAGCATCAAGCAAAGGCATCCGTTTGGTGCAACAAAACCAAGACCAGCCCAGCGGTGGAAGAATCATCGTGGAGCCCAAGCAAGCGTCATCACGAGCCTTTGGCGGCGAGGACCAACTTTAGTCGAGGATAAGTGTACCCGCTGTTCCCCTTCAAAATGGCCAATTGTTGGCGCCCTTCCTGCTCAATATTTGGGAAGAGGCCCAGGGCCTTCGCCTATAAATAGGAGTAGCCACACTCAGAGCTAGGGGCATCTGGGATCCGACATCTAGAGAGGAGGGCGAGAGAGATCGGGATCCTCATCAAGAAACCAGTAGCTAGAACAGCTGAACACCACCTAGCAGTTCATCTCACCCACCAAGAACAGACCCTCGCGAGGCTGTTCTTCCTTATCTTATTCTTCATCAGCCCAAGAGGCAATCCACCACACCACACACTAGAGTAAGGTATTACACCACAACGGTGGCCCGAACTAGTATAAATCTCGTGTCTCTTGTGCTGCTCCGTTAGTAGTTTAGGTCCCTGCGATTCGCCGAAGTGCGAGGCGGTAGAAGGTTGGATCTCGGCGCACCCGGTGTTGAACCTCAAGGGTCTGCGGAACCGAAATCCGACATTTGGCGCGCCCGGTAAGTGCGCGGAATCCTGCTTGCCACCTCGTGTCCCGTCGCATCGTCATCACCATGTCCGCGACCAGCGGACAACCAGACCCTTAGGCGGCATAGCCCGCCAGCAGAGCCGCTTCGCTTGGCGACCAGTGCCCGAGCAGCTCGCGGTCCGCAGGGCGCTGCGGGCATGGCGGTGCGGACAGGCTTCACGGCTCTCACGCCACGGCAGGTGCGGTCGGCAGCAAGGGCCTCCAATCACGCTGCGACCACGTCACCGTACACCGGCCGGGAGCAGGCGAACTCGAGGCAGCGCTCACGGTGGCGAGAGCTGCTGCGATGCGAGCTGCTTTGGAGAGCGGCCGCGACGACGTCTTCTTGGAGCGAGTGGCAGAGCTCCTTGGCTTCGCCGCCTCGGGGGCTCACCCCTTCTGCACCCAACTTCCATCTCAGGCCCAGGGTGGCCTGCACGGGGGCTCCGCGCGTGCCCGCGGGCTCCAAAGCTACTCCAACGCCGGTGAAGCTGTCAGCACCGGGCCGGCGGTGGGGTTGCCCCCGCCCCCGGCCCGCGGAGAAGAAGGACTCGACGTAACCCATGGCCCGGGTGGGCGCGCGCCACCACCCCATGGTGGGCGCATCAGCGAGCAGCATGGCACGCTCAGCACTACGGGCGTGGCCTTCGGATGACGGCGCCAGAAGAATCGTGCCCCACATGATGGACCAAGGGCACCGCATGAGGGAGAACAAGGCTCGCTCCTCAGCCCAGCTGGGGGTATGAGGCGCCGAAGCTGAGCTCTTCCAGGGCCTGGGATTGTCCCACTGGTCACGCCGGGCGGCGATTATCGGTACCGCAACTTCCTCAAGAGCAAGCATCGCTAATCATGGATCGCGGGGAGGTGCAGGTCGCCGCGGCGGCAGCTACCCGCTCCTGCGATCTCCTACCCCTCGGGAGGAGGCGCGAGGGGCTGCCGAGAGGGGCAGAGATCCGACATCACCACCCGGCGTTGAACAAGGCGTTCTCGGGAGGTAGGCCCTCTGCAGAGGAGGTGCTGAGGCCTGCCTGGCGGAGGACCCGTGGTCGTCGGGGGAACCGCTGGCGACCGCTCTACCCCATCGGCGGCGTCCTGGTTTCCGGTCGTCGTTGATGGCACTAGAGTGTGGCGCAAAGGCGGGGCCCTCGTCTGGCGATATAAACAAGGCGGTACACTGTGAAGAAAGCCCGTGCTGTGAAGCTCGCCGCCCGTGACACTCGGCGTAATAATGAGTGGGGCTGTACACGCCCGAGTCTCAGGGGTGCGGCCTCAGCCCTTGGGCTCCCTCCCACGCCCAGTGGCAGCACTTAGCTCCGCGCTAGTGAGAAGACGTCCAAGACTAGACTAGGTGCCGGACGCGGCTTTTCTTCTCCTTTCTTCGCCTTTCCATTTGGTTGTCGCTTTCCCCCGCTGGATTTAAATTGGATTCGAATTTGAGATTTGCGTGTGTTCGGGGAAGGGGTGCTTAGTCTCGTTCGAGCAAATCTCTCGCGTTTCGGTTACCACTCCGCCTCAGCTGCCTCCCCTCGCGAGCCCCTCGTGAGCCGGGCCAGGCCTAGCTTGCGCGCAGCCCAGCCTGCCGCCGCCGCGTCCTCTCCGGAGGGTTTTTACTGCAGATCCCACGGATTCGATCAGGAGACACTCAGGTCGCCGCAGCCTCCCACAGGCTATCTCAGGGCTCGTACGAAAAGAAGGTAAACTAGCCAACCAGCACGTCGCTTAGCCAACCACTTGGCGCGGGCGTATGGGCGATGTAACACCTGCTAGTACGAAGAACACAAGTTTTACATGAGGGGCTCCCCCTCCCAAAATGCTCTCACAGCCGTCAGGCCAAAACCTGGGTTCTATTCATGCAGGGTAATGGAACAGGGACAATACATAATCAGTCGGATAAATCCCCCAATGCGTCCTCAGGTGCGCCTCCCGAGCCGTTGCTGGTGTCGCTGGCCTCGCCGTCACTGTCTGCGTGGCCATCGGCGGCGTCTGGGCTGTTCACCACGCCGCCCTCATCGGCGGCCGCGACCACGCCATCATTGTCCGAAGCGAAGGCCCTGACGAGAGCATCCACATTGTCTTCCACCAGTCGCCCGGTTGCCCGGACGGCCTGGGGAAGCTCGGGCGATAGCTGCGTCAAAGTCGAAGTGGGGTCCATGTTCGGAGATGGCTGAAGACACGAAAAAGCGCGCCCGAGCAGCGCTGCTCCTCTCCTCCACCAACCTATTGGCCCCGACCGATCCGCGCCTCCGGCCGCGCCACCACGTCGATGAAGCGGAGGTTGCGGCGTAGTTAACCGCGTGCGGCTCGCCAACAGCCGCCTCGCAGATGTTACCCAAGGCCGTGTTGGCTCTTTCCCGGAGCGTGGCGAGCATGGGGCCGTGCTCATGCTCCAGGATTCACTGCTGACATATCTCGTCCGCATTCTGGCGCGCGACGGCCTTGGCCTCCTCCACCCGTTGGCAAAGAAGGAGCGCCTCGGCCTGAGAGGTGGTTGACTCCCCCTGCGCCACCTCGAGGGCGGCCCGAAGAGCATCGGCCCGCCGCGTCGCCTCCGCCAGCTTGGCCCTCAAGGCAACAGTCCTGCCTTCAGCCTCGGCCTCAATCAACCCCAGCCTCTCCTCGAACTCACGCTCGAGGTTCGAGCGCACCGTCGCCACTCGGCGTCCGACCTCCTCCAGGACGCGGGCTTCCCGTGCAGCGACCTCATCCTCTGCCCGCGTCGCCAAGCGCTCCCTGGTCTCCAAGCGCTCGTACTCGCGCGCGCGTTCGGCGGCTTCAAGCGTCAATGCCTTCTCACGCTTCTGGAGCTCCGCCGGGTCGCGGAGGCCACCTTCATCGATCGCGAGGCTGCCTCGCGCAGCTCACTGCTCCTCCGGTGAGTTACACGGGCCAGGAGTTCCCGTGCCCGCTCCTCCGCCGCCTCTCGCCGCTGTTAGCTTCCGGGCCTCCTCGGCGGCCGAGAACAACCTCCGAGAGGCTGCCAGTGTGCCTAGCCTCTTCATCATCAAGATCATGCTGGTGGCGCGCAAGGGCGACAGCGCCCTCCAGCTCACGCCTCTCTGCGGCCAGGCTCAAGCCCTCGGCCTCAAGGCGTGTCTCTTCGTCAGCGAGCTCTTCACCAAGAAGGCTCACCGCGTCAGCCGCCCTTCGAAGAAATCCTTGGCGAAGGGCGCGGCGCTCCCGGGCGCGCTCGTGCACGTCCTCCACACCATCAACCGCCCCAAGTGGGCGCCGGGAGCCACGAATCAGCACTCCCCCTCCAGGCAGGGGGCTGGGGGCTGGCACCCTCGCGACGGCCGGGCACGCCGCGCCAGAAGCCCGGCCTGGAGCCAACCCACCCCCAGACGGGGGGCGCAGGAAGCGCCTCAGCCAATCGCCGTCCACGACCAGGCGAGAAGCCCATGGCAGGCTAGCTATGCCACGAGAAGGCTCGCGAGGAAGGATCGCAAAGGCGCGCGCAGGCCACGACACGCGCCCGGGGCAGTTCACCTCCCAGTCGCCCTCACCACAGGGCTCCTTTGCTTGGAGCACTCAGGGCGGGGGGGGAGGCGGCCGGGGATGGCTCCTCACCCGTCTCCGTGAGCTCGGCAGGAAGGGGCCTGCAGGGCAAGGATCAGTACAAGCAGCAGAAGAATCAGGAGCTGGAGAAGGAGAAAGCTTACTCATCAGTGGCGAAATACTTCCTACGCTTCAGCAGGCGACAAGGGTAATCATCTCCTGGGGCCTCCCTTCTCTTCGGAGGGCCTCAAGTCCACAGGCGACCCAAGATTTGGCGCGAGGGTCAGCTGCGGCGAGGAGAAGCATCAAGGCGACCTGCGTCGGGCGTCCGCTGGCCTTGCTGCTGGTCGCCTCATCAAGAGAAGCAGCAGGGGCCTCGGGGGCTCCATCCATGGCGCTGCAGGCGGCTGCTGCCGCCCTCGGCAAGGCGGCATGAGCCTCGAGAGCTGCCCCCTCGTGGCGTCGCCCGGTCTGTCACCCGGCGGGGTCCTTGACCTCTGGCGGCTCGTGCCTCCTGCTCCGCCACTTGAGGAGGAGCCGCCTTGGCCGATTGGAAGGGCTGTCAACATCCTTGGATTCTCGCGAGGCCCACAGAGACCAGGGCGCGGCCCCATTCATCTAAGATAGGCATCTGCTTCACAAAATCACCCTGTTACGGCAGAGGTACAGCAAAGGCCCCTCCATGCGGATGCCACGGGGTTGGGGTCGCCATCGGGACCAGGAGCACTTTCCTTAGCGCTTGAGCGTCGGTCTTCTTCCCGAGCCTCATACGGTCACCAGGCCGCTGAAGGCCCACATCCGGTGGGAATGGCGTTGGAGAGAACAGCGCGCACATCAGAACTCCTTCACCACCTTGGCTGTCACGCCAAGCTTTCTCGGGAACTTCGAGCGGTGCGGACAAAAATAAGCCGAGGGCTTGGCGTCTCTGGCCCCGGCCTGAATTGGGGACAGCAAGGCGAGGTTGACTCGATAGCAGGGGCTGGGCACCCCACATCCACGTACAACCACCTCTCGCGGAACTCAGCCCAGGCAGAGGCAGAGCTGAAGTCTATCCACGAGGCCGCTGTCTCGGTAGCGGCGGCGAAGCTCACGCACGCCGAGCATTGGGTGGGGTCGACAAAGGCGCGAGAGAGAAGAAGTGGCGCAGCAAGGCAACGAAGGAAGGATGCCCATCATTTCTTCACAAGCGAAGCGAAGACCGAGAGGAGAGTGATGGACTCGGGACCCGGATGCATCATGTGGATCGATGGTGGGAAAGCACGGCATTGAAGAAATCGAGAAGGGGAACCAGCCCCGCCCGCAGGCGTCGACAAAATACCGGACCTCGGTGACTATCACTGTCGATGGAGAAGTGGGGCCTTGGGCCAGGCCGTCGTCCTCCGCATTCGTTGAAGGTGGTGGCCAAAGCCGAACTAACCTTGCCCAAGCCCTCTAGATTGAGTATGATCGACGGGTCGACGGCGGCTTTGAGGCCGCCCGGAGGCAGCGAGGCAATGGCACAGATTTCTTCCCTTTCCCTTCTTCGTCGGAGCCATGGCGATTGAAAGGGGGGAAGGTTCGAGATTGGATTGAAAATGGAAGCTGGAGTTCGAGAGGGGAAGGACGAGGCGCCGAGCAGCGAGAGGAACAGATGTGTATAGCAGCGTGTCCGCCAATCAACCGCCACGCGTCGCCCAAGGCCGCAGGCTGTTAGGGCCTGCGACGCTTCGCACTTGCCCTTTCGCCTCTTTGCTCGGCCAAGTTCGGGCGCACCGTGGGCTCGGGGCTCTTGTCGGCGTTACGGGAATGGGGTCCCAGGACTTGCCTGCCTCGGCCTGCGGCGTGGCTCAAAGGAGGCCAGGGGCGGCCCATCTTCATCAGCATAAGCTCAAGACCCTCGCGAGGGGCCAAGCCTCATGAGGCGGACGACAAGGAGCTTCCTCGAGCACGGCCTCGTCAGGCTGGCTCATGAGGAGGCGGAGAGTTCAAGGCAGGGTACCTCACGAGGTGCCCATGGCGCAAGCCATGCGACCAAAGGCGCCAGCCGAGCGCCAGCCAGCGATGTCCTCCTTTCCTCTTTGGTCGAAGGGAGCAAGCGCGGCGAGAGCATCAAGCAAAGGCATCCGTTTGGTGCAACAAGACCAAGACCAGCTCAGCGGCTGGAAGGAGTCATCGTGGAGCCCAGCGGCGTCATCACGAGCCTTTGGCGGCGAGGACCAACTTTAGTCGGGATAAGTGTACCGTTGTTCTCCTTCAAAATGGCCAATTGTTGCACCCTTCCCGCTCAATATTTGGGAAGAGGCCCAGGGCCTTCGCCTATAAATAGGAGTAGCCACACTCAGAGCTAGGGGCATCTGGGATCCGACATCTAGAGAGGAGGACGAAGAGAGATCCGGGATCCTCATCAAGAAACCAGTAGCTAGAGCAACTGAACACCACCTAGAAGTTCATTTCACCCACCAAGAACAGACCCTTGCGAGGCTGTTCTTCCTTGTACTGTTCTTCATCAGCCCAAGAGGCAATCCACCACACCACACACTAGAGTAGGGCATTACACCACAACAGTGGCCCGAACTAGTATAAATCTCGTGTCTCTTGTGCTGCTCTGTTAGTAGTTTAGGTCCCTGCGATTCGGCGAAGTGCGAGACGGTAGAAGGTTGGATCTCCGCGCGCACCCCAGTGTTCGAACCTCAAGGGTCTGCCGGAACCCGAAATCCGACAGCACCAGTATGATGTACCTCCATGGACGCATAGAGTGGTGAGGGAGGTATGGTTGCCCAGAACAACAAATATCCAGGTAGCATATGTGGATTACGTCCCATTTTTGTTCTCTTTAGCCAGCTTTTTCCTATGTGAGAACAACAAACCGATCGACCTGGTCATTCTCTATTGTGTTGTCGTGCCTTTCTACCCTTTTTCAACCAAGATACACGAGACTCGTTCCTTAGCTACTGGTTTTCCCCTTTTCAACCTAGATGCGGGTTTGATGCCTACTCTCTTGGACAGTACAGTCTCCCTTCCTTTCCTTATTCAACCCAGACATGGATTAGTCTACATGAAGTAGGGTTTCCTTTAATTGTGCAAATTAAGGTTTTCGTCTGCATGACAAGTAGAGCAGAGGATAACAAATTGGGAAGATGGTGGAGTGGAAAAAGATCCACATGCAGCGACGTGGCAGATGTGGCAATAGAACAAGGGTATGGTTCGAAAATAGGTAGCATACCTGAGGTTTGGCGGGAAGTGGCTTCGCTCGTGGTCGTCGTCCTCCGCACACACTATGGTCGCGAGCTTGGGGATGGAGGCCATCCCGCGCGGGCGCTAGGTCTGAGAGGACGGCATTGTCGTCAGTGCGTGACCTCGCTCGTCGATGAGGAGTGCGTCAACGCTGCACGTCCTTTTCTTCCCCGGCCGATCTGTGACCACCTGTGAGGAGGGAGAGAGAGGCCGTCTTTTTTAGATCTAGAGAGAGGGTGATAGTGTGAGAAGCAAGTGGGCAGCCCTTAGCAAGAAAGCGCCGAAGCTCCAGCCTATATATCTTTTTTTACTACTAGTACTAGAGGTGGAGTAGTGGTAGAGTAGTTTATATTTTCTCTGCATATCGTACCAGTTAGTCGTGCTTCAAAACTGAACAGCACACCTTTTAAAAAATAAAGTCGAGAAATAGTGCGGCACTTCGGGCCAACGCGGCCAGATCGCATTTTGCACGAGAAATGACACACCATGTTTCATTAACATGTGGTCCCGTTCCAACATGTCAGTGAGACGATGGTGAGTCCTTTTGTACAATTTCCGAAGGGACGTCTATGTATGCCGGGGCGCCTCTTCATGTACCGTGGCAACTGTCCACTAATGACCCACAAGTATAGGGGATCTATCGTAGTCCTTTCGATAAGTAAGAGTGTCGAACCCAACGAGGAGCAGAAGGAAATGATAAGCAGTTTTCAGCAAGGTATTCTCTGCAAGTACTGAAATAAGTGGTAACAGATAGTTTTGTGATCAGGTAAATTGTAATGAGCAACAAGTAACAAAAGTAAATAAGGTGCAGCAAGGTGGCCCAATCCTTTTTGTAGCAAAGGACAAGCCGGAACAAACTCTTATAATAGGAAAAGCGCTCCCAAGGACACATGGGAATATCATCAAGCTAGTTTTCATCACGTTCATATGATTCGCGTTCGGTACTTTGATAATTTGATATGTGGGTGGACCGGTGCTTGGGTGCTGTTCTTACTTGAACAAACATCCCACTTATGATTAACCTCTATTGCAAGCATCCGCAACTACAACAAAAGTATTAAGGTAAACCTAAGCATAGCATGAAACATATGGATCCAAATCAGCCCCTTACGAAGCAACGCATAAACTAGGGTTTAAACTTCTGTCACTCTAGCAACCCATCATCTACTTATTACTTACCAATGCCTTCATCTAGGCCCAAATAATGGTGAAGTGTTATGTAGTCGACGTTCACATAACACCACTAGAGGCTAGGCAACATACATCTCATGAAAATATCGAACGAATACCAAATTCACATGACTACTAATAGCAAGACTTCTCCCTAGTCCTCAGGAACAAACGTAACTACTCACAAAGCATATTCATGTTCATAATCAGAGGGGTAATAATATGCATAAAGGATCTGAACATATGATCTTCCACCAAATAAACCAACTAGCATCAACTACAAGGAGTAATCAACACTACTAGCAACCTACTAGCACCAATCCCGGACTTGAAGACAAGAATTGGATACAAGAGATGAACTAGGGTTTTGAGAGGAGATGGTGCTGGTGAAGATGTTGATGGAGATTGCCCTCTCCCGATGAGAGGCGTTAGTGATGATGATGGTGATGATTTCCCCTCCCGGAAGTGTCCCAGCGAGAACAGCTGGCCGGAGCCCTAGATTGGTTCCGAGGTTCCGCCTCATGGCGGTGGAGTCTCGTCGAAGGTTGCTTCTGATTTTTTCTCATAGAAAGACCTCATATAGGAGAAGATGGGCATCGGAGAGCCACGGGGGCCACGAGGTAGGGGATGCGCCCGGGGGGGAGGGCCCCCACCTTCGTGGCGGTGTGGGCTCCTGGCCTTCATCTTTGGCGATGATTTTTCTTTATTTATTTTAAGACATTCCGTGGAGTTTCAGGACTTTTGGAGTTACCTGAGAATAGGTCTCAATATTTGCTCCTTTTCCGGCCGAATTCCAGTGCGGCATTCTCCTCTTCATGTAAACCTTGTAAAATAAGAGAATAGCCATAAGTATTGTGACATAACCTGAAATAACAGCCCATAATGCGATAAATATCGATATAAAAGCATGATGCAAAATGGACGTATCATCCACCGCCTCCTCGTCTTCCCCTCTTGATTTGGAACTGTTGTCGCACGCTCTTCCTCCCTCCTCCATTTGCCTTCACCCTTCCTTCTGCCATTGTTTGATCGTCTTCTCCATGGAGGGAACAAGCCAAAAACGACCCCGTTATTCTTGCCCCGATCTGAAAGATGACGTGGTGGAGGAACTCATTGATCAGTGCGACGTCGTCATCACCTCGGCTAGCATGGCAGGTTCGTTCAAGACCATTCTCGACTCAACTAATAACATCATTACAAGGAACCCAAGGGTCCAGGAGCGGTTTGATCTCCCTTATCTTCTTTGCTATAAACCTGTTCGCTTGGGCGCGGACAACGGTGGCCTCGCCTTGTGCAAGTTGATGCCGCTTGATAACGATACGTGTGATGTCAAGATGCCATCGCTTAAGGGTAAGGCCTGGGCTGGCGCAAATGGAGATTGGGTTGTTTATATTGGGTACAATTGCGAGTGGGAACTTGTGAATGTGTACACTCGTCAGCGGAGTCCACTTCAAAAAATATCAGAGTGCCCTGAGGTTGAGCACACAGATGATCTACGTACGTTCAAATACGATCATGGTGGCTGTCGTCTATGGAAGATAGCAATTTTTCGAGTTCCCAACCGCTCTTGGAATTACGAGAACTATGAAGTTGTTGCTATATTCAACAACCTTGTTGCCGTCGTTATTGATTCCACGGTTCGTCCATGGATATTGCTCAAAAATTAGTTTCTGTACATGGATGAGTACTGTGATGCAATTGAATACGAGGATCTTGTGTTTGCTGCCACCACTCGTGGCACTGTTTTTGCATGGGATCCTCGTAGTTTCGGTATGTTTTTCTTCCACCGTACTTATAATTGTTTCATCCACATGCTTGCGGGTTAACAAGTTTCCCTTTACTAATTAACATTCTTGTGTTTCCAAGGTCCTGTGAACATTCCACCACCTATACATGAAATTTTTTATAACCAAGGGGTAGATGACGATGTGATGATCACGAGCATGAGGACGAGAAGAACTTATATAATCAGTGGCTCCTGGCAACTAATTCCGATGGATCACCTCTTCTTGTCTGTATACAGTGCACTGAGATTGTTACTACTGAGGGAGCACGTGTTGTCCCCCATGGTCTCCCTCTGAGGGAGTCCTGGACTAAGGGGTCCTCGGGCGTCCGGCCTGTTATCCATGGGCCGGACTGATGGGCTGTGAAGATACGAAGGCCGAAGACAATACCTGTGTCCAGATTGGACTCTACTTGGCGTGAAAGGCAGGCTAGGCGACCTATTATGAAAATTCCCTCATATGTAACTGACCTCATGTAACCCTAGATCTCTACGGTGTCTATATAAACCGGAGAGCATAGTCCGGATAGGACAGATTCATTACCATATACTCATAGGCTAGACTTCTAGGGTTTAGACATTATGATCTCGTGGTAGATCAACTCTTGTAACACTCATATTCATCAAGATTAATCAAGCAGGAAGTAGGTTATTACCTGCATAGAGAGGGCCCGAACCTGGGTAAACATTGTGTCCCCCGTCTCCTGTTACCATCGATCCTAGACGCACAGTTCGGGACTCCCTACATGAGATCCGCCGGTTTTGACACCGACATTGGTGCTTTCATTGAGAGTTCCACTGTGCCGTCGACTAAAGGTTTGATGGCCCCTTCAACCGTTAGTAATGACGTGGTCCAGGAAGAAACCTTCGTCCCCGGACAGATCTTTGTATTCAGCGGCTTCGTACTGCGGGCCAACTCGCTTGGCCATCTGGAGCAGATCGATAGCTACTCCCCTGGCCATCAGGTCAGATTCGGAAGCCTGAACTACGTCGCGGACATCCGTGGAGACTTGATCTTCAACGGATTCGAGAACGCGTCAACCGTCTCCCCTTCGACCCAGTGAACATGGCTTAAACCTGTCATCGGGCCGCATCCAGGAGATAGCTCCCGTCACAACTCTGGCCTTAGATCTGGAGCAGATCAAGTCATCTGAAGATGGGAATCTCAACCCCATCACAGGGGTAGCCGATTCGGCGGCGTTGGAGCCGCATGCAGATTCCATTTCGTACGATACTTGCAGCAACGGGACCCCGGACTTGTGTCTGGTATCAAGTTCTGAACCCTGCGAGCCCGCACATACCAAACTCGATCGGCTATCGATCTTCAAGTTCAGCGCCGCGGATATCTTCCAACACTCGCCCATGGGCGACCTACTAAACTCACTAAAAAACCTATCCCTGGCGGACGGCCCGTCGCTAAACTATGTTCGGTTCGACCTTACGGCAGATGATGGATAATTTTGCTTCCCACCCGCCACCCACTTCATAGCCACAGTGGAAAACCCAACCAACACACCCGACCCCTGCTCCGAAGACGTCGACGGTCTGGACGACGATGAGGGGCAAAGCCAGGGCTTACTATCCGCTAGACGCGGGGCGGCCCCTTCCTGGTATGACGTGTATGGTAGACACACCCAACGACGATCTCGACGATGATGAGGATCCAGTCGAGGATAGGCCTCCTGTACACAGTTCGAACACCGGCGCCCGCGGCGCCACTCTCAGTCACGTCATTCAAGGGAAAACAATACTAACACCGGAGGTGATAATACTCCGGATAACGAAGACCCTGTTGAGACAGGATCCGAATAGGAGGACCAGGAAAGCGGGCAGGATAGCCCTGATGAACAGGCCACATACGGATACTCGAAGGATAGCAATTATCTTCCACTCTCCGAGGAAGAAGAGAGCCTCGGCAACGAGGAATTCAACGTGCCTGAGGAACCTCTAGAACAGGAGCGCTTTAAACGTCGGCTCATAGCCACTGCAAGGAGCCTAAGGAGGAAGCAGTTGCAGCTTCAAGTGAGCCAAGATTTGCTCAAAGATAGATGGACCGAGGTCCTGGCCGGCGAAGAATACGGCCTTAGCGGCCCAGACAAAAGCCACCACAACAGTAGGTGGCTCCCTCAATACAATGGCAAGGTTTTGGAGCCCACACCACCATCGAATCAGCTGGTAGGCCGACCACAGTTCGGTCTGGGCAAAGCAGCAGCCCCAGCAGAGCACCATACCAACTCATTCGGCCGTCCAAGCAAGAATAAAGAAGCTCGGGGGAACACTCGCGACATCCAACAAGACTCGGAGGGTAGAACAGGACACACAAAATCGATACATAGATCGCGGATACATGCCCCGACCAGTAATAACGGTTATCTATTCGGACACAACAGACCCGAGCACGCTCGGTCCGAAAACCGCAAGCGGAGCCCACCGGAGGTGCTTCATAGTGTGGCCCAACATAGAGGAGCCGCACACTCTCTTTGCTTCTCCAACAAGGTAATGGAACATGAATTCCCAGACAGGTTTAAACCCATCAACATCGAATCATACGATGGAACAACAGATCCCGCAGTATGGATGGAGGACTTCCTCCTCCATATCCACTTGGCTCGCGGAGACGACCTTCATGCCATTAAATACCTGCCTCTCAAGCTTAAGGGGCCAGCACAGTATTGGCTAAACAGTTTGCCAGAAAATTCTATTGGCAGCTGGGAAGATCTGGAAGACGCCTTTCGTGACAACTTCCAAGGAACATATGTCCTGCCACCGGATGCCAATGACTTAAGTCATATTGTCCAACAGCCCGGCGAGTCAGCCAGGGAGCTCTGGACTAGGTTCTTAGTAAAAAAGAACCAAATTGTCGACTGTCCGGACGCAGAAGCCCTTGCGGCCTTCAAATATAGCGTCCGGGATGAATGGCTAGCACGTCACCTCGGCCAGGAAGGACCCAAATCCATGACAGCCCTTACCGCTCTAATGACTCGCTTTTGTGCGGGAGAAGACAACTAGCTCGCTCGTAAAAGCAACAAAGCCAGCGACCCGGGCACAACCAAAATCCGTGACGGCAACGGCAAGCCATGATTAAACGAACACAATAGTCGCAACAATAATGAAAGGTTACGTGACACAGCGGTCAACGCCGGATTCCACAATCCGAAACCCGGTCAACGGAAGAAGCCATTTAAGGCCAACCAGGATGCACCATCCGCCCTCGACAGGATATCGACCTTGTTAGATTCACGGTCACCCTAATAAGCCAGCTAATCATACCAACAAAAACTATTGGGTCTTCAAACAGGCAGGAAGGCTTAACACCAAGCACAAGGGGAGGAGGCCATCAAGCGATAAGGGACGGCGGACAGCTACTTTGCCGAACACGAGGGCGAAGCAGTTTCCCTCCGAAGTTCGACCACTCCCAGAACGGAAATAGCAGTTCGGCTTCCGCCACCCACCCACTATGCTGGCCAGATTTACACCACGTATGCATCACTAAGCGCTCAAGATACCATGGGGATCCGCGGAAGCATGACATGGACAACCCTGCAAGCATTCCCGTAACATTCCTTATCTATTTCCCTTGCTTTTCTTTATTATAACTCAAAAATAGGTGACCAACAGGAAAGCATCTACAACGGACTCTATCGGAGTTCAGATCCGTACACTCACCTAAGGGGCTACTTCCATTCAAGAACTCCCCTCCCCGAGGACGGGCAGCACAGACGTGCGACAGGAGGTCCAAAATAGCTTTTTGTGGACCGCACTCTTTATTCTGAGCCTGTACTATCCTTTTTTCCTCTGTTCCCGACCCCGAGCATGTCAAATAGCCGGGTTGTGGTTTTTCCTTTTTATATACGAATTTGTCATTGGCTTATTGCTCCACTCCCAGTAAACTATATCTGAACTAATTTTCCATACTCTTCCTACAATGAGTACGACCCTAACGGCTGTGTCACAAGATGCATCTCGGCATAACCTGCCAGGGGCTCGGTATGGGAACAAATGAGTCGCCAATAAAAGTCCGAACAACTCTGTAGCGTACTTTGGCGTCGCAAGTTTGGCCTTATGTGCATCAGCTCCGAATCATTGTCTTCGGTCAATAGTTGGGTTGCCCGGCTCCTGTGCTTGCTACCCTACGTTCCGCTCTATCGGGTAGGGTAGTAAAGGGAGAAAACTACTGCGATCGTGCCCTGGCTTTGACCGGATGAGCACCTTAGTAGAGAAAGCCGAAAACTGACTGTCATGATGTGGCGAGAGCTGGTCAACCACTTGATGACTTATTCGAATCTTTAGCAATTCCCCGTGTCACACGAAGGATCTTTTTCAGATCAAAACATGTAAGGCACAAAAATTATAATGCGCCGCATACATACCACGGGCTATGTCGTAGCCCCGCCATAAAACTCCTATGGCTAAGTGAAAGTGTTAACGCCATATAGTTCGATTGCCCGGTTCGCCGCATTATCACCTCCTTTATGGACCGAGATGTTGGATAAAGAGTGATTCAATGCTTTTCCAAACACCCCCGTATTTCCTACGAGGTGGCTAAAGCCGATGACTGGAAAACTTTCAGATTGCATTAAAACTGCCACACAGGAGGAATACAAGCTTTCGAGCAAAAGATGAAAACAGATTAACCACAAAGTTGTCTGTTACAACACTTATACATATCACTCGAACATTATGTCTTTCGAGCACCGACCCTCTATCAAGTGGGCGGCCTCTAGGACGTCTTCAAAATAATGCTCCGGTTCCGGATGGTCCTTGCCTTTGGGTGGACTCTTCGCCGCAACATCGATGGCCTTCATCTTCCCCTAGAATGTCTTGACTCGGGCGAAGGCCATCTGTGCACCTTCAATGCACGCCGACTGCTTCACAGCGTTGATATGCGCCACCGCATCAACAAGCCGCTACACCAGGCCAAAGTAACTACTCGGAACAGGTTGATCGGCCTGGCGGACTCTGACGTTCTTCACGGCAGCGCGGATATCCTATCAGATTATTCCCCTTTGGGACATCTGTTCGTTCAACAACGAGAGGCGCTTGACAGCGCCAAATTGTGACCAGAAAAGCTTCTCCGTTGCATACCCCTCTTGCGCATGGTAAAACTTCGCCGCATCAGAAGAACTCTTCGGTAAGTCTAAAAAATTGTCCGGAGAACTCCACACTTGGTTAAGGAGCATAGTTTGGATCACCGAACATAGCCTGTAGCAAAAAGGGCTTGCCAGCCACAATCTCCCCAGCTTGCCGGATCTCCTCTCGGGCTGCTCTGGATTCGGACCGTGCTTCCCTTGCCTCTCATAAGGCCTTGTCAAGTTCAGCCGTTTTGGCTTCATTTTCCTTCTCAAGAACTTTACAGCGGCTAGCCGCATTCTCTAACTCATGCGCCATGGTGGACATCTTCTCCTTGTCTTGGCGCCGCGCAGCTTGTTCGGCTTTCAACTAAGCCGATGCCTTTTTGGCAGCCGCATCGCTAAACCGGGCATGCTCCTTGACCCAGGCCAGCTCCGCCCGAAGGGCTTCCACGGCGGCGGCACCATCTGCATTCATGCATATTTCATATAAAACTCCTTTTCAAAGTCAGGCTTAAATTACAAGCACATTGGTGTAAGGAATGCTCGAAATATATACCTTGCGAGTCATCAAGACGCCTGTTGATCAATGCAATGTCCTTATCGGTGTCAAAACCGGCGGATCTCGGGTAGGGCATCCCGAACTATGCGTCTAGGCGGATGGTAACAGGAGACAAGGGACACGATGTTTTTACCCAGGTTCGGGCCCTCTCGATGGAGGTAAGACCCTACTCCTGCTTGATTAATATTGATGATATGGGTAGTACAAGAGCAGATCTACCACGAGATCAGAGAGGCTAAACCCTAGAAGCTAGCCTATGGTATGATTGTTGTTCGTCCTACGGACTAAAACCCTTTGGTTTATATAGACACCGAATAGGGTTAGGGTTACACGGAGTCGGTTACAATGGTAGGAAATCTACATACCCGTATCGCCAAGCTTGCCTTCCACGCCAAGGAAAGTCCTATCGGACAAGGGACGAAGTCTTCAATCTTGTATCTTCATAGTCTAGGAGTCCGGCCAAAGATGATAGTTCGGCTATCCGGACACCCCTAGTCCAGGACTCCCTCAGTAGCCCCTGAACCAGGCTTCAATGACGACGAGTCCGGCGCGCATATTGTCTTCGGCATTGCAAGGCGGGTTCCTCCTCCGAATACTTCATAGAAGGTTTTGAACACAAGGATAGTGTCCGGCGCTACAAAACAAGTTCCACATACCATCGTAGAGAGAATAATTCTCGCACAGATCTGCTGACGTATTCCGCGACATGACATCACACCACGGCCAAGCCTTTGTTTGAACCGTTTTTATTGTCCCACCCCAGCGTGTTTAGCGAGGCGGTTTCCTTGGCACGTCTTATCAAAGCGTAGATCGTGCCCCCTTATTCCGGGATTCTCATCAATACGGGTGTGGGTAACCCAACCGCGCCCGTTGGCCCGCCTCCTCTATCAAAGGTGAGTCCCAATCGATCACGGGGAGGGATCTTGGTATTCAACCTCTTTATAACGAGACCAAGGCCCTCTTTTTTTTCAATCTCAATCGAATCCGCCTCTAGCATCGAGTTCCAACACCCAAAGCTTCTGATTGGGCGCCCGGACCTTGACGATGTCGGCTCCGACCAGCATGGCGGTGGATGCCTTCTTCCGTTACGGAAGAAGATGTGCTAAAACTGCGAGGCGCCCGGTATCTAACGGCGAGATTTACGCATAGGCTGCCTGCTCGGGGCAGGTTATTCCCACTCGAGCCGGTGAGGCGTGGTGTTCGTGTCTCACTTCCTTCGGGGTTTAGGCTTCCCGATGGATCCCTTTGTGCGGGGGCTCATGTTTTATTATGGGCTGGATTTCCATGACTTGAATCCGGAGTCCATCCTCCACATCTCGTCATTCATTGTTGTATGTGAAGCCTTTCTCCACATTACCCCTCACTTCGGATTGTGGCTCAAGTCTTTTAAGGTGGAGCCGAAGATGATCAAGGGGCAACAGGCAGAGTCTTGGAGGGGCTATCATAAACAAGTCTTGCTGATGCTCCGTGGCCGAGGGCTCTTTTGGTGGAGCTTGGTTTGTGGCAGCGAGTGGTTCTATATCACCGCTCCCGAGGGCACAGAATGGGTGGCGCCTCCGCCTTCGCTCAGGTCCACCACAGCGGCTGGCGTCATGGGTTAACAAGGGGCTCGAATGGGGGCCGTCCAGGGCGTTCCTCTGTTGTAGGGCCGTGTTGAGACCTCAAGAAAGAGATCAATCTGGTCGTGGCGGCGCAAGTTATGCTGATCTGGCGTATACGCTACGCAAATGTCGCCCCCTCCGTCGTGGAGTTTAATCCGGAGGGACCATGAGCTCTCAACATTTTATGGATGCGGCCGTGGAGATGTATAAACTGTTCTTTGGATCACAAGAGAAGTGTCCGGACCTGGCCGAGGGCGCGAGGACTAAGCTGTCGCCCGGATACTCAAGTAAGTAGTCTGTGCCGGACAGGCTGTCCGTTCATTTATCACAAACTTGCCCTTAAAGGCTGTTTCTTGAGCAGGAGTGGATAAGCGAAGGCAAAGTTGATAAGGTGTCGACTCCCTCCGGAGACCACGCGGATCCGTCTTGACCAAGATCTTTGAAGGCTGCGCCTTTTGAAGAAAGCGAAGGGGAGAGGGAAGCAAGCTGCCTCCACAAGGAGGCTTTCAAGGAAGGAGGATCAATAGTCCCACCCTCCAAGGAGAGAAGAGCACCGCTTGGAAGATCGGAGGTCAAGGCCTCAAGAGGGAAAGAAATCTTCGTCGGAGAGTCCGTGGGAAGTACCCCAGCCGCACTATTTCCCCAAGGGTCTTGTAATAAAGGACATCCTGTATTTATTTCTGAAGATAACGAAATTATACCTTGTAGTTCGGATCTCAGCCCTTCTCGTGAGCTTCGTCTTGAGGATCTTCTTCGGAGATGATGGAAGCAACGCCTCCACTGTCGCACCTTCATGCAGGCGGAGGTTTCCCAGTCAGCGGGGCGGAAGGTCAGCGCCAAGCTGGCGTGCAATCGGAGGAGCTGAAGGATCTGCTCGAGGCGGCGGCGGTCTCGAGAAGATCACCGTGCGCTAATGGGTATGGTGATTGAAAGAATTGCATCCGCTGAGGCGGATTGCATGAAACCGTCGAAGCTTCTTGGCGGGGGTTGAAATCGCAAAAATGATGTACCTTCAGCGGTTATGCATATAGAATCGCCTGTATAGATAGTAGCCCCGAGACTCGGTATGTTGTCAAAATTGACAGCGTGCGAGGATCATAATCTCGATTATAACATATCACCGCTCCTAAATAGGTGGCGGGCGTCCGTGTGGCCAGCGGACTGATGAATTGCGAACTAAGCGGCAACAGCGAGCGAATCACGGACATTGCGCTTGTCAATAAGTGGTTTGATGAGTCACAAGGTATCGACTTGTTCGCGGGCGGCTTAGTAAGGAGCTTAGCGCCCGTTCCTTACTACTTGTATGCTTAATGCAGGTGGTGCCGCTGCTGTGGAGGAGCTGCGGCGGAACTTCGCCGAGCTAAAAGCAAGCCAGAAATAATGTCTGGCGCTTTAAGAGGCGGCGAAGAGCTAAAAGCGAACAGGCTGCTCCTTTGCCGAAGCAAAGAGAAATGGCGATATGGCCATAAAGTTGAAGAATGCTACCGACCGCTGCGGGTTTCTTGAAAAAGAACGTCAAGCGGAGCAAGAGGACCTGAAAAAGGCCACCGACGTTGCCAAGGATGCCCGCTCCGCAATGAGAGCTGCAAAGGGGGAGCTGCGTCAGGCTGTGGATGTTGCTTCTGGAAAGCCTTTTCTGCTGCAGAGGAAGTTCACGGATCTGAAGTATGCTCAGTTGGACTGGTGTGGAGTTCGGAGGATTCTTATCTGGATTTAGCGGCGAGTGCCGCGGACATGATCGAGCACTTCCGAGGCCAGAAGGGGCACATAAGGGAAGAGCTGTTTTGGTCGCAGTTCCATAGTCAGGCGTCCTCTTCCGTTAACGATCGGTTGGCGAGCAGGCGAGCTGAATCGATTGTCGGACTTGCCATGAAGCATGTCGTGACTCATTTGTGGCGGGAAACCTCGGCCGAAGAGTTATTTTGGCTTAGTGCAGCGGTTCCTTAGTGCGGTACAGCGTGTCGGCCAATGAAGCGGTCGGCGTGCATTGAGGGTGCGTGGATGGCTCTTGCCGTCTCAAGACATCTTGGGCAGAAATGAAGGCCACCGGCGTTGCGTCCCAGTTCAGACGAGCGGAGTACGGTCGGCGCTATTTTGAGGAAGTTCTTCGGGCACTTTCGTTTAATAGAGGCGCGATGCTCGAAGGATGTTATGTTTGAATGACATGTGTAACTTATGAAACAACATTTCAATATAATATAAGAGCTTTTTTATACTTGTGCGTTCAAGTAGTAAACTACTCCTGTCTGCGGCCGTTGATGTATATGTATATATAACTTTGAAAGATGGCAGTCTTGACATTACGCACATAGTGCGGGGTGTTGCAAAGAAAGGCGCTTTTCACATAATCAACGTCTTGGTCCTATTAAGGAGGTGGTAGCATAGCAAACTAGGCAACGGACTATAATGCTTTATCACTTTCACTTAGCCATAGGAGTTCGATGGTGGGGCTACTATATAGCCCACAGGCACCGCACTCTCCCGAATTCGAGAGTGCGTATATGCCTGACGGAAGCGGTCCCGTTAATCTTGGAGAATTATAAACATTCCGATGGGTCATCAGTGGTTGACCAGTCTCTCGCTATATCATGATGATTAGTTTTGGCTTTCTCTATTGAGGTGCTCGCTTTGGCGGCGGAGGCTGTCGCGATAGTTCTCCTGGTGCGCGTTAGCGATAGAGCGGAATGTAAGGCAGCAAAACACAGGGCAGGAAAACCCAACATTTGACCAAAGACATGATTGAGCTGATGCTTATAAGGCCTAACTTCGAGGCGCGAACACTCCCTAAGGTATTCGGTCTTCTATAAAGTGGACTGAACAATGCCCTTGATAACAAGCCCTTGGTGTCCAGGTACGTGCAAAATTCTGACGCGGCCGATGCCAAAGCGCTAGCCTCCTCCTCGGTTATAACAAGAGACCGGGGATGAATAACAACAAGAGACAGTGAGAAAGGTTTACGCGAGGGTCTTAATCTGAAAAGAATCCTTACAGCGGGTCCCTGCTGCGTACGTACTGTGTCTCCGTTGTGCCGTATCCTGGACTGGTATAGCAAGGCGTTCATTTGTAAAAGAGAGGAACTTAGTTGAAAAAAGATCGTGCGAAAAATATAATTTGAAATAAGCAGTCGATTCAAAAAATGAATAAAATTGAGCTTTATTGTCTCTTGTTGTACATGCGTGGAGCCCCTTGTAAGGGGTTACGCGGCTAGTAAGCATCATGTTTATTTATGCCGGACTCGCCTAGCTGTGTCCGGGGTCTGAACGACCTACTTTAGATGCTTTGATCAGCAAAGCCGTATTAGTGTGAGGCTGTTAAGGCAGTCTCACATTTTTCCGTATTCGAGGAATACTCGGAGTTTCCCTTTAATGAGATGATGCCTCGTGGACCGGACATTTTAAGTGTAAGAGATGCATAATGCGGAATTGCGTTAAAGCGGGCGAAAGCTTCACGTCCCAATAGTGCTTGATGGCTACTTTTAAATGGGGCAACATGGAAGAGTAACTTTTCGCGACGGAAGTTGTCGGATAAACCGAACATAACTTCTAATGTTAGGGAGCCCGTACAATGGGCATATGTGCCTAGCATTATTCCTTTAAAGGAAGTGTTGCTATGGCTAACTTTGGTTGGGTCTATCCCCATCCTGCGGATTGTGTCCTGATATATCAGGTTTATGTCCTTGCCGCCGTCCATGAGGACTTGTGTAAATTGGAATCCGTCGATTATAGGATCCAATATCAAGGCAGTCCATCCTGCGTTCGGATACTTCGGAGTAGTCACGATGGTCGAAGGTGATTCGTTTTGACAACGGTGTTGGTACTCCGCTAGGAGTGATGCATGCGCACGCATTTTAGTGGGCGCCGCTCTGTTTTCCCTTTATCACGTGAAGTGAGTTTACTGTTTTAACCTCTTGTGGGAAATTCTTTTGTTTTCCGGTGCTCTGCTTGTGGGGTTCGTCATCATCCTCACTTGGTGTGTCGAGCCCCTTGTGTTCAGCGTTGAGTCTGCCGGACTTCTTGAAGACCCAACAATCTCTGTGGGTATGGTTTGCAGGCTTCCCGGGAGTACTGTGGATTTGACATATCTTGTCCAAGATTTCGTTTAAGTTGGATAGCTCGTCGCTATTAAGGGACAGTTTTTTATTGTTCTGCCGAGAGCTTTTGAATCCGGCATTGATTGTCGCGCTCTTCGGACTGTTTCCCCTGGTCCGGCGCTGGTCCTTGTTGCGTCGTGGTTTCCCATTTCCATCCCTGACCTCGGATGTACTTGGGTCGCTGGTGCTGCATATTGCTAGCCAGCTATCCTCTCCCGTGCAAAAGCGGGTCATGAGGCTTGTTAATGCGGCCATTGTTCTCGGCTTTTCTTGGCCGAGGTGTCTAGCGAGCCATTAGTCTCGGACGTTGTGTTTGAAGGCTGCTAAGGCTTGACATCCGGACGATCGACTATTTGGTTCTTTTGGTAAGGAACCTGTTCGAATTTCGGGCTGACTCTCCGGGCTGTTGAGTTATGTGACTTAGATAAATACGCATCCGGAGGCGGACATAGGTCCCCTGAAAATTTGCCCGAAACGCATCCTCGAGCTCTTCCCAACTTCCAATGGTGTTTTCGGGAAGGCTTTTAAGCTAATGCCGAGCTGGCCCTTTGAGTTTGAGGGGTAAGTATTTTATGGCGTGGAGGTCATCTCCTCTGGCCATGTGTATGTGCAGGATGTAATCCTCGATCCAGACTCCAGGGTCTGTTGTTCCATCGTATGCTTCTATGTTTACGGGTTTGAATCCCGCTGGAAATTCGTGATCCAGCACCTCATCGGTGAAACATAGGGGATGTGCAGCGCCCCTGTATTTGGGTGTGCCGTGGTGTTCGAATACTCGACACGATGTGTTGCTTTCTAGAGCTTGCTTTCTTGGCCCGTAGATAGACCTGACTAGGCCATTCTTTTGGTGTGATTCCTTATGCGGATCGTGTGCCGGCTTGTGTGCGGCGCCACTTGCCACTCTATGTTTGCCACATGGTCGTCTATCCGACCGGGTGGCCTCTCTGTTCTTTGATCGTGTGGGCTCTACGGCCTCCTCGTCGAATCGAGGCGATGGTTTGCGCTTTGGGTAGCTCTTTGTTGGTGGCTATCACCATATTTATGCGTGGTGTTGAGTACTTTGCTCCACCTCATTGGTCGTCTTCCGCTGTTTTGAGCTTCCGCTTATGTCTTTTTAGGCTAGGTGCGGTGGCGACGAGCTCTCTGTGCAGGTTCTTCTGCTCCAATGATATGTCCAGCGAGAGATTGTCCGGACTGCTGTCGTTGCCGGGGATGGGTTGTTTATCCAAGTTATCCTATTCGGATGGTTGCTCCATGTTATGTTAAATCGTCGGGCGGCTCGCCCTGCTCTATGGCTGGAGTACGTGTGGGCGCTGTCTTTGTCGAGTGGGGTTTTGGCGGCGCTTACGTCGCCGTCTTGACTGCTTTTCAGGAGGATTACTTTTCGCAGTGTCCCGTTGCTGCTCGCTATCGCTTCCCTTGGGTGTATCCACCATGCACACATCATGAGTTGTGGTGGCCTTCTAGTGCCCTGTAGGCGCTGGTTCTTGGTCGTCTCTGACATCGTCGTCCATACCGTCGATGTCTTCAGAGTCGAAGTCGAGCATGTCGGTTAGATCATCGACAGTGGCTACGAAGTGGGTGGTGGGTGGGCGTTGAATTTCCTCGTCGTCGAATCCCAACCTTCGACCGTAGTCGGCGAGGGCTCTCTGGTAAAGAGAGACTTTAGTGAGTTCAGGATATCGCCGAAAGGAAAGTGTCTGAAAAGATCACCTTGGCGGTGAATTCCATAACCGTCGCCCAATCGGATTCATTGGTGGGGCGCGGAAGGTTAGTCGAGAGAGAGTCCGGCACACAGAATCCACGAGCTTGGGGTAGGCGGGATGGTGTTGGCTCGATCGCCGTAGAATTTCAGCCCCGATGTGGTGTCAACCAACCATCCTCGTCGGCGAGATCGGCTCGAATCAATGGTCGGGCGGGCACTAATCTTGACCTCCGGGACCCATTGGCGGTAGAGTTAGATCATGCCCATCGAGATAGTGCGGCGGCGCTCGGCTCGGCTCGAATCCGTCGAAGATCAAGTCTCGGATGTCGGCCGTGTAGTTTAAACTTCAAACCTGACCTGATGGCCAGGCGTAGCTTCGATCTGCTCGGATGGCCAAGTGAATTGGCCCGCGATGCAAAAGCCGCGAATCTGAAGATCTGTTCGGGAGAAAGATCTCACCTGGGCGCATCGTTGTTGATGATCGAAGGAGCCATCGGGCCTATTGGTGGCGACGGAGGAACTCTCAATGAAAGCACCAATGTCGATTGTCAAAACCGGCGGATCTCGGGTAGGGGTCCCGAACTATGCGTCTAGGCGGATGGTAACGGAGACAAGAAACACGATGTTTTACCCAGGTTGGGCCCTCTCGATGGAGGTAATACCCTACTCCTGCTTGATTAATATTGATGATATGGGTAGTACAAGAGTAGATCTACCACGAGATCGAGAGGCTAAACCCTAGAAGCTAGCCTATGGTATGATTGTTGTTAGTCCTCGGACTAAAACCCTTCGGTTTATATAGACAGCAAATAGGGTTAGGGTTACACAGAGTCGGTTACAATGGTAGGAAATCTACATATCTGTATCGCCAAGCTTGCCTTCCATGCCAAGGAAAGTCCTATCTGGACAAGGGACGAAGTCTTCAATCTTGTATCTTCATAGTCTAGGATTCCGGCCAAAGATGATAGTTCGGCTATCCGGACACCCCCTAGTCCAGGACTCCCTCAGTCCTCCTCCGCGATATCCAGCTTTCGCTGCAGTTCGTCCACCTCCGTATTTCGAGTAGTGGCAGGAGGGGCGGTATCCTGTATTCCAAATTAAATCAAGATTAGTACCTGAGCATATCTTTTTGATCCTCCGATTGTTTCCTTCGGAAGGCAATCCGAGTCTCAGGGGCTACTGCATAACAACAGGTGCATTCTGTCAATATCATTCAATTGGCAACATTACATCACAAACCTCAAAGCCTCTCAGAAGGCTCGTAAAGGCCTCGTTCAACCCACTCCTCGCGGAGAGAACCTTTTCAACAACCGTAACCATTAAGGCACGGTGCTCTTCCGAAACGGACGCTCGTCGCAGCATGTCCGTCAGCACTCCTGGGTCTTCGGACACCGCCGTCGGAGCACGACACTCCTTTGAAGGAATCCACTTACCCGCCTCCAGAATCACCTCCGGCTGTAAACTGGATAGTTCGGGGCCGTCATTCTTGATCCCGAACCCTGAGTGACAGAGGCGCCACCTTCGGGCAACTCCTTCCTCGTTTCCTGCGCTACTTGCCGGTTGGGAGGAGCCCTCCGGGACGACACCTCAAGATCATCCGCCCTATTGGGCGAGGAGGCCAGAGAAGGCGTGTCACTCTCCCTCATCTCCAGCAGAAGGTCTCCCGAGGAGGAGGACGATTGAGAAACACCAGGCGTTAACCTGCGAGGACGTGCATATATCGGATGATCACTTAAGTAATAAGAAAGGAATGAGGTATGGTCAAAGTACCCTATGTCACTTACGGTCTGGCCGGAGGTTCATCCTCATCGTCAAGCTTTACATCGACATCGCTTGCCCGACCTAAGCTGCCCGACGATGGCGTTTTCCCTTTCTTGGAAGGTTTCCCCTCCTGACCTCCAGAAGCGGCCCTCTTCTTCCTATGGAAGGCCCCCTCTACACCTTTACCCCTGGGCAAAAGGGTTTCGGTTTCCCCAAACAGCGTCTGAATCGCCCTCGGGGCGGCCATCTCCTTTGGGCTCCCCGCTCTCACCCCCTTTGCAGACACCTGGTATGGTGTCAGAGTTATCATCCGCGTCAGCAGGGCGGACACGGGGTCTTCGGGAAGGGGCACCGGACACCAGCTCACCACCGCTTTCTTTATCCAGTCCTGTACAAGGACGAGTCATTCAGTATCTTGTCAAGAGATGCTTGAATGAAAGGTGTTCGGAGATTGAATATTTACCGGAGTGTCCGGATGATTCCAGTCAAGGCCAACGTCTTGAGTGGTGTCCGGCCATTGCTCTCGCTCCCCGAAATATAATCTCCACATCCCTTTGTGCATAGTGCCGAAGAAGTGCTGAAGAGTCCGCCGCCCTTCTGGATTAAACTCCCACATACGAAGGGGCTGTCGCTGACATGGCAGGGTCCGACGGACTAGCATTACTTGAACAACGTTCACGAGTTCGATGCCCTTCTTGGTAACGCTTCGGATGCGACTTTGCAGAGTATGCATCTCATTGGCAGACCCCCAGTCTAATCCTTTATTGATCCATGAAGCGAGCTGAGTCGGAGGGCCAGGTCAGAACGTGGGCATAGACGCCCACTTGGAGCCCCGCGACTCGTTGACATAAAACCACCCCTGCTGCCATAGGTCGGAAGACTCGGCGAAAGATCCTTCAAACCAAACCGCGCTGGCAAGCTTGCTTATAATAATGCTGCCGCACTCTGTCTGCACCTCCTCCGTCACCCGCGGCCTCACGTTAAAAGTCTTGAGCCACAAACCAAAGTGCGGAGGAGTCCGAAGGAAGGCCTCACACGTGACGATAAATGTCGAGATCAGGAGAACGGAGTCCGGGGCTAGATCATGAAAATCTAGTCCATAGTAGAACATGAGCCCCCGGACGAAGGGGTTACCTAACCCATGGAGAAAGTGTGACACAAATACTACCCTCTCGCCGGATTTGGGGGCGGGAATAACCTGCCCCTTGGCAGGGAGCCGATGAAGGATTTCTGGGGTCAGATACCTCGCCACGCGGAGCTTCGCAATATCCTCCTCTGGAACAAAAGAGGCCACCCACCGTCCTGAACGGCTGAGCCCGGACATGATTGGGGCTGGTGGTGATTGAAACTCGAGGGATAGAACTCGAGGGGGCTGGGGTTGAGGAAGAAGCAAACGCGGAAGAGAAATACAAGTTTGGGTCCCTATATAAAGGCCCAGAATATCGAGCGTCCCCTCCTAGGTCTCGAAACTTACCTATCCTCAAAGAGTTATACCCTGGGACGGTTGGGTTACCCACACCTGCATTATTGAAAATCCTGTGAATAAGGGGACACGATCTCTGCTTTGAGAAGACGTGCCAATAAAACCGTTCCCTGAGACATGGGGCGACGAGCTAGCCAACAGTTGGAAATAATAACCGGGTAGGCATGACACAATGTCGTAAACTGTTGTCAGCAGATTGGAATCGTAGAGTATTGTATTTTCTGCAATTACATACACAGGTCCGGATATATTTACTACATACGAAGACTATCTTGGAGTTCGGAAGAAGGGGAACCTGCCTTGCAATGTCGAAGACAATTTGCGCGTCGGACTCCTCGTCATTGAAGCCAGGTTCAGGGACTATTGAGGGAGTCCTGGACTAAGGGGTCCTCGGGCGTTCGGCCTATTATCCATGGGCCAGACTGATGGGCTGTGAAAATACGAAGGCCGAAGACAATACCCGTGTCCGGATTGGACTCTACTTGGCGTGGAAGGCAAGCTAGGCGACCTATTATGAAGATTCCCTCCTATGTAACCGACCTCATGTAACCCTAGATCTCTCCGATGTCTATATAAGCCGGAGAGCATAGTTCGGATAGGACAGATTCATTACCATATACTCATAGGCTAGACTTCTAGGGTTTAGCCATTACGATCTCGTGGTAGATCAACTCTTGTAACTCTCATATTCATCAAGATTAATCAAGCAGGAAGTAGGGTATTACCTCCATAGAGAGGGCCCGAACCTGGGTAAACATTGTGTCCCCCGTCTCGTGTTACCATCGATCCTAGACGCATAGTTCGGGACCCCCTACCCGAGATCCGCTGGTTTTGACACCAACACCCTCTCGGGACCTATTCCAACACCCGTTGCAGGGTATTCAAGATGGATACTGGTGTGCTAGCGCCAACACCTTCTCCCTGGTTCAGTACTGATAGTCTTGGAGAAAACTCACTCTTCCTTGGACCAAACTATCCAATGATGGTGAAAGGCGATCCAGCTGCTGTTGACACAACGTTACTACCATTTATGAGAAGCAACTGTATTTATACCTCGGACATTGCGGTGGTTCCCTACCATGGTCCTGATATATGCCGCTTCAGCATCGATGATAAGTCTTGCGTTGCTCTCGATATTGACAATAGCTGGCCCTTCCCAGAGCACCTATGGTTCAAAGCAAGCGTTTCCAATGCCGAGGATTGGTTGAGTTTAAGTTCATTTCATTGCTTGCTATTTGTTGTGTGATGAAAACTTCAGTATTTACTAGAATGTTTTGTTGGCAATCTAGCATGTTTTAATTGGCAATCTAGCATCCACTCCAACTTTTGTTTCACTTCCTTTATTCCTACGAAGAGAGTACTTGCTCTAAATGATGTGTCGCTGCAAGAGCCGCCTATATTAATTAACCATGCTCTAAGAGCAAGTATAATAGGGTGACGTAAGTGGGCTGTAAAGATTTAAATATTGTATTATTGCTTAGTTGGAAGAAAGAGAAGAGGAGAGAGAAGGGAAGCATGCTGTAGACTTACAGCCAGCTGTAGCACGAGCTCCAAGAAGCTTTGTGAGAGTGAAAGGTGGACCATATGTTGACAAATTAGCACTTTCTTATAGCCAACTATTATACGTGTTAGCTATTACATTGACTGTAAATGACATGGCAACATGTTATAGCCAGCAGCTGGCTATATTATTAACCATGCTCTAAAAAGGTGGACCAGCTTTGGCTATAGTAGTACTGTACTAGGTTAGTAGGTGACCTTGCGCTTGGCTCTTCTCCTCTTTCGGAAGTCGAACAATAATTATGGTACTATAGTAGTACTTCTGGCAATCTGACACCAAATGAACTGCTGCACGTCCACCGCTTGTAAGCAAAAGTTTCTCCTCGTGCTGCGAGCCATCGCGCATGCATTGGCGAGGGAGAAGGCGTAGTAAGCAAGCTTCTCATCGTTCTGTGAGTTGACAGGACTCATCAAAGTTATGTATTTATTAGAACTCTTACCATCCCGTGCTCTGTCATTGAGTACGTGCACTATTCATGTGCCATCGAGGAGAAAAAAGATTGCATAGTACTAGGTGCCATCGAAGTGCATGACTCACTTACACACTGCATATATCCATTTTCTTGCATGACACGCCACCTTGATACTAGATGTCCCGCGTGGCATGGAGGCATATAGTATGATTTTTAAAATGGAGGCATATAGATGTCCCACGTGTCAGCAAAAGGATGAACAAAGCTCATGTCTTAAACGAAAGAGTGGAAGAATATAGATTCCCGATGACCGAGAAGGAGCAACAAACCTCGAGGTGGAGCGTCTGCACTCATAATGTTTTATATTATTCAGCGATATAAAATCAACCAAATCTCTCCACGTCCTATACCATTCTATAGTATGAGAATAACTTTGAACGTAAGCCATTGATTCACTCTATCCAATGTTCATAGTTGGAAAATCCAAACAAAACCAAGCATTGGATCAACTCTTTTAGCACTTAGATTGTTGCCGCCTGCCCACCTAGCCCACCTATATATCCGCTCATGTGTGATGATCATAGGAGCTATCCACTCAGATTGTATGTTAAAAAAATAAAGGTCGATAACTAATGCGGCACCTCGGGCCAACGCGGCCAGATCACATTTTGCACAAGAAATTACACACCATGTTTCGTTGACATGTGGTCCCATGCCAACATGTCAGTGAGACGACGGCGAGTCCTTTTGTACAGTTTCCGAACGGACCTGTAGGCCGGGGCGCCTCTTCGTGTACCGTGGCAAACTGGCAACCGTCCACCGACTCTTCGCCTTTCCCTCTTGATTTGGAACTGCGGTCGCACGCTCTTCCTCCCTCCTCCATTTGCCTTCACCCTTCCTTCTGCCATTGTTCGATCGTCTTCTCCATGGAGGGAACAGGCCGGAAACTACCCCATTATTCTTGCCCCAATCTGAAAGATGACGTGGTGGAGGAACTCATTGATCGGTGCGACGTCATCACCTCGGCTAGCATGGCAGGCTTGTTCAAGACCATTCTCGACTCAACTAATAACATCATTACAAGGAACCCTAAGGGTCCAGGAATGGTTTGATCTCCCTTATCTTCTTCGCCGTGACCCTGCTGACTGGTGCGGGGACGAGGGAAGCCTCGCCTTGTGCAAGTTGATGCCGCTTGATAATGATACGTATGATGTCAAGATGCCATCGCTTAAGGGCAAGGCTTGGGCAGGCGCAAATGGAGATTGGGTTGTTTATATTGGGTAGAACTGCGAGTGGGAACTTGTGAATGTGTACACTCGTCACGGGTTCCACTTCAAAAATCTCAGATTGCCACGAGGTTGAGCACACGGTATTATCATGCGTTCAAATACGATCATGGTGACTGTCTTCTATGGAAGATAGCAATTTGTCGAGTTCCCAACCGCTCTTGGCATTACAGGAACTATGGAGTTGTTGCTCTCTTCGATAAGCTTGTTGTCGTCCTTCGTGGTTCGACTGGATGGATATGGCTCAAAAATCAGTTTCTATACACGAATGTGTACTGTGATGCAATTCAATACGAGGGTCTTGTGTTTGCTGGCACAACTCGTGGCACTGTTTTTGCATGGGATCCTCGTAGTTTCTGTACGTTTGTCTTCCACCGTAATTATAATTGTTTCATCCACATGCATGCGAGTTAGCAAGTTTCCCTTTACTAATTAACCTTCTTATTGTGTTTCCAAGGTCCTGTGAACATTCCACCACCTATACTTGAAAAAAATTATAACCAAGGGGGAGATGACGATGGTGATGATCACGAGCATGAGGACAAGGAGGGCCCATGTACTCAGTGGCGCCTGGCAACTTATTCCAATGTATCACCCCTTCTTGTCGGTATACAGCCCACTGCTGATGTTACTACTAAGGAAGAAGGTGTTGTCTCCCATGGTCACACTCTCTGGACCTATTCCAACACCAGTTGCATGGTATTCGGGATGGATACTAGTGTGCTAGCGCCAACACCTTCTCCCTGGTACAAAATTGATAGTCTTGGAGAAAACTAGCTCTTCTTGGACAAAACTATCCAATAATGGTGAAAGGCGATCCAACTGCTGTTAACACAATGTTACTACCATTTATGAGAAGCACCTGTATCTATACCTCGGACATTGCGGTGGTTCCCTACCCTGGTCATGATATAGTAGGCCGCTTCAGCCTGGATGATCAGTCCTGCATTGTTCTCGAGATTGACAGTAGCTGGCCCTTCCCAGAGAATCACTTGTGGTTCAAAGCAAGCGTTTCCAACGCCGAGGATTGGTTGAGTTGAAGTTCATTTCATTGCTTGTTATTTGTTGTGTGACAAAAACTTTAGTATTTATAATGTATCCTCATTGTTGTTGTGGGTTGATGACCTATTGTACGTAATAAAATGATATGCCTATGATAAACTTACTAAATTTATGAATGGCTTTCGAGTCGCTTCTGAGTGGGTTTTGTGACGAGGCAAAAAAATATTTTTCGAATACATAATTGTACGTGCATTGCAAAAGGTTATCGGATGAGACCAATCTTAACAATAGTACAATATTTGTACTAGATTCACATGCTGCACTATCTCTACGTCTACGTACATAATAAAACAAGTTTTAAACTTGAGACCAACCACCCACCCTCACAAAGAACACTTTTTAACCTAGCACAAACTCCAGGAAATTTGGCCACAGTGTGAGGTGGGCCATATGTTAATGTGTTCGTTGTACGTAACCAGCACCTCGAATCCTCGATACTACTACTATATAGTAGGGTGGCATGGGCCAGAACAAGCATTCACATCCAGGAGTATGGCACACGCCACCAGCACGACTTCCATCTAACACCATATTTCTTGGAGTCCGTGCTACAGCTATCTCTTCAGCCTCGTCGTTTCTCTAACTCAGCCATCGCGCGGCGGGCGAGGTGGGGGTTTGCCGATAGTCGGTTTCCTCAACTGCGGTCCCACTTGTAAGGCCAACTCCAACGCACGACCCCAAACGGACCTCTATTTTGCCCGGATTCTGTCCGTTTGGGTAGAAGCAATGGGGGTGTGTCGGGCCATTTCTCGAATCACGGTGGCCGTGCGCCCAATGCGCGGATGCATCCCGGCCGCGTACATTTTTCTTTGCAAACACATATCTTTTTTTCATCATTGATTTTTGGTCCATGGAAATACATCACCAAAATTTGACTAGAAAAGCAAGACCAAAGAAAACAAGAACCACAAGAATACATTTTAGAAGATATCCAACTTCCATAACTGCTCCTATAAGTTGGATTAGTGCCTTCTTGATGCATTCATTGTTGATCTGCGGAGGCTCGATCTTGCGCGCTTCTTTCTTCTTCGAGTGTAAAGAAGTAGACGTTGCTTCCTCGCATCTAGTCTCGTGTCTAGCCTCTATTCTATCAACAAGTGCACTAGTCTCATCTCTAGCCTCTATGCTAGCTAAAAGTGCTACAACATCTACTAAATTGCGCTCTATCAATATATCGATGTACTCTTCTTCCCAATACCAAAACTTGCATCCATTCTACACAATAAAATTTTAATTTAGCACAGTCTAATCCAAGAGCACAACCGAAGCTAAAGTAGCACATACCCCATCGGTTGAGCACTTGATGAACACCCATCCGGGATGTTCCGACGTTGTAGACATGCGGTGCAAGACGTTGTTTGGGCAGTCGTCGCACGTAGTGAGTGGCAATGGTGCACCGACGAGCTTTTGGGCCAGCACCGAGCCCGGCAGACCGCCATTCATGTATCTGCCGACGGACCACCAACGGTGTAGATCCGAGCGGCTACAGGAGGAGTCAGTACCTTCATGCGGCCTTGCGGCCTTGCCGGGGCCTTCCAGCCCGGTGCCCGGCCAGTCCATGGCGCCGCGCGGCCTCCCACAACCGGGCGAGCTGAAGCCCGACTGGATCCGCTCCAAATCCGGCCACCGGGTGCGCAAAACACGTAGTCGTGGTTGGGTAGCTCCGTGGCATCGAGGGAAACGGGGCTGAGCGAGCATGCGTCCGAGCTACACACGCTGGAGTTGGCCTAGCGGCATGGCGGACCAACCGTGTGGGGGTGCCAAGTGGCTTTGCTCGTGTGGGGGCCGAAAGCCATCCTACGCAGGCGCTAGGTCTGACAGGATGGCCTTGTCGTCAGTGTGTGACCTCTGTGGCAACCGGCCGCTCCCCACTAGCCTCTTCGTTGACATGTGGTCCCGTTCCCACATGTCAATGAGACGACGGCTAGTCCTATTTTACAATTTCCGAACAGATGTCTATGTAGGACGGGGCGCCTATTCGTGTACCGTGGCAACCGTCCACCGACTCTTCGCCTTTCCCTCTCGATTTGGAACTGCTATCGCACGCTCTTCCTTCCTCCTCCATTTGCCTTCACCCTTACTTCTGCCATTGTTCGGTCGTGTTCTCCATGGAGGGAACAGACCGGAAACGACCCCGTTATTCTTGCCCTGATTTGAATGATGACGTGGTGGAGGATCTCATTGATCGGTGCGACGTCATCACCTCGGCTAGCATGGCAGGTTCGTTCAAGACCATTCTTGACTCAACTAATAACATCATTACAACGAACCCAAGGGTCCAGGAGCGGTTTGATCTCCCCTATCTTCTTCATCGTGACCCTGCTCACTGGCGCGCGGACGACGGAGGCCTCGCCTTGTGTAAGTTGGTGCCGCTTGATAGTGATACATGTGATGTTAAGATGCCATCGCTTGAGGGTAAGGCTTGGGAAGGCGCAAATGGAGATTGGGTTGTTTATATTGGGTCCAACTGCGAGTGGGAACTTTTGAATGTGTACACTCGTCACCGGGTTCCACTTCCAGAAATCTCAGACTGCCCAGAGGTTGAGCACACTAGTTATGACCGTACTTTCAACTACAGTCATGATGACTATCTTCTACAGAAGATAGCTATTTTTCAAGTTCCCGACCACTTTTGTATCTATACCTCGGACATTGCTATGCTTCCCTACCGTGGCTATCACAATATGGGTAATGAAATAGGCGGCTTCAGCCTGGATGATCAGTCCTGCGTTGGTCTCGAGATTGACAGTAGCTGGCCCTTCCGAGACAAACTCTTGTGGTTCAAAGCAAGAATTTCCAACGCCGAGGAGTGATTGAGCTAAAGTTCATTTCATTGCTTGTTATTTGTTCTGTGATGAAAACTTTAGTATTTACTAGAATGTTTTGTTGGAACTAATCTATAATCCAACATGTATCCTCGTTGTCGTTGTGTGTTGATGACTTGTTGTATGTAATGAATGGTACATTTGCATATGCATGTCATAAACTCAATTTACAAATGGTTTTCGACTCACTTCTTGGAGTGTTAGTGACGTTGTAGTATAGCCAGCATCCATAGTAGTATGAAGTTTCCACATCACATAGAGCCAACCAATAGTTTGGTGTCGCACAGAGGCCCAGAAATATGGTGATAGCGTGACTGCGTGAGGTGGGCTTGTACGTAGTATGATGTACGCACAGGGCTTGCCGTGTTTCCTACTCCTCTGGCCTGCGTCCTTTTGCCGACACGTGGGACATCCAGCATCCAGGTCGTGTCATGCAAGAAAATGGAATGGTAGTTGAAGCCACGTGATGTGCATGTTGGGTTAAACTGTAAATAGAATCTTACTACTCTTGAGTAACTCCAAAAGCGGCCACTGAAGATCTTTATTGGATTTGTTTTTCATCACTAGCACGTCGAGGTGAAAGATGTGCAGGTTCAGTGGGTCCTCTTGCATTTTCACTGGCATGTGGGACCACATGTGAGCAAACAGATGATGGGCTCCGCGTGTCTGCTGACTGGCTGAGAAGAGAGATAGAGGAGGGCTGAGCACAAACTCTAGGAAATTTGTTGTACGTAGCCAGCACCTCAATATAGGCTCGATATAGTGGGGTGGCATGGGCCATAACTAGCATTCACGTCTAGCAGTACGGCACACGCCACCCACACGAGTCCCATCCGACACTAATTTTCTTGGAGTCCGTGCTACAACCATATCTTCTTCCTCCTATTTTCTCAGCCATCGCGCTCTGGGAGGGGTGGGGGTTTGCCGATAGTTGGTTTGCTCAACTGCGGTCCCACTTGTAGGTGAAGATGCAACACAACACGCAGTCCCCCTTGAGCGGCGTGCCGGACAAACCGTGTGGGCAGCGGGGTGCGACGCAAACACGGCAAGATTTTCCTTTAGAACTTGTAACTTGTAAAATTTGGTTCTGCTCCATGGCGTGACCAATAGATAGAAATAACGATTTTCCCTAGAGTAATGATAAGTTAGGTTCTGGCGTGGTTCATGCATGGAGTACATACAAAAATTATGAAGTTGATGCGAAAGGTAAGATAATTAATAGTAGTACCATATACTACTACATGGATTTGACGGAAAGATAAAGATACACACGGATCCATCAACGACATCCTCACGCCCTATTACGCCAGGTCACCAACCGACGTGTGAGGAGTAGCAGCGTTGGTGACAAGCTCAACGTGCTTATGAACAATGCCGTCCAAGGTTGCCCTGTGGGTCAAGAAGGCCAACGACCTATCATCCTCCTCTGGCACGTAGTAGTCCTTGTGGACGATTTGCACGTAGACGTGGGTGATTATGTCGACGGTGTCTTGCTGCGCCAGGTGCTGCACGGCGAGCGCAACCTCGAGGTGGACATTCTCTGGCTCGACGGCGGGCAGTCGCAGGGCCACCAGTGCGTAGAAGAGGTTGTCACCATAGAGGCCGTTGACGGTGGCAGGCATCGCAGAGCCTGGGCGTGTGGGCTGGGGGCGTACGTCAAGGTCGTCTGCGCGCTTCTTGACGATGGTGAACTTGTCGAGGAAGCTGACGAGGACGTTGTCGAACAAGGAGACGAAGCTATCATTCAAGCGGCCTCTCACCCTGGCGGCCTCAAGCACGACCTGGAGACATTCCTTGGTGCCGGGCCGCAGGCCGGCGTCGTGGACCATCTGGCACAGCAGGCTGATGCTCGCGCTCATCGCCTCCATGGGTCTAGCTTCTAGTCACCTGATCTTGCGATTGGAGTGATCACTCTTGCCCTTGGTTAGGGTGCGTAGGTGCGTAGGATTTCGTATATTGGACTGGCGGGGAGCCTTTATATGAGAAGTGCAGACTACAGTCTGAATTCACGTGCGTGTTGGCCATCTACTCCTTGGCCCTCTACTGCACCTGCCTTTGGCTATATGACAGGTGGGCCAGCCACCTGTTGGAGCCATGTGTCATACAACCAAAGGCGGGTGCAGTAAGTCAATGAAGCTGTGTCCCCCTCCGTGCCGGTGCAGTATAGTCATCTCACCGGATCTCTAGTTGGGGCCAAACGAGAGATGTCGGGGTTTTGGTGCGACATATGCCAACGGGTGGCTTATCATGGTGGGGGATAGTAAGACGTCGCCGGTGCCAGGAAGCGGTATAAGGCGTAGACACGTACGCCGGCGAACTTTACCCAGGTTCGGGGCTCTCCTAGGAGATAACACCCCTAGTCCATCTCTACGGGGTCTCCGCATGATCACTATCTCAACAAGTAGCTACAAGTTGCTCCTTGAGCTGTTTGCTAGAGGAGGAAGAAGGGCAGGGCTAGCTCTCTCCTCTCTCTATGTGTGTGTGTTTTGGCTAAAGATCTGAACCCTTTGCATGGGTGCCCTAGGGGGTTTATATAGGTCTACCCCCAGAGGTATAATGGTAAACCACCGAATGTAGGAACAAGCCGCCAGTGTCTCTTGTGGCCGGCTTCTCCGCTGGCTGCTGGGGCAGTCGACTGGTGGCACTACAAAAAAATACACTTACGTCATGATACGTGTTTGTCACAGTTGGTCGCATTTTTTGTCATGCATGTACATCCATGACGATTTTATGACAGAATCAAGATAGTCATACCTGTGCTGTCGTAGAAGTGTTCCATGACATTACCAAAATTATCATCACGGAGTGTCCACTTCCATGACGATAAATCGCATGTCACGAAGTGCTTTCGTCAAGGGTGACCGACACGTGGCATCCACCATAGCGAACGCCGTTAAGCTATCGGGTCGGGTTTTGGATCCGATAACCCGTTAACAGCCCGACCAATGGGGATTTTCCACGTGTAAAATCATCATTTGCTGGAGGAAACACGTGTCGGCTCATCGTTGGGACACATGTCATCCATTTATTGGACAGAAGGCGCCTATGATACGTCGACCGTGCACGCCTAACATAGGCCCATTCTGTGAAAAGGCGGCCCGTTTGACTTGGTCGAAGGTGGCGGGCGGCCCATGGAAAGCTTGTTAATGGCCTGTTAGCATATAGCCCATTTACAACCCGCTAACCCAAGGCTGTTCGCCCTATCCGAATTAGGCCCGATGGCGTCATCTGGGCCATCAATATGACTCGGCCCATTTTCACCGGCCCATGTATGGCCCATGGCGTCTTCGGCCCATATGAGGCCCTATGTAACTCTTGGCCTATTAACGGCTGTGGTGAAACGGCCCGCAATGAGCGATGTATCACTTTACACCCATTAACGGCCGTGGTGGCGGCCCGTAATGAACGATGTATCACTTTATACCCATTAAGGGCCCGTTATTGGTTAGGCGATTTCCAGCCCATGTTATCTTTCGGCCTTCTCAGATTCCATTTATTCTTGGGCTCTTTTCCAGCATTCATTTACTTACGGCCCGTTATTGTCATTTTTTGCTTGTGGGCCAAATTCAGCCCGTGGTTACAGTCGACCCGTTTGTGGTCCGTTAATACGTTGGGCCATTTTCATAGCGTCATAAAATACGGCCTATTAACGATGGCCCATTATGGTCGGCCCATGAACGGGCGATTCCAACTCTAGCCCATTTACGGCCATAATGCGGCATGTTATTGGCCCATGTTTGGCCAATCACTACTAGGAAAATGCTTATACATAGAAGTTTACCAGTAGCGTTTGTTTGTGTCCCCACGCTACTAGTAATTACCAGTAGCGCTATGTACAAAGCACGCTATTGGTATGGCTTAGCAGCAGCGTTGGTTTATTTTGGGCATGCTACTGGTAAATAATTCTCGACCGTGCCCTGCGGACAAACCAAAACAATAGCGTGGGTTGTAAACCTACGCCACTGCTAATTGGACAACTGTAGCGCCGGTGAAACACCCTGCGCTACCGCTAGCACCGTCCGTCAGTCCCCCACCAGACCACCCCCGATCCATTACCCACCCCACCAACCGTCCCATGAAGACTGCACCCCCACACCGCACCCATCCCCGATCCAGATTCCATCCACCTCCTCTCCTCTCCTCTCCTCTGCCGCCGGGAGACCCGCGTCCTCCTCTGCCTCTCGGCACCTCTCGCCGCTTCGTGCCTCCTCCTCCTCCTCTCTCCTCCCCCTCTTCCGGACGGGGGAGCGGAGACGTTCCGGGAGGGAGGGGTCGGTGTGTGCCTGGTGGGCGGAGGGGAGGATGGGGAATCTGCGTGCCGACCTCGACGAGCAGATCGAGCAGCTCCTGCAGTGCAAGCCCCTCATCGAGCCCGAGGTGCCCCTCGTGTCTCCTCCTCCAGGCTGTTTTGAGTCCTGGGTGCTTGATTTGCGTGTTTCTGGGGCGAGAAAGGGTGGATTCCGGCGGATCTGCGGCCGGTAGGCTGGATGCATCGGTTGTCTCCCTTCTCTTAATTGAAAATAACGAACCTTTGGTGTTGTACTAGGTTGCTAGAGATTGAATGTCTGAGCTGGTGCATTCATTCTGTTCGTGAATTGTTTCGTTTGCTACTGATTTCCATGTACTGTACTAGAGTATTCTGATTGATTGCTGGCGTAATTGTGTGCACTGTTTGTAGGAATTCTTGTAAGGTAGCATAAGAGGCATGCATAAGGGAGAGGTTCTTATAGATGTTGATATAGTTGGTCTTGACCTGCATTTTGGGCCCTGACCAATTGGACAAAATGCGTACTAATTTTAGGTTATTCTCGGTGCTTAGAAGAATTTGCTATCAGGTTGCTTGGTAATGACTTATCATCACCTTATAAACATTTCTTTTGCGTTTAATCCCGCCACTAATGCCTCCTTGACCGCCGATGTCTCGTCTCGGCCGTGCTTATGCGTAGGCGCCGCCAGCTGCATGCAAGATAGCCTGTCAGCAGCAAGGGCAATCTGCCCACGCTCTCCCCACTGGGAATTTAATCTTGCTATACTGAAGTCCAACTCTTTGGTTATGCGTTTTCAATGTAGATTCTGTCATGTTAACTAGTTGGAGTAAGTTCTAATTAGGTCACAGATTTTGTACTAAATAAAAAGTGTTGTTTAGAGACAGTGATGGTTAAGGGAAAAATCATTGATTTTACATTTTGTACCACAAGTACTTAGCGTGCATTTTCTACTTTGAGATTATTTACACAAGCTACATCGTAAAAAAAATGGAAGGTGTTTTTCTATCCAATCGGTTGTAGCTAGTAAGCATACAGTAAAATAACAGTTGATGATTTTCTTATGCAATTTAGGAGTGGAAAGAAACAAATAGCTGATATGCAGTGATTAACTCACTACTTCAGAGTTAATTAGTGTTTCGGTACAGTTTATTTTGTTATGAAGTAGCTTATATATAATTGAAGTGATTCTGCTTTTATGGATGGATGCTCGTAGGTTTTTATGGACTGAAATTCTGTCAACGTATACCACTAAAATCTTCTAAATGTATATTAATTCATTTCTTGTAACTAAATATTTCTTCAGCTTTGGGGTATAATTCTTGTGCAATGGGCAGATTTAGACGGCACTTAGAAGGTGCCGCTAGGTTCTACAAGAGCGAGACAGGCGGTTCGTCCGAGCCCGAGTCGCATGGGACGTCCGACTGCCCGCGCGGGGGAGGGGGTCTGACAGCAAGTGCACCGCGCCGCCGAGGTGCACAACCTCTCCAAGAAGGTGGTGTCCCGGTTCCCCGTCATCAACCATTTTCCCCTGAGTTTCACGCCGCTTTTCTGCTCTTCTCGCCCTGTTTTCTTGGCTGATCATTGCTTGCTTGCTTGCTTGATTAGGGTGCAGCTATGGAGGAGCAGGATCAATGATAATATGAAGGCATTGCAGAGCCTGATACCCAATTCCAACAAGGTCGGCACCACAAAACCATCCAATGTACCACTTCGTTTTTCTTCGTCCCTGAATTTGGGGCTACTGAGTTTGGTCGTGCTTGTGTGGTTACAGACTGACAAGGCATCCATGCTTGACGAGGCCATACTCATTGAGTATCTGAAGCAACTGCAGCTCCAAGTACAGGTCAGTAAATGAATTTCTCAATGGCTAGTTGATGTAGAGACTAACTTGCTAGTGCATTTATTTTAACTGATGGTCCAAAATGCAAACATTGACGCAAGAGTTTTAATGTGGGTGTTTTCTTTATCCTATCCGTAGGTAATTTTGGGGCAAATTTTAGTGCATATTCTCATTGTATCAGAATTTTACTACCAATCTCCTGTATCATCTAAGCTTATGCTTCCTCTCCATTTATTCACTATATCTATATGCCTTGCTGATGCTCATTTCCATTGCTACAGGATAATGAGATGTTGAAGCGGCAGAGTGAATCCATGACACTGCAGTGTAGTTGCACCGTTCCGTTGAATATTACTCAGGAATAAGGACATTTCACTGGCAGATTAGCTCTATTTTTCATTTCATTTTTCTTTATTATTGGAGTGAGAACAAGTATAATGAGGAACTGTGTAATAGTAGACACGACAACTATGTGATGGTAGAATAAGAATAAGGACATTTCCATCGCTATTGTGTTTTTGGAATTGTACGCACAAAATGGAATTGATCAAATTTTTTAATTCCTAATTAGCTACTAGTAGCGTGGGGGTATTATAGAAGTGCTACTACTATTCCATTAGTAGTAGCGTGGGTGTGGAATACTAGTAGCGTGGGGCACCAGCGCTACTGGTATGTCTGTTTAGCAGTAGCGTGGGGGTAAAACAAGCGCTACTGCTAAAAATTAGCTGTAGCGCCGTAGCAGTAGCACGGGTACCTGCGCTACTGCTAGTGCAAAAACCAACGCTATTGCTAAGGTTTTTCCTAGTAGTGAATCGATCATACGGCCTGTATAAGGCCCATTGATGATACGGCCCATAGAAGGCCCATTGTTTCTACGGCCTGTAGAAGGCCCATTGTTTCTACGGCCCATAGAAGGCCTACTGTTTCTACGGCCCGTAGAAGGCCCACTGTTTCTACAGCCCGTAGGAGACCAAGTGTCACTATAGTAAATATTAGCCCATGGTTATTGTGGCCTAGTTTTAAAAAATAGGTTATTGCAGCCAGTAGCAAACCGCGGAAAAAGAACTGCGCGACTACAAGCAAACAAAAAACAAGACAACAAGGAAATAAATAAGCAAGCAACTTATGCTAGGCTATCACGGCTATTACACATATTACATCCTTTGGGCATCAAAGTTCGCCACCAATGCAAATATAGGGAACAAAGCAGCATATCATATACTTTGGTTGTCAAAGTTGGCGACCAGCGCAAATAAACACATGACAAAACAAATCCAGAACTGAAACCACTTGAAGATCTCAAGAAACAATATCATGGGGACCCATAATCTTGGCAAGATGCTTAGCAAGCTTATTAACTTTCTCTTGTTTGGCGCTTAAATCCTCCGGTAACTTGTTGCACCGAAAATATGCATCTGAATTCTGCAGGACTTCCTCGGTCCTTGACTTCCTGTCGCAACACATATGATCGATGTCTTTCAACTTGAAGTTGAGACTCAAGAATACGAACTGATTCAGGCAGCGAGTTCAAAGAGCTTGTGCCGGTGATGAGTGGCGATAACTCGAACACTACATCAAGACAGGACTTTTGGGTTCCCTCACTTTGTCGTCAAGATAGTTTTATCAGCTTTCTTGGAGACCAACAGGGATGTCTCACTATCTTGAACCTTATCTGCATTACTTCCTTTACCATTGGATAACGTGGTACTGTTCTCCAATATTTTGTCCGCATTCTAAAAGAGAAACAAGAAGACACATCACATGTTTACCATGTTGTATATGAAACTCATTTTGGTAAATGAGTTCAGTAGTAAAGTGGACAGGATAACATCATGAAACAAACATATATCTATGTACCATGGTCACTTTATGGTCTATATCATTCTAGTTTTTGTTGCCAAATCAAGATAGAGACACAGTTCAAATAATATTTGTTCAAGACAAAGCAGAATAGAAAGAATATAAGTGTGGGTAACTATAGACTAATAAAAACACTTGTAATGTGCATGACATGAGAACATAATTGTTTATTCAATTGAAACTGAAATCAACATAGAGCAGGTTACAATAGCAAACCAGTTAAAGAAACAGGTTTAAAACATACCTGTTGCACCATTGGAGTTTCAATTCCATCCTTCAAATTTGAAAATAGTTGGTATGAGTAAATACAGTAATGCAACAACAAAGGAGTATGAACCATAGCTACAGAACCTGACCTGAGAACAAATCTTTTTCTCCTTTAAGCGTTGAGTTGGGATTCGGAGTGGTGGTCCTCGTGCTTTGGGCACTGCAGTTCCATTACTAACTGCTCGTGTTTGGGTGCTCTGTGGTGGAGACGGTGCTGTGTCAACTGGAACTGGGTTACTATTTGCCGGGGTTGGGGTTAGAAGGGGTGTAGCTAGTTCTCTGTCCATCTGGGTAGGGGTACAATCTGCGAGAGTCTGAGTTATGTGTGGTGGATCTGGTCCTTGGGCAAGTACAACCGTGGTTCTATCTGCATCAACTGGTAGCACTATCTTTTCTGAAGACAGTGTTGTTACTCCCTTAGATATCTGCCATCACGCTCTCCAATTCAAATGGCTGATAAACAAGAAAAGTAATAGAAAGTATAGACATTGTATGATAGAAAGGTGCAATGGATAGTGGGGAATAAAAGAGGGCATGAAATAATTCATATTTATGTTGTCTAACCAAACAGGATAGCATAACACAATTTCACATATATGATGGCTAACTAAACAGGATAGCATGACACAATTTCACATTATGATGGCTAACTAAAAAAGATGGAAAGACATAGTTCAAAATATGAGACTATGTAAACAGGATGACATGACATAACTATATAATGTGTTTATTAAATAGGTTGGCATGCCATAATTCACATACATTCACGGATAGAATGCCATAATTCAAAATATGATGACTGTAAACACTAAACAGGATGAGATGATATAACTATATGATGTCTTTATTAAATGGGTTGCCATGCCATAATTCAGATAAATGATGTGTATGTACTATGTAAACATGATGGCATGATATAATTCAAATATATGATATATATTTTAAGCAAGTAAGCAGATGGCAATCCATATATGATGTAAAAACTAAGCAATGCAAGACAACATGCATGACATGGGTAATATAACCCTGCCAAGTTTGAGAATAGACCTCAGGGGGGAAATAGGACTGGTCATCAGTCTCTGAATCCTCCTCTAAGGAGCTCTCTGTAACCAGCAAGATGTCGCTTGACGAGTAGCATTATCTGTTACGAATACCTTGTTTTCACTCCAGATACTTCCATCACCGCTTTAAATGGCTGATGCACAGGAAGAGTAGTTGAATATACAAGCGTTGTCGACAAATGGAACACGTAATACAAAAAAATGATAGCATGATATAATTCACATACATGATGATTGGCTAAACAGCATGGCATTGCATAATTCACATATATAATGCCTTTGCAACAAGATAGCATTGTATAATTCACATATATAATGTCTTGCAACAAGATGGCAATGCATAATTCACATATATGGTAATTAGACACTAAACAGGTGGTATTCACACAAAGCATGTCTAAACTAATCAAATGACACAGCAATGCGAGACACCATACACACGATATGAGCAACATAACCCTGCCAAGTTAGAGCATACACCTCGGGGAATAGGACTAGTCATCTGTCTCTGAATCCTACTCTGATGAGCTATCCGTAACCAGCGAGATATGCGCTTCGTCAGATAGCATAGTCTGCTCTGAAGACCTTGTTTTCACTCTAGAATTTGTCATCACCGTGTCAAATGGCTGATGCACACGAAGAGCAGTTGAATGTACTAACATTGTTGACAAATGTAATATGTAACGCAAAAAAAAAGGATGGCCTGATATAATTTACATATAAGATGAGTGGCTAAGCAGGATGGCATTGCCAAATTCACATATATGACGCCTGGCTAAACAAGATGGCGTTGCATAATTCACATAAACGATGAATAAACTAAACAGATGGCATTCACACAAAGGATCTCTAAACTAAGAAGATGACATATTTGATGTATAAATTAAGCAATGCAAGACACCATATGCATGATATAACCAACATCAGCATGCCAAGTTAGAGCGAAGACCTCAGGGGGTAAATAGGAGTTGTCTTCTCCTTCTAAATCCCCCTCAGAACAGATATCTTCCTCTCGATTACAATCCGAAATGCGTGGAGGGGGGGCTGCCTTTGCGCCTACCATGGAGCGACGTCTGCATGAAATTTTATTGCCACGCAAGGCTCGTCTCTTTTGCTCTACATGTTCAGTTCCATTGTTTACAATAACCGTCATGCATAGGAATAAAACATAGTGAGATTATGTAAGGAGTGCATGCAGAAATCCAGAGTGATGGTAGCAACTTGTGGATAGACCCAAAACCAATAATAGCGGGCAGATAATGGCTTGGTTAAAAATACAGATAATGGCTTCTTTCTTGTTTGTTTCCCACCCAACATGAAACTCATAGTAGACACGGAGATTAACGGATAGTAGATAGATACTATTGATAGCGGCCCCGATATGTACCGCACAACCATTTAAAAACTCAAGTTTGACCATTAGTTTGGAGCTGACTCGGAGTCTAATTGGTGAACAGGACGATGAAGTAGCATGTAATATTAAGCGATGCATAACATAAGCAGACACGAAAGAGTGCAGCCTCTCTTGCGGACCCGTGTAGTCCTCGAGGTCATCTGCTCGGTTGATGATGGTAATGCAGTTTTCATGGCTGCAAGCGGCGGGGAAGAAGATCTGAGGCGCGAAAGACAGTCTGGAGGCGGATCCCTGCATGCTGGACCCTTACATCGTTGGAGCAGCTGAGCTGGGATGGACGACGGTGCAGCAGGAGCGGGACAAAGCACGCAGGGTTTTCTTTGACAACTCTCTATAAGAGAAGTAATTATGTAAGTGGTTGTTTGAATTGGAGGATTCCAACAATGCAGGGATAGGAAATAGACAGGAATAGGATTGGAATGCACGTGCAAAACAGAGAATTTAAAAACACAGGATTTCTGTCAATCTGGGTGTTTGATTCACAACAATTGGAAGATCACATGATGCAAAGAAGCATGGTGAGATTAATTCAAACCACAAGAAAATGTACGGTTATAATGCTATTATGCTACTATCTCTTAGTCTTACGCTTCATGAATAGGAATTTGAAAAGGAGGACACGTGAAAATTAATTCCTCGTTTTTTCTTTCAAGGAGACACTAAAGGAACAAATCCGTGTGCTCATGAACAATATATATATATATATATATATATATATATATATATATATATATATATATATATATATATATATATATAACATGTAGAGTAAAAAAGAGATGCAACAAGTGTACAACCTCTTTGGCGAAGCCATGTCGATCTCAGCGTGATTGGGTTGGCCGATGAGGATGCTCCGGCTGACTTTGCTGTTGGAGGAGTGGAAGAAGATCTTTGGCGTCTGGAGATGGAGCCCGAGGTACTACTCCGCTGTGATGGAGGGTTTCATCGTTGGAGCAGCTCCAATGAATTGTATGACACCGAGGCTGAAGCAGGACAAGAGAGAAAACGAACAACGTTAACCTGAGTGGAATTCTAATAGCATCTCCAATACATGACGTAAAATACATAGCCACAAAGTGCTAGATGTAAAATACATCAGCCGCTCATCTCTGAACGTAACTATCGAAACTGAACTTAACTGTCGAAACTGAACTTAACTGTCGAAACTGAACTTAACTGTCGAAACTGAATTTTGTGGTCGAAACTGAATTACAGCGTCGAAACTGAACGCACTAGCAAGGCGAGGCTACGTTGGTCGTGACTTTTCATCTCTGGTCGGTCGATTTTGCAGCCGTTGGATCTGAAATCACAGGGCTTGCGGTTCATCTTCAACCTCCACCCCACGAGCCGCCACCACCACCGGCCAAACAGCATCCCCATGCCCGCGACCGTGGTCACTGCCCGCCCTTGAAAACACTCCCCACCGTCGGTCGCGCCGCCCGGCCATCCTCTAGGCCCCCCGCGTGCGAGCATTTTCTTCGGCGATCCCCACGCCACCGCCCGCTAACGCCCGCCACCGCCGCGACCACCGCCCCATCCGAACCCTAAGATAGATAGTGGGGTACCTCTCTGGCGAGCCCCCCCCCGCTGCGGCTGGTTCTTCCTTCACCCTAGCGAGCCCCCACCCCTGAAAATCGGTGACCCAAAAGTCGATTCGGTCGATCAAGTGTAGCTAAATCGAGCAGCATCGCAAGCAAGAGCAGAAGCGAGCAGCAGCGCGAGCAAGAGCAATAGCAAGAGCGGACCAGGCAGGGGACCGAGAGCAAGAGCAGAGCAGCAGCGCGAGCGAGAGCTAAAGCAGCAGCAGCTCCTACTGATGTGGACGTTGCTGCCGAGGGAGCGATGCCGTGGAGGAAGTGGCCGGCGACGCCGCCGTGAATGGAGCCGCGCCATGTCGGCTCGGGACCAAGCACCGGCAGCACCGTGAGATCGAATCAAGAAGAAAATGCGGTGATTAGAGTACAACCTCTTTGGTGGCACCGATTAGGCCGAAGCTTCATCCGAGGAAACGGTGATGATGATGCTCTTACGGTGGTGCAGGTGAAGACGGCGGTGTGGGAATGGAGGTGGCGCGAAAGACGAGGGGAACACGGGGCAGCTCCTTGGAGGTGGAGGGCGGGGTGGATGAACGGCGGGGACGATGAGATCGACGACGGATCCTCATCGATGCGGTGGATGAGGGGCGTCGAGTGTTGCTATGGACGACGTCGTCGGGGAAGAGGCTCCGGCTGGGTGGCGGACGGAGCAGGTGTGGGGTTTCATCGCGGGTTTTCGCGACCTCGGTGTATGAATGGGTGGGCGGATGGGATGGTAGTGGGGAACCATGGCTTGGAGACGTGCTTGTCCGAAATGTGGGGTAAGTTACGAAAGTACCCCCCCCCACCGATTTGAGGCGGTTCTTTCGGTTCAGGGTACCACGGGCATTTCGCGTGTCGGGATTTCATAGGAGGTGGGAGTTTTCAGCGTTGTAATTTGGAATAGCAAGGCGCGGGTTGAGATGGAGGAGTTGTCGAACTGTGAGACAAATATATATCTTAAATATTTCGGGCTAACAAGGCGCGGGTTGAAATTTCCAGACAAGCCTAACGTGTACTATACCAAATCAATGCGCACTACAAATGTCATTCAAAACTTTGAAGTCATGTTATGTTCAATTAAAATAATCCGCTACGTGTATAATGCATGCAACCTACTACTCAAATGAACGTTTTAGTGCATTCCAAACGTATATACTATCGCTTCAATATGAACTAAATTTGAATTCGTTTCTCTATTTGAATAAGATCCACAGTAATGATTGTTGTTAAGTCAAAGCATTTGAATTCGTTTCTCTGTTTTAATAAGATCTACAATCATCATTATTGTCAAGTTAAACCATCGTTTGTGTATTATCTTCACAGCGCACCACATGATTAGTCTCGAGTTACATATGAACTATGTGTACTATATGAACTCGAACTAGATTTTTTGAATCCACTTTATTTTGATTTCAAATCACATTACATTTCTAGCTCTAGCTAGATCTTCATAATCTAAACCATGTCTCATATGTATAATGTGTTTATCACATTATGTATGGTGCCCCACCCCATACGCCTACAAGTATTTAGATGTGAGTTGCAAACACCACACATTACCACAAATTCAAATAAAATGTGAGAATGTTCGATACATAGTATTGTTTAGATTGTTCGATATTTAGTTGTAAGCTGCAAACGCCACACATTATCACAAATTCAAATAAAATGTGAGATTGTTTGATGTATAGTATGGTTTAGATTGTTCGGCATTTAGTTGTGAGTTGCAAACACCATGCATTATCACATTATGGTATAACACGTGCACAACACGTGTATCACCGCTATATTCATGCATGCAATGTTTAAAACACTATGATCTCCTGTTCAAATATATGAATCCGCTTTCATATCAAATTATGATCTTTGTTAGTCTCTTACACCCACACAATCCTCTAACCTTTGTAGCTACCACTAACTTTTCTCGTGCATGCACGCCCTCCTCGCCCTCCCCTCCCTCGGCATTCTATCCACGGGCACATTCATTTTTTTCTTTAGGTCGTTCTCCCAGAGTCTCCACAACTCCTTTCCGACACACACCGATCGATAAACCTCTCCAGCGATGCCTGCCTACAACATACACACACACCTTCAATCTCCTCCCTTATGTGTCCTTGCCTCGTGTCTCTCATACGGTCAGACACACGTGTAAACTCTCGCCCCTCTTTTCATCGATCTCACAACAACACACTCCTCCCCCTATCAAGCTAGTAGTTGGGCCTCTCGCACTACCTCCTAGCTCCATTCTCTCTGTCTATCCGTCTCGCTGGGCCTTATTTGCCTCTAACAAATGGACGTACACCGACCAGTCTCTCGCTATACATATATCTAGCTAGGTCCTTATAACTCGTTTACCCACACGTCGATCGATCTACCTCATTAGTTGTGTCTCTCCCTTCCTCCGACAAACAACAATTGATCTACCGATCTAGTTAGGTTTGCTTACCAAACACATGGTTCCCCTTCATCATCCATGGATGCGTCCTGACAGATCTATCACGCACACGCACACACAGAAACACATCCCCACTCTTATTGATAACATTGCAGTTCCACCGTCAGTTTGTCTAGTAGTCCTCTCCCACCATCTCCGAGAAGCAACTCCATCACCCATCCAGCACTCTACCCCTCTCCCTCCTCTCCTCTCTCTCTCTCTCTCTCTCTCTTTGTCCCATCATATTTCCCGTCCTTGATTATGTATGGATGTCGACCGATCTCCCTCAAGACATAGCTGGGTCTCTCCTTCTCAACACATATCTGAGTCGTTCTACCTCTAGAGTTAGGCCTCTGCCTACCCCCCCCCCACCCCCCCCACACACACACCGACACATCGAGCGCTCTAGTCATGTCTCCCCGCCACACACAAACTTGACATGTGCCCTCTAACGTTCCGGTAGGCCAGTCGCCCTATATCTTTGACTTGCACACACACGCAATTTCGATGGCTCTCTTCATCGATCTCGCACCCACCCACTTGATCCTCTCTTTGACTCTATCGATAGCTATGACCCCTCCCTTTCTTCTCGTGGATTGCCCGACACTCTATGTATGATATGGATAGGCCTCCATTTCACACACATTGCATGCAAAATTTTGTTTGAGATGTCATCGACACATATTCCCACAAATAATTCACGAAATCAACCCCCAACCCACCCCCACCCCCACCCCAAAACAAAAAACACTCACGAACGCGGTTTGTATCTCTCACACACACCCACGTAGGTGGGGGACGTGCAGGAAGAGAAGAGGTGCATGCACGGCACACGTACTCCCGTCTCTTTCCCAACCACACCCGCGCGGGTACACGGTGGAGCTTAATTCTGTACAAAAAAGGCAGCCCACGTGGTAATTTGGCATGTGTACTGGTTGTCCACTTAGTGGAGGGAGGATCGTCTACCATGGGTGAACAAACAAATTGCGACTTGACGTGTTATGTTAAAAAAAGGGGCAAACCATGTGGGGCCTACCTTATAGGCAAGACTTTTGATGTGTCCGTCAACTTGCGAACGAGGAGAAGCTTGCTTCAGACGCTGCCTCCCCGCCCAGGCGTGGTGGCTCGCAGGATGAGGTGAAGCTTGCTCGCCTTACGCCTGCTCCCTCGCCCCATCTTGCGGTGGCCACAGACGAGGAGAAAATTTACTACTCCCTCCGTTTACTCCTCGTCCCTACTACCTTGGTTATAGAGATTATATCATATTGTTTGAAATATATATGTCCTTTAGTAGATTTCAATATGAACTACTAGTACATACTCCAAACACTGATGTATATAGGCGTATTTTAGAGTGTAGATTCACTCATTTTGCTCCGTATGTAGCACTCTCCCTCGCCCCTCGACCCCGCCCACGTGGTGGGCGTGCAGCAATTCATCCGGTCTCATATAGCGAGCGATATATCTGCACTACCATTATTGCTCGACTTCAAGAGGCGAAGAGCCAATCGCAAGGTTAATATTTTGGAGATGCCAAGCGCAAGGTTATAGGAGAAGCAGTAGTAGGTGCCGCGTCATTTATAAATAAAGTTTTTTTCTTGATGGCACGTCACGCAATATGATAGGTTCATATGGAGAAAAGGAAACCGCTCCACTATATACATAGTCGGGGACGGGCCAGCCTACGGTTGCTTGCTGGGGTTGCTCTCTTCACACTCTCTCGCACAAAACGATGTGGCCACATCTCTAACATCCCGATGGATCACGTCCGCTTGGGGAAGGGGTGGATGCTTAGTGTAGATGCGGTGGTTGCCGCCGACGGGCGAAAACCCTTGTCGGCACGTCCCGATCAGGGGTCCCGCCGTTCTCTCTCACAAAGCGGTGATGTTGCCTTCGTCCCTTGCTCACCTGCCGTGGCGTGGGCAGTTATCAAAATCCGCCGCCCTCCTCAAGGTTGAGCTCGTCCCTCGGTACAACTCCCTTTACAGCCGGCTTGCACCACTATTCCAGCTGGCCACATCACTCCCTCGTGGATATTTCTCTACTTCTTTGCCCCGCACATACCTCTCTTGGCTTCTCGTATCTGCATTTGTGATGAGTTTATGTCTCATCAACTAGTCCCGATAATCTTATTCTAATCACGCTTCTTCAATTTCTTTGCCACAGGGATGCTCATCTCGATTTTGGTGAAACTGCACAAAATGATCCAATGGTCAAAAGGTTGCAAACTTCATTTATTAGGAAGCTCGAACATTGCCAGCAAATTGAAGTCTGGTCAAGGTTCATGGTTCAAGGGCTAGGGACTGCATGGATCGTTTTTTTATTTAGCTGCCTCTGTTCTAAAATAAGTGTCAACTTTAGTAATAGTACAACTTTGTAGTAAAGTTTGAACAAAGTTGAGACACTTATTTTAGAACGGAGGGAGTACATATTTGCTAAGATCTGTCAATCATTGAGATGCAATAGCATGCATGTTAGTCTCCTTTGTATTTGATGAAATGTTGCAACAGCAACCTTGGACGCAAGATACATGTAATGAAGCTGGAAGCTTCATAGCATTGTACAAATTTATCTCGCTGATAAATTACAGTACGTACTATACTAGTACTTCCTCCGTTCCTAAATATAAGTCTTTGTAGAGGTTTCACCATGAACCACATGCGGATGTATATAGATGCCTTTTAAGTGTTGATTCATTCATTTTGTTCCGTATGTAGTTCACCTAGTGGAATCTCTACAAAGACTTATCTACTAGTAATAGCTAGCCCCCACTACTAGGAATTCTCTATCCTCTCCTTGAGCCACATCATCAAAATTGATGTAGCCATTAGGTGAAGTAAATCAGTCCATAATAGCCGTCTGATCTAGACGTTGAGAGGCTCCGCACTAAGCCACATGCAAGCATGCAGAAATACCATGGCACATGCATGTGAGTGGGTTTTAAATCACATCAACATGTCTGCATGCAAGCATGCACCGGTAGCATGCATGTAAGTGAGCTTTTAAGTTCAATTAACATGTCAAAAAGAAAAATATAATCCCATTATGCAGTAGGAGTTGGCTGATCTTTTTTCCTTACGTGGGATGATCTAAATGATGATGGGAGTTTATTTAGTTTGACTACCACATTTGTCATGCGGTTATAGAGTTTTTTTAGTTCTATGAAATCGATAATTTTGCGTAGAGAGATATACCGCTGTTCCGCGGCAATGCACGGGGACTCATCTAGTAATATTTAGGAACGGAGGGAGTACTATGTAAAGAGTTAGGTGTCGCACGGTGATAGTGTGAGGTGGGCCATGTAATCACTGAGCCTGCATGTTTTCACTGCTCTTGCACTCCTCCGCTGTAACAATGGAGAAAATTGTAATCTAGTACGCCGAAAGCATGGGACATCCAGCAGTCCTACCAACTCAGTAATAAAGACCAATGAGCCGTCAAATCACATAGACCCAACAGTAAGTTGGACGGACGAAGCAACCATCACTCTTGCGCTAGTGAGAGGTTGCTTCCGCTCTGTCCGGGCATGAATGCGGCACCGATTCTTTGGAGCGGCGCTGACCGTTTCGGGGAACGATGCTACGGCGCGTGAGCGACTAAGCGGAGAGGGGCGAACGGTGGCGGAGCTCACTGTGGACTCGATGGACTTGACAGCGAGCTCGGGGACGCACCGGAGATGGCGGGCAGGCAATGGGGATCCACGGCGGTCGGAGGCGAAGATGGAGACAGCGACGGCTCCACGGGGCGCTCCGGCTTGCGTGGCTCGGCGGAGAGCTTCAGAGCAAGGAGGCGGAGCTCCTGCGCGTGTCAGAGAGGCGAGGGGGAGGCGGTGGCTACGGCAATGGCGAGTGGCGGCGACGGCAGCGTTCGGCCGTGCACAGGAGAGAGCAAGGGAGAGGAGAAGAGTGAGCGAGAGAGGGAGGGCTCGATCCAGACGGCAGCGGAGGGTCAACCGCGCCGTCACGCTGGGGGGGAGGCAGGCAAGCAAGCTGGTGGCGTGGCGCTCATGCACGCGGGCTGCGAGCGCGTGCCCCTATCCTCTTGGCGCGAGGAAAGGGATGACTGGCAGTGCCAGTCGGCTGGGCCGGCCTGTTGGGCCATTGGGCCAGGCCAGGCTGCACAGTGACGGGCTGCACAGGGAGGTAAGTGCAGGTAAGTGGTTTTCCACTTTTGTTTTTCTTTTCTATTTATGGCATTTGTTTCTGCTTTAGTAATAATACTAAAACATTTTATTTTCTTATGCCAATTTTTGTAGGAGCTAGTGGCATTATTCCAGAGCTCCTCATCAACTAGCATAATTTTTGGACATATAATATATATATAACATTTATATATCCAATGCAAATAATTATGCATTAATTCCAAATGCCCGAAATAAATACTTATGAGCTCCCAAAAATATTGGTTTGATTTTTATCTCTGTCCAGTATTTTCAGAGGGCAACATGAGCATTTTCTTGGACCCTTTTGGAGCAATTTTTATCTGGGTTATTTCTAGAAACAATTTCTGAGGGTTTTAAAAAATCCCCATTTCAAATTTAAATGGAATTTAAACATGATGCACACATGACTAGCTAGCCTTGAGCATGTCAGAACTAGGGATGTGACAACTCGCCCCCACTTGAAAGAATCTCGTCCCGAGATTCAGGGGTGGATGGGAAGAAAGTGGGGTACTCTAGTTGAAGACGATCTTCTTGCTCCCAAGTAGCTTCTCTCTCGGAATGATGAGACCACTGAACCTTGAGAAACTTGATGTTATGACGTCGGGTAACACGCTCTGCTTGATCAAGAATGCGAACCGGGTACTCTCGATATGTGAGGTTATCTTGGAGATCAAGCGTTTCGTGGTCCACTCCACGGATGGGATCCGAGAAGCAACGCCTGAGTTGAGAGACGTGGAAGACATCATGCACTCTTGAAAAATGTGGGGGTAGTTCCAACTAGTAGGCAACCTCTCCTCGTTTAGCGAGAATGCGAAAGGGACCAATGTAACGAGGAGCCAGCTTGCCCTTGATACCGAAACGATGGGTACCCTTCAGAGGAGTAACCCGAAGGTAGGCTTTGTCGCCAACTTCATAAGCCACTTCCTTATGATGACGATCATACTGGCTCTTTTGACGAGACTGAGTTGTTTTCAAATTCTCACGAATGATGCGAACTTGCTCTTCTGCCTCCTGGATCATGTCCGGTCCAAAGAATTTTCTTTCACCGGATTTTGACCAGTTCAAAGGTGTTCGATATCTTCGTCCATAGAGAATCTCAAAAGGAGCTTTCTTGAGACTGGATTGATAGCTATTGTTATAAGCAAACTCGGCGAAAGGAAGACGTTTCTCCCAATCCATACCGAATGAGATAACGCAAGCTCTAAGCATGTCTTCGAGAATTTGGTTGACCCTTTCCACCTGACCACTTGATTGAGGGTGGAAAGCGGTACTGAAGGAAAGATGGGTTCCCATGGCAATTTGGAAACTCTCCCAGAAATGAGAAGTGAAAAGACTACCATGGTCTGAATTGATCTCTAGTGGAACACCATGAAGTGACACTATTCGAGAAATATATAAGTCAGCGAGCTGACTAGCAGTGATACTCTCTCGAACAGGTAGGAAGTGCGCCACTTTGGAGAGACGACCAATGACTACGAAGATAGCATTATTCCCTTTCTTGGTCCTGGGAAAGCCGGTGATGAAGTCCATGCCAACTTTATCCCATTTCCACTCAGGAATGGCTAAAGGCTGAAGGGTGCCAGCAGGTCTCTGATGCTCGGCTTTAACGCGACGACAAACGTCGCAGTTAGCAATAAAATGAGCGATTTATCTCTTCATCCTAGTCCACCAGAACCTCTGGCGTAGGTCCTGATACATCTTAGTACTACCGGGATGAATCGTGAGAGGAGATTCATGCGCCTCCTTAAGGATCAATTTTCGAAGATGTTGACTCTTGGGAACCACCAAGCGATTCTCAAAGAAAACAACACCTCGATCATCCATAGAGAAACATCCACCAACTCCCTTCTTAATGTTTCTCTTGATGCGGATAACACCCCTATCAAACTTCTGGTCGGTAATGATCTGATCCTCGAGAGTAGGTTTCGCCACCAAGGTAGAAAGGAATCCGTGAGGAGCTATGTGAAGGTTAAGCTTACAAAATTCCTCATGGAGAAGTGGTTGACCCTGCTGCAACATGAGATTGTTGCAATAGGATTTACGGCTTAGCGCATCAGCCATGACATTAGCTTTGCCTGGAGTGTAGGTAATCCCTAGATCATAATCTGAGATCAACTCCAACCAACATCTTTGCCTAAGGTTCAAATCTGGTTGGGTGAAGATATACTTGAGACTCTGGTGATCGGTGTAGATCTCGCAACGTTTACCAAGAAGGTAATGTCGCCAGGTCTTGAGTGCATAGACTACGGTTGCAAGCTCTAGATCATGTGTAGGATAATTCTCCTCATGTGGATGCAACTGTCGAGATGCATAGGCAATCACATGACGATCCTGCATAAGAATGCAACCTAGTCCCTGTCGTGAGGCGTCGCAGTAGATAACAAAGTCCTTCGTAAAATCCGGTGGCACAAGTATGGGAGCAGAAGTCAGCGTCTTTTCAGTTCTTGAAAACTGTACTCACACTGTGGGTACCACTCAAACTTTTTATATTTCTTGAGAAGTTCCGTGAGGTGTTTAGCTACTTTGGAGAAGTTTTCAACAAAGCGGCGGCAATAGCTGGCTAGACCAAGGAAAATCCTAACTTGTTTAACGGTTTCAGGCGGAGTCCAATCAGGAACGTCCTTAACTCTCTCGGGACTGACAGCAATGCCCTTACCAGAGATTACGTGGCCTAGGTAGGTCACTTCTGGCAACCAAAATTCACACTTGGAGAACTTGGCATAAAGGCGGTGCTCTCTGAGTTTCTCTAACACAAGACTGAGATGTTCGGCATGCTCTTCCTCGTTCTTCGAGTAAATAAGGATATCATCGAGATAAACCACGATGAATTTATCTAAGTACTCCATGAAGATCGAGTTCATCAAGCGGGAGAATGTTGCTGGAGCATTAGTTAGACCAAAGGACATGACAGTGTACTCGTACTGGCCATAACGAGTGACAAAAGCCGTCTTAGGAATGTCCCCATTTCTGATCTTGATTTGATGGTAGCCTAACCTCAAATCCATTTTAGAAAAGACTGAGGATCCAGCGAGCTGATCATACAGGTCGTTGATCCTGGGGAGCGGATACTTGTTCTTTATCGTGACCAAATTAACGGGACGATAATCTACAACCATCCGGTTCGTACCATCCTTCTTCTTGACGAAGAGGACGGGGCAAGCCCAGGGAGAAGAACTAGGACGGATGAAACCCTTTTGCAAGGACTCATCAAGTTGTTTCTTAAGCTCAGCTAGTTCTAAGGGTGCCATCTTGTAAGGTCTCCTAGAGATTGGAGCGGTTCCTGGGATAAGATCTATGACGAACTCTACATCTCTGTCAGGTGAAACACCTGGCAGTTCCTCTGGAAATACATCTGGAAAGTCACGGACTACCGGGATATCTTCAAGGTCTGGAAGAGGGCTGGCATTAAGAGAATAGAGTTGACGCTTTGCAACTCTAGTGGAGACAGTGACTATCTTGCCAGATGGGTGTGTAAGTTGAACAGACCTGGTGTAACAATCAATCTTGGCATAATGAGTTGTCATCCAGTCCATACCCAAAATGATGTTAATATCTGAGGACTTGAGGGCTACAAGTGATGCAAGGAATACAAGTCTATCAACAAGGATTTCATTACCATGGCTTATTCTGGTGGTTTGCCATCTAGACCCTGGGGTTTGGATTTCAAGCAGAGTTGGCATATCACAAAATGACATGTCGTGTAAACGAGCATAGCCTTCAGAAATGAAGGAGTGAGATGCTCCGGTATCGAATAGAACCGAAGCTGGATGACAGTTGACAAGGAGTGTGCCAAGAACGACATCCGGATCATCATGAGCGTCTTTAGCTGAGACGTGATGCACACGTCCACGATCAGTGGGAGCTGACTTGACATTGATCATCATGCGTGATGGCTTAACACAGCCAACAGTCTTCTCGGGCTGGGGTGGAGCATTACTAGCTTGAGAGCAGTCACGTGCATAGTGTCCTGGCTTCCCGCATGTGAAGCAAGTCCCTGAAGTTGGACGTGGACCCGCATTGACAAGCGGTCTACCAATAGGCCTGGGTGGAGCATACTGCTGAACTGGGTGAGGTGCCGCATAAGATGGCCTCGGTGAATATCCGGTGGAAGAGCAGAGTTCGGAATCCAAATCCAGCGCTTCTGAGAACTAGAACTGAAAGAAGATCCCAACTCACTGGTGTGCTTACGAGACTCCTCGTAAGTGAGCTGAGTTGTCTCTGCATTAATGGCCTTGTTCACAAGAGCTTGGAATGTATCACAATGATGTAGGTGGAGATCACGACGCAACTTGGGGTTGAGACCCTTCCGAAACCTAGCCTGCTTCTTGGCGTCCGTGGACACCTCTTCTAAAGCATAGCGGGCAAGGTTCTCAAACTCTCTACTGTAAGCATCAAAAACCATCTTACTCTGGGTGAAACTACATAACTCTTCTCTCTGGCGATCGATGAGGGCTTCAGGAATGTGATGCTCGCGAAAAGCCTCAGTGAAATCTCTCCAGGTAGGAATCTGACCAGCTGGAAGCATAGCCTCATAGTTCTGCCACCAAAGACTAGCAGGACCTTCCAGGTGATACGCAGCATAGGTGACCTTGTCACTTTCAGCTACGTTCGCAGAACGCAACTTATGAGTGATGCTACTGAGCCAGTCATCTGCATCGAGTGGCTCGATGGAGTGATGAAAGGTAGGTGGGTGCAAGCGAACGAAGTCATGAATGGTCACCGATCCTTTGAACTGATGTGCGGTGTTCTCCTCGATACGTGCCAACAAGCGGTCAGACTCACGCTTGTTCCTCTCCATCTCTAACATGAACTCTGCCAACGAAGGCTGGTCGGGAGGATCCTCATCCCTACCATCTCTGTGGTTCTGGCTACGAGCAACAGAACTTCGTTTAACTGATGACATCCTGAGAAACGAAGCCAAGGACGGATCAGCATCAACTATCGACTGAAGAATGTAGGATAAGGAAATTAGTAACTCTCAAACTCCTAGAGCAATTACGGCAGCATAACGGCAGAAAAATGATCAAAATGAGACAATCTGCAAAAGACGGGGTAGCACCATACTCAACATCATCACTCAAGGTTCTGAGATCATACTAAACAGACTACACCGGAAGTACTCGAAAACTGGGGTATGACTCTGATCATCTAATCCTATTGGACTACGGAGTAGTAACACGTGATCCTGATAGACGGAAGAGGAAGTCTAGTTCCTTAACCCCGTAGGAAAGGTAGGATGACTCAGATCAGAAGGCCATGAGGTATAAGGAGTAAAAAGAGCCTTACGTTCCTTCCCAGAATCAATTCCCTTACATAGCTAAAGAATTTCTAGACTCAACTTCGACCAGGTTGGCTTGGAAATCCTACAGGCAGTCAGGCTCTGATACCAAAGCTGTCGGGACCCCGATTCTAAGTCACACCGATCTAGCCTGTAACATCTCATATCACTTTGCGGCCTCACGCGCGGTATTCCCACGGGTGTTGCCTTACCATGGCCCGGGACCGTTTGCGCCTTTTGGCTCACGTATATGATAGTGTCACTAGTATCCATATAACAGAGAACCCGGGCCGACATGACTAGTCGTGAACCCAAAGTGGCACTAACTCATGGGGACAGGCCTACATGAATCAACTTCGAGCATGTCGGTCAGCAGCGTGTGAATCCGGGCTGTAGCACTGGGCTAACAGGACTCCGGTAACCCGGGTTGTAGCAGGCTAGGCAGGACTCCGGATGTCACCGCAGGACAGACACAGGAACGAAGTGAAACACATGCCGGCTAGTCAAGTGTCCCGAACAGTAGTGCTGGGCTAGCAGGACTCCGGTAAACCGGGCTGTAGCGGACTACCATGGCTCGGTGGAAGCACTAGACTACATTTCCCCATAAGAGCGGCTACCAAGGATAGACAACTAGGTTGTCGGATCCCACACATAGCAATACACGTTACACGTACGCATAACATGCAAGTATGTGCTGTACAACATGGCATCACAACATAACGCAAACTCATATAGATAAAGGCCCAGAAGAGCCACATAGCATTAAATACAAACAGGGGTCACATGACCCATCATTCATACATACAAGCGGAAGCATTACATGTCTGAGTACAGACAACTACAAAAGAAAAAGGCTGAGAAGCCTGACTATCTACAAGACCCTTGTCGGTGTCAAAACCGGCGGATCTCGGGTAGGGGGTCCCGAACTGTGCGTCTAGGAGGATGGTAACAGGAGACAAGGGACACGATGTTTACCCAGGTTCGGGCCCTCTTGATGGAGGTAAAACCCTACGTCCTGCTTGATTGATATTGATATTGTGGATGTTTACAAGAGTGGATCTACCACGAGATCAAGGAGGCTAAACCCTAGAAGCTAGCCTATGGTATGATTGTAAGGGTTGTTGTGATTGTTGTCCCACGGACTAAAGCCATCTGGTTTATATAGACACCGGAGAGGGCTAGGGTTACATAGAGTCGGTTACAATAGTAGGAGATCTACATATCCAGATCGCCAAGCTTGCCTCCCACGCCAAGGAAAGTCCCATCCGGACACGGGTGAAGTCTTCAATCTTGTATCTTCATAGTCTTGGAGTCCGTCGATGATGATAGTACGACAAATGATAGTTCGGTGATGATGGTAGTCCGCTATCCGGACACCCCTAATCCAGACTCCTCAAGAGCTCCCTGAACCAGGCTTCAATGACGATAAGTCCGGCGTGTATATTGCTTGGCATTGCAAGGCGGGTTCCTCCTCCAAATGATAGAAGATTGTGAACACCAGGATAGTGTCCGGCTCTGCAAAATAAATTCCACATTCCACCGTAGAGAGAATAATAATATATACACAAGTTCAATCTGCTGACTTTTTCTGTGGCATGACGTCACACCACTACCAAGCCATTACTCAAATTGTTTTTTACTTTACCACCTTAGTGCATTTAGCGAAGCGGTTTTCTTGGCACGTTTTGTCGAATCAGAGATCGTGTTTCCCCTTAATCCGGGATTCTCATCAATACGGGCGTGGGTAACCCAACCGCGCCTGTCGCCACGCCCCCTCTATCGAAGGCGAGTCCCAAACGGTCACGGAGTCGGCTCTTGGTATTCTCCCTCTTTATAACGGGACCAAGGCTCGTTTCTTTTCTTCAATCCTCCAATGAATCCTTTCCCGCTCCAAGTTCTAGCACCTAGAGCTCCAGATTCGAGCGCTTCGGACCTTCAACGATGTCCGGTTCCGACCTCCAGGGCCGGTGGATGCCCTCCTCCGTCACGGAGGAGGACGTGCTAAAGCTGCGGGACGCCAAGTACCTGTCTTTTGAGATTTCGCATAGGCTGCCTGCCGAAGGGCAGGCCATCCCCACCCCCGAGCCCGGCGAGTATGTCGTTTTTGTATCCCACCTCTGTCGGGGTTTAGGCTTCCCGATGGATCCTTTTGTGAGAGGGCTCATGTTTTATTATTGGTTGGAATTCCACGATTTGGCTCCGGAGTCCATCCTCCATATATCCGCATTTATTGTTGTCTGCGAAGCCTTCCTCCACGTCACCCCTCACTTCGGCTTGTGGCTGAAGACCTTCAATGTGGCGCCGAAGATGATCGAGGGGCGTCAAGCGGAGTGTGGCAAAGCGGCCATAAGTAGGAGGGCCGATGCCCCGTGGCCCGCTGACTCCTTCCAAGAGGAGCTCGGCCTGTGGCAGCAAGAGTGGTTCTATATTACCGTTCCGAGGGGCCGCAGACAAAAGCCGCCACCCCTATTCCGCCCGGGACCTCCACGACGATTGATGTCGTGGGTCAACCAAGGGCTCAACTGGGGGCCGTCAAAGGACGTGCCCCTACTGCAGGGCCGGATTCGGGATCTCCTAACGAGGAAGATCGATATGGTGGTGGTGATGCAGGTTATGCTGATTAGGCGTCTCCTGCCCTGCAAACGCCGTCCTCTCCGGCTATGGGAGTTCAATCTGGAGGGCCCACGGATTCTTCAACACTTCATGGGTATAACACCCCTGGAGATGTATAACTTATTCTTCGGATCGCAAGAGGTGCGTCCAGATTTGACCGAGGATGCTCGACTAAGCTGCAATCGCCCGAATACTCAAGTAAGTAGCTCCAAGTCTGGACATACCGTTTGTTTGCCTTTCGATGATCCGCCTTATGACCGATCTCCTTCTACACAGGAGTGGATAGCGGAAGCAAAATTGATACGGTGTCCGGCCCCCCTCCCCGAGACCGCGCCGGATCCCGTGCTGGTCCGGATGCTGGAGGTTGCGCCTTCAGAGGAAGGCGAAGGGGAAAGCAAGGAAGCTACTGCCCCGCCTAAGGAGGCTCTTGAAAGAGGGGGGATCGAGAATCCCTCCTACCAAGGGGAGAAGAGGACTGCCTCCGAGGACCCGGGGAAAAAGCCCCTAAATGGGGGAAGAAATCTTCGCCGGAGGGTCCTGCGTCCGGGGAGGCCCCGGCCGCACAATCTCCATTAATAAGCCAGCCCTCCAACGAGCCGTAAGTAGAAAGAAAGGAGTTTTATAGTAAGGGATATCCCTATTTGTGCTTCTGAGGATAACTAAAGTTTTTACCTTGTAGTTCGGATCTCCGTCCTTCGCAGATGAGCTCGTCTTTGGGGGACCTTCGTCCGGAGATGATAGAGAGCAAGACGCCTCCGTCCGGGGCACCGTTGGATAGGGCGGACGAGCCTGAAGTGTCGTCACGGAGGGAGCCCCCGGGTGTGGCAAAGCCGGATAGTTCGGCGCCAACTGGTGTACGGCTGAAGGATCTACTTGAGAAGGCGTCTATCTCAGAAGATCAGCACGCATTGATGAGCATGGTGATTGAAAGGATTTCGTCCGCCGAAGGCGGGTTGCATGATGCCGTCAGGAGTTTACTAGCGGGGTTCGAGGTACGTAAAAATGACACACCTTTTAACAGTTTTGCATATAGAATGCGCCCTGTATAGATAGTAGCCCCTAAGACTCGGTAGGTTGTCGATATCGACAGCGTGCCGAGGATAAAAATCGCAGGTTTAAATTCCCGTCGTGCCGATGCAGGAGGCGGGTCGTCCGGGGGCCAGCCGGACTGATGGAGTTGCTGAACTAAAGTGGCAACTCGATGTGGCGGATGAAGACATCGCGCTAATCAACAGGCGACTTGATGAGTCGCAAGGTAAGTGTTATCGCATGTCACGTGGTAAGGAGCCAAGCCAACTCCTTACAATATGTGCGTGAAATGCAGATAGTGCCGCTGCTGCGGAGAGTCTTGGGCGAACTTGCTCAAGCCAAGGAGCAGGCCGGAGGAGTAATGCTGGCAGCCTCAAGGCGGCCGAGGAGTTAGCGGCCGAAAGGCCGCACACTGCCGGAGCAGGGAAGAGATAGCCGAGATGGCTGTGAAGTTACAAGAGGCTACCGACCTCAATGAGGCTCTTGGGAAGGAGCGCCTAGCGGAGCAAGAAGACTTGCGGAAGGCCACCGCCGAAGCCAAGAATGCCCGCTCTGCAATGCGGGCCATGAAGGAAGAGCTGCGCCAGCCGGGAGATTGTAGCCGGCAAGCCCTTTCGCTGCGCCAAGGTTCACGGATTCAAAATATGCTCACTGGGCTAACTGTGGTGTCCGGAGGACCCTTGTATGGACTTAGCAGCGAAAGTCTGGCGGATGCCGCCAGCATTTTCGAGGCCGAAGGATCACCGACGGAAGAGCTGTTTTGGTCTCAATTCCATAGTCCGGAGCTTTCACTTCACGACCGATCGCTTGGCTGAGCGGGCTGAGCTAAATAGGTTGTCGGGCTTGCTATGGCGGATATAGTGACCCATATCCGCCGGATAGGCCCCGCCAAGAGTTACTTTGGCTTATTGCAGCAATTTCTTGGGGCGGTGCCGCATATCGAGGCGATGAAGCGGTCGGCCTGCATAGAGGGTGCGCGGATGGCGCTCGCCCGTGTGAAGACACATTGGACAGAGATGGATGCAACCGTTGTTGCGACCCGGTTCGGATAATAACCGCTACCCGCCGAGCACTATTTTGGCGGCGCTGCCGGTGCTCGTGTAATAGAGTCGCGATGCTCGAAATATGTTACGCTGAATGAACGCTTATATGATGTAAAACGATTTTTATGATGTAAGCGCCTTTTATACTTGTGCGTTCAAGTAATAGAATATCTCCTTTGCGGCCGCTCATGTATAACGTATGTATAACCCGAAAGATGGCGATCGTCGGCTTCAGCCCCCATGCACAAGGTGCGGGGTGTTCATAAAAAATAGCGTTTTCACACTTAATCCGACGCCTCGGTCCCGTAAAGGAGGTGGTAGCGTAGCAAACGAGGCAACCGGACTATAATGCTTTATCACTTTCACTTAGCCATGGAGTTCGAGGGTGGGGCTACGACATAGCCCCTGGGGCACCGTGCTCTCCGAATTGGGCGCGATGTGCTGGCCGAAACAGCCCTTCACAAAGCGGAGGAATCCTAAACATTCCCAAGGTCGATCGAGTGGTTGACCAGTCTCTTGCTGTATCATGACAGTCAGCCGCTTTCATCGAGGTGCTCGCCCGCGTGAACTGGGGCACAATCGCAGAGTTCTCCGAGCCGTGTTAGCTGATGATACGGAACATAAGGCAGCAAAACACAGGAGCCGGGCAAACCCAACATTTGACCAAAGACATGATTCGAGCTGATGCATATAAGGCCTAACTCGAGACGCCAACACTCCGAAGGTGTTCGGTCTTTATAATAGCGGCAAAACAAAGCCCTAAGCCCCTTGTGTCCAGTGCAGGCAGGTTCTTCCGCGCGCCGATGCCAAAACGCCATCTCCACTCTGGTTATACTGAAAACCAGGGATTATAGCAACAAGATACAGAAGAAAGGTTTACGAGGGTCTTAGTCTGAAAAGATTCCTTGCAACGGGTCCCTACCGCACGCCTGCACTGTGTCTCCGTTGCCGTCAGATCCTCGACGGGTGTGCACGATGTTCATCTGTAAAAAGAGAGGAACTTGGTTGGAAAAGAAATCGTGCGAGAAAGTGCATAAAAATTGAAATATAGATTAAGAAAGCTCAGCCTATGCTTGCTCATTGTGGCTTGTATGCGCGAACCCTTGTGAAGGGGTGTGCGGCTAGGTAGCCCCTAGCTTATTTATTCCGGACTCGTCCAGCCGTGTCCGGGGTCTCCGGCGACCCTATGATGAAACGATGCCACGTGGACCGGGCATGTTAAGCGTAAGAGACGCGGAATGTGGTATTGTATTGAAGCGGACGAGAGCTTCCCGTCCAGTGGTGCTTGATAGCTGGCTTAAGGGCCTGGCGCCACTCCTTTGAAGGAAGTGTGGCTATGCCGAATTGTAATAGGGTCTATCCCCACTTGCGGATTGTGTCCGGATATAGCAGGTTTAAGTCACTGCCGCCGTCCATCAACACCTGCGTTAATCGCAGTCCGTCTATTATGGGATCCGACATCAGGGCAATCTATCCTGCGCTCCGGATACTTCTGGACTAATCCAGATGGTCGAAAGTGATTGGTTTTGACATCCAACCTTGGTCCACTGGGGTGGATCGTCCGACACTTGTCTTGGCGAGTGCCGTGTTGGCTTTCCGTGTTTATCACGTGAAGCAAGTTTACTGTTTTGACTTCTCAAGGGAAATTCCTTTGACTTCCGGTGCTCTGCTGGTGGGGCTCGTCATTATCCTCGCTTGGCGTATCGAGCCCCTTGTGTCCGGCATTAAGTCTGCCGGACTGTTTGAAAACCCAACAATTTCGGTTGGTATGGTTTGCAGGCCTTCCGGGGGTACTGTGGATTTGACATATCCGATCTAAAATTTTGTTTAAATTTGATAGCTCGTCTCTGTTGTCCTTAAGAGGCAGTGTTGTATTTTTCGGCCGCGAGCTTTTGAATCCGGTGTTGACCGCCATGCCCTGCAGGCTTTTTTCTTTATTCCGGCGCTGATCTTTCCTGTGCCGTGACTTTCTGTTTCCATCTCTGATCTCGGATGTACTCGGGTCGCTGGTGCTGCATCTTGCTAGCCAGCTGTCTTCTCCTGCGCAAAAGCGCGTCATGAGGCTTGTTAGCGCGGCCATTGTCCTTGGCTTCTCTTGGCCGAGGTGTCTGGCGAGCCATTCGTCTCGGACGTTGTGTTTAAAAGCTGCTAGGGCTTCTGCGTCCGGACAGTCGACTATTTGGTTCTTTTTGGTAAGGAACCTGTTCCAGAATTTGCGCGCTGATTCTCCGGGCTGTTGGGTTATATGACTCGGATCGTCATCATCCGGAGGGCGGACATAAGTCCCTTGAAAATTTGCTCTAAACGCGTCCTCAAGCTCTTCCCAACTTCCAACAGTGTTTTCTGGGAGGCTTTTGAGCCAATGCCGAGCTGGCCCTTTGAGCTTGAGGGGTAGGTATTTTATGGCGTGGAGATCATCTCCTCTAGCCATGTGTATGTGTAGTATGTAGTCTTCTATCCGCACTCGGGGGTCTGTTGTGCCGTCAGATGCCTCTATGTTTATGGGTTTAAACCCTGCTGGAAATTCATGATCCAGACCTCATTGGTGAAACATAGTGGGTGTGCGCGCCTGTATTTGGGTGTGCGCTGTCTTCAACACTTGTCGTGGTGTGTTACTTCGGGGCCTCTTTTTTGGCCCATAGATGGACCTAGTTGGGCCGTCTGTTTTACCAGATTATAATTCGCTTGTGTGCAGCCCCGCTTGTCGCTTTGGGCCTGTCATCGGCGCCTATCCGCCAGCGGCCTCTTTATTTTTTTGTGAAGGCTCGATGGCTTCCTCGTCAAATTCTGGCAGCAACTTGCGCTCGGTAGCTCTTGGTTTGATGGCCATTGCCGTATTTGTTCTGCGGTCTTGAATACTTTGCTCCACTTCATTACGAGCGTGTCTTCGCTGTTTTGAGCTTCCGCTTTCGCCTTCTTCAAACTTCTTCCAATGGCGACTAGTTTTTGCATATGTTCTTATGCTCGTGTTGTGGCCGGACTGTTGATTGCTCCGTGAAGGGGTTGATTATCCGCTCGCCCTGTTCGTCGTCTCGCTGGCTTGCCCTCGCTCTATCGCTGGGTCGTTAGGAAGACTGCTTTGATCGAGGCGGGACTTAGGCGGCGCTTGCGTCGCTGTTTTGGTTCTTTATCGGCGAGATTATCCTCCGCCCGCGTCCGTTGTTCCTCGTCATTGCTTCCCTTCGGTGTCCACCATGTATATGTCGATGACGAGGTGGTCTTCCAGGTGTCCGTAGGCACTGGTTCTTGGAGTCTCGGCATCATCGCCCATACCGTCGATGTCTTCGGAGTCGTAGTCTAGTATGTCGGTTAAATCGCCGACGGTGGCTACGAAGTGGGTGGTGGGTGGATCTGAATTTCTTCGTAATCCGCGCCCCAACCGCCCCGGCCGTGAGTTCGCCGGGCTCTCCGGATAGCGAGAGATGCTTCAATGAATTATGTATCGCCAAGGGCGAAAGTGCTGAAAGATGTCCGCAGCGGTGAATTCCATGATCGCGCCAATCGGATTCGGTGGCGGGGCGCAGGAGGTTCAAGTCCGCAGGAGTCCGCACCTCGAGTCATGGGCTTTATGCGGGACAAGGTAAGTGTTCGCCCATCGCCAGAGAAATTGCGGCTCCCAGCGGTGTCCAGCCATCCGTCCTCGATTCGAGCGATCGGCTCCGGACTATAAGTCGGAGCGGATCCGAATCGCGACCTCCAAGGTCTTTGTCTGGCGGCAGAGTTAGGTCATGCCCATCGTGACAGCGCTGGCACGCTGGTTGTGGCCCAGATCCATCGAGGATCAAGTCCCCGCGATATCGGCCGTGAAGTTTAAGCTTCCAAACCTGACCTGCCGCCAGGGGCGTAGCTTCGATCCGCTTCAGATGGCCAAGGGAGTTGGCCGCAGCGCGGCCGCCGAATACGAAGATCTGTCCGGGAGAAAGGTCTCACCAGCGACTGCGCGTTGTTGATTGAAGAGGCCATCAAGCTTATCGGTGACGCATACGCAGGAACTCTCAATGAAAGCACCAATGTCGGTGTCAAAACCGTGGATCTCGGTAGGGGGTCCCGAGCTGTGCGTCTAGGCGGATGGTAACAGGAGACAAGGGACACGATGTTTACCTGTGTTGGGCCCTCTTGATGGAGGTAAAACCCACGCCCCTGCTTGATTGATATTGATATTGTGGATGTTTACAAGAGTGGATCTACCACGAGATCAAGGAGGCTAAACCCTAGAAGCTAGCCTATGGTATGATTGTAAGGGTTGTTGTGATTGTTGTCCTACGGACTAAAGCCATCTGGTTTATATAGACACCGGAGAGGGCTAGGGTTACATAGAGTCGGTTACAATAGTAGGAGATCTACATATCCATATCGCCAAGCTTGCCATCCACGCCAAGGAAAGTCCCATCCGGACACGGGGTGAAGTCTTCAATCTTGTATCTTCATAATCTTGGAGTCCGGTCGATGATGATAGTCCGGAAAACGATAGTTCGGCTGATGATGGTAGTCCGGCTATCCGGACACCCCCTAATCCAGGACTCCCTCAACCCTCCCAAGGGTACAAGATCGTAGCTGAGGTAACAAGCTACTCGTGGAAGTCCAAGCGGAACTACTAGTAAGACCAAAATCTCCGCTGCAAAAACATAAATAAAGCAACGTGGGTACAAAGGTACTCAGCAAGACTTACATCAGATCCTATCATACATGCATTTGTATCAAGAAGGTAATGTGGGGTTTAGTTGCAGCAAGCCAGCTTTGACTCAGTGGCTATCCTGTTCTACGACTACGAGAACTTCTTTGAGGTGAAGCAGCGCACACGAGTCCACTAGTCACCACATCAACACACTACTATGGAATCATTCCCGTCTCCCTACGAGAAGGCCATCCATAGAACTCACACTTGTCTTGAGTATTTTAGAGTATCCACTTCAAGTTGTCTATGTACCACGTAAGAATCCAAGAAGTCCATAACCGAGGACACGGCTATTCGAATAGATCATGATAACCCTGCAGGGGTGTACTTCTTCACACACGCTCTCGCCACTTACCACCATGTACACATCGTGTATCTCGGCAACCTTCAAGCGGAAGCTTGGCGAGGGAGTCGGCCATGACCTGACTAACCACACAAGACTCTAGCCCAGGTTTATCGCCTATTCGGGTTCCTTCCGCAAGGAGATCCGGCCAGGGTGTCGCTCACGGCCCCAAACGATGTGTGCAGGGTTCCCAAGCCCACCATCCGGGTGCCACTCGGTACACCAGGCCACGTGTTCCTAGTCTGTCCCAAGCCCACCCTGTCGGGTGCCACTTGGTAGAAAAATAGCACTACCTACAAACACCAGAAACTAGTTGCGACTCCTGGACAGAGATCAAGTTGGTTAATAAGTCGAGAGGGGCACTAAAGCATTCCAATGTGTGGTAGTAGCTAGTCATTGGACAACATACACAGAACTCAGTGCTTAAGGACGGTTCCAGTGAGACAACCCACCATGTATTCCTACATGGCCTCTCACCGCTACCTTTACCAAATCGTTTTCACACACTTCACTCTCAGCATCAGAACATATCGTAACACTCCAATTCATTCCCAATGAATCAGACCTAACACAACTCTAAGAAATAGCAGGCATATCATGGTAGGAACACAACATGGCTCAGTCAACTCCTACACATGCTAGTGGGTTTCAACTATTTACTGTGGCAATGACAGGTCATGCAGAGGAATGGGTTCAACTACCGCAGCACAAAGTAGCAGATGAATCGTTGTTGTCCTAATGCAATAACTGAGAGCAGGAGCAAGAGAGTAGGATTGTATCGGAATGAACAAGGGGGTTTGCTTGCCTGGTAAATCAACAAGGGAGGCACTACTTCACATACAGGTACTCTCGAGCACTCTCCGGAGCTGGACCTATCGAGAAGGAACGGTGCCAACAATCAATACACCAGCATATGCAACAATATGATGCATGAACATGGCATGTAGATGTGATGCTGTTTGAGCTAATGCAACTAGCATTCATTTGGTTGAAGTCCATTTGAACTAAAGGTTCAAATGCATCTCCAAAGTAAGTCCTTTATAAATGCCATTATAGTGTTTCACTTATACAGCAGGTATAAGTTGGTTTGTCATGCATGAAACTGCATGTATGGTTAGATTGCATTTTTCCGATAATTTTAATATATAAATTATTTCAATCTGAGCTACGGTTGAATTTATATGAATTTTTGAAGTTTTGAACATTTTCTGTAATTTCCTAATTTAATTTAATTCCAGAAAGTCAAATACTGCGTCAGCAGGTCAACGGAGCTGACCAGGTCAAACCTGACATGCGGGGTCCACACGTCAGTGACCGGTTAGTTAACAGGGGGTTATTATACTAATCTAATTTAGATTAGTGGCGCTGGGGCCCACTGTTAGTGTCTCTAGGGGTAATTAGTGCCTAATTAGAGGCCACGTCAGCAGTCGCCGGAGTTCTGGCCGGCGGCGACCTCAAACCGCGGCGGATGTTCACCGGAGACGCTGTTCCGGCAGCGATTCGACGAGCTGAGGGCACTAGTGGAGAGCTCACGCTCGCCCGCATCTAGGGGAGCAGGTGGGAGGCCGCGGGGTGGCTGAGCTTGCCGGAGCGGAGCTCGCGGCGGCGGCCTGATCTCGGGCTCGAGCGGCTGCGGGCTACAGAGCACGGGGAGGCCACCCGAGGGGCTCTGCGGCACCCTCGTGGCACTAGGAGCACGGTGACATGCTCGGTTGCGGGCTGCGGTGGCCAGGGCGACAGCGGCGACATGGAAGGCGGTGAGGCGCTACGTCCATGGCGGGGGAACGATGCTACGGCGCGCGAGCGACTAAGTGGAGAGGGGGGAACGGTGGCGGAGCTCACCACGGACTCGACGGACTTGACGGCGAATTCGGGGACGCACCGGAGACGGTGGGGCGGCGATGGGGATCCACGGTGGTCGGAGGCGAAGATGGCGACGGCGACGGCTCCACGGGGTGCTCCGGCTTGCGTGGCTCGGCGGAGAGCTTCAGAGCAAGGAGGCAGAGCTCCTGCGCGTGTCGGAGAGGCGAGGGGGAGGCGGTGGCTACGGCAACGGCGAGTGGCGGCGACGGCAGCGTTCGGCCGTGCACGGGAGAGAGCGAGGGAGAGGAGAAGAGTGAGCAAGAGAGGGAGGGCTCGATCCAGACGGCAGCGGAGGGTCAACCGCGGCGTCACGCTGGTGGGGGAGGCAGGCAGGCAAGCTGGTGGCGTGGCGCTCATGCACGCGGGCGGCGAGCGTGTGCCCCTGTCCTCTTGGCGCGAGGAAAGGGATGACTGGCAGTGCCAGTCGGCTGGGCCGACCTGTTGGGCCACTGGGCCAGGCCAGGCTGCACAGTGACGGGCTGCACAGGGAGGTAAGTGCAGGTAAGCGGTTTTCCACTTTTGTTTTTCTTTTCTATTTATGACATTTGTTTCTGCTTTAGTAATAATACTAAAACATTTTATTTTCTTATGCCAATTTTTGTAGGAGCTAGTGGCATTATTCCAGAGCTCCTCATCAACTAGCATAATTTTTGGACATATAATATATATATAACATTTATATATCCAATGCAAATAATTATGCATTAATTCCAAATGCCCTAAATAAATACTTATGAGCTCCCAAAATATTGGTTTGATTTTTATCTCTGTCCAAGATTTTCAGAGGGCAACATGAGCATTTTCTTGGACCCTTTTGGAGCAATTTTTATCTGGTTATTTCCAGAAACAATTTCTGAGGGTTTTCAAAAATCCCCATTTCAAATTTAAATGGAATTTAAACATGATGCACACATGACTAGCTAGCCTTGAGCATACCAGAACTAGGGATGTGACAGCCTCCGACCCCTTCTTCTTCGCCGCCGTCCCGTCACCCACCGAACCACGCCCCAAGAACCTTAAGGTATAATTTACTTACTCCACATGCATTGCTCTAGCTGCATGTATACCATGAATCTAGGACGTGGTTCAAAGAGGAAAGGAGTGGGGGAAAGTAGTGGGAAAAGTTGTATATATAGCATGAATCTAGGATGTGGTTCAAAGAGGAAATGAAGGGGGAAAGTTGTATAGCTTGAATCTAGGACGTGGTTCAAAGAGGAAAGGAATGTGGGAAAGTAGTGGGGGAAGTTGTATCGCATAAATCTAGGACGTGGTTCAAAGAGGAAAGGAAGGCGCGAAAGTACTAATTCAAAAAGGAAAGGAAGGGACAAGGCTGTAGAGTTTGAGCAGACTAGATTTGTTTGCGCCACATAGGGAAAGGTGTCTAAAGATAACAAAACTGGGACCAACACAAATATGCTCCTTGGTTGTTTGTTCTTTGTTGCAACAGATGTGCATGACCACAAGACATCGGTAGATGCACATGGTGCTGGTGCGCCCACCGTCCCTGCAACTCATTAGCTGTTGTTAATCTAAGCCCTGTTTGGTTAAAACTCCTAGTCCCTACCGCTTGGTTCCAAGGACTAAACATGGACTAGAGGTTATTAAATAACATGCTAAAAGACCATGTTACCCCTAGTAATGAACTAATAGAAACAAGGTGCGATGCGTGGCAGGGGCAACTGTTGGAAAAAGTCCCAAAAAGACTCCCTCGGGGTCTTCTTTCTTTAGTCCCAAATGCCCACTTTTAGTCCCTAAAAGTGCCTCCTGTTTGGTTTAGATGGGACTGACACGGAGTTTTTTTAGTCCCTCCACCAAAATGTCCCTGTAAACAAATACCCTCTAATAACGCCGCTGGAAAATTGATGCAATGCCACAGTTAAAAGCAAATTACATGTTTAACAAATTTTATTGTTAATATAATCTCTATGTTAATATTAATCAAAGCCCCCGTTTGAGAAATGCTACTGTCTTGCTTTCTTTCCCAATTAGATAAGGTAGATACTTCTTTTAGTTGGCTTCTGTGTCATTCACCGTTATTGACCACTAATTGTTTCCTTTGCACCTCTGTGTAAACAGGGTTATCTACTTCACCTCGTTGCCATTGTGACCTTTTGTTGCACTGCACAAAACACTTTTGTTTTAAGAGTGTTTTGTGCAGTTCAACCAAAATGTCACACCGACAACGTTGCTTGATTACTTGATCTTAGTGGAACTGCACAAGTGGAGATCTTACTTCCTATCCGTTAAGGCGAATTTGGTTCAGATCTTCTTCTTGTGAGTTGTTTGAATTCGCATCATGGGAGGTCAAGATTAGCCTTCTTTCACATGATTCTGCAAAGTGTGCTTTCATATGTTGTGCTACTTGTACGATAATGTTGCTTGATTAAAGTGAACTGCACAAATGGAGACAAGACTTCCAATCAGTATGTGCATCGTAATATCCCATTGAGGTAAGATAAGGATATTTCACAAATCTGGCCTGTATTTTGCCACTTTCATCGAAAATTAAGTTTAGTACTATACTTGTGCTCCCTAATTGACATCCCAAATCTTACATTGAAGGCGAAGCTTGTCTGTTATTGAACCAAGTGATGAAGGGGAAGAACAAGCGGAAGAAAAACAAAAATCAACTCCCGGTGCTGTAATGAAGCACTGGAACTGTGATGACACAAGTAATGATATAGTTTTGCATCTTAATTTATTGCTATGGCTGGAATGAGCAATTGTTTTGCCACTGATTTGATGCCATACGTAATTATCTCTACTTGTGCAAATAGGGATCTTCTTTGAAGATACCATATATTTTAGTGGAACTGCACAAGAAGATGTTGGAAACATTTAACTAATCGAGGAGTATATAGTAATCATGGCCACCCCCGTAGATAGCAACAGATGGTTCCGGAGAAGTGCTTCATCTGTATGCTCTACACAATCAGCCTCCTGACAAAGGTTGGTACTCGCCCACTGATTTCATCCATATGATTGAGCTTTGTCATCTCTATTGGTGTTGTGCTACTGTTTAGATACTGTCATGAAAAAGTGGTATTGTCCTTGAGAAGTGCTTCATCTGTGTTGTTTTAAATATTTCCTTTCCTTTTTTCGAGCAAACATGGATGCTAGCATTTAGTAGTCCTCTTGTCTTTGCACAACAGGATCATCTTCCTCAAGAAGAATATGGAGTACGTGAAGTGAATAGTTTCGATTATGCCGGGATGAACAAGCCCCTGTCTATCTTCTCATCAGAAGGAGCAGTTGAAGGATGGTTACATTACTCCCCACAAGACCAAACTAACTTCAGCTCAAAAGGACTGACAAATCTCCATTTTTTGCTGTGATGCGCGAGTACAATGTTGTTCTAGGATTCTTTCTGGTGAGTTCCATTTTTCTAAAAGTGTGCGCTACATGGACCATGTATATGCCTGTTGAAACTGTCAAATCATAGTACAGTTTGCTTTATACTAATCACTTTTTTGTATTTGTGCAAACAGGGGTGCTCAGCTTGATTTCAATGGGAACTGCACAAAATGTTCATGAATACATCGAATCATTCATTTCCACCACAAGAAAGGAGGTGCCGGTAAGTTCAAGGCGTTGCAATATATAAGGGCGAAATCATACAAGCTACGCGCGAATTTTGTTGATTTTGGTGGAACTGCACAAAAAGAACAACTGGTTTATTTAGCACGAGGTGCCATGTCAATGTCCGAACTGATGGAAAACCCTGCCCATTCCACAATCGTAGGCATTTGATATTTTGGAATGGGACAACCTTATCAAATTTTGCTCATTGATTTTAGCAAGACATGCATTTGATATTTTTGAATGGGACGCCCTTTGCTGTCAGCAGCGTCGATCAATTTTTTCTTTATTCTTTAGTTGTGAAGTAAATATTGCCTCTGACATGTGAGTCGCTGAGATGCATAATCATCGATTGTTTTGAATGTTTTCTATGAATTGCCAGGCCTGTGTGTTTAATTGCAATGTACAGAAACGCTAAAAAGATGCTCAAACTCTTTGTACTCCTTCTGTTCCTTTTTACTTCGCACATTGTGAAAGTGCATACTTTTTTGTATAAGATTGGTCAAAGTAGAGATCTTTGACTGCAGACAAAACTTGTATGCAGACTAGAAAGGACCGGAGGGAGTACATGTGAAACTGCTGCAAACA